>CM054062.1:108693949-109293949 GCA_028641055.1 Alopecurus myosuroides
TAAAGTTGATTTTAGAATTAAGTTGTCTATTTGAGTATTTTTGACATAGGTTAATTTCTATAAATATTTTCAATATAGTTCCTTTTGCAAAATTGCTCCATTTGATAACCTTGAACCAGAAACAACCTTGCCCAACCATTTTGGACATCCTTGGACCATGGCCATGTGTTTTTTACCAAAAACCCAACCTAGTGATTCATCCATCTTTACCATGTCTTAGGAATTGTTTTCAACTGTTATTCATTGATGTTATGTCTATTTGGAGCCAAGCCAAGTCCTTAGAATGTGTCAATCACATATAGTACCAAGTAGTGAAATTTAGTTTTCTATCTACTTCTCCACTCCCCTTTCATGCTTCAAGAAATCATCAAGCTAGCAAATTGGAGATCAAGACTCAAGCACAAGAAGAAAACTTCATCTCCAACTTAGTGGCAACATGAAGAGCTAAAAAGAAGATCATTGAAGAATTTGAATTAAGGGAATTGTGCTTCACAACAACTAGAAGAAACTCAATGAAGTACAATTGTATGAAGAAATGAAGAAGACATCTTCCTCTCTATTTCTATCCTTCTTCTATTTTCCTTCAAATTGACTTAGTGGTATTTGTGCCCATCCCATACCCAAACCAATTAGTGAAGTAAAACCATGAAGACTATCAAGACCAAGAGAAGCACCACACCAAGGAAGGAAACAACTTATAGGGCATGATGATTATATTCAAGAAGGCAATCACATGAGGACTAGAAGCAATTCATACAAGTTGAAGGATAACAAGTTGTTTTTGTCCAACCATTGACCCAAATGGAAAACCAAGACTGGGTAATATTTTCCCTTTGATGAAGTTAGTAGACCTACCCTAACCACAACGGAAAATACTAACATAGTCACTCAAATATTTTTGAAGGTGAATATGACCAAGTGTTTGCATGTATTACTTTAGTTGAAGAAGTAATATGTCTATCCTTGGTGAACTCTTGGAACTTCCTCGACAAGTATGGTTATAATAATGTTTGATCACTACAAACTCAACCTAGTCCTTCCCAAGTAAACCATTGTGACCATTAGATAATGAATCTTTCAACTCAAACCTAGACCTTGTCCTAGCCCACTAGGTTAAACTCCTTTGGCTATGTTATTTCTTTGTATGATCTCTTCACTTGTATGTTTGCTTGATAGCATGTTTGTTTATTTTGTTATTGTGTTTTCAATGAGTAGATTGTACGGAGAGCAACGATCCTTTGTGAAGAGAGTGTGATAGCTTCACCAACTTCAACAAGGCAAGTAACACACCATTAACTACCCATTATTTTCTCTATGCATTAGTTGATTTTGAGTAGCATGCATGATAGGAAATTTTACTAAGTTATATTATGCTATGCTTTTATCCTAGTAGTGTGTAGCCATCTATTTTATCCTTGTTATTTATAGCCTTAGAACTTGATAGATGCTATGCAAATGATTTTTACTTGATGTTGTGGAAAAATTCTGAGTAACAACTTCAATGAACCACCTGGGTGGATTTGGTTGTTTGGCTGATGAGAGTTGAGTGTCTCCCCGAGGGGTTGTTCACTTGAGGAATTCCACCCAGGAACAAAGTGATTATGATGTTCCCCAAGTTTAGATTGCTTCCAGTGCAACCTTTGGTCATATGGGCTCTGTCTTGATCAACTAAGTTGTGAGGGTTCAGCCCGGGCTTGACAAGCAGATGTAGCATAATTATAGGTGGAACGGGTCTTGCCATTGGGTTGGATTCTTGCTTCTGAAAGATCTCGTCTTGATTCTTCTCCTTTCCTTAATGCACTCAGAGTGTATAGGATGTTTGGGTTGAATTGGGTCTGAAGGTGAAAGTGCACAAGCTCTGCAGAGTCAACAAACTAAGATCTTAGCCGTGTCCCCGATTATGGACAACTATGAGCAGCTGGACAAGGAAGGACGGAAGAATCACATCACCATTTTCAATAAGTAAAATTTGACCAAGTGAACAGTATTTGTGGTGCTTGGATCTTAATCCAATGTTGCCACCCTTTGAAAAGAAAAGATTGTTTTACAAAAGTGATAGGAGAAAACTGGCTTTATGCAAACTTAGCCAAAACTCCACTCAACCAAATGAGCATGTAGTATTAGTCTTGCCATTTATATCCACCATAGTGTTACTTGCCAATACATTAACTTGTATTGACTCCCTTGTGGCTGCATATTCCATATTGCAGATGTTTCTGAAGACGAGTGAGGATTTCGTTTAGGATCTCGAGACTATCGCCAACATGTTTTGCCTGTGGCACATGAAGAAGATGGGCTCAATGTGTACTATGTTTTCCGCTGTATATCTTTGTTTTCTGCTAGTCTTCTAAGACTATGCAAGTTGTAATACTATTTTGTAAAGACTGGATCATGCGATGTAATAGAATTTGATGCATTTGCATGATATTTCATTTTGTACTGTGGTGCTAGCAATTGATCCAGGGACTAGCACAATAACACAGATGTTCTTACATTATTTAAATGTGGGAACGCTACACATACTATCTCATACTATTTTCCACACCATACGTTTAACCTCTTTGTGTCCAGCAAAACCGGTGAGATTGACAACCTCACTACTTTGTTGGGGCAAAGTGATTTGATTTTGTTGTGTAGGTTCCACATTGCTGCTAAACCGGTAGTGCGCCCTGCCAACTCAGCTGCATCAACCTTTTGAAGTTACTCCTTCCTCCTACTGGTCGATTCAACCTTGGTTTCTTTCTGAGGGAAACTTACTACTTTGCTCTTCATACCTTCCTCTTGGGGTCTCCCAACGAACATGTGTTACGTGCGCATCAAGCTAATTTCTGGCGCCGTTGCCAGGGAGGGGAGAATTCTGCAAGGGGGGTCTCTCACCTCCAATCATTTTTTACTTTGTTATTGTTTTGCTTGTTACTTGCTTTATCATGCTTGCTATAAATGTTTGATATCTTTGAAACTAGATCTTATTGGCAAGGTGGGTTCACGGATGAACAACAAAAATATTATAAGGAATACCGCTTGTCACACAAAGGGATTCACTTATGGGAGAAAATTAATAAATTGCATAATTATGCTATAAACATGTGATCTACTTATAATGTTACTTATTGCTTTGAGAAATCTTGTTGCTGTAGGAGGTATAAACACCTCCTTTTTCAATGTGAGTATAATGATGATCTTACCATATCTTCTTATGTTAAGGGGAATTATGACTTTTAAGATGTGGAACAAATTGAGGAATTTATTGCTTGGAAGGGTGCATTTGAAATTTCCTATTTGAAGCTCATTGGATGAAAAAGAGGAGGAGAGTGATGATCAAGAGGAGGAAGAATGGAGCTACCCATGTCTACCTCCCAATGAGAGTAACTCTTTAACTCATTGCTACGCCTTGATGGTGCCTTGACGGGGAGACTTCTTGATGATGATGAATTTTAAGTCCCCGGCAACGGCGCCAGAAATTCTTGTTGCTTGTGATGGCGTATTGGGAACCCCAAGAGGAGGGTGTGATGAGTACAACAGTAAGAATTTCCCTTAGTTAAGAACCAAGGTTATCAATCCAGTGGGAGAAAGAGGATCTTCGGAAGGTTGATGCCACTAACGGTGGTGATGGCGCCTCACCAGTGTCAGCAACAACGTGAAACCTGCACACAACACAACCAAAATACTTTGTCCCAACGGTACAGTGAGGTTGTCAATCTCACCGGTCTTGCTGAAAACAAAGATTAGACGTATAGTGTGTAAAATGGTGTATGCTTGCAGTAAGTAAAGAAAGCAGGGAATTGTAATGGTTTGTTTAATAGTGTAGGAAAAATGGACCGGGGTTCATAGGTTCACTAGTGGTGTCTCTCCACAAAAGATAGCATGCTGGGTGAACAAATTACAGTTGGGAAATTGACAAATAGAGGTTGCACCGTAGTGCACATTCATGACATGATGACTACTATGATATTTAGTGCGGGCATTACAACAATATACATAGACCGTGATCCAACTTCATCTATGACTAGTAATGCACCCTCAGATTATCATATGAACCCCCTTACGTATTAAGTTGCAAGCAACAGATAATCGCATTAAGCAATGTGTGTAATGTAAGCAATGATTGTGCACGCGGGCACTCACACCGCTGTTTTCTCCCTAGTGGCCACAACATATCCTCCCCCGTCACGTTTCTGTCACACGAGCACAGGCGAAAAGGAGGCATGAACCCAACTATCGAGCATAAATACTCCCTCTTGGAGTCACTAGCAACTACTTGGCCAGAGCAACCACTAGCAACGGAAAGCATGCAAGATCACAAATAACATATGCAATTAATACTATAATCAACTTGGCATAAGTTTAATATTCATCGGATCCCAGCAAACACAGCACATAGAATTACATAAGAACAATCTCGATCATGTTAGGCAGCTCACGAGATCTAAACATTGAGGCATAGGAGGAGAAGACAACCATCTAGATATTGCTATGGACCCGTAGTCCAAGGATGAACTACTCACGCATCACTCCGGAGGCAGGCATGGTGATGAAGAGGCCTCCGGTGATGATCTCCTCTCCGGCAGGGTGCCGGGAGACAGCTTCAGAACCCCCCTGATCTAGGGTTGATGACGACGGCGGCTGTGGAACTTTTCGGGGATTTTTGATCAGGTACGTAGGGTTTTCCTTTGGAGGGGAATAAATAGGCGAAAGGGCGACGTCGGTGGGCCACCAGGGTGGCCTCACCACCCCCAGGCGCGGCCAAGGGGGACCACGCCTGGCTATGGTGAGGGCCCCCTTGGTCCCGTCTTCGACTCCATTTCAGACTTCTGGATGCTTCCGGGGAAAATAGGAACTTCGGGATTCGTGAGGTGCAATTCCGAGAATATTTCCAGAACAACTTTTCTGAAATCAAAAACAGCATAAAATAGGGAACTGGCACTTGGCATCTTGTTAATAGGTTAGTCCCGGAAAACGTGTAAAATGCTATATAGAATGGAGAAAACATGTAGCAATTGGCATAATATCAACATGGAACATCAGAAATTATAGATACGTTGGAGACGTATCACTCATACATTATTTGATGAAAGTGATGATCCAATTGATTCTTTTGAAATATCCCTATTTGATGAAATTGATACTTGCTATACTTGTGATCTTGATACTACTATGAATGAAACTTTTGAGAATGATATTGCTACTGTTATTTATGATAATCCATGCTACTTGGATAAATCCTATGATAATCCTCTATTTATTCCAACTATTGATTTGCATGATAATGAGGAAGTTTTTTTTAGAAAAAATGTATGATAATGCTCTTGATGATGGTTATATGTTACTTGATGTTATAAATCATAATGCTACTAAAAATGGGATTTGTATTAGTAGTCCCATACCTTTTATGAGTGATCAAGCATCTTTTTTTAATATTGCTAAAACTGGGGAAAAAGAGAAGCTGATTTTACATTTTGATCCCACTGTTTTCGAGCTTGATATGAATTTTGTGCTTTTAGACCATGGAAAACATGCTTTACATGATAATTATGTTGTTGAGTTTGTTCATGATGCTACTATAAATTATTATGAGAGAGGAAAATAGGGTTGTAGGAATTTTTATGCTACTAAAGCACCTCTCTTTTTGTTGAAGGTTTTGAAGTTCCTCTTGTTCTACCTTTCCATGATTTCTAGTTTGAGCTTCTTTAATTTATTTATTTACAAGATTCCTATGCATAGTAAGTGGTTAGACTTAAATTTGTTTTATACTTGCTTATTGATGATCTCTTTTGCTTCAATTCATATTTCTTATGTGAGCATCTTCTCAAATTATCATGCCTAGCTAAAAGGCGTTAAAGAAAAGCACTTCTTGGGAGATAACCCATGGTTTTATTTTTGCGTTGTTTTTATCTGTTTTGTTTGAGTAAAGGGTTTGTATACTTCTTTCGAAACTCCTTTGTATCTTTATTTTCATGTTTTAGTTGTTCCAAGTAAAGTTGCTGACGAGAGTTGGAGTTGGTTTTCGATTTCTGCGCAGGAAACAGATTTCTACTGTCCACCGTAAAAAATCGTGAAAAATCAAAAAACATCAGAATGAGATGAAATGTTTTGTGCATATTCCTCAGCTAATTCCGCAACTTTTTTGTTCTTTAAGTTTTTCGATTTTAGCAACATAAGTGCCCCGAAAAAATTGATCTTTACAAATTGTTCTGGTTTTGACAGATTCTGTCATTTTTCTATCATTTGCTCTTTTACGATGTCAAGTGGATTTCTTTACTTCACGAAACATTAGTGGTTGTAGCTAATGTTTAAAATTTTCAATATCACTTGTGACATATAGAACCCATGGATTTTTTATTGTTGCACTAACCCTCTAATGCGAATTACTCTTTGAGTGTGGTGTGAAGGAAGTTTTCAAGAGTTAAGAGAAGAGGGTGATATAATGTGATCAAGAAGAGTGCAAGGTCAAATCTTGGGGATGCCCCCATGGTTCATCCCAGAAAATTTTAAGAAGACTCAAGCATCTAAGCTAGTGGATTCCGAAGGCACCCACTTCTTCATCAACAATTTATCAGGTCACTTCTAGTGATACTATATTTTTATTCGGTCACATCATATGAAATTTACTTGGAGCGTCTGTTTTTTTATTTGTTTTCCTTGCTGCAATAAACATCATTGGAACCTAGCATCCTTGTTTGGGAGAGAGACACGCCCCGCTTTTTCATTTGAATACTCGTTATGCTCGTATTCTTAGTTTTTTTCTAGCTGCTGCAAAATTCCTGTCTATCTCTTGTTTTTGTGCATCTCTTATTCATAGATGTTAGTTTTAGTAGTGTTATCTGAGTACTCTCATGCTTGCTTGCTGTATCATTTACATAGTTTTTGTTAAAACATATTTTGTATGGTTCTTGTTGGGAAAAGAAACTGTTGCATGTAGTAGGATTTATAATGATGCAAATAGAAGCTTGTATAGACTGTGGCTAGACGTTTTCATATCATGTTAGATGTTATTTTAATTGTAAATCCTAGTGGTTATTTAGTAGCATGGTTTTTCTCAAGTAGTTGAGAGTGTTTAATGTGCCATTGAAAGAATCATGAGTTGTTCTTGTCATATTGAAGCATAAATTTGTGGTGTTCTCCTTTGAATGTTATATTTGGTTGACTTGGCGCGTGCTTACACCATGTTTATGACTACAAACCAGTCACTTATAGCCTCTATGATTATTTAGTTATTGAACTTGTGGTACCACTTATGCTTTGATTAATGATGTTTTTGTCGCTATGCATGATTATGGCCATTATTCCTCTCTTGATTTGTCGCTCCCAGTCTTTTGCTATCCTCCACCTGTATTGAGTATGAGCTCTACTCGTGCATCCAACTCCCAAAAACCAAAATTTTCCAAATGTGTCCACCATACCTACCTACATGTGGTATTTAACTGCCACTCCAAAGTAAATTGCTCATGTGTTACCTTTAAAACCTTCAAAATTACTCCTGTTTTGTGCTCCTGTTTTAGCTCATGAGGACGTAAATAGAGAATCTTTATCTCACTTGTTGATTGGAATTTCACACCCTGGACTAGTGGCTTCATCCGCTTATCCAATTGATAGAAGAGCTGGTAGCGGGGTGCCTAGCCCCAAATTAATACAAACAAATTCTCTTCACTATTTTGCCCCTGATTTATCAGTCAAAGCATAATTGTGTAAACAAAAGAGAAACACGGTTGACCTTCTACACCGGTTGCGTCCTTCAATGGGAGCCGCTCTTGTGAAGTCTAGTTGGCTTGTGACGAACTGTATTTTATGTTTACCATTCGTTGACATAAGCATACACCTCTCAAAAAATGTTTTTAATACCTCTGTTTAACAAAATAAAAGCTCTAGCACATGAGTTAATCCCTGCTTCCCTCTACGAAGGGCCTTTGTTTTACTTTTATGCTGAGTCTCCATCTTCTAACTTTATGCACAGCTGAGAGAGCATGGTTTCCATTCTGAGTTTAATGTGCATTTGTCCCAGAAACATTACTAATTGATTCACGATGTGTTATTATGTGTTCTCAAATTATTTGTTCTAGTCTTCCTCTTAAACTTTGAAGGTGTTCTGGCATTTATGTTTTGCCCCACTCTTAAGGACAAGCGAAATATCACTTTCTCATGTTCTCTCTGTGTTTGAAACAAACATATATCTTTTGAGTGCATTATTATTCTTGATCTTTTATTTGTGTTACTTCTCATTATGCAAGGTGATTGCTATGCTTTATTGTTAAAATTTTATTTATCATGCTTGTGTTTAAAGTACTATGATCTCAGCTTACATATGCTTTTACAATTTAGATGATCAAGTTTATGTTGGTAGCATGTCACCATAGAAATTATGTGTTTTTATCGTTTACCTACTCGAGGACAAGTAGGAACTAAGCTTGGGGATGTTGATACGTCATAAACGTATCCTTAATTTCTGATGTTCCATGTTATTTTCATGTTATTTCCTGCATGTTTGCTATACACTTTATGTCATTTTTATCGATTTCCAGGACTAACCTATTGAAAACATGCCATAGAGCCAGTTCCCTGTTTCTTCTGTTTTTAGTTTCAGAAAAGTTGTTCTGGAAATATTCTTGGAATTGGAAAATTCGAAGCCCGGAAGTCTTAGAATTCCTGAATGTTCCGCAGAGTCTCGAAGAGGCCAAGAGAGGGGCCACAGGGGGGCCACACCATAGGGCGACGCGCCACCCTCGCCGCGCCTAGGGGTGGTGTGGGCCCCTCGGGCATCCACCGCCATCGCCCTTTCGCCTATATAATCCTCCCAATACGTGAACCCTAAATATATACTACTTTTTACCGAGAAACACCCGAGGCCACCGTCATCTTCATCCCGATATCAGGAGGTTCTGGAGCTCTCCGCGGCACTCTGCCGGGAGGGAAATTCATCACCGGAGGGGTCTACACCACCATGCCCTCCTCTGAAATGATGCGTGAGTAGTTCATCTCTGGACTACGGGTCCATAGCAGTAGCTAGATGGTTGTCTTCTCCACTTTATGCCTCATGTTTATATCTCGTCAGCTTCCCTACATGATCGAGATCATCTTTATGTAATGCTACATTTTGTGTTTACTGGGATCCGATGAATGTTGAATACTATGTCTTCTGATTATCAATCTATCGGGTTATCTTCATACATAAGTTATTTATGATCTTGCATGATCTTTGTTATTAGTTGATGCTCTGGCCATGTAGATGCTAGTAACTCCAAGACGGAGTATTTATGCTCGATAGTGGGTTCATGCCTCCTTTGCATCTGTTCTCGAGTGATAGAAACGTGACAGATGGAGGATGTGCTATTGCCATTAGGGAGAAAACAACGGTGTTTACTTAGTTTACATTGTTTACATTACACACTTTTCTTACTGCGATTATCTGTTGCTTGCAACTTAATACTCAACTTTGTTCGAATGATATTCGGAGGGTGGATTATGTAACACCTGGGGTGTTACCCTAAGTAGAAAGTTGTTTGTTTTCTTTTTGCTTTGCATCACATGCATCATATGCATTGCATCCTGTTCTTAAAACCACTCAAAAATCCAAACCAATTTAAACTTTCAAAACATGTCTAAAATTTCCAATTGCAAGTTGCAAACTAAATACCTCCAATTGTTTTCAAATAGTTGGAAGTTGAATTTATTTAAATTGCTTGTTAAATAAAAACTCCCTTTAATCAACACCCTAAATGGCAAATTCAAATTCATTTCAAAATCAATCATAATTGACATGATCCAATTGTAGGTTTAAAAATTAAATTCTTGCAAACAATTAAATTCCATAATGTTTTCATAATTGTTTGAGTTTATTAAATAAAATTGTTTAAGAAATCAAATCTTTATGAATCCTATTTAAAATTCAAATAGCCACTTTAAACCTTTTGGCCAATTCACATTTTTGGGAAATAATGTTAACATAACCTTGGAACCTTGCTGTTTTGGTAATTCCATAAAATTACAAAAAATGCAAACACCAAAAATTCCCTTCCTTTCTTCCTTTTTATTCTTCTACAAAAAAAAAGAGAGAGAGGATAAAAATAAAAATTCCAAAACAGCAAGGAGAGAGGCAGCAAACCCATTCTTTTTTCCCTCAGCCCACTACCCAAAGCCCACAGCAACCAGCCCGCACCACCTCATCCCCCACCGCCGTACGAACCTCCTGTCGTTTTCTCTGCAGACAAGCCACAGCAGCACCATGGACCACCTGCTCCCCCCTTTGCCCCTCCTACAAGAAGAACCATCGAGGCTTCCTCCAAACCCTACCATCTCCCCCTCCTTCCTATTGCGTCGCCGCCCTCCGATCTCCCTCCTCTCTGCTTGATTCCTTCTGCCTCTGAAGCCCCCCCACGAACAGCAGTAGAGGCCGCGATTCAGAGCCATGGCGTCGCCGTTTGCACCCTTGTCGTGGCCCGACAGAGGCGGGAATGGACCCCTGGCGCCTCCAGCTTCCTCCACACTACCTCGACGAGCCCGGAGAGGCGCCAGGGCCACGCCACCGTCGCCTCCTGCCCGCCGGCGTCCACTGCCGTGGCAGCTGCTCCGGCCTCGAGCCTCCGCGCCGCCCAGTCCCCCTCGAGGTGAGCCACACCTCCACCAGCCCCTTTTCCCTCCTCCCGTCATGCTCTGTGAACCGGCCGTCGAGCCGTGTGCGTGATCGCCGCCGGCCACCTGCGCTGTTTCTCTCCCGTGGCCAAGTCTGAATTTTTGCCTGTCAAAAATTCAGTTAGCAGTCGCGTATACAACTTTCTCTGTCAGTCTCGCTTAGTATCACAACTTTCAGAGCAGCGCAGTGGTTCAGTTCCTTGCCCCGCGCCGCGAGCGCCAGGGATCGATCCCCCTCGGCCGCAAGGCCAAACCTTTTTTCGCGAATTCCTCCGCGCGCCCGGGCCCGCCCGTCTGTGGCGTGGGCTGCCACCTCATCTGCACCCACGCCCACGTTGGTGCCAGCGTGGCGCGGGCCCGCTTGGCAGCGACCCAGGGTCACTGTGGCTTGGTGCAGCCCCAGTTTGGGCGCAGTTTTCGCAGATAAGCCCTTGCCTTCACGTTTTCTTCACAGCCCAGTCCCGGTAAATCACAAATCAGTCCCTGAACTTCAAACACACATAGAAATTGCAAATAAACTCCAAATTGAAAATGTGAAATATGTTTTTCAGTCAAAATTCAATGTACTTTCTGTTTATCAACTTTGTTTTGCAATTTGGGCAATTAAAATTAAGGTTATTTAATAATCCTTAAAAATGACAAACTAAATGGCATAATTAATAACTTTCAAATGGTTGCTCCAAATTAAATACTCAAAACATGTTTTCCAACCAAAATTTCATGCTCTTTCCAAATATAACATTTGTTTTCTGTTTTGGATAAATAAAACTAATGCAATTACTTAATGCTTTAATTAAATCATTTAAATGGTGAAATTCATAACTAATTCAATATTAATTCAAATGTCACACATGAAATATGTTTTCCATGCCAAATTGAACCACCTTTTCAAATATAAACTTTATTTTCTGTTTTGAATAATTAAAATTGCTTAAATAATTTAAACCTTGTTTAAATCATTTAAATTTGCTAAATTCATAACTTGCTCAAATTAGATTATTTTTTAACATATAAAATATGTTTTCAAACCAGAAAAGTATAAACTTTTCATATATGAATTTGAATTAATGTTTTGAACAAATAAAAATTCAAATAAATTCATACTTAAATTAAATCCAATTAAATCTTGTTTAAACTTGTTTAATTCATAAGTAATTCATTCTAATTCCTTTTTCAATAATTGAAACATGTAATCCACCTAAAATTGTGTGTTCTTTCCAAATATAATTTTTTTATCTGTTTTGAACAACTTAAATTGGTGAAAACAACCAATGCTTGTGTAACACCTTTAAGGAACCAAAATTTCATAACTTAATAAATAAAATTCCAAACTTGGTAAACCTTATTTCTAATTGTTTCTATTGTTGTTATTTTTCTGTTTTCCTCATCCATGCATCATACTAATCCACTTTCACATGTTGATTAGTTGTAAAACAATTATTCCAACCTTAATTCATGGGCTTTCCATATGCAATCCAAATTGCATATGGGTCCATTTAAACCTGTTTATCATGTCAACTAGTTTATATCTGATGCATCCTTAAACTTGTCATGCATCCATATCTTGATCATGCTGGATCTTTTGCCGTAGTAGTAATTGTTGCATCCGGTGTTTGTTCGAGGTTCGTTGCTTCTTCGCGGATAGGACGTTGAGATGATGTGAGCAACGACAAGTTCTGTGGATGTACCTCTACTTGCTGGATTCCAGGCAACTATACTCACTTGCTGCCAAATGGCTGCCTTTCATCACTTGTTACCGATTCTTTCCGTTGTTCTTATTCTAGCTTGTTGATTCGATGCTTGTGTCTCGATCCTATTATATGTTACCTTGCAGCCATGATATAGCCTACCTTCCACTTCCTATTAACTGTTGTTTGTTTACCAGTTGGCCCTCGTGTCATAGTTGCATGCTTAGTGTTGTTTGCGCTCAAGTCTTGTTGTTCGTCTTATCACCTGATTAGTTTGATAGTTGGGTTTCAATTCAATCAACAACATGTTAATGTTTTGGGTAATAATAATTTTATGATAAGGCACCGGCAGGATGCTCGGCGTGGTTTTGAAGCCTGCTAGTGTGGACCCTAATTAGGAAAAGGGTCTTGTCTACTGATCCATGATGAGCGCACTAACCGCATGTGGGAAGCGAGTATGGGCGCCCCCTCAATTTGATTCGATTCGCATCTCGTCCAAATCGCCTCATTTAGTTCGGGTTTTCCATTTGCCGCATGCATGATCTTGCGAACCCAGGCCAGGGTGGAACTTTTGTAGTCGGCATTTAGGGAGACACGTTCTTAGAGTGCTATGAGGGTCCCCTTTTCTTCGTGGGGCTTGATTAGCCGTGCGCTCAATTGCACGGGGTTCTTTGGGCTTGATGCGAAGAAGAGTTGGGTTGTGTTGAGTACCTCGCTTGGTGGGTTGATCCCCCGTCTGGCGGGTTATTCTTACGTGTACGGCCAAATTGGTGCACCCCTGCAGGGTAAATCTTCTCGAGAAGCCGTGTTTTCCGCGGTTATGGATGACTTGGTGAAAGTACTGGCTAACAAGTACTCAGAACAACTTACACCTAACTAAGGATACTTGACTAGTAATAGTCTTATTGACACAATAACTTGATCCATCTTTAATCCAACAGTATGAGTTATCCTTGGGTTGCTTCCTTAGTAGGGGGTAACATTGGATGGGTATTGTTTGGTGAGTAGTTGTAGTTGGTTCCGATACGCTATCTTATCCCCCTCTTTTAGCCGGATGTTGTAGTGAGTCTCTGTAGTTGGTTAGTGCAGCCCGCTGCCGCTTAATTGCCATAATCTTTTCCTTTCCGTTGAACCCAAAGTATTTGTATCTTGTGATGACTGGTTATGCCGGTATCTTGTGAGTATGGGTTATCCACTTGCCAGTACTTAACCGTACTGACCCACGAATCCTTTTTCGTGGCTGCATATTCAACATTGCAGTCAACAGGTTTGAAGTCTGACGACGTTAGCTTGGGAATCCCTCCGGCTTGGCCTGGGCAGGGATTGGACGCTCTCGGTTATCTTCAGGACTCTTAGTCCAATTTGTATCTTGTCCGTAGCCGAACGCTATGTTGTTTCTTCCGCTGTTATTTGGATCTTTGTATTGTATCAGTTGTATCCCTGACTCGTTTGAGTCATCTTGTAAATATCTATTCTGTTGTTGTTGTGGATTATTCGTGAACTGTTGTAATGTTATCACAAGTGGCAACCTGGAATCGGTTATTATGTGGATTTTGGCGGGAATGCTGAAATCTGCATAGTGCCCGATCTCGGGGCGTCACAGATTATTACTCATAGATGTAGTTGGATGACGGTCTATGTATCTTTTTGTAATGCCCACATGAATCACATAGTAATCTTTATGTCTTGCATATGCACTACGGTGCAGCCTTCATTTCTGTCAATTTCCCAGTTGTAATTTGTTCACCACACATGTTATTTATCTTCTATGGAGAGACACCACTAGTGAATTGTGGACCCCGGTCCATTTTCTCATACGGATAATACACACACTGTTTCCACTGTTTTCACACTGGTGCTACTGTTTTCATACTGTTTTCCACACCATACATTTAACCTCTTTGTGTTCAGCAAAACCGGTGAGATTGACAACCTCACTGCTTCGTTGGGGCAAAGTGATTTGATTGTGTTGTGTAGGTTCCATGTTCCTGCTGAACCGGTAGTGCGCCCTACCATCTCAGCTGCATCAACCTTCTGAAGTTACTCCTTCCTCCTAATAGTCGATTCAACCTTGATTTCTTTCTAAGGAAAACTTGCTAATGTCATCTTCATATCTTTCTCTTGGGGTCTCCCAACGAACGTGTGTTACCCTCTCATCAGCGAGTATGGGAAGTTTAAAACACTCGAAACATTGGTATTTCCATGAGGTTGTGCTTGCCTTGCTCGTCGAAGGTGGAACCGAGGTCGTCGTAGTAGGCTGGATCAACCTCTGGGTCACGGTCTATCGATAACGAGAAAACGTCGGGAAGAAAACAAGCATTCAATGCATGGTATCCATGCAATGCACAATATGTATGCATGATCAAATAATGCAATGGATGGAAGTCCTAAGAATGTAGAACAGGTTGCTAGGGTTTTTAAGTTGTGAAAGAATGTTCAACTGAGGCAAATTCCTTTCTTTAGAGGTGGGTCAAAAAGAAGTTGCTCAAATGACTTTAAAAACCCCATATCTGAGTTGCATTTGTCTTTCTGATCGTTTTAGTATATTACACTTAATTTTCTGAATTTATTGAAATAAAACATTATTTTCATAATTTTAAATGGATTTAATTCAAATTCAAACAATGCCTATTTTTAAAAAAATTCAAACATGTTTTAAAATTACATAAACAGATGGAGTTCATTTTTCTGAACATTTTGGTTATTTTTTCATAATTTTTGGACTTACAGAATAAAAGTTATTCGATTTATAAATTTAAATCAATTCTGTAAATTTTAATTAGAGTTATGCCCACCTGTCAATTCATTTCTGTTTATCAATCATTTTATTTAAAAAGGATAAAAACATTATGACATCAGCGGATGACGTCAGCGAGGATCAATATCACGGGTTTGAACGAAATTCGACGAATTCGTCGATTTGAACCTCAAATTGAGGGGCTAGGGAGCTGCATCTTGTCGCGGTGAATAGTTTGGTGGCGGGCAAGGACCAAATGGTCGCCGAAATTGCTCCGGCGAGAAAGCTCCACGACGGCCGGCGGTGGCGCTCGGTGCTAGCGGTGTTTCCGGGCACGGGGGAGATAAGGGAGGGTACCAGGAGGAAGGTCAGCTCACTAGGAGCGCGTTGGGGAGGACAACGGGGCAGGAAGAGGCCGGAGATGGCGGTGCTGTGCGGTGGAGGCCGGCCACCATAGTCGGAGAAGACGGCAAAATTCTCGGCATTTAGGCCATCCCTGCAGCTTCGCTTGCTCGAGGTGATAGATGGGTTCACGGCGGTTCTTCGGAGCTGCTCGGCGATGCGGCCCATGGCCGGAGTCGACGTCGGCGGTAGATTAGGGCGGCGGCTAGGGTTTGGTCGTCACCAAGAACAGAGAGAGAGGAGCGTTCAAGGGGGTTTCTGCGAGGAGGAGGGGATCTGGACGTATCCTCAGCGTCCTAATTCATCATGGTGACGTCAAGCAGGAGGTGGCAGCACGCCAGCGAGCAGCTTGCTTGCCTCCTGTCAAAGAAGGAAGACGACACAAGTCGTTGTTTTGCAGAAATTTCTAAGAATCACCAGGAGGTCCTTCTGTGGGTTGAGAACAGAACAGATTTGAACATTTGAGGGCCTTTTTGAAAAGTTAAAATTACACAAAAATATTCTTTGGTAAGCTCTTCAAATTTCCAACAGGACCATAACTTGTTTTGTTCATTTTGGAAAAAAATTACAACAACTTTGTGAGTTGACAAATTATGTGATTATTATCATTTCAGTTGGTTATATTCAATTGCAAATTTTTGACCAAGATTTGCATGCATGTATGCCATGTACACAACACATCACCTCATATTACACAAAAGTGGGATGTTACAAGTCTACCCCCCTTACAAGAATCTCGTCCTGAGATTCCTAGGTTTTAGAAAAGAAGTCAGGGACTTAGATCGCAAACGATCCTCTCATTCCCAGGTTGCTTCGTTCTCAGAATGATGTGACCATTGAACTTTGAGGAACTTTAAGGTTTGGCTGCGGGTTCTTCATTCGGCCTCATCAATAATACGGACAAGAACCTCTTTATAAGAGAGATCATCCTTGAGCTTAAGAGTCCCGTGGTCGACACCACGGATGGGATATTTGAAGCAACTTTTGAGTTGAGAGACATGGAAGACATCATGAACATCCGGAAATTCTAGATGCAAATGCAACTGATATGAAACCTGGCCTCGTTTTCCAATGATGAGAAATGGACCAATATAACGAGGAGCCAGTTTGCCTTTGATTCTGAAATGTTTTCCACCTTTCAGAGGTGTGACTCGAAGATAAGCTTTCTTGCCGATTTCGTAATGAACATCTTGATGATGATCATCATAATAACTCTTCTAGCGAGATTGAGCTGTTTTCAGCCGTACACTAATGGTGCAAACAGTTTCTTCTACTTCCTTGATTGTATCCGGTCTAAAGAATGACCTTTCAGCGGTTTCAGACCAATTCAGCGGAGTTCGGCATTTACGGCCATACAGAACTTCAAAAGGAGCCTTGCCCAAGCTAGATTGATAATTGTTGTTCTAAGTGAACTCGGCAAATGGAAGGAACTTCTCCCAATCCTTGCCGAAGGATACAACACAAGCTCAAAGCATGTCCTCAAGAATTTTGATTCACTCTTTCTGTTTGACCACCGGTTTGTGGATGGTAAGCAGTGTTGAAGGACAGTCCATGGCCTCTTGAAGACTTCCCTAGAACCTGGAGATGAACAGGCTGCATCGGTCTGAGACAATCCTTTTTGGAACTCCATGAAGACTGACTATTCATAAGATATATAGATCTTCCAGCTCAGAGACTCGAATACTCTCACGAACAGGAAGGAAATGAGCAACCTTTGACAAATGGTCAACCACTACCCAGATAGCGTTGTGACCCTTCTTGGTGTTGGGAAGGCCGGTAATGAAATCCATACCAATCTCATCCCACTTCCATTCAGGAATAGATAGTGGTTGCAGAACACCAACTAGTCTTTGATGTTCCGCTTTCACACGACGACAATGTCGCATTCGGAAACATATTGAGCGATTTCTCGCTTCATTCGAGTCCACCAAAACCTTTGACGTAGATCTTGATACATTTTGGTTCTACCAGGATAAATCGAAAGAGGTGTATTATGAGCTTCTTGGAGTATTAGACTTCTTAGATTTCATCTCTTCGGCACAACCAGAGGGTTGCCAAAATAAACGGTATCTTGATCATCAATGGAGAAACATTTAGCAACTCCGCTAGCAGTGTTCTTCTTAATGTTGGCAATACCCAGATCCCACCTTTGAGCCTTCTTGATCTGGTCCTGAAGGGAAGCTTTCACCTCAAGATTGGCCAAGTATCCAGAAGGAACAACTTCAAGGTTGAGTTTGGAGAACTCCTCATGAAGAGAAGGTTGGGCTTGTTGTATCATCAAGTTGTTGCAATAAGACTTCCGACCTAGCGCGTCAGCAAGGACATTCGCCTTGTCGGGTTGATAGTTGAGACCCAAATCAAAGTCCTTGATTACTTCCAACCATATTCTCTATCTGAGATTCAGATCCGGTTGGGTGAACAGATATTTCGAACTTTGATGATCTGAGTATAACTCGCAACGGTTACCAAGAAGATAATGACGCCATTGCTTGAGAGCATGGACCACGACTGCTAGCTCAATGTCATCAGTTGGATAGTTGCACTCATGTGGTTTCAACTGACGAGAACCATAAGCCACCACATGACCTTCTTGCATTAACATCGAGTCCTCATTGCGAGGCATCACAGAAGATGACAAAGTCTTTGCTCGTATCAGGGAGAACAAGCACATGAGCAGTAGTCAGTTTGGTTTTCAGAGTTTGGAAACTTTCCTCTGCATTTTTTGACCACTCAAACTTTTTCCTTTCTTTAGACGCTCAGTCATAGGTTTGGAAATTTTGGAGAAGTTCTCAATGAAACGACAGTAATTTTGGAGAAGTTCTCAATGTCCGAGATAGACGAGCTCTTTCAACTAGAACTCACATTTGGAGAATTTGGCATACAACTTGTGCTCACGATGTTTGGACAACACCAGACGCAAGTGTTTGGCATGTTCATCTTTGGTTTTGGAATAGACCAGGATATCATCAATATAGACCACGACAAACTTATCAAGATACTCCATGAATACCGAGTTCATAAGCCTCATGAAAGTAGATGGAGAATTGGTAAGACCAAAAGACATGACAGTGTACTCATAAAGACCATAACAAGTAGCGAACGCCGTTTTGGGAATGTCCCCCTTTCTGATCTTTATTTCATGGTATCTTGATCACATGTCCATCTTGGAAAAGATAGTTGCACCAGCTAATTGATCAAACAGATCATTGATTCGTGGAAGAGGATATTTACTTTTGATGGTCACTGCATTCAGCGGCCGCTAGTCAACAACCAGACGCGAAACATTTATATCCCGCTTCTTGACAAAGATAGTAGGACAACCCCAAAAAGATGTGCTAGATTGGATGAAACCTTTTTCTTCTAACTCCTCTATTTGGCGCTTCAATTCAACCAACTCTTCTAGGGCCATACGATAAGGTCTTTTAGACATAGGAGTGGCACCAGGTACTAGTTCAATGACAAATTCCACACTTCGATCAGGTGGCATGCCAGGTAACTCTTTAGGGAACACATCAGGGAAATAACTGACTATAGGTAACTCATGAATTTCAGGAGGGTAATCACCTTGCATGAAGTATACTGCAGTTCAGGAGAGAGTTGTGTGCGTGCTGACGGCGGAATAGTGAACTCTGACCAGTACTCAATGATGGCACCGGATGGATGTTTCAAGGTGAGGGATTTTGTAGCACAATCCAGTACGGCTCCATATTTGGAGAGCCAATCCATGCCCAGTATGACATCAAGGTCAGTGGACTTTAGTGCAGTGAAGGTTGCAGGGAATTGTAAAGATCCCACATTGACCATGAGCTCCGGCGTAACCATGGTGGTTTGCTAGTTGCAACCAGGGGAGTTTACCAACAACGGTTTTGACAACTTCCCAAAAGGTATTCCATGCATTTTAGAAAACCCCTCGGATATGAATGTATGCGATGCTCTAGAATCAAATAAGGATAAAGCTGAAATTGAGTTGACACAAATCGTACCCAGTAAGACGCTTGGATCTACCTGAGCATCCTCAAAAGTCATGTGGTTAAGACGACCACGTCCAGCACCAGCGGGCTTCCCCACTTTCTTGGGAGGAGGGGCTACACGTCCAGCATGATTCTGAGGGCACTCCCTCGAGAAGTGACCAGGCTGGCCACACTTGAAGCAGACATTTCTAGGTGGAGTGGCAACTGGAGGACGATAACCTTGTCCAACACCATAGGTTGATATAGCATGTGGTACAGGCTGACGAGGAACATATCCTGATGGCCTTGATTGATAAGGAGCATTGGGCATAGCGTTGTATGGAATGAACACACGGCACTTCCTCTTAAGGCGAGAAGGTGATGCACGGGAATCTCCAACATTCTTTTTCACAGCAGTCTCCATCTCCTTCTTGCCATGCTCAAGAGTGATGGCTTGGTTGTACAGTTCCTGGAAACTCTGGAACTTGAAGGGCAACATCTCATAACAAAAAGTTGGATTTAGGCCCTTGCGGAACAAATCCTGCTTGTCCTCATCATTGGTGACATCACGAGGAGCATAGTGGGGCAGACGGGTGAATGCACGCTCATAGGCCTCAATGCCCATATTGTCCTAAGTAAGATCAAGGAATTCCTTCATTTTTCCATCCATAACTGCCTTCGGAATGTAAGCCTCATGAAAAGAAGTACGGAACTCTGTCCAGGTGACCTCATGTTCTGGTTCCTGTAACACCAAGAAACCTTCCCACCAAGCACTAGGAGCACCCTCTAGCTTGTAGGTGGCGAAGTTCACGCAGTCACGATCTTGGACACGAAGAGACAGAAACTTGCGCTCAATAGTGGAAGCCAATCATCAGCATCAAAAGGCTCTATAGATTCAGCAACGTATGGTGGCTGAGCTTTGAGGAAGACCACAAGTGTAACACTGGTGCCTCGGCATTCAGTGTTCTGCGCTACACACTCCAGAAGTTGCTCATTCCTCAAGCGGTTGGTCTCAATGTTCTGCACGCATGCGCCATTGAGGGAGGCGGCGGCGGTGTTGCCTCAGGAGGAGGAGGGTTAGTACCAACACGGCCACGAGTACCACCAGACATCCTGAGTAAAAAGGAAGAAGAATCATGAACAGCACATCCATGGAAAAAGATATAACAGAATGGTATGTGATGGTTTCAACGGAAACAAAGTACAAGACATGATTTGTAAGGAGAAAGACACATCACTTATATGGAACAACCGATGGATAACGCAGAGATGCAACTCCAGCCATTAAATTGATAGATTAGATGACTTGAGTTAGTTAGAACTTGAGAGGTTAGCAACCTAACACGAAGTACTAAGAAGAAAACACCCAACGATTTTTGCTCCTCATGTTGGAGGTAACAGATGAGAAGTAACACATTTGAAATCAAATGAGATACGGTGACTCAGAGTTAGAGAGATACCAGGTGATGACCCACAAGTATAGGGGTGTATCGTAGTACTTTTGATAAATAAGAGTGTCAAACCCAACGAGGAGCGAAAGGTGTTAACAAGCAGGTTGGATAGAGGATTCATTGTAAACACTAGCAAATGGGTTTCTGGAGGTTTTTGATATAACAGATAAATAAAGTGCGAGTAAATAAGAGACAGGAAATATAATTGCAGCGAGTGGCCCAATCCTTCTGAGAGCAAAGGACGGGCCGGTTGTTCTACTTATGATTACCAAACGTTCTCGAGGACACATGGGAATTTCATCTAGTGCTTTCGCTTCATACAGTTGATTAATATTTATTAGTTCGTTAAGTCTTGTGTGTGGAACCTATGCTAATGCACCACCCAACTAGGACTAATACATACTTATGATTATGCCCCTCGTATGCATACGCAAATATAAAAAAATAATTAAGATAAATCTAACCATAGCCTTAAAACTCCGGAATTCTACGCTCCCTCGTGCATTGGTTTCCTAATGGGGGCTTAGGTTTCTGTCACTCCAAAAACCCCACAATTAGTAGCCAAATACACAATGCATCCTCCTAGGTCCATAAAGGTTAAGTATCATGTAGTCGACGTCACATGACACCACTAGAAGAATAGCACCACAATTTAAATACCGAACCACGAGATATTACTTCAACATAATTCAACTACTAACATCATGACTTCTCCCATGTCCTCAAAAACTAAACAAAATACTCACAAGACATCATATGGATCATAATGAGGTGATATAATGGATAATAACAATCTGGTCATAAAGTGTAAACACTGATAAATCTCACAAGCATCAACTACTAACAAGTAATCCACACCGGGAGAGAGATATAGTGAAGAGCAACGATAAAGAACCCAAATTTTTACAGCATGGTGAAGGTGGATGATGAGGGTGATGGTGTTGGTGGTGATGATGATGACGATGACGATCTTGATGATGCCCAGAGCGATGACGATGACGATGGCGATGATTCCCCCTCTCCTGGGAGGAATTTCCCCAGTAGATTTATCCCTGCCAGAGAGCTTTTCTCTCTCTATTGTTTTCTGCCCCGAGGTGGCGGAGGAATAATTCTTCAATGATGTTCTGGGGCTTAGGGTTCCCTCGGGGTCAAGTACGCGAAAGGGGGCACCCAGGAGTGGGCCAGGGGGGCCAGACCACCCCGAGGCGTGGCTAGAAGGAGGGCATGCCGCCTGGTGGTGTGGGCCCAGGTGGCCACCCTCCGGGTACCCTTCTGGCTGACTTTCTCCTCGGGACTTCTAAGACTCCTCCGGTATCCCCCCTCTTCTTCTGATCTTCTGAAATAGGGTGTCTCGACGGTGCCTTTTCCATCAGATTTGTGGTCCCGGTGTTTATTCTCCAAAAATTATAAAACATGCAAAATAAGATAAAATAACATAAGTGATGCATCATAACATGAAATATATCGATGAATATCAGAAAATAACAATATAAAATAGTGATGCAAAATGGACGTATCAACTCCCCCAAGCTTAGTCCTCGCTTGTCCTCAAGAGAAACTGAACTCAGTAAACATGACCACATGTTTATGCAGTAAGGTGTCGATAAATAAAATACGGACAAGAAGCATCACACCTAACAAAGCACAAGTCATTTTAGACAACAAATTCCTCTTATAGAATCAAACTTGAAACAAGTAGAGGAAATCACAATAAAGGTGCAAAAAGGAAATCATAATTGGTAAAGGCAAACTTCGTTCTTGGTCAGAGCATAAATTAATAGTGTACTTATCTTTCGATCAAAGTCTTTATATTAGAGATTATAATGCAGAGTTTATCATGCTCAATTATAACAGTCTCTTTGCAGAAATTGGTAACTTTCAAAGTGGTATTCAAATAGATAAAAGCATTTGTACTAAACAAGGAAGAATAAAGAACATGATTGAGTAAATCAACATATAGATGGATGGATCACAACAACTCAAATGCTTGCTTAAGACACAAAGGAGTAGGTTTACTGACTCAACATAAAGGTAAAAGATAAGCCCTTCGTAGAGGGAAGCATGGATTAAGTCATGTTCTAGAGCATTTCATTTGATAAACAGAGTATTGAAAACAATTTTGAGAGTGGTGTATGCTTATGTCAACGAATCGAAAGTAGAAAATACAGTACGTCACAAGCCAACTAGACTTCACAAGAGCGGATCCCATTAAAGGACGCAACTGGTATAGAAGGTCATCCTTGTTTCTGTTTTGTTTACACAATTATGCTTTGACTGATAAATCAGGGGGGGAAATAGTGACAAGAATTTGTATTATTATTTGGGGCTGGGAACCCTGCTGCCAGCTTTTCTAGCGTTTGGATAAGCGGATGAAGCCACTAGTCCAGGTGTGTAAAGTCCAATCAACAAGTGAGACAAATATTCTCTATTTGCATCCTCATGAGCTAAAACAGGGGCACAAAATAGGTGTAATTTGAAGGTTTTAAAGGTAGCACACAAGCAATTTACTAAGAGTGGCGGTTAAATACCATATATAGGTAGGTATGGTGGACACAAATGGCAAGGTTTTGGGACTCAAGGTTTGGATGCACGAGAAGCATTCCCTCTCAGTACAGTTTTTAGGCTAGCAAGGTTGGGTAAAAGCATAAGAGTTGAGAGGAAACAAACAAATACATATATGATAAAACCAATCATGCAATCTTCCTTGAAGGTACAAACAATCTTACTTGATAATACGAAGCTTATGAGCTAACAAGAAAGAAAGATCATGGAATAATATATCTACATGCAACTCCCTCTTTTCTACTTAAGTCTCAACACATTGAAGCTACTGACCAATGCTAAGTTTGCCAAAACCAAATAGATTAACTTGATGCTCCAACATTGATACCAATACTAAAGACAAGATTAACCATATAACAAAAATTGTAACCTAAAATAAAGTGTAGCAAGTAGCTGATGGAACTTATCATTAATATTCCACTACGGCAACTCAAACCAAGGGATACAACGATAACCAACTAAAGAGTGATACTTCCATACTATAAACCATACTATATGATATTTTCTCTACTCATGATATGACTACTAAAAGGTAAAAGGGTGAAAGATAAAGGTGTGATACTGCAGCACTCCCCCAAGCTTGGAACAAGCCAAGGGGATGCCAATACAAATGACGAATTAATTCTTCGGTGGTGGTGGTGAATCCTTCTTAATAAGCTTATCAATTGATTTCTCCAGATCTTCAATTGCAAACATAAGCATACGCATCATCTCCGTATTGTTCTCAATATGGTTTGCGTGCTTATCAGACGGTGAATTCCAGCCATCAAGATTTTCCCCCCACACTTCTTTAGGTCGAGAGCTTTCTTCATCTGCACGGTTAGAACAATCCATATCCCAGCAAGAAGGAAACTTTGCCTCTGGTATTCTCCTAGATTGATACTCATGAATTAAAGTATGGAAAGGTTTATTTATGCCTGAAAGTGGTGTCCTTGAAGCTAAGCAGTGACGTGGGGACTTCCCTCCAGTGCTCATACTCGTTGTTTTCTTCAAAGGTTTTGCAACCACTCTAATGCTTGCGATGGTGGCGCGTGGATGCACTCATGGTTTTTCTTCTACATCTCTTTCATCTCCACTCTCGATCTCCTCATCTGGCTTCCGGTCTTGGAGATCGTCATCCTTCGTCCCCTCCCCCTTGTTGTTGTTGGCGGAGATCATTGTGCTTCTAAAAATGAAAACATATCCTGGCAGAAACAGGTCAAGACAGAAACACGACGAGAAAACGATATACGGACCTCGGGGGGTCCGGGGGGGTTAAATATTAGAAACATACATAACGAAAGGAAAGTCCAGGTCAAAAACGAGCCAGAGAGGGCTTTGGGGCACCCACACCATATGGTGGCGCGGCTAGGGGTGGGCCCGCGCCCCCAGGTGGTGTGGTGCCCTCGGGCACCATCTCCTACCCTTCTTCGGCTTGATATTTTTTATATTTTCCAAACAACAACAATTTATAACTTAGAAGATAATTCGCGAACTTTTTCTTAACAAAACTACTACCTATTCGAAAATAGACTCTGCAGATTCTGGAATCTTCCCTCTACTGAACTTCTCCGGAGTCATTACTTGAATAACATCAACATCTTCATCATAAGAATCCTCGAAAATATAATGTTTGAGTCTTTGCCCATTTACCACTTGTGCAGTGTTATCTTTAAGGGAAGCAATTTTGATTGCACCCGAACGATACACTTCTTCAATAACATAAGGGCCTTCCCACCTCGAGAGTAATTTTCCTGCAAACAATCTGAGACGAGACCGATACAATAGAACTTTCTCACCTACATGAAACTCTATTTTAAGAATTCTCCTATCATGCCATTGTTTAACTTTCTCTTTAAAAAGCCTAGCATTTTCGTAAGCTTCACATATCCATTCATCTAGATGATTCAAATCAAGCATTATTTTCTTACCAGCAAGTTTAAAATCTTTATTAAGTTCTTTCACTACCCAATAAGCTTTGTATTCTGATTCTAAAGGAAAGTGACAATATTTTCCATAAACCATTTTATAAGGAGACATACCCATAGGATTTTTATAAGCAGTTCTATAAGCCCATAAAGCATCATTCAACTTATCAGACCAATTATTCCTAGATTTATTAACAGTCTTTTGCAAGATAGATTTAATTTCTCTATTTCATAATTCTACTTTCCCACTGGTTTGAGGAGATAAGCTGAGGCAATTATATGATTAACATCATATTTAGCAAGGGTTTTTCTAAAACCACCATGAATAAAATGAGAACCTCCATTAGTCATAAGATATCTAGGCACACCAAACCTAGGGAAAATAACATCTTTAAGCATTTTTAAAGAAGTCTCGCAATCATCACTTTTTGTAGGTACAGCTTCTAACCACTTAGTAACATAATCAACAGCAACAAGAATATGAGTGTAACCATTCGAAGGAGGAAAAGGACCCATAAAGTCAAATCCCCAACAATCAAAAGGTTCAATAACAAGAGAATAACTCATAGACATTTCATTGCGTCTAGAAATATTACCAACTCTTCGACATTCATCACAAGATAAAATAAATTTATGTGCATCTTCAAAGAGAGTAGGCCAATAGAAACGAGATTGTAGAACTTTTTGTGCGGATCTATCTCCATCGTGATGTCCTCCATAAGCACTACCATGGCACTTTTTCAATATTTCACGTTTTTCATGATCTGGAACACATCTTCTCATAATACCATATACTCCTTCTTTATATAAATGTGGGTCATCCCAAAAATAATGCCTCAAATCATAGAAGAATTTTCTTCTTTGTTGAGCTGCAAATGTTGGAGGCAAATACTTTGAAATAATAAAATTAGCATAATCAGCATACCATGGACTATCTTGGGATTTTACCTTTATTGTAGCCAACTGTTCATTTGGAAAACTATCATTAACAGGAATGGGGTCAAAAGAAATGTTTTCCAATCTAGACAACTTATCAGCAACAGGATTTTCAGCACCCTTCCTATCCACAATATGCAAATCAAACTCTTGTAAAAGTAGCACCCATCTAATAAGCCTAGGCTTAGCATATTTTATTTCCATAAGGTATCTAATAGCAGCATGACCATTATGAATAGTAACCTTTGAGTCAACAATATAAGGTCTAAACTTATCACATGCAAAGACTACAGCTAAGAACTCTTTTTCAGTAGTAGCATAATTCTTTTGAGCAGCATCAAGAGTCTTACTAGCATAATGAATGACATTCAACTTCTTATCTACTCGATGTCCAAGAACAACACCTACAGCAAAATCACTAGCATCACATAATTTCAAAAGGTAAATTCCAATCAGGTGGTTGAACAATAGGACAAGTAGTTAAAGCCTTCTTTAAAGTTTCAAAAGATTCCTTACAATCATCATAAAAAACAAAAGGTGCATCTTTTTGAAGAAGAATAGTAAGAGGCTTTGATATTTTAGAGAAATCTTTAATAAACCTCCTATAAAAACTCATTTCTTACCACTTCCTTCATCTTAGGAATTAAACGGCATTGATGTTCAACTACTGGCTTTGCATCAGGTTCAATATTAATAACATGCTGACATATGGAGAGAGAAATCCCCTTCAAATCATCAATAGTATATCCAATAGCTCCACGGTTTTTCTTCAATATTCCCAATAATCTTTCCTATTCTTCACCAAAAAGTTTAGCACTAATAATAACGGGATATATTTTCTTATCATCAATATAAGCATATTTAAGATCATCAGGCAAATGTTTCAAATCAAAGACAGGATCCACCGTGGGTGGTAATGTGGTATCCAAGTCTTCCACATGTAAATTATGTTTTAGTATCACCGGTTGACGAAGAAGAATATCGTTGATACGTCATAAATGTATCCTTAATTGTGTCAAAAAAATTGTTTCATGTTGTTTTCTCATTGTTTCCCACATGTTTGCTATACACTTTATGTCATTTTTATCGATTTTTCGGACTAACCTATTGACAACATGCCACAGAGCGAGTTCCCTGTTTTCTTCTGTTTTTAGTTTTAGAAAAGTTGTTCTGGAAATATTCTCGGAATTGGAAAATTCAAAGTCCGAAGGTCCTAGAATTACCGAAGGTTCCACAGAGTCCTGAAGAGACCATGAGGGGGGCATAGGGGGGCCACACCATAGGGCGGCGCGCCCCCTATCCGCGCCATGGGGTGGTGTGGGGCCCCAGGCCTCCATGGTCTTTGCCCTTTCGCCAATTTATACCCCGCGAGACATAAACCGTAAATATACACCACTTCGTCCCGAAAAACACCCAGGCCGCCGTCATCGTCATCCCGAGATCGGGAGGGTTCTCGAGCTCTCACCGGCACCCTGCCGGGAGGGGAATTCGTCACCGGAGGGGTCTACACCACCATGCCCTCCTTCGAAGTGATGCGTGAGTAGTTCATCCCTGGACTACGGGTCCATAGCAGTAGCTAGATGGTTGTTCTCTCCACTTTGTACCTCATGTTTAGATCTCGTGAGCTACCTCACATGATCGAGATCATATTTATGTAATGTTGCATGTTGTGTTTGTTGGGATCTGATGAATGTTGAATGCTTTGTCTTATGATTATCAATCTATCATGTTAGCTTCATGCATATGTTATTTATGATCTTGCATGCTCTCCGTTATTAGTAGATGCTCTAGCCAAGTAGATCTAGTAACTCCAAGAGGGAGTATTTATGCACGATAGTGGGTTCATGCCTCATTTGCATCCGTGCTCGAGTGACAGAAACGTGACGGATGGAGGATGTGTTGTTGCCATTAGGGAGAAAACGGCGATGTTTACCTAGTTTACATTACACACTTTGCTTACTTCGATAATCTGCTGCTAGCAACTTAATACCAATGTGTGTTCAGATGATATTCGGAGGGTGGATTATTACACATAGATGCAGTTGGATGACGGTCTATGTATTTTGTTGTAATGCTCGCATGAATCACATAGTAATCTTTATGTCTTGCATATGCACTACGGTGCAACCTTCATTTGTGTCAATTGCCCAGCTGTAATTTGTTCACCACACATGTTATTTATCTTTCACAGAGAGACACCACTAGTGAACTGTAGACCCCGATCCATTTTCCTCATACTGATAAAACACCTACTGCTTTCACACTTCTTTCATACTGCTGCTACTGCTTTCATACTGTTTTCCACACCATATGTTTAACCTCTTTTTGTTCAGCAAAACTAGTGAGATTGACAACTTCACTGCTACATTGGGGCGAAGTGATTTGATTGTGTTCTGTAGGTTCCACGTTGCTGCAGAACCGGTAGTGCGCCCTGCCACCTCAGCTGCATCAACCTTTAGATATTGCTTGTCCTCCTACTGGTCGATTCAACCTTGGTTTCTTTTCTGAGGGAAAACTTGTCGCTGCACTCTTCACAACCTTCCACTTGGGGTTTACCAACGGTTGCATCAAAGTTTTCTAGCGCCGTTGCCGGGGAGGAAAGAATTTGTGCAAGGGGAGTCTCTCACTTCCAATCTCTTTACTTTATTTTTGTTTTGTTTTGTTTATTTTATTTATCTTGTTTTCTTCCCTTCATAAAAAACACAAAAAAATTAGTTCTTATTCTAATTGTTACTTTTGTTACCTCTTTGTTATTTTTTTCATCATGGTGTTCCCTAAGTTTACCCTGAAAGATTTGCCGGTAGGAAGTGATTCTATACTGGGAAAGAATACCATTAAAGAATTCTTTGATCATGTTAGTAAGCATGATAATTTTGAGGAAAAATCCATAGTAGAACTTGCTCCAAATTATGAGCCCGCTGCAACTTCTTTAGTTCACGTGTTAGAAGCTAGGTTTGTTAACCTTCATCCCATATTACAACATATGTTCCTCAACTTGAATAACATTGAAGATGTTGATAAAAGGAACTTTATCTTAGAAACCATGCTTAAAGAATTTGGAGATGTTGCTATAAAAGCTAGAAAAGTCTTTGACCGTTTCAATATGCTTGGCTCATGTGTAGATATTGTTGGTGATCTTCAAAAAAATGAATCTAATAATTAAAATGAGGATAAAATACCAATCCCCTTTAAATTGGAAGCACTACATGAAGCCTAAGAAAAGAATTTTGATTGGATTGTTCCTGAGAATTTATTTGATGAGAATAGTAAGCCTAAAAGTTCTAAGAGAGGAGCCTCTGAAACTCACTTAGATAAAATACAATGCATTATTAAGGAATTACCAAATCTTTATCTGAATGCTTCTCCACTTGAAAACACTTGATTCCACTTTTCTCGGCCTAGCTAAAAGGCGTTAAAGAAAAGCACTTCTTGGGAGATAACCCATGGTTTTATTTTTGCTTCGTTTTTCTCTGTTTTCTTTGAGTCAAAGGGTTTTATAATTATGTATAAAATCATTTTTATCTTTATTTTCATGTTTTAGTTGTGCCAAGTAAAGTTTCTAACGAGAGTTGGAGTTGGTTTTCGGATTTCTGTGCAAGAAACAGATTTCTGCGTCGTAAAAATCACGTACAAACCAGAATGACCTGAAATTTCTTGTGCTTATTCCGTGGCTAATTCCGCAACTTTTTTGTTCTTTAAGTTTTTTTAACTGAGCAACATAAGTGCCTCGAAAAATTCGCCTTTACAGACTGTTCTGGTTTTGACAGATTCTGCCATTTTTTTTGCATTTGCTCTTTTGCGGTGTCAAGTGGATTTCTTTGCTTCATGAAACATCAGTGACTGTAGCTTATGTTTAAAAGTATCAATAGAAATTGTTCCATACAGAACCAATGTATTTTTAATTGTTTCACTTACCCTCTAATGTGAATTACTCTTTGAGTGTGGTGTGAAGGAAGTTTTCAAGGGCCAAGAGGAGAGGGTGATATATGTGATCAAGAAGAGTGCAAGGTCAAATCTTGGGGATGCCCCCATGGTTCATCCAAGCATATTTTTAGAAGACTCAAGCATCCAATCTTGGGGTGCATCCTCTTCTTCATCAACAATCTATCAGGTCACTTCTAGTGAAACTATATTTTTATTGGGTCACATCATATGAAGTTTACTTGGAGCGTCTGTTTTTTTCTTTTGTTTCGTTTTGTTTTCCTTGCTTCAATAATATATTTGGACCTTAGAATTATTTGTTTGGGAGATAGACACGCTCCGCTTTTTCGTTTGAATACTTGCTATGCTAGTATTCTTATTTTTTCTTCTTGTTGCTGCAAAAATTCATGTTTAGCTCTTGTTTTCATTGCATCTCTTATTCAGAGCTATTAGTTTTTGTAGTGTTATGAGAGTATTATCATGTTGGGTTGATGTAGAATTTAGAGATTTTTTGTTAAAGCATGTTTTGTATGGTGCTTGTTGGTAAAAGAAACTACTGCTTGAGGTAGAATTTATAACGGTGCAAGTAGAAGCCTGTATAGACCATGGCTAGAATTTTTCATATCATGCTAGATGTTATTTTAATTCTAAAGCCTTGTGGTTATTTAGTAGCATGATTAGACTCAAATAGATGAGAGTTTTTAATGTGCCATTGAAAGAACCAGGATTTGTTCTTCTCATATTGAAGTATAAATTTGTGGTGTTCTCCTTTGAATGTTTTATTTGGTTGACTTGGCGCATGCTCACACCATGTCTATGACTATGAACCAGTCACTAATAGCCGCCATGATCATTTAGTTTTTGAACTTGTGGTACCACTTATTCTTTGATTAATGATGATTATGTTGCTATGCATGATTATGGATCTTATGTTCTCTTGATTTGTTGCTCCCAGTCTTTTGCTAGCCTCCACCTGTACTGAGTATGAGCTCTACTCGTGCATCCAACTCCCAAAAACCAAAGTTTTCCCATTTTCTCCACCACACCTACCTATATGTGGTATTTAACCACCACTCCAAAGTAAATTGCTCAGGTGTTAGCTTTAAAACTTTCAAAATTACTCTTATTTTGTGCTCCTATTTTAGCTCACGAGGACGTCAATAGAGAATCTTTATCTCACTTGTTGATTGGACTTTCACACCCTCGACTAGTGTCTTCATCCGCTTATCCAATGATAGAAGAGTTGGCAGCGGGGTGCCTAGCCCCAAATTAATAACACAAATTCTCTTCACAATTTTTGCCCCTGATTTATGAGTCAAAGCATAATTGTGTAAACAAAAGAGAAAGAGGGGTGACCTTCTACCCAGATGCATCCTTCTATGGGATCTGCTCTTGTGAAGTCTAGTTGGCTTGTGACGTAATGTATTTTCTGTTTACCATTCGTTTACATAAGCATACACCTCTCTTAAAAATGTTTTCAATACCTCTAGCACATGAGTGATCCATGCTTCCCTCTGCAAAGGGTCTTTCTTTTACTTTTATTTTGAGTCTCCATCTTCTAACTTTTTGCACGGTTGAGAGAGCATAGTTTCCATTATGAGTTTTATGTGCATTTGTCCGAGAAACATTATTAACTGATTCATGATGTGTTATTGCTTGTTCTCTAATTATTTTTTCTAGTCTTCCTCATGAACTTTGAAGGTTGTCGCACCCAGACTTCTAGAGGATACTCGCAGTTCCGTTGAACAGTAGTTGATTGGATTACGGGGCTTACCGGCACCCGCATCTCTTACGAGTAGGCCAACACACGTATGTGTGACAACCAACCCCTACTGTTCATCGTCTACGTAAACCATCCCATAGAAATCAGGATACTACCATTGACGTACTTCATACCATACACACATGGTACGTCAACGGCGTTTAACAGAATGATAACACAACATATCTCTAGGACACAAAAGATGGAAATAAGTTGCAAATAGCTCTCACTAGAGCAAAGATAGCAAATACAATCATCCAGAGGACACATGTCCCAACATAACATCATTACATCTCAGCGGAAGCATTCAAAGGGTCTGAGTACAGACAAATCCAAATAGGATTAAGAAGCCGGGAATGAAAGGAAAACGGAGCCCATCCACGTAGTCTCGGATCCTGCCCGGGTCCGCTACCTACTCGTCAGCAGCCTCGTCAAACTCCACTTAGTAGTCGTCACGGGGATCCTCGTAAGCGTAGTCTGCGGAAACCACAGCCCCAAAGGGGTCAGTACATAAACGTACTGGCAAGCAAGACTCACAATTCACCAAAGTGTAACCCGTCAACACCAAGCACAGATGCCTTGGGTTCAACGAAAGAAAGGGGATATAAAAGATGCTGCAACTGGCTGCACTAACCAACTACAGAAACATGATACAACTTCCGGCTAACAGAAAGGGATAGGATAGCGTATCGTAACCATCTATAACTAACCACCAAACAAACCCATCCTGGATCTCGCCCCTTATCCAAAGAAGCAATCCGAGGATAACTCACACAGTTGGGTTAATGATGGATCAAGTTGTTGTGTCAATAAGCCTATTACTAGTCAAGTTATCATTAGTTAGGTGTAAGTTGTTCTAAGTACTTGTTAGCCAGTACTTTCACCAAGTCAACCATAACCGCGGAAAACACGGCTTCTCGAGAAGATTTATCCCTGCAGGGGTGCACCAATTTGGCCGTACACGTAAGAATAACCCGCCAGATGGAATGCCTCCCACCAAGCGGGGCACTCAACACAACTCAACTCTTCTTCGCATCAAGCCCAAAGCACCACGTGCTGTGCGTGCGCGGCTAATCGAGCCCCACGAAGAAAAGGGGACCCTCATAGCACTGGAAGACCACGCCGCCCTAAATGCCGACTACAAAAGTTCCACCCTGGCCTCGGGTTCGTACCTGCATATGCGTGCATCAAATGGAAAGCCCGAACTAAGTGTGGTGATTTGGACGAGATGCGAATCGAATCAAATTGAGGGGGGCGCCCATACACGCTTCCCACATGCTGATAGTGCGCTCATCATGGATCAGTAGACAAGACCCTTTTCCTAATTAGGGTCGACACTAGCAGGCCTCAAAACCATGCCGGGCCTCCTGCCGGTGCCTTATCAGCAAATTTATTATTACCTCAAATTAACAGGTTGTTGTTTAACATCGAGCCCCAGAACATAATAGAAATATAATAACAGAAAGTAACGGGTATCAGACTCGAGCAATAACAACCCTAAGCATGCTAGTAAGACACGGGCCCAAGCAACGGGGTTATAGGAGTGGAGGTGAGGCAATATCAGGGTTACAGGATACATGTGATAGGTTCGTAACAGAAGCAACGATACATATGGCTAGCAGAAATAGACAACGGAAAGTATGGGTAACCAATGTTGAAAGGAACACAGTGGTTCATGTGAGTGATAACTTGCCTGCGAACTCAGCAGCCTGGTACTGAGCTAGATCCTCAGAAAGGGTGTCGTAAGTATCGTCTGTCTCAACGTCGTCGTCTATCCGAGAAGAAGCAAACAAACAATGCAGAAAGATAAACAATCAATAACATGGCATAGTGCACAACCATGGGATGATGCATGTCAAGTTAGTTGATGCATCAAAATAAACTAGTTGACATGGTAACACAATTTAAATGGACCCATATGCAGTTTTGAGTTGCATATGAAAAAGCCCATGAATTTTGGTTGAAACAATTGTTTTCCAATTAACCAACAGGTGAAAGTGGATTAGTATGATGCATGGATGAGGAAAACAACAAAATAACAACAATAGAACCAATTGGAAATAAGGTTTACCAATTTAGAAATTTATTTATTAAGTTAGGGAATTTTTGGTTCCTTAAAGGGATTACACAAATAGTTGTTGTTTTCACCAATTAAAATTGTGCAAAATAAATAACAAAATTCATATTTGAAAAGAATACAAAATTTTTGTTGGATTACATGTTTCAAATATTGAAAAAGGAATTACAATAATTTAATTATGAATTAAACAAGATTAAACAAGTCTTAATTGAATTTAAAACAAGTTTGAATATTATTTGAATTTTTATTTGTTCCAAACAGAAATTCAAACTCATATTTGAAAAGTTTATACTTTTCTAGTTTGAAAACATATTTTATATGTTCAAGAATATTTTAAATTGAGCAAGTTATGAATTTAGCAATTTTAAATGATTTAAACAAGGTTTAAATTATTTAAGCAATTTTAATTATTCAAAACATGAAACAAAAATTTATATTTGAAAAGGTGGTTTGAAATAGCATGGAAAACATATTTTATTTATGTTATTTGGATTAAGTATGAATTAGTTATGCAATTATTCAAATTTCAAAGGAATTGTTTGAATTTGAAATTTGGGTGCATTTGAATTATTCAAAACAGAAAACAAATGCTATAAATAGATAGAGAATTAAATTTGGGGCAGTGTACATATTTTACTTTTATTATTTGGATTTATAAAATTAAAGTTATTAGCATTTTCATTTTAGGGACCATTCTGTAATTAAAAGGATTTAGATTTAAAAAAAACTTGGACAGAAACGCTCTGCACCGCGCAGTGACCTAGCCAGGGTCACTGCCAGTGGGCCAAGGGGCCAGCGTGGCCCTCGTGTGCTGGCGTGGCAGCAGCAGTGGCTGACAGGGGGGCCACCCTGTCAGCGCGCTGCGCCAAAAAGATTGGGGTTTTTCCCCGCGGGAGGGGGAAATCGAACCCGGGACCTCCCGTGTGCGTGCGCTGTGACGTTGCCACTGGGGTGTGCGCTCGAGCTTGTCAGTATACGCGATGCGGTAGGGTTAACATTCAGTTAGCGCGTTTCTGAAATTTTAACTGACGACGAAAAGTTTCTGAACCTTGACAGCAACAACGCGGTGGCCGGCGGCGATCACTGTTGCCGCTGTCGCTGTGCTGCGTGTGGGTGTGCACTGATGCGTGGCGAGTGTGTGCGGATGCTTGCGTGCAGAGGGAGGACAGGAGGAGGAAACGGTGATCACCGGGAGGGTTGCAGAGGTTGAGCTCGACGGCGAGGTGGTCGTTGCTGTCAGCGGCGAGGATGGCGGCGTGGAAGCAGAGGGTCCCCGTGCTCGAGGAGGTGTCGTCGAGGGAGAGGGGAGCACGGCGGGCTGATTCCCGCTGTCAGCCAGGGAGGAGGAGGTGCATAGCGGCGGTGGTCGTCGAAGGTTCAGAGGAGGAGCTCTCCGGTGAGGTTCAGAGGTGAGGAAATCCGACGAGGGAGAGGGAAAGTTGGCGGCGGCGCGAGGTGGGTAGGTGGGTGGCTAGGTTAGGGCTGCGCAGGGGCTAGGATAGGGGTCTTATAGACGGCTAGGGGGCTGCTGGCCGTCGGCGTGTTACCGTGCCGCCGTGGCACCCCCCGATGCTGCGCCGTACTGCGGGAAGAAGGGCGAACCGGTACGCGGGCCAGCGGGGAAGGTAAGTTGGGCTGGGCCACGCGGGCTTCCCCCTCTGCTGCGCGCGTTTTTCCTTTTTTTAAATTTTATTCTTCTGGTTTTTTTTTTTTGCAGAAATGGAAAATGGAAGAATTAGATGAGTTTTGAGTTAGGTAAAATTTTGAAAAAAATTGTGTTGCTTAGGCATTGTGTCAGTACCCATTTGACACTTTTTGTTTTCCATAAAGTTCAAAAATAAAACTGTTTGTAATTGATTCAAATTGGAATGAATTTTAATTATTAAATGAAATATTTGAAACAAGATTTAAATGGCATGAACCCTTAGTTTAAAAACAAATGGAAACAAAAGATTAAAAAGTTTTGGTAAGTTTCATAATTTTCAAATAGGGTGCTGTTTGAAATTTGATTCCAATTTAAATGATTTTAAGATTAATGATTATTGCAAACCAAATTTAAATGGTTTGAACATATAGTTTTAATTGGAAGCAAAAGATTATAATTGTTGTATAATTATCATTAATTCCAAAAGGTTGTTGTTTAGAAAAAAAATGTATTTGAATTTGAATAATCATTTGAATTGAATGATTGATTAAAAGCCACCATTTTAATAGTTGAACCTTATGGAAATAAATGGAAACAATTGGTTGTTTTTATTTGAACTTTTTATTTAAAAGGTTGTAACAGAGCAAGTATGAAATAAACCATTTGAAATTGTTTGAGTTTCAATTGTGAAAACAGATAAAAACAGATGCACACCAAATGAAAACAAAGTAAAACAAATGCAAACAATTCAATGAGTATGATGACATGATGCAAAACTTTAATTAAACAAGAAACAAACATTCTAAATGGAAGTTTTCATACTTGGGATGTTACAAAACGCCCCCCCTTGAAGGAATCGCGCCCCGAGATTCCTACTGAGAAGAGAAAAGGTCCGGATACTTCTTGCGAAGATCCTCTTCGGTCTCCCACGTTGCCTCTTTATCGGAATGATGCGACCACTGCACCTTCAAGAACTTGGTGCTCTTGTTGCGAGTCTTACGCTCGGTCTCATCGAGAATACGAACAGGGTGCTCCTCATAAGATAGATCATCTTGCAGTTCAATGGAATCATGATCAACTGCACGATCTGGATCTTTGAAACACTTCTTGAGTTGTGACACGTGAAACACATCGTGCACCTTGGATAGTTTTTCTGGAAGTTCAAGACGATAGGCATTTTCCGCACGCCTTGAGAGAATGTTGAAAGGACCAATGTATCTTGGTGCAAGATTTCCTTTCACACCGAAACAATGAGTGCCTCTGAGAGGAGTTACACGGAGATATGCCTTGTCACCAGGTGCATAGATCATATCCCTGTGCTTGCTGTCATAGTAGCTTTTCTGACGAGACTGAGCAATCTTGAGATTGTCACGAATGATACGAACTTTCTCTTCGGCTTCCTTAACAATGTCAGGGCCTAAGAGTGAACGTTCACCAGCTCCAGACCAATTGATTGGACTCCTGCATCTGCGGCCATATAGAGCTTCGAATGGTGCCATGCCTAGGCTTGCCTGGTAGCTGTTGTTGTAGGAGAATTCAGCATATGGAAGGCAATCCTCCCATTTCATGCCAAAGGAGAGATCACATGCTCTGAGAATATCCTCGAGAATCTGATTGACTCTTTCGACTTGCCCTTGAGACTAAGAGTGATAAGCTGTGCTGAACAGAAGTTTGGTGCCCAATGCTTCTTGAAAGCTTTTCCAGAAATGAGAAGTGAATATGCTTCCACGGTCTGAGCTTATTTCCAATGGAACACCATGAAGAGGAACAATCTTTGCTGTGTAGAGCTCTGCTAACTGGCTAGCTGAGATTGTTTCTTTGACAGCAAAGAAGTGAGCTACTTTAGTGAGACGATCGATAACAACAAAGATTGCATCGTTGCCCTTCTTGGACTTTGGAAAACCAGTGACGAAGTCCATTTCAATCATGTCCCACTTCCACTCAGGAATTTTCAGAGGTTGGAGTAGACCGGCTGTTTTCTGATGGACTGCCTTAACACGTTGACAAACGTCGCATTCAGAAACGTATTGAGCAATTTCACGTTTCATGCCAGGCCACCAGTACAGTGTCTTGAGATCCTAGTACATCTTTGTACTTCCAGGGTGGATGGAGAGAGGAGTTTTCATGAGCCTCCTTGAGAATGATATCTTTGAGACTTTGAACTTGAGGAACTGCAATGCGTCCTTCAAAGAACACAGTTCCTTTGTCATTAATTGAGAAGGACTTAAATTTCTCCTTGCCTTCTTTGATGTGTTCTACCATCTTCTTGATTTCAGCATCACGAAGTTGTTCAGAACGAATCTTATCCTCGAGAGTTGGACTGGCTGTCAAGCTTGCAAGATAGCCTTGAGGAACAAGACCAAGGTTCAGCTTCTGGAATTCTTCATGAAGTGGAGGTTGGCTTTCCATGATCATGAGATTATTGCAATACGACTTGCGACTGAGAGCATCGGCCATAACATTAGCCTTGCCTGGAGTGTAAGAAATGGAAAGATCAAAGTCTTTAATCTTTTCAATCCATCTCCTTTGCCTGAGGTTTAGATCTGGTTGAGTGAAGATGTATTTCAGACTCTTATGATCGGAAAAGATTTCAGTGTGATTACCCAACAAGTATTGCCTCCATTTCTTGAGAGCAAACACAACTGCTGCAAGTTCTAGGTCATGTGTGGGATAGTTTTGCTCATGTGCGTTCAACTGACGTGAAGCATAAGCCACAACTTGACGTTCTTGCATAAGAACTGCACCTAGACCTTGTAGAGATGCATCGTAGAATATCTGGAAAGGTTTGGTAGTATCTGGGCCAACCAGAACTGGGGTAGAAGTGAGTTTAGTCTTCAGGAGATTAAAACTTTCATCACATTGTGGAGACCAAACGAACTTCTTGTCCTTCTTTGTGAGATCAGTGAGAGGTTTGGCAATATTCGAAAAGTTTTGGACGAAACGACGGCAATAGCTAGCCAAGCCAAGAAAACTTCTTACTTGCTTTACCGTCTTAGGAGGTTTCCAATCAACAATTGCTTTAACCTTTTCTGGATCAATGGCTATGCCCTTGGCAGAGATGACATGACCAAGGTAAGCAACTTCTGGAATCCAGAACTCACATTTGTAGAATTTGGCATATAGACGATGCTCGCGAAGTTTCATGAGAGTGAGACGAAGATGTTCTTCATGCTCTTCCTCGGATTTTGAGTAGACCAGAATGTCATCAAGATATACCACAACGAACTTGTCGAGGTATTCATGGAAAACAGAATTCATGAGTCTAGAGAATGTCGCCGGTGCATTGGTGAGACCAAAGGACATGACGGTGTATTCATATAGACCGTACCGAGTGGTGAAAGCTGTTTTTGGAATATCTTCCTTTCTGATCTTTATTTGATGGTAACCCATCCTCAAGTCCAACTTGGAGAATATTGAGGCTCCAGCAAGTTGATCAAAAAGATCATCGATACGAGGAATTGGATAATTGTTTTTGATGGTTTTCTCGTTAAGAGGACGATAGTCAATAACGAGTCTCTTTGTTTGATCCTTCTTTGCAACGAACAGAGTTGGGCAACCCCAAGCCGAGGAACTAGGTTGAATGTAACCTTTCTCCATGTACATATCGATTTGCTCCTTCAACAATTTCAGTTCAGGAGGGGCTATCTTGTATGGATGCTTAGAGATTGGAGCAGTACCTGGTTCAAGCTCGATCACGAACTCAACTGCTCTGTCCGGAGGCATCCCTGGCAACTCTTCTGGAAAGACGTCAGGGAAATCACAAACCACCGGAACATTTTCAAGTAGAGGTAGAGGTTTTGCATCGAGGGTGTAAAGCTGAACAGAACTTGATTCATTTGGAGAGTAGACTATCTGGCCAGAAGGGTGGAACAGAGTTATTGACTTCTGAGCACAATCGATCGTAGCTTTATTGGCCTTCAACCAATCCATGCCAAGAATCACATCAATGTCAGAATTGCCAAGCAGAATGAGGGAAGCAAGGAATATGTGACCTCCAATTAGAATCTGATTCTCGTGACTGATCTTGGAAGTTTGCATAGTTGCTCCAGGGGAGTTTACTACTAGCGGGGAACCCAAACCAACAAAGGGGAGTTTAATTGCTGTCGCAAAGATCTTTGACACGAAAGAATGCGATGCCCCGGTATCAAACAACACTTTAGCTGGAAAAGAGTTTACGGGGAATGTACCGAGAACGACGTCAGGAGCTTCCTCAGCTTTGTCGATCTTGACATGATTCACCCTTGCGGTCCTCCCGACAGGCCTGTTGTTGGAGTTGAAGGCTTTAGCCGGGGGAGCACGCACCATTGCCTGGTTTGTGTTGGGACGAGGTGGTGGAGGAGGTAGCTGCCTCTGAGTGCACTTGTCAGCGTAGTGCCCCGTCTGCTTGCATTTGTAGCAAGTGACGACATGAGGTGCATCTGGCCTTGGCTGCCCCATTGAGAACCTCTGAGCCTGCATCTGAGCTGGGTTGGGTGGGCGGGCAGCGAAGCCTGGAGAAGCTTGGGTGTATGGAGCCCGAGTGACAGCACCATTTGGCACCCAGATGCGGCGCTTCTGCGGAGGGGTGGTCATGTTGGAGGAGGAACCACCCTCACGCGAGTGCTTCCGAGACTCCTCGAACGCCTTGCGCCCATTTTCTTCATTGAGCGCGGTGTTAACGAGCTCCTCGAAGTCTTTGGCCTTGATGTTGGTGAGGGCGTACTTGAGTTCCGGGTTAAAACCTCGGCGGAACCTTGCCATCTTCTTAGCCTCAGTGGACACCTCATCACCAGCGTAACGAGCGAGGCGATTGAACTCATTCTGATAGCCAATGACGTCCATCTTGCCCTGCTTGAGAGAGCAAAATTCCTCACGCATCCTTTCCATGAGACCATCTGGGATGTGGCGCTTCAGGAAGGCATCCTTGAAACAACCCCAGGTGATTGGGTATCCAGCTCTCATGGTCTGGTAGTTCTCCCACCAGGTAGCTGCCTGACCCTTCAGTAGGTAGGAGGCATACTTGACTTTGTCTTCCTCAGCAACGTGAGCAATGTCCAGAGCCCTGGCCATCTCACGGATCCAGTCATCAGCATCCAGAGGCTCGCTTGTTGCCACGAAAGCTCTCGGCCCCAGACTCAGAAACTCCTTGATGCTGACTCGTGGAGCGTTCTGGTTGTTGTGCTGATTAGCCTGGAACTGGGCCATCTGCGTCACGACCTGAGTCATCTGAGTCAACAGCTCCATGATCGGCGGTGGCTCAGGCGGGTTGTTCCTTGTTGGCGGCATCCTGAATAGACATGCATTTTAGCACAACAACAGAAAAGGATAGACTTGGTAACCAAAAGAGAGATTATTCCGATGCATGAATAGATAACCAACAGGTACATCATCACATGTTCAAATACATCAGAATAACCACACACCATAAATGGTTCGAATGCCAAAGGATAACTAAACATTGCTAAGAATGGATACATCGGTACTCCCATGCTCATCACGCAGGACGGCGGTGAGTAGTACGACGAGAGGTACGGTGAGGAGCACGCCCACGAAAGTAGGTAGAACGACGATCCACGTAGATCTGACGTGGTCTGAGAGCGACTCTAGGTGTGGTGAAGTACATAGCGTCGACTCCCTGTGCTCCAAAGCGTGGAATCCCAGTGTAACCAGCACCGAGGTTGAGGAGTGGACCTCTGATCGGCTCGTAACCTCCAGCATCTGGCAGACGACGTCCAACTGGCTGATCGAAACGTGCAAAGCGCTCATCTCCAACAAAGTCTGTGGTGTACGTCGCCAGACGAGTCAAAGCAAGGTAGAGCTGCTCTCTGACTGAGGCCAACTCCTGAGAAAGTGTGGTGGCAACTGCGTCACTGTGCCTCACAAACTGAGCGGTGGTGTGCAGCCTGGTGTTATCATGCTCGTAGACATCCAGGTTGTCGTAGAGAGTGAAGTGAGCTCCCTCCGAAGTGATGTAACCACGGGGGATGTGGCGATAGATAGAATCGTCAAATCCCCAGTAGTCAGCACGAAGGACGGTGAGACTCACATAAGCTACCTGCTGCACGGCCATATCCACTGTGGAACCTACTGCCTCGTAGCGGTGGACAACGCTCATGCCATCATCTGACAGAATGTAGACGATAGCCTGGTAGTAGGTCTGGTCAAACTCTCGTTGCTGCTCGTAGACCTGGTACTCTGGTGCCCAACAGAACCCCTGATAAGTGAGCATGTCTCTCAGCATCTCCGGATAACCGGCAGTGCTCTCGCAACGAGTCATCCGAACCACCTGCGGGTAGAACCTGAGATCCATCTGCAGATGATCGGGGAAGTTGTGATTAGACGCCGGTAGAGAACTGAAGTGGAAAGCAACAACAAGGTTTCAACGGACGAAAAGGATGTTGAGAAGAACAGGATATCGAAGAAACAACGGGAAACACGAGACCAAAAACTCCTGAGGTACTACGGAAAACCCATCCGGGCTTCTAAAGGATCAATATCTACTGCTTAAGGAACAGAGGATTTGCTTCCGGGGCTTACACGCCTCCGTTCTCAATCGTGAGTAGGCAACATGATAAATCATGTCACAACTACCTCCATTCCTATGGTCTAGTAGATATAACTATCCTAGAGAAACCAGGATTCGTGAAAACCTAACTTGAAAGTTTAGGTGAGAACAGAAAACAACGTTGCACTTCCTTACCAGAAAAGGGAGGGTGGGTGGGGAAAGAAATAAAATGGCAGAATTCCTACTCTCACGTTTCATTTTTCCTATATAGCTACAAAATAGTTTCTAGACTCAACTGCGACCAGTAAAAGGGATCCTACAGGCAGACAGGCTCTGATACCATTTGTCGCACCCGGACTTCTAGAGGATACTCGCGGTTCCGTTGAACAGTAGTTGATTGGATTACGGGGCTTACCGGCACCCGCATCTCTTACGAGTAGGCCAACACACGTATGTGTGACAACCAACCCCTACTGTTCATCGTCTACGTAAACCATCCCATAGAAATCAGGATACTACCATTGACGTACTTCATACCATACACACATGGTACGTCAACGGCGTTTAACAGAATGATAACACAACATATCTCTAGGACACAAAAGATGGAAATAAGTTGCAAATAGCTCTCACTAGAGCAGAGATAGCAAATACAATCATCCAAAGGACACATGTCCCAACATAACATCATTACATCTCAGCGGAAGCATTCAAAGGGTCTGAGTACAGACAAATCCAAATAGGCTTAAGAAGCCGGGAATGAAAGGAAAACGGAGCCCATCCACGTAGTCTCGGATCCTGCCCGGGTCCGCTACCTACTCGTCAGCAGCCTCGTCAAACTCCACGTAGTAGCCGTCACGGGGATCCTCGTAAGCGTAGTCTGCGGAAACCACAGCCCCAAAGGGGTCAGTACATAAACGTACTGGCAAGCAAGACTCACAATTCACCAAAGTGTAACCCGTCAACACCAAGCACAGATGCCTTGGGTTCAACGAAAGAAAGGGGATATAAAAGATGCTGCAACTGGCTGCACTAACCAACTACAGAAACATGATACAACTTCCGACTAACAGAAAGGGATAGGATAGCGTATCGTAACCATCTATAACTAACCACCAAACAAACCCATCCTGGATCTCGCCCCTTATCCAAAGAAGCAATCCGAGGATAACTCACACAGTTGGGTTAATGATGGATCAAGTTGTTGTGTCAATAAGCCTATTACTAGTCAAGTTATCATTAGTTAGGTGTAAGTTGTTCTGAGTACTTGTTAGCCAGTACTTTCACCAAGTCAACCATAACCGCGGAAAACATGGCTTCTCGAGAAGATTTATCCCTGCATGGGTGCACCAATTTGGCCGTACACGTAAGAATAACCCGCCAGATGGAATGCCTCCCACCAAGCGGGGCACTCAACACAACTCAACTCTTCTTCGCATCAAGCCCAAAGCACCACGTGCTGTGCGTGCGCGGCTAATCGAGCCCCACGAAGAAAAGGGGACCCTCATAGCACTGGAAGACCACGCCGCCCTAAATGCCGACTACAAAAGTTCCACCCTGGCCTCGGGTTTGTACCTGCATATGCGTGCATCAAATGGAAAGCCCGAACTAAGTGTGGTGATTTGGACGAGATGTGAATCGAATCAAATTGAGGGGGGCGCCCATACACGCTTCCCACATGCGGATAGTGCGCTCATCATGGATCAGTAGACAAGACCCTTTTCCTAATTAGGGTCGACACTAGCAGGCCTCAAAACCACGCCGGGCCTCCTGCCGGTGCCTTATCAGCAAATTTATTATTACCTCAAATTAACAGGTTGTTGTTTAACATCGAGCCCCAGAACATAATAGAAATATAATAACAGAAAGTAACGGGTATCAGACTCGAGCAATAACAACCCTAAGCATGCTAGTAAGACACGGGCCCAAGCAACGGGGTTATAGGAGTGGAGGTGAGGCAATATCAGGGTTACAGGATACATGTGATAGGTTCGTAACAGAAGCAACGATACATATGGCTAGCAGAAATAGACAACGGAAAGTATCGGTAACCAATGTTGAAAGGAACACAGTGGTTCATGTGAGTGATAACTTGCCTGCAAACTCAGCAGCCTGGTACTGAGCTAGATCCTCAGAAAGGGTGTCGTAAGTATCGTCTGTCTCAACGTCATCGTCTATCCGAGAAGAAGCAAACAAACAATGCAGAAAGATAAACAATCAATAACATGGCATAGTGCACAACCATGGGATGATGCATGTCAAGTTAGTTGATGCATCAAAATAAACTAGTTGACATGGTAACACAATTTAAATGGACCCATATGCAGTTTTGAGTTGCATATGAAAAAGCCCATGAATTTTGGTTGAAACAATTGTTTTCCAATTAACCAACAGGTGAAAGTGGATTAGTATGATGCATGGATGAGGAAAACAACAAAATAACAACAATAGAACCAATTGGAAATAAGGTTTACCAATTTAGAAATTTATTTATTAAGTTAGGGAATTTTTGGTTCCTTAAAGGGATTACACAAATAGTTGTTGTTTTCACCAATTAAAATTGTGCAAAATAAATAACAAAATTCATATTTGAAAAGAATACAAATTTTTTGTTGGATTACATGTTTCAAATATTGAAAAAGGAATTACAATAATTTAATTATGAATTAAACAAGATTAAACAAGTCTTAATTGAATTTAAAACAAGTTTGAATATTATTTGAATTTTTATTTGTTCCAAACAGAAATTAAAACTCATATTTGAAAATTTTATACTTTTCTAGTTTGAAAACATATTTTATATGTTCAAGAATATTTTAAATTGAGCAAGTTATGAATTTAGCAATTTTAAATGATTTAAACAAGGTTTAAATTATTTAAGCAATTTTAATTATTCAAAACATGAAACAAAAATTTATATTTGAAAAGGTGGTTTTAAATAGCATGGAAAACATATTTTATTTATGTTATTTGGATTAAGTATGAATTAGTTATGCAATTATTCAAATTTCAAAGGAATTGTTTGAATTTGAAATTTGGGTGCATTTGAATTATTCAAAACAGAAAACAAATGCTATAAATAGATAGAGAATTAAATTTGGGGCAGTGTACATATTTTACTTTTATTATTTGGATTTATAAAATTAAAGTTATTAGCATTTTCATTTTAGGGACCATTCTGTAATTAAAAGGATTTAGATTTAAAAAAAACTTGGACAGAAACGCTCTGCACCGCGCAGTGACCTAGCCAGGGTCACTGCCAGTGGGCCAAGGGGCCAGCGTGGCCCTCGTGTGCTGGCGTGGCAGCAGCAGTGGCTGACAGGGGGGCCACCCTGTCAGCGCGCTGCGCCAAAAAGATTGGGGTTTTTTCCCGCGGGAGGGGGAAATCGAACCCGGGACCTCCCGTGTGCGTGCGCTGAGGCGTTGCCACTGGGGTGTGCGCTCGAGCTTGTCAGTATACGCGATGCGGTAGGGTTAACATTCAGTTAGCGCGTTTCTGAAATTTTAACTGACGACGAAAAGTTTCTGAACCTTGACAGCAACAGCGCGGTGGCCGGCGGCGATCACCGTTGCCGCTGTCGCTGTGCTGCGCGTGGGTGTGCACTGATGCGTGGCGAGTGTGTGCGGATGCTTGCGTGCAGAGGGAGGACAGGGAGGAGGAGGAAACGGTGATCACCGGGAGGGTTGCAGAGGTTGAGCTCGACGGCGAGGTGGTCGTTGCTGTCAGCGGCGAGGATGGCGGCGTGGAAGCAGAGGGTCCCCGTGCTCGAGGAGGTGTCGTCGAGGGAGAGGGGAGCACGGCGGGCTGATTCCCGCTGTCAGCCAAGGAGGAGAAGGTGCATAGCGGCAGTGGTCGTCGAAGGTTCAGAGGAGGAGCTCTCCGGTGAGGTTCAGAGGTGAGGAAATCCGGCGAGGGAGAGGGAAAGTTGGCGGCGGCGCGAGGTGGGTAGGTGGGTGGCTAGGTTAGGGCTGCGCAGGGGCTAGGATAGGGGTCTTATAGAGGGCTAGGGGGCTGCTGGCCGTCGGCGTGTTACCGTGCCTCCGTGGCACCCCCCGATGCTGCGCCGTACTGCGGGAAGAAGGGCGAACCGGTACGCGGGCCAGCGGGGAAGGTAAGTTGGGCTGGGCCACGCGGGCTTCCCCCTCTGCTGCGCGCGTTTTTCCTTTTTTAAAATTTTATTCTTCTGTTTTTTTTTTTTTTGCAAAAATGGAAAATGGAAGAATTAGATGAGTTTTGAGTTAGGTAAAATTTTGAAAAAAATTGTGTTGCTTAGGCATTGTGTCAGTACCCATTTGACACTTTTTGTTTTCCATAAAAGTTCAAAAATAAAACTGTTTGTAATTGATTCAAATTGGAATGAATTTTAATTATTAAATGAAATATTTGAAACAAGATTTAAATGGCATGAACCCTTAGTTTAAAAACAAATGGAAACAAAAGATTAAAATGTTTTGGTAAGTTTCATAATTTTCAAATAGGGTGCTGTTTGAAATTTGATTCCAATTTAAATGATTTTAAGATTAATGATTATTGCAAACCAAATTTAAATGGGTTGAACATATAGTTTTAATTGGAAGCAAAAGATTATAATTTTTGTATAATTATCATTAATTCCAAAAGGTTGCTGTTTGGAAAAAAAATGTATTTGAATTTGAATAATCATTTGAATTGAATGATTGATTAAAAGCCACCATTTTAATAGTTGAACCTTATGGAAATAAATGGAAACAATTGGTTGTTTTTATTTGAACTTTTTATTTAAAAGGTTGTAACAGAGCAAGTATGAAATAAAACATTTGAAATTGTTTGAGTTTCAATTGTGAAAACAGATAAAAACAGATGCACACCAAATGAAAACAAAGTAAAACAAATGCAAACAATTCAATGAGTATGATGACATGATGCAAAACTTTAATTAAACAAGAAACAAACATTCTAAATGGAAGTTTTCATACTTGGGATGTTACAAAGGTGTCCTAGTAGTTATGTTTTGCCCCACTCTTAAGGACTAGCGAAATATCATTTTGTCATGTTTTCTCTATACTTGAAACAAACGTATATCTTTCGTTGCATTGTTATTCATGATCTTTTATTTGTATTACTTCTCATGATGCAAGGTGATTGCTATGTTTTATTATTAAAATTCTATTTATCATGCTTGTGTTGAAGTTCTATGATCTCAGCTTAATTATGCTTTTACATTATTGATGATCAAGTTTATGTTGGTAGCATGTCACCTCAGAAATTATGTGTTTTTATTGTTTACCTACTCGAGGGCGAGTAGGAACTAAGCTTGGGTATGTTGATACATCATAAACGTATCCTTAATTTCTGATGTTCCATGTTGTTTTCTTATTGTTTCCCACATGTTCGCTATACACTTTATGTCATTTTTATCGATTTTCCGGACTAACCTATTGACAAGATGCCACAGAGCCAGTTCCCTGTTTTCTGATGTTTTTAGTTTCAGAAAAGTTGTTCTGGAAATATTCTCGGAATTGGAAAATTCGAAATCCGGAGGTCCTAGAATTCCTGAAGGTTCCACGGAGTCCCGAAGAGACCCGGAGGGGGACCACAGGGGGCCCACACCAATGGGCGGCGCACCCCCTGGCCGCGCCATAGGGTGGTGTGGGGCCCCCAGGCCTCCACCGCCTTTTCCCTTTCGCCTATTTATGCCCCGCGAGACGTAAACCCTAAATATATACCACTTCCTCCCGAAAAACACCCGAGGCTGCCGTCACCGTCATCTCGAGATCGGGAGGGTTCTGGAGCTCTCCCCGGCACTCTGCCGGGAGGGGAATTCATCACCGGAGGGGTCTACACCACCATGACCTCCTCCGAAGTGATGTGTGAGTAGTTCATCCCTGGACTACGGGTCCATAGAAGTAGCTAGATGGTTGTTCTCTCCACTTTGTACCTCATGTTTAGATCTCGTGAGCTGCCTCACATGATCGAGATCATCTTTATGTAATGTTACATGTTGTGTTTGTTGGGATCTAATGAATGTTGAATGCTATGTCTTCTGATTATCAATCTATCATGTTATCTTCATGCATATGTTATTTATGATCTTGCATGCTCTTCGTTATTAGTAGATGCTCTGGCCAAATATATGCTAGTAACTCCAAGAGGGAGTTTTCATGCTCGATAGTGGGTTCATGCCTCATTTGCATATGTGCACGAGTGACAGAAACGTGACGGATGGAGGATGTTTTGTTGCCATTAGGGAGAAAAAAACAATGTTTACATTGTTTACATTACACACTTTGCTTACTGCGGTAATCTGTTGCTAGCAACTTAATACCCAACATTTGTTCGGAAGATATTCGGAGGGTGTATTATTAGACATAGATGAGATTGGATGACGGTCTATGTATTTTATTGCAATGCCCGCATGAATCACACGGTAATCTTTATGTCTTGCATATGCATTACGGTGCAGCCTTCATTTCTGTCAATTACAAGCTCTAATTTGTTCACCACACATGTTATTTATCTTTCACAAAGAGACACCACTAGTGAAGTGTGGACCCCGGTCCATTTTCCTCATACTGATAAAACACCTACTGCTTTCACACTGCTTTCATACTGCTGCTACTCCTTTCCTACTGTTTTCCACACCATACGTTTAACCTCTTTGTGTTCAGCAAAACCGGTGAGATTGACAACCTCACTCCTACGTTGGGGCAAAGTGATTTGATTGTGTTGTGTAGGTTCCACGTTGCTGCTGAACCGGTAGTGCGCCTGCCACCTCATCTGCATCAACCTTTAGAGATTGCTTGTCCTCCTACTGGTCGATTCAACCTTGGTTTCTTTTGTGAGGGAAAACTTTCCACTGCACTCTTCACAAGCTTCCACTTGGGGTTTAACCACGTTTGCATCAATCGTCAATCTCATTTCTCTCTTCCATAAGGACCTCACTTTCGTGGTCCTCCATATATTAATGCAAAGCATTGTTAGGAGAAAGAGCAATAGAGGCAAGTTGTTCAACTCTAAAATTCTCATTAGGCAATTCAGATTCATAAGGTCCTCTGGCAAATTTGGAGAAATTGAACTCATAAGATTTTCCATCGAATTTAGTCAATATCTTCTCCATCTTACAATCTATAATAGCACCACAAGTGTTCAAGAAAGGTCTACCAAAAATAATAGGACAAGTTTTACTAGCAGCCTTACCAAGTACTAGAAAATCAGTAGGATATTTAGTTTTACCACATAAAACTTCCTTGTCTCTAACGATACCAATTGGAAAGACAATTTCTCTATTAGTAACCTGAATAACCACATCAATATCCTCAAGCTCACAAGAACCAATTTCATGCATGATTTCTTTATAAAGCTCATAAGGAATAGCACTAGAACTTGCACCAATGTCACACAAACCATGATATCAATGATCACCAATCTTAACAGAAAGCACGGGAACACTAGTTTTCTTAGGTCTATTTGGATGTGAGACAATATCAGAAGAATCCTCACAAAAGACAATATGTTCATCCTCTATGTTTGCACAGATAAGATCTTTCACTATTGCTACAGCAGGTTCAGCAATTATTTGTTCGTCAGCTTCAATAGATTTCTTAATGCTCTTATTAACCACACTAGCTACAATAGAGTGTTCTTTCACCTTAGCAGGGAAAGGCATTTTCTCAATATAAGGCTCAGGAACATCAGGATTAACGGCATGCACTTTTATATTTCTAGCAGGAACAATATGTTTATAAGGTGCATAGTACTTGCTCAATTCCTTTTTAGGAATATCAAGATAGGGGGCAAAAGCTTTAAGAAATTTTGCAAAGATTTGAGAATCAAGACCACAAACAGTAGAAATCACGAGTTCCCATAAAAGATTTAATGTATTCATAATCATAATTTATACCTGACTTTCTACCTTTGTCATTTTCCCATCCTTCAGTGTTTTCTTAAATACGGTCAAGAAGATCCCATTTAGCTTCTTCCTTCATACGTATGAATGATCCAGAACAAGAAGCATCCACTAAATCCTTATCATGAAGAGAAATCCTTGCATAAAAATTATTGATAACAATATTACTCGGGAGCACATGAATAGGACATTTGAGCATTAATAACTTCATTCACCCCCACGCTTGGGCAATACTCTCTCCATCATGAGGCCAGAAATTATATATTTGATTCCGGTCTTGATGAATCTCACTGGGAGGATAGAATTTAAAATGAAAGGGAGGGACAATTTCCTCCCATCCAATAGATTCACCATTCTTCAGTAATTTGAACCATTCAGCGGCTCTTCCTTTGAGCGATAAAGAGAATAATTTCCTTTTAACTCGATCCTTTGTAATACCTGCACACCTGAATAACTCGCATAAATCATTTATAAGGAGCAAATGATCACCGGGATGGACAATTCCATCTCCATAATAGCAGTTATCCATAACACGTCCAACAATTTTCATAGGTATTTTATAAGGATCTAATTCAGCATATAACGGGTCACCTACTACCCTAGCAGTTATGGTAGAGGTACCCCTAAACAGAAAAACAAAAGTATTCTCCATAATAAAATAAAACAGCAGACAGAAATAAAAACAACACTCATAGTAAAAGTTTCTCTTACCAATTCCACTTACCAATAGCACTTCACTCCCCGGCAACGCGACATAAAATAGTCTTCATGACCCACAAGTATAGGGGTGTATCATAGTAGTTACAATAAATAAGAGTGTCAAACCCAACGAGGAGCAGAAGGTGTTGACAAGCAGGTTGCATAGAGGATTCACTGTAAACACTAGCAAACGGGTTTTTGTTATAACAGGTAAATAAAGTGCGAGTAAATAATAGACAGTAAATATAATTGCAGCGAGTGGCCCAATGCTTTTGAGAGCAAAGGACAAGCCGGTTGTTCTACTTATGACTAGCAAACTTTCTCGAGGACACATGGGAATTTCGTCAAGTGCTTTCGCTTCATATTGTTGATTAATATTTATTGGTTCGTTAACTGTTGTGTGGGTGAACCTATGCTAATGCTCCGCCCAAATAGGACTAATATATACTTGTGATTATACCCCTCGTATGCATACGCAAATATAAGAAAGTAATTAAGATAAATCTAACCATAGCCTTAAAACTCCGGGATTCTACGCTCCCTCGTGCATTGGTTTCCTAACGAGGGTTTAGGTTTCTGTCACTCCAGCAACCCCACAATTAGTAGCCAAATACACAATGCATCCTGCTAGGACCATAAAGGTGAAGTATCGTGTAGTCAGCGTTCATATGACACCACTAGAAGAATAGCAACACAACTTAAATACCGAACCACGAGATATTACTTCAACATAATTCAACTACTAACATCATGACTTCTCCCATGTCCTCAAGAACTAAACAAAATACTCACAAGACATCATATGGATCATAATAAGAGGTGATATAATGAATAATAACAATATGGTCATAAAGTGTAAACATCGATAAATCTCACAAGCACCAACTACTAACAAGTAATCCACACATGGAGAGAGATCTAGTGAAGAGCAACGATAAAGACCCCTAATTTTTACAGCAGAATGAAGGTGGATGATGAGGGTGATGGTTCTGGTGGTGATGATGATGACGATTATGGTCTTGATGATGCCTGGAGTGATGACGGTGACGATGGCGATGATTCCCCCTCTCCGGGCAGGAATTTCCCCAGCGGATTTCTCTCTGCCGGAGAGCTTTTCTCTCTTTGTTGTTTTCCGCCCCAAGGCGGCGGCGGAATAATTATTCAATGATGTTTTGGGGCTTAGGGTTTCCTCGGGGTCAAGTACGCGAAAGGGAGCACCCAGGAGTGGGCCAGGGGGGCCAGACCACCCCCAGGCGCGGCTAGAAGGGGGGCACTGCCTGGTAGTGTGGGCCCTAGGTGCCCCCTCTCCGGGTGCCCTTCTGGGTAACTTCCTCCTTGGGACTTCTAAGACTCCTCTGGTATCCCCCCTCTTCTTCTGATCTTCTGAAATAGGGTATCTCGACGGTGCTTTTTCCATCAGATTACTGCACCCGGTGTTTATTCTCCAAAAATTATAAAACATGCAAAATAAGATAAAATAACATAAGTGATGCATCATAACATGAAATATATCGATGAATAACAGAAAATAAAAATATAAAATAGTGATGCAAAATGGACGTATCACCAGGTAAGGAGTAAAAGAATCCAAAAAGGTTTTCACAACTCATTTTTCATTTCAATATAGTTTTCACACACTCTAGACTCAACATCGACCAATAGCAAGGGTTTCCTACAGGCAGTCCTGCTCTGATACCAAGACCAGTCGCGACCTCGGACCCATAGGTATACATACTGTTATGCGCTCCTAGTTATGGACCCACAAGGGCTTCGGGGTTACCAGCCCTGGCCGCAACAAACAACGGTAGGTAGACCGGATTCATCGGCACGTAGGTCGGATAACCTCGGTACTACTACTCCTTGTGTCCATGCTAGTCATAACCAATTATGCATATCAAAGCGTCCACGAGTCGTATGAAACTGAAGGAACGTGACCAAAAATATACTGGGATGCTATGTGTTCAGGAAGTGCAACAACAATCGAGGGTTACTGAGGTTACCAAGCCCCAGGCCGAATCACATCGGCAGGTGTGCTCAGACATGGATCATCGGATCCACAACCCCTCGACTACGACAACTACGCAGGCATAGCCAAAACTGTATAGCAATGAGCTCAAAACCAACAACCGATCAAAGCAGCACTCTAGACATGAAAGTGCATTATACAAGACTTACTAGAGTATAGCATTACACGCAGAGGCTACACAAACAACGTAGGTCAGGTAACCCAACATCACACCAAATAACGAAAGCAAATTATGTTGCTATACAACAAGTCTCCAAAAGGACTAAGAGTCCGAACATAAGAAACGTAGGCAAACCCATACTACAGATACCAGGCTGCCACCTGGGAACCTTGAACTACTCGTCAACATCAAGGTAGAAACCTTCTTCAGTTGCAGCTCCCGAATCTGTAACAAAAAGAACAACGAGGCAAGGTCGGTTGAGTACAAAAGGTACTCAGAAAGACTTGGCTTCTAAGTTATTTTGTGTAAAGCCACTTTTGTTTCCCGAAGTCGAGGAAGAAGAAGCACGTGTAATAGAGCATTTTAAAACAGAGGAGAAAGCTACGCAACTACTAAGATCATCATCTTCTGCCGTTCCACCAATACTTTCTCATTCCCGCACTATCTTATACTAAAAGGATCACCCCTCTCGACTTAGTCGAGGAGGCATCCTTCATTCGTTGTCAACAAGATTTAGTCATTCCGTTAAATTTATCTATGACCTCGTTTCTTTCACCAAGTCGTCCTTAACCATGGATATGACTTTCCAAAAGATTTATCCTTGCAGGGTGGTACACTTTACCCACACATACCAACCGACTCTTAATGCCATGCGGTAACGATCCTCTCTAAGAGTGCGGCAGAGGGTGGTTGACCACGGCCTTTACCTTGCTTAACACTATCCATGAGTCAACCCAAATAGAGCTACCCCGTCAATAGGGAGTTGGCCACCTCCTGGCGGCACCTGTTCTGTGAGTCGGAACAAGATCTGTGTATGTCCATCACTTGTCCCTTTCATGCCCTAGTTTTCTCCAAAAAAATTATGACACACCCGCAAATGGAAATCTCACGCGGAAGTGGCTAGACAAGTTAGTTAGTCGAGCGGGGTTCATTGGCACGCGTGTTGCTGCACGCTTAGTCTTGGTTTCCGCGGCGAGACCTTATCTTCTAGGGTTGGCGACTACGGGACGAACCACTTACCAAGTGGCCTCCCGTGCAAGCCTTCGTCAGTTCACATGCTCACCACTCATAAACAAACCAACATAAAAGATTATAGAATTGACCCAATTCATCAACCAGATGAAGTAGATCATAAAACTCTATTGTGTTACCACAATTGTGTTAACGCATGAACAACCTTCATTGTGTTTAATTCATCAGATAAAGGGAACTCATTTTACAAACATCTAACAAACATTCATCACACCAAACAACAAGTTTTTAGCAAGCAACCTAGCATTGTCATACCACACTCAATTGTATGATCAATACACTAACACCTTAACGTTGTTCTAACAAAGTAACTACATTGGTGCTCTCATCTATATCTTCTTGAGTTATTAAAGTCCTTCTCTCAATGTCTTGATGTGTTTCTAATTGTTGCGAAATATAAGTCTTGCTTTAAGTTTTTCAATGATCTTCTATGTAGTACTTCATGTTGAATCCAAGGGTGTCAAATGAAGTATCTTTCTTGCACTCCATGGCATGGTTCACCAAACTTGTCTTGAGGGTATAAAAGGGATAGGTCATCTAGAACAAGAGAAATTTTTTCTAGGTGAGTAATAGATGAGAGAAGAATAAAAAGTTTTGTTTGTTAGAATATAATTGAGTAAAATAGATTTCAATCCTAGAGTCTTTTCCTAGTTCTAATCCAAACTTAGGGTCTCGAATCCTATGGCAACACAATGCTCTAATACCATTTTGTAGCATTCCCACATTTAAATAATGCAAGAACACCTGTGTTATTGTGCTAGTCCCTGAATCAATTGCTAGCACCACAGTTCAAAATGAAATATCATGCAAATGCATCAGTTCTATTAGATTGCATGATCCAGTCTTTCCAAAGGTAATATTACAACTTGCATAGTCTTAAAATACTAGTAGGATACAAAGTATTACAGAGGATAACATAATGCAACATTGATCCTCATCTTCTTCATGTGCCACAGGCAAAACATGTTGGCGGTAGACTCGAGATCCTAAACGTTATCCTCACTCGTCTTGATATTCATCTACAGAATGGAATATGCAGCCACAAGGGGTCAATACAATTTAATGTACTGGCAAGTAACACTATGGTGGATATAAATGTCAAGACTAATACTACACGCTTACCTGGTTGAGTGGAGTTTTTGTCTAAGTTTGCATAAAGCCAGTTTTCTCCTATCTCTTTTGTAAATCGAACTTTTCTTTTCAAAGAGTGGCATCAATGGACTGAAATCCAAACACCACAACTACTATTCACTTGGTCAAATTTTACTTATTGAAAATGGTGATGTTATTCTTCCATCCATCCTTGTCCATGTGCTCGAAATTTTCCATAATCGGGGACACGGCTAAGATCTTAGTTTGTTGACTCTAGAGAGTTTGTGCACTTTCACCTCTTATCTTCAATTAGCCCAAATATCCTATACACCCGGAGTGCATCAATGAAAGGAGAGAATTGAGACAAGATCTTTCGGAAACAAGAATTCAACCCAATGGCAAGAACCGTTCCACCTATAGTTATGCTACATCTGCTTGTAAAGCCCAGGTTGAACTCTCACAACATAGTTGATCAAGACAGAGCCCATATGTCAAAAGGTTGCACTGGAAGCAATATATATTTGGGGGACATCATAATCACTTTGTTCCTGGGTGGCATTCCTCAAGTGAACCCCCCTCGGGGAGACACTCAACTCTCATCAGCCTTGCATTACCAAATCCACCCAGGTGGTTCTTTGAAGTTTAAACTTAGAATTTTCCCACAGCATCAAGTAAAACAATTTTGTAGCAAGGCTAAGCATCTACTAAGTACAAAGGCTTAAATATAACAAGGTAAAAGGATGGCTACACACTACTAGGATTTTTCATAGCATAATAATAATAACTTCATAAAATTTCCTATCATGAATGCACTTTCCAAAAATCACGTACATTTGTGTTGTGCTAACGGTGCTATGAGCAAGAACGGACATGTCATGAATGATGTGCTCCTCTATCTTGCACACACATGAGTTGCTTGGTCTTTGTTGTGTAGGTTCTACCTTTGGATGAGATGGCATGCGTGGCTACATCACCACCTTTCTATGACGGAGGATCTTACAAGACAACCACATCGACATGTTGCTAAGGTGCCTTCCCTCTACTTAGAAACCGATGCTATGAGCTTCAATAATTGGCTAGTCTTTGAGTGTTGTTTTGTCTTTCTTGTGAGCTTGGTACGTTACATCAAGGCCAAAGGAACATTGAAGAGTTGACTTACCCTTTCCATCAAGAATAACCACATGGTGACTTCGACTTCTACGACAATCCATCTACCTCCTCTACACGTTGATGACGACTTAACGTCGAGGATGACTCTTTTTCAAGTGGGGGAGATGATGCAGCGTGACCAATCCCACTGGGCATGTCTCACACTCCATCAAATGTCAAGTCACCGTGGATTCAAAAGGTGAACTCATTCCTCTTCGAGAACCCACTTCATACCCCTTTGGATGGTATACTACTTGACCATCGACCCCCGTGCATTGCTAGGTATGAGTCGACAACTACGGACATGAGAGGAGATGTCGAGGAAGTCCATGACTCAAGGCCATCGAAGATGTACACGTGGAAGAGGAGGAAGAAGCGAGAAGACAAAGAGGAAGATGGCTAGGAAGGCCGGACTGAAGACCCGACTTGGCCGGCTCCCCAGGTCGGCGCTCTCGGGTGCCTGCCCAGCCTGGCAGCCCGGCCCAGGCTGGCTCTCCTGCGTCCCTCAGCCCTCCCCCCCCCCACAGACCGGCCCGGCCTACCAACCCGGTCAGGCCAGCCTACCAGCCCGGCTCCCCTGTGCCTTACATTCCCGCACGCAGAGACAGGGAATATTCCCTTCTATCCCTCTACCTACCCTCTACTACTATATATAGGACCCCTCCCCCTCCTTCCTAGACTAGAGTTGATGTAAGATAGAATTGGGCATTTATTCCCCTCCCATGTGGACAACCTCCTCCATGGGATTCATGGCTACTCCATAGATTCATCTATTGGATCGTATCAAGATCTCTCCAAGTAGTTCTTGCTAACCTCCCCCCTTGCGACTATTGTTGGAGCAGTGCACCGGCCGGTGAGAGGAATCGGTTTCAATTATTGTGTTGTTGACTTGGGTTTGCGATCCCTCGTAGGCTCCACGAGTTATCCCCTTTGTATGCGTGAGTTCATCGTGTTCTTCATGTTCTTCTCAATCTCCCCACCTCTCGTGCGTCAATCCGTGAAGATCGAGCCAACCTAGAGGCCTAGCCTATATCACGCCAAGGGTAAATATGCTGAAAACACCGTCAGTCCGTGTTAGTTTGATCTAAATCATGAAAATGTGAGAAGAAACAGCAAGAGAAGTGGTTGGAAAAGTATTGTCGTGGTGAGGTAATGACAGATGCCATGGGATGGCATAAGATACGAGGCCGATGGACACTTTGGGTATCCGGGGAGGGATTGCACACCAAGATGGTGCCCTCACTACATTGCACACACAAGGATCTACCCAGGTTCAGGGCCCTCTTGTGGAGGTAAAATCCCTACTCCTGCTTTTATGTCTCAATATCAGTGGGTAACCAGATTACAGGGCGTACAGGGTTAGGCGGAAAACACTGTGCCGTAGCGCACGCCCGCTGACAAGATGCCGAAATTCGCCTCTTCCGTATCCGCTGTGGTGTCATGTCCGCAATCTCGGTTCAATCTCTACCTCAAACTCGGATACAATCCGCAATCACGATCATAGATTACCACCGAAATCCGAGATGCTCGCACCGGGATGGGGTTTACCGAGTTCCCAGCACATAGCCACTTTTCTCGTGAACTCCACTAATGTGAGGAGAAACCGCCTCATTTCCTAGGCGTAGTGGATGCACCACGTGGCGAAGAACCGTCGCCCACGTCGCCTCGTTCCTCGCGCACTGCCGCGCACACGCCACACCCACGCCTCGCTCTGGTCACAGGGCCCCACATGCAGTCAAATCAGCACGACACACTTGAGTGCATCTCGCGGAGAACGCGGGATTTACTGCGTACACGCACACGCGATGGTTCCGCTTCGTGCGTTACCGCGTGCGCCGTAACTGCGTTGGATACCGCAATTTAAGCCACGATTAATCCCATGTAGTTAGTTCCTTCGGGGGTATAAATACCCGCGCGGTTCCTTTCCTCCTCTCTTCTCCGCCATTTGCCCCCATCTCCGTCTCCTCCACTTCGCACGCACGCACAGAGCACTCCGCTCCGCCGCACGCACTCGAGCTTTCGCTGTCGTTCCGTGAGCACTGCCGCGCTCCCGCACCGCACACCGGAGCGCCACCGCGCTCACGCACATCTCCGCCGCAGATTTAAGCGCCGCCCGCGTTGTCGCCGGACTCCACGCCCTCTTCTCCGAGCCCACACCCGAGCGCACCCACGGCGTTCATCTTCCATGCCGTCGCCGTTCTCCTTTGGCCTCTCCACCTCGAGCACCTCCTCGGGCCCACAAATCGCCCGGAGTCGTCGGATCTCTCGCACAGCGCCATGGAGCTTGAAGCCGTGGAGGAGTTGGAGGTGGTTGCGCCGGAATCTGCACGCTCCGCGTGGGCTGGGTCCCACGTCATAGCCTCGGACATTACGTGGCTGATAGAGACTCGAAGGTTCCTGGCCGACGTCGACTGCAAGGCACCCGGAGACGAGATCCAGCCGGCTCCCGGACTGAAAGAGTACGTCGTATTTCTTTCCCATTTTGAATGCGGCTTCGGCCTTCCCCTTTCCGACTTCATGGTCAATTTCTTTAAGAAATTTGGTCTCCAACCTCACCACCTTCCGGCGAATGCCATCACCACTCTCTCCTCCTTCATTTCTTTCTCGGGAGGCTATCGCGGCTTCAACATGTGGAGCAAGCACTTCCGATTCCGAAAGTAGGTTATCCCGAACCCGGAGAACCCGGATGCGCCAAAAATGATGACCCAATGCGGGACAACCATGGTGGTTCCACGCCAGGGCTCCAAGTTCCCGTGAATCCGGGGTCTTGAATCTTGCCGGATGTGGCAGCGCACGTTCTTCTACGTCAAGAACACAACCAAGGTGAACCTCATCGGCCTCCCGGTTTTCCACAACAGTCCTCCAACCGAGATGGTCAACTGGGGCCATAACCTCCGAGACACCAACCACGAAGTCAATCTCTTCCACCGGCATCTTCAGCAGGTCATCCGAGATGGACTCCAGGCGGACGATCTGCTCGCCCCCTGGGTGAGTCGCCGGGTTCTGCCGCTTCAGCTCTGGAAGCACAAGATCTACCACATGAGCAGGAGCCGGGATCCGACCCGGATGACCACAATCGAGCTCATCAAGAAAGAGGTGGTCACCTGGGTGAAGGATATTGCGCAGACCCAGCTCACAGGGGAATGGGAGTGGGACTTTGAGCCCTACAGCAAAGCGCGCCTGGCACCCGCTGTAAGTATCCCGGATCATGCTGAGTTACATTTGTTCCATAACGCTCCGAGATGGTTCCATCCCGAAATTATGTTGTCTTGCTGTTTCATGCTTTGTGATTCACATATGCAGAGATTCGTCCGCCAGCAGGATGAGAATGGATTGAACCCGACTGCCAACTGGGGGGAGGACCGGACATAGGATGATGTTGATAAGGGGTTGCCCGATCTTCTCGATGAACACTCACGATAACTTGATGGATAAATTGTGTCTTGCTGAAACCTCTCCGGCTGATCCCTGATGCCAATGCAACAGCTCTCAATCCCTTTGGATATTCTCAACTCCACACACTTGCACAACGTAATCAAAGACTACGAGTGGTCCTGTATCTACTGATTCCCAATGGAACAACAGATAACACGCAGAATTTGCAAGGGGTAACTCCACCAAACCGGTGGGGATAAATTCAGATGAACATAGTTCAATTCTGGAATCTAGGGTTTATGTTTAACTTGGTCTACCCTCTAATTTCGTGGGAAGAGGTATTTATGAGGGGGTGGCGGCTAAGAGAGGGGGAGGTGCGCCCCCTAACCTAATGCTACACGGTTTGGTGCACCCAAACCAATACAAACCGACCCATTGAGGGGGTGCGGCCCAAACAGCTACACAGGGCTTTATTAGACTCGGGTGGGACTCTCTCCCAACCAAAGACAGCCTCTTATGTTTGGAGGGAACCATCCTTGAGCGCAGGGGCTTCTCTCCTAACCATAGACAGCCTCTTATGTTTGGAGAGAACACAAAACAATTATTCTGCCTCCTCCTTCTCCCTTGGACTTGCATGATCATCTTCTTCCATGAGTTCTCCAATGCTTTGCTCCATGATTCCATGCTCCTTGCCTCCAATAATGTTTGTGTTATAAATAAACCTATCATACATAAATACATATGCTTAGGTAGTATAACATTCTTATAAACACAAATAACATGCCTTACTAGGAAAGAATTCACCTTATCATGAACAGTAGTGAGGCTCAATATTTCCTTCCAATTAAAGCATGGAAAATCCTCATGGACCCCTATTATATCCATATCAGATGTGCAGGACTTTGATGATGAAGACAATCTACCGATCCCGGACGCCGTGCTCGCCGCAGATCCCGGTAAGTTCCGGGTACCAGGCTCTATCTGAGATTGGTCCGAGGATGAAGAAGATGACGATGACTGTGTTGTTGTAGAGGTACTTGAACCCACACCGATTTCTTACGAATACCCTTTGCCATCGGCTTCAGTTGATTCGGGCGAGCAGGTTCTCAAAGTGCCACCCGTGTCCGTGGCGGCCCCGTCGAGACGAGGAAATGAGGCGGGAGCGACGTTGTGGCTCCCCCTCCTAAAAGGATTAAGAAGAAGCCCGGGAACAAGGGTCGAACTACCCGCAAGAGCAGACGGACCATGTCGGATGGGTAAGCCATTTTCCGATATACATTCCATTTTCACCTTTGTTTTCTCTTCTTTTTCCTGTGCTTATGTCTTCTCTTCTTTCTGCCTGAGTCAATTCAGCTGCGTTTGTTTTCTTGCTTCTCTTTTATCTTCACAATAATCCTTTAGAGATCCACATGAACGAGCCCTCTACGTTCACCTCGACGCCGAGACGCCCTTTCTCGGTGCCACAATCATCCACGCTCCCTCCTGTGCTCCAGCTCCCGGAAGCAGGAGGTTACGCCGAATTCGAGCAGGACATCCCGGAAGCCCAGTCCATGGACATGCCGGAAATGCCTGCCTTTTAGAGAGAAGAAGAAGATCTCGGTTCCAGTAACATGGGCACCGAGATGGAGACAACGGAGGCTCCGGAACGTCCGGAGCCTGTTCTAGAGCAGCAGCAGCAGCAGCAAGTTCCACCGCAACAACAAATTCCACTGGCAGCAGCACCTCAAGCGCAACCAGCAGCCCTAGACGCCCAGCCAGCAACACCACAAGCATAATCGTCAACTCCTCCAGCGCCACAGCCGCCAGTGGCCCAGCCAGCACCAACTCCCGTGCCGCAGCGGCCCGTGGCCACGCCAGCAGCGCCAGTTCCTCTGTCCCAGCCGAAACGCGCCCCTGCTGAACGGACAACGACGTCGCCTAGAGGGGGGGTGAATAGGCGATTAAAACTTTTCCGGTTAATGCTTGCTAAATGCGGAAATAAACTAGGTGTTTAAATTAACAAGCATACAACCTAAATATTCTAGGATAAACTAGATGCACCAACAACTTATGCTAAGCAAGACAAGTAACAAGGTGATAGCAAGATATATAACTTCAAGCTCGAAGGCTATCACAATGTAAATTGCATAAGTAAAAAGCTCGGGTATAGAAATAACCAAGGCACACGGAGACGATGATGTATTCCCGAGTTCCTCCCACAAAGGGGAGTACGTCTCGTTGGAGGGGTGTGAGCTCACCACGAAGGCCTACTCAACGCCACAAAGGCCTCACCCTATTCTCCGATGAACCCCGCCACAAAGGCCTAGTTCACCTTCCACTATTGGCAACCTTCAAACCCGAGGCACGCATCCACAACTCAATTGGAGGCTCTCGGTGTCACCACAATCTTGGGGCACGCATCCACAACTCAATTGGAGGCTCCCAAGAACACCACAAGTCGTCTAGGGTCCAAGACCCAAGAGTAACAAGCTCACAAACTTTCAACTTCCACGAATCCTCGTGGAGAGAGCAAACCGATGCAACCGATGCAAATGGCAAGAGCACAAGTGCTCAAATCCTTCACTCTCAAATTCCAACAAAGCAACAAATGCTTATGGGGGAATAAGAGAGGAAGAACAATGGAGGAGAAACACCAAGAACTCCAAGATCAAGATCTACTAAGTTTCCCTCACTAAGAAGGAAGATGGATTGGTGGAAATGTAGATCTAGATCTCCTCTATCTTCTCCCTCAAAGATATGCAAGAATCATAGGAGGGATTGGGAGAGGGGCAAGTTTTCCAAGGTCAACAATGGTGGGGGAGAGGGAGAAAAACGTGCTTAGAAGACTTGGGGACCAATGGGGAAGAAAGCCCCCTTAAATAGGTCCCCACAAAAACTAGCCGTTTTGTGTGCAGTCTGAGCAGGATATTTCGAAATATCCGGTTCAAAACTGAATAGGAATATCCGGTCCGACAGGAATATCCGGTCCGAAGTGAATAATCCGGTCCAAATAATCCGGTTCACTTCTGTGAGAAATATGGTCCGAAAACTGCCCAAACCGGAATATCCGGTATGTCCCGAATAATCCGGTTCAAATAATCCGGTTCACTTCTGAAAGTTTAGACTCCGGTCCTTAGCCGTTTTCGAGCAAGTGGAGGGACAGATGCAAACCGGATATTCCGGTTCAAACTTGAACCAGAATATCCGCCCCCCGCAAAACTAACAAAAACAACAATACGAAAACTGCAATAACTTTTTCAACCGGACTCCGTTTTTGATGATCTTGGGCTCGTTGAAATCACCACAACGAGCACTACAATAATATGCATAGAAACATAATTGTCCAGCAATGAAAGATAAAACCAAATGGGGAAAGGTTTTGGACCTCTCAAATAGGAACACCCGGTAAAACTTCCAACACGAAAACTCACATAACTTTTGCGAATGAACTCCGAATTAGGTGAGTGCAAATGCATTGGAAAGATAACAGCAAGGAGTATCCAAATAACAAGTGAAAATATTGATACCTCAAAGTATGGAGAAGTTACCACACATGGAAGGTGTGGGAACATTCTCAAAGACGAACGGAATATTTTCACCACCGAAAACGCAACAAGTTTTTCTTACGAAATCCGTTTTCGAGAAACCAAGGCTTGTCAGAAGATCACGACAAGCACTAAAACCCAAAGGAGACAAAAGCCAAATAAGAACCAAGAAAGATGATATGCAAAGAATGCAAAGGTTTCAGCTCTCCATAACGATTCGATCGAGTTACTCACTTGAGAGCCCCTCTTGATAGTACGACTATCTATCCTATAACCCGGTCTCCCAAAGACACGAGACCGGTAAAATAGAAAACCTATCAAGATTATACCTTTGCCTTGAGCATTCCACTTGAGATAGATGATGACGATCTTTACTCTCTCAAGTTGGATCTTCTTTCTTGATTGCGCTTGCTAGCACAAACTCCGCTTGATGAAGACTTGCAAGTTGCTCCCCCATACACCATTATGGGAGAGACTAGCTCCCCCATACACCATTATGGGAGAGACCCTTTGGCAAATCTTCACAATACCACAATCTCCAAACGGGTGGCAAGCATCAAGCATAGGATATCTTCTAGATGCTTCACTTGAGCTTCCACGTCAAGCTAGATGACAAACACCGCTTGACGACGACATAGACCATGGGCTATATGAAATCTTCCTTTTGGTTCATGCCCATGGAAAGATACCTAACCACACATAGAGATGCGACACACACATATCATGGGTTAGTTCACAAAGCTATATTGACAAATGCTTACCATACCATGGGATACACAATCCCACTTGGTACAACTTGTAGCTTCGTGTGTTGATCGCTTGCTTGATCAACCTTGTATCTTTGCTTCTCACTTCTAAAGATGATGTCTTGAAGATGATAATGAAATATCACCTAAACCTTTTCTTCAAGACACACTAGCAATAAGATCAACTCAAACCATGACCGTTCTTCATATAAATCCTTGAATGTAACAATGGCCATCAAGGAAGCTAATAGAGTTCAACACATGAACTCCATTATTTCCTATGGACAAGATCTACAAAGATAACTCAATGCAAAGATTAGTCCATAAGGATTGTCATTAATTACCAAAACCACATATGGGGGAACCATGCGCTTTCACCTGCGACATCGCAGAGTAGCTCTGCACCGAGTACCGGGAAGGGCTGTCAGCGCCAACTTGTTCGACGAAAGAATTTGCGCCGTCAAATAAGACCGGGACCAGGCAGAAGAAAGCTGACACGCTGACCATTAACCCGGAGACACATATTGTCCCGCACCAGGGGCTTGGTGTTGCCCAGCCCGACCTGGACCAGGTTCTCGACCATATCGGGTACATCCCCGATACACATGTTGGGAAGAAGCTAGGCCCACTTACGGCATAGAATGGACCAGGCCGATATCGGGGAGGTGACAACACCAGTGGCGGCCTCATCGAGCACACTTGCGCACAAGATGCACGCGCTACAATCTACGACCCGAGACGTCGAGATAACTTCTCGAGTAAGTGATTTTTCCCTCTTTTCCATTTGTCCCAGTTCATTATTTGCAAAGCCAAGATAAACATACACCATCTAGTCCCCGAGATTCGGGCCGAGTAGGCACCACTTGACCGAGTTGAGGATACACGAGCCAAATCTTCACTATGTCACTAATCATTCTGTTTCTTTTTAGGTTTGCACCGAGACCCGTACCAACCTTTACCAGAGACTGCTCTGGACCCACCGGGATCTTACTGAGCACAACCAGCTTTTGCAGGAGCAGCACTATCTTTATGCCCGAGATATCGTATGTGCTTTATACTACACCGATTTACTAAATCGTGTTCTGTTATGTCTTATTCAGCCGTGATGGAGAAGCAGTTGGTCGATTCCATCACCAAGATCTCTGCCATGGAGAGTGAGTACCTTTTTCTTTACTTTGCATTTTGTAGTTACGCATCCCCTTGCTGGCTAACCTTGTTGTGCCACCGTAGGTGAGCACAAGATTTTTGCCGAGAAGCACCAGGACTGCACCATCCTTGCCGAATCAGCTCAGGCCAAGATCTCGGCACTTGAGAGTAACTTTTTCTCCTTCATTTGTATCTCTCTGCCACGATCTTGAATGCTTGATAATCATTGTTTTTCTCTATGCAGAGGAACATAAGGTCTTCAAGGCCGCACCAGACCTGCCTCACTGTCGTGGGATAATCACGGCAGACGTTACCGGGGGTAACTGATCTTGGGGCAAGACGACACAGGCGTTTGGGAGAGGGTTTAGCTCAGAGGAAAACATGGTGCAATTCGATCTGGTAGTCGGCAATCAAAGTCGCCGAGTCTCCGATCTTGATACAACAACTCAACTCTGGGATTACACTAGATGCTCGATATCAAGCGATATTGCTAGGGTTCTTAGATCTCTGCCTAAACTAGACCTGGGGGTCGGTTTATAAAGCACCCGTACCCCCTGGCTTATTCTCCAAGGCGCATCCTGGATCCTACCCGGACACGGCGCACAAACCCTAACTTTCCTTTACAGTAACCCACAATCCGGGTTACCGGGCCTACAAGCTTGGGCCTTCACAGGTTTCCTTATCCTTAGTCGGATCCTGCGCAACGTCCTTTGGGCCGGGTTACTCCTTGGGAGTTTGGCCTACCGGGTTATCATCCCCCCATCAGTAGTCCCCAGAATAGCCTGGGCTTCATGGATCCTCCTTGAAGCGCTCGCTATTCCCTCCAAAGATACCTAACACACATGCATAGGGAGGCCGGGTTAAGATGCTTTAATATTCAGTTAGGCCTTACTCCATGGCGGCCATGTAGTAACCCGGGTTTTTCCTTCTTCTTCTTGTCCAGATGCTTTGCCCAATACTTGGCGCATATCTTGCAGAATCCCCGTGGATAACCATCACCCCACGATTTTCGGCTTCTGGCCGTTAAGATAGAACCACCCTCGCCTTATAAATAGTACTCAGAGGGTAACCCCAAACCCATCACTACGCCTTATCTTCCCCTTTCCTTCATCGCTCCGTACACCCTCACAGCGCCACCTCAAGGAGCTTGCGCTCGCCATCGAAGCTAAGCCGCCGCCGGCCGCGCTCGCCCTCGAGCCATCTCGTGTCGCCGTCGCGCTGGACTGTCGCACCTTTGTTCCCCGCGCCAAGAGCCGCAAAAGGGGCATTCGAGCCACGCCGCTCGCCGCCGTCGCGCTAGACCCCAATCTCTCCGGTAAGCCTCTTGCAGCCGTTTAATTTAGCCCCGCAATTTTTCAATTTATCCAGGATCGGATCTAGGTCAACCCGTGAGTCTTTTTTCCGATTGCATCAAGCTAGATCGATTCGATGCTCGCCAACTCCTTTAACCACCTGCTAGATAGTTACAACTCATCCTCCTGCCATTACTAACCACCAAATCTTCTGCAAAATCGTTCACAAACTTTCCTACCTAGATCCATTCCTCCTTGATTTTCCGCTCATCGCGTTAACACCCAGAAAATCCTACTTTCCAGCTATTTTGCTTGCGGTATACACATGGGCAACCATCCATCTTCCTTAAATGCTTTTCCATACGTAAGTGACCAATAATTTCCACAATTGTACTTAACACCCGGATACCTTGTAATCTCCATTTCATAGCGTGATACCCGGATAATTCTTAGCTTCATACTTTCTTATTACCTTATACTCGGATAATCCAACACTTCCGAGTCTTATTTCCTACGCCTCTTTTTCTTGTGTTTTACAGGTTGATCCCATGGCTCCCAAACGACAAGGAAGACAGCCGACTCAAGCGAGGACTACCCAAACCATATCCGCCAACTGGGGGCGTTCCACAACTACAAAGGCCAAGTTGGACGAGCTAGCCGAATTAGGAATTCTCCCTTCTCAGAAGGACATTCACTGGAGGGCGCCGGGCAACGAGACCCGGCCCACACCTGCTGATAACGAGGTAATCTGCTTCGTAGAGCACGTGACCCGGGGATTCCGTCCTCCGGGTCACCCTTTCTTCAGGGAGGTCTTAAGCCATTATGGCCTCCGGGTATTCGACATAGGGCCTAACTCTATGTTGAATATTACCCACTTCATCGTTCTATCCGAGTCGTACTTGTGCATGCCGCCAAGTTTGACTCTCTTCATCGAACTATTCCAGTGTAAGCCGTGCCGTGAAAGTGGTGACGGAGCACTTCTTACTTGTGGCGGGGTATCCATCCAACGCCGCAAGAATTCACCGATGCCAACCCTCAATTTAAACTCCCACGTCAAACATTGGTAGCTGTCTTTCTTTTATTGCCACGATACCTCCCCAGACGGCGAAAAGAAACTGCCGGGTTACTCGGAAAACCTCCTTGAACCTTCCGAGTCTTTCAACGCCTTTGCACCAGACTCGGACAGGGAGGCGATCCTTCCCTCATTAGCCAAGATAGCCATCCTCTCAGCCCAAGGCCTCCTCGGGCTAAATTTAGTAAAAACATGGGTTGATTTTCGGATCCAACCCAACTCCATTCGCACCAAATTGATGTGCGAGTATTCGGGGCACACCACAGATGCACTCAGATACTCCACCAAGAGCTTTGCGACCGGCGATACCAACAAGACCATCAAAGGCTTCTTAACAGAGAACCTGGAGGTGATAAAGGGCATCACCGGGTTACCCCCGTTTACTCGAGAGAACCCGGCTCCGGCGGTAATACCCGATATTCACAACTTATTTCCACATTTTAACTTGATACAGCTTCTAACCCTTAGTCTCATTCTTTTGTCTTAGGCTGATGACCCTTTCTGGAGAGTTGAACCCTCTCCCCCCTCCAGAGACCCGGAAGAAGAGGACGAGCCGGCTGATGATAGTGAAGGTATTCGCACAGAATTTGTATATCTTTACTTGTATTATTTTCCTTCCATTTACCTTTTTTCCAACGAACACACATCCGGTTCGCAGGGCTGGAGGACGAAGGTGAGACCAACGAGGATGACCCGGAGGCAACCGAGTCTGACCCAGAGGCAACAGTTGGAGGCAAGAGGAAGGCCAGGGGGACAGTGTCCAAGGTTCCTTTTTCCTCATTATCCTCTGAACCTTACTCCTTTGACGCCATGCGACGACTTAACCATCAATTATCAAATTCGTCGTGCTTGAAGGATTCTTTCCCAGCCAAACGCAGAGTAACTCGGAGCTCCCCGGGTGAAGATCCCCTTAACCCGGGCATCTCTACCCCCTCGGTCCCTCGTGCCAGCGCTCCTCCGTCTCGTCCTTCCGACTCTCCTCAACGCCACCCTTCTCCTAACCATCCACGTGCCGGGCAATTCCGGGTTCCATTAGTGGTCCCTGTGACGACCTCATCTGCTTCTAGCGGCGAGCTCCCGCCGGACTACACCGTGAATGCCGGGTAAGTTTTTGCTACATGATTTCCTTTTACGTCTGACAAATTTCCACTCAAGCCACCGTCATCACTAATAACTGCCTTTTCCCATCTTTCTTTCAGCACTCAAGTCACCGTCAGTGACCCGGAAAACGTGGAAACAGATAACCATCGGGTGGAGAAGCCGACTGATAACGCAGACACCGCGACTGGCGGTGATGCGGCGAATAACCAGGAACAAGGCCCTCTGAACAATCCGCTCCCCCGAGCCGCCGGATCTCCTTCCTCATCGGAACCAGTAGACGAGGAGATCGAGGTTCTAGATACAAGGATGGGTTCTCCCAACCCGGGTACTCAAACTGTCCGGGTCTCGACTCCAAGGGCGGGGAGAGCCCCCCAACCAGGTGACCAAGCTGCCGGCTCTTCCGGTACTCGATCCGAAGAACTGACGTTTGCCCAGATGCTGGAAACCCTGCGCACTTTAAGGGCTAATGAAGAAAACATCTTGGGGGCTTTAATAGCCAAACACGAGGTAAATCCGACTAATGTTGCTTGTGCCCTTGTCCAGTCCCCAAGTTCCGAGTGAATTGATTCATAATTTGCTTGGGACTTTATTATACAAGCGACTGATAACTTGCTCCTCTAGCCGACTGATCCTTGTTTGCATGCATTCAGTCTTTCGTGACTCAATCTGAGGAGAAACTGGCAGACGCCACCAAGCTCATCGAAAAGGAGGTAGCTTTGCGTGAAGCAGCCGAAGCTGAGGCCAGGAGGAATAGGCTGATAATGAGGAAATATAGGAAAAGGGCTCACAAAGCAGAAGATGATCTAACAAGCCTTTCCGTCCAAATATCAGACACATATCGTGCTTTACTTGGTACGTTTCCTCCTCCGGGTTTACCCTTTTGATAGATAGCAACGGTTTTCCCGACTTACGTTTCCATTTCTTCAGGCCCGGACGAAACCATGCCGGAAGAGGATGACATCGCCAAGATGAAAACCATGAAGAGTGTTCTCCGGCAGCTATGTGCCGGAACCAAATGGATCCTTCAGGAATTACGGTGGCCGGGTAAAGGACATGTTGATCTGAAGAGGATGCTGGATGCCTTCTCCACTATTCCTGAGTGGATCTGGCACTGGAAACGCTCGTCTTGCCGGGTTGGAGTGACCCGAGGGCTTGCACTCGCCAAGGCTTATTTCCCCAAGCTCGAGCTAGTGAATCTTATGGGCGGCTTCCCAGAGTTCAAGCTTGATGGATCCAAGTTCTCAGTGAAGGATTTTCAGGCCGTCCAGAAGGAGGTCCGTTACCCGGCCAGCGTGATTGCTGATGACCTGGATGTTAATATCCTTGTTCCAGCATATGATGCTGCCGGTGAAGCAATTAAGTCAGATCTTCCCGAGCCGTATGATATGCTGGCTCGGTGGAAGGAGGAAGCTGCTGCGTTGAGGGCGGAGGCTGCAAAGAAGCAAGCTGGAGCCGGCTCTGCCCCCGCTACCTCAACACCAGTCGTTCCACCTCCTGCACGGGCTGGTACCGCTGATCCGGGTGCTGCTGCTACCACCAATGATGGCAAGGGCAAGGCCAAGATGAACGCCGAGTGATATCTGATCTCTAATGCCTCTTCTTATGCACCGGTCGGTCAACATGCTGTTTAAACAGTTATATTTTGGGTGGTGCGCCTGTGCACCTTTGATATCTTTTCGCCGAGATTTTGTAACGCACGCTAAGGTCTTGATATACTCTATGCCTCTTCCGGCCTTTTTAAGTTTATCCATTATTGAGCTCATCTGTTCTCGATATCCGGCGTTCTTTATTGTTCCTTTTGTGAAAACTCGATTTCCGGGTCTCATGGGTATTGACAAGCGGATTTGCTTCTAAGTCCCCAAGTCCCCAAGACTCGGATATTTGGGTTTTTGGAATTTTACAAGTAAGCAATTTTTTATCTTTTCAAGATTTCAAGTCACCCGGACCCGGATCTCCAAGTCTAGGACACTTGATCTTGAAAGGGGAACGACCTGCCTACTGCTAAATTCACAAAGATCCCTGAGTTGTTTCACATAGGATTTGAAGTTATGCTTAATAATCGTTGAGTTTCCAGCTGTTTAGCCTTGTACTCTGCATAACTTGTGGTTTAGATGACCCTTTTGACTATCTTGTACTGTAAGCCGGCTTTCGCGTGGATACCATGTTGTTACATCCATACGAAAACGTAGCCAGTCAAGCCCCGTCGGGTTTCGTGACTGACTGTAATCGTAAGCGAACAAATCATGCCACTTTAATGCGAGTCACATCGAGCTTAAGTAAGAATAGCCAAGGAATTTGGACTTCTTTCTCCGGTTATAAGATTGTAGCCGTACTCGTTTGCAAGTAATCGGCCCTTATAACTCATAGGCATCATGGCCGGGTCTTTGAGTTTGTAACTGTGCTATTCAAGCGACCAGCCCCCAAGACCTAGATATACGTATCACACTGAGAGTACATAACCTGATTAGAACCATCTCTTTTCTTGATAATCGCCTCTTTACTTGATATGAAAAATCTAGGTCAGCAAGCCGCCTCATTAAAAACCCGTCCAGTCCCCAAAGGTACCCTGGATAGGAAAAGAGTACGTCTGAAAACCTGCTGCCTATTACATCGTTCAATTCCATATGCCAATACAATTTTTGCTAAGTATAATATGGACGTAGCTGAGCCACGTTCCATGGTCTGTCTCTTTCTTGCATAGATGAAGTGGTGTGAGCAGTGTCATTAACTGTGGTCGACTCTTCCCTTGCATCTATCAAGTAGTATGACCCATTATGCAAATTCCGGCTTATGATAAACGGTCCTTCCCAGGGTGGTGATAACTTGTGCTTTCCTTCGTTTGACTGTACCAGGCGCAAAACCAGGTCTCCTTCCTGGAAGACCCGGGTTTTCACGTGCCGGCTATGATACCTTCGTAAATCCTGCTGATATATGGCTGATCTTTCCAGGGCTTGTTCCCTTTGCTCTTCTAACATATCCACGGCGTCTTGCCGGGTCTTTTCATTCTCCACTTCGACGTATGCTCACACTCGTGGTGAATCATGGATAATATCACTCGGTAGTACTGCCTCCGCGCCATAGACCATGAAGAAGGGTGTCATCTGAGTAGATCTATTAGGCGTAGTATTGATGCCCCAAACCACAGAAGGGAGTTCTTCGACCCATGCGCCAGCTGCCCTGATACAGGGGACTCGTAGTCGTGGTTTTAACCCGCGAAGCAATTCTTGATTTGCCCTCTCCACTTGTCCGTTGGCCTGCGGATGAGCTACTGACGCGACGTCAAGTCGGATTCCATTGTTGCCACAGAATTTCTCCATCTCACCAAGGGACATGTTGGTTCCATTGTCGGTAATTATGCTGTGGGGATACCCGAACCGGTAGATAATCCTCTTCAGGAACTTGACTGCTGTGGCTGATTCGCAATTAGTAACTGGCATAACCTCAACCCACTTGGTAAAGTTATCAATAGCCACCAAAAGATGTGTCTTCTTGCATGGTGACATATGAAAGGGGCCAACCATGTCCATACCCCATACGGCGAACGGCCAAGTTAACGGGATGGTCCGTAACTCCATAGCCGGCACATGGGTTTGGCGAGCGTACCTTTGACATCCGTCACACCTTGCTACCAATCGCTCCGCATCTGCTAGAGCCGTGAGCCAGAAAAATCCGTGTCGATAAGCTTTAGCCACGAGAGATCTTGTGGATGCGTGATGTCCACAGTCGCCTTCATGTATTTCCTTGAGAATCTGACGGCCTTCTTCTGGCGCTACGCAGCGCAAAAAGACCCCTGCTGCGCTTCTCTTATATAGTTCCCCGTTGATGATAGAATATCCCTTTGCTCGCCTCAAAATTTGCCTTGCTAATACCTCCTGCTGTGGTAGCTCGCCTCGCGACAAGTAGGCCAAAAACGGTTCTGTCCATTCGGGAACAGTACGTACGGTAGCCACAAGTCCTGAATCCGGGTCTTGGTTTGCCAATTCCTCCTCTGACTCGGTTTTAACTGATGGTCGCCATAATTCATCCAGGAAAACGTTAGGTGGAACCGGATCTCTGCGCGAGCCGAGTCTAGCGAGCGCGTCGGCTGCCTCATTCTTTCTTCTGTCTATATGCTCCACCTCATACCCGGAAAAACATCCTGCAACCCTATCAACTTCCCTGCGGTATGCTGCCATAGTTGCGTCCTTTCTATCCCAAGTTCCTGACACCTGCTGCACTACGAGGTCCGAATCTCCGAAGCACCGTATCCTCTTGACGTTCATCTCCTTAGCTGCCCTTAGGCCGTGCAATAGGGCCTCATACTCGGCCACGTTGTTGGAACAGTCGAAGTGGATTTGTAGTACGTAACTTAGTTTATCTCCTTTGGGTGATGTTAGCACCACCCCAGCTCCTGATCCCTCGTATTGCTTAGATCCATCGAAGTGCATGATCCATGATTCGGAATTCGGAACCGTTGTAGTCATGCCTGTATGTATCCAGTCGTTAACGAAATCAATTAAAGCTTGAGATTTGATTGCTGACCTGGGTTCGTAGTTGATGTGATAATCCCCCATTTCTATCGCCCATTTGGCTATTCTTCCCGTCGCGTCCGAGTTTCTGATGATATCCGACATTGGTATTGAACTAACCACTGTTATGGGGTGTTCTTGGAAATACGGCTTCAATTTCCGGCTAGCCATAAAGACCCCGAACACCAACTTCTGCCAGTGTGGATAGCGCTGCTTTGCTTCTGATAATACCTCGCTGACGTAATAAACCGGTCTCTGAACCGGGTAACCTTTCCCATCCTCTTTGCGCTCTACAACAACTACTGCGCTGACGGCTCGGGGGCCAGCTGCCACCTATAGCAACATAGGCTCTTTAGGACCCGGCGCCGCTAGTACTGGTGCTTCAGATAACTGCTTCTTTAGTGCCTCAAACGCCTCATCCGCCTCTTGATCCCACACGAATTTATCTGATTTCCGCAAGAGCCGGTACAAGGGTATTGCCTTTTCTCCGAGTCTGGATATGAATCGGCTCAAGGCTGCTACGCAGCCCGTGAGCTTTTGAACATGCTTCAAATTTTCCGGTTTTTTCAGACTCTGGATGGCCTTGATTTTATCCGGGTTTGCCTCGATTCCTCTCTCGGAAACTATAAAGCCGAGTAATTTCCCGGCTGGAACTCCGAACACGCACTTTGTCGGGTTAAGCTTCATCTGGTACCTCCTCAAGTTTTTGAACGTCTCCTTTAGATCATCGATAAACGTCTCCGCCTTTCTGGTCTTGATGACCACATCATCCACATAGGCATGGACGTTGCGTCCGATTTGGTCCTCGAAGCATTTTTGAATACACCGTTGGTAAGTTGCACCGGCGTTCTTCAATCCAAACGTCATAGTTTTATAACAGAAGGCCCCAAAAGGGGTTATGAATGACGTTTTCTCCCAATCCTCCCTCTTGAGCTTAATCTGATGATACCCGGAATATGCGTCCAGGAAGCATAATAGATCGCTTCCAGCTACTGCATCTATAATCTGATCTATCCTTGGTAGCGCGAACGGATCCTTTGGGCAATGCTTGTTGAGACTCGTAAAATCAATGCACATCCTCCACTCATTGGTCTTTTTCATCACTAGAACCGGGTTTGCCAACCAATCCGGGTGAAATACTTCCATGATAAAGCCGGTTGCCAATAGCCGAGCGATCTCTTCACCTATGGCCTTCCTTCTTTCCTCATTCATTTTCCTCAAACCCTGCTTCACGGGCCTGGACTTGGGATCCACATGCAAACTGTGCTCGGCCAGCTCTGTAGGGATACCCGGCATGTCGCTAGGCGTCCAGGCGAACACGTCTGCATTCGAACGAATAAACTCCACAAGTGCCTTCTCCTGCTCTTTTCCCAGGTTAGACCCTATGGTAAACTGCTTAGTGGAATCACCTTCGACAAAATCTATCTTCTTGGTGTCTTGTGCTGCCTTGAATTTTGCTCTCTCATCCTCAGTATTCGGCTTTTTCAAGGCTGTTCTATCATCCGGGTTTACTTGAGACCGGTAATATTCGAGTTCTTCCTTTCTGCATGCTTGCTCGGCCATAACCGAATCTCCTTCGTCGCACTCGGCCGCTATATCCCGGTTCCCATGTATGGTGATGGTCCGTTTCGGACCCGGGATCTTTAGCTGTAAATACACGTAGCACGGCCTAGCCATGAATTTGGCATAAGCCGGTCTTCCAAACAGTGCGTGATAAGGACTGCGCAATTTGACCACCTCGAACGTGAGCCACTCAACTCGATAATTATCCGTCGATTCTCCAAAAGCAACCTCCAAGGTGATCTTTCCCTCGGGGCTCGCCGAGTGACCTGGCACGATCCCACGAAAGATTGTCGAACTTTTCTGTAACTGGGACTCTTTAAGACTCATCCGTAAGAAGGTTTCCCAATAAAGGATGTTGATGCTACTTTCACCGTCCATCAGGACCCTCTTCAGTTCGTAACCATTAACCTGTGGAGCAACCACCAATGCCAAGACTCCTGGACGCTCTACTTTTTCCGGATGATCTCTTCTACTCCACGTTACCTCCTGTTCCGCCCATCTAAGGTATTCCGGCGCGGCCGACGAAACCGAGTTTGCCACTTGCTTTAATGTCTCTTTGTCCCTGCTAGAAGTTCCTGTAGTATGCACATGATATTGTCCTTTTAAATCAGGTGTACGTACCATACCGACGAAGATGTTGATCCGGCCGATCGTCACCATAGATCCGGACTCGAGATGATCCGACTCTGGCCCCCAGCCGGAATCGTCCACCATCTTTTCTCCTTCGCGGTCGATGTAGATCTTGCCCACGACAAGGTTTTCCATGCTCTTCCGAGCTTCTCCCGTAATGTAAACACCTTTGGACGCAGGCCCCACGGTGGGCGCCAACTGTCGTGGGATAATCACGGCAGACGTTACCGGGGGTAACTGATCTTGGGGCAAGACGACACAGGCGTTTGGGAGAGGGTTTAGCTCAGAGGAAAACATGGTGCAATTCGATCTGGTAGTCGGCAATCAAAGTCGCCGAGTCTCCGATCTTGATACAACAACTCAACTCTGGGATTACACTAGATGCTCGATATCAAGCGATATTGCTAGGGTTCTTAGATCTCTGCCTAAACTAGACCTGGGGGTCGGTTTATAAAGCACCCGTACCCCCTGGCTTATTCTCCAAGGCGCATCCTGGATCCTACCCGGACACGGCGCACAAACCCTAACTTTCCTTTACAGTAACCCACAATCCGGGTTACCGGGCCTACAAGCTTGGGCCTTCACAAGTTTCCTTATCCTTAGCCGGATCCTGCGCAGCGTCCTTTGGGCCGGGTTACTCCTTGGGAGTTTGGCCTACCGGGTTATCATCCCCCCATCACTCACCATGGAAGAAACATCGCTGCCACTGTCAGACTATGAGGCTAAGTTCAAAGATGAACTCCTAGCCAAGAAGAATGAGGTAACTCGGTTAAAAGCAGAGCTCGTCGAGATGCATCTGCAAAAGGCCGAGATGGAGAAGGATACTGCCGCCGAGAAGGCCCGCCAGGAAGAGGAAATCTGGAGCCTCAAGGAGCAGCACACCGAGACCGAGGCCAGGGCGAACTCTCTGCAGTCCAAACTAGACAAGGCGAACTTGGATGTGGACAAGTGGCTGACACAGCTTGCTAACTGAACCTGGAGCTGAAAAGTAAGCCCCCTTTTCTTCTATGTTTCCTCTAGTTTTGATCTAGTCCAACGTACTGATGCTGATTAACTCGGACAGCTTATCTCTCAGGAACCTTCCCCCTCTCGAAAAGTGGCGCCGATATGGCCATCCAGAAGGCCCGAGAAAGAAGATATGAAGCTGGGGAGACTCTCTCAGAGGCGGCCTCCGTTGAGGACCTCCTGGAGGCCGTTAAAGCCCGAGTTCGGCCTCTCAAAGCTATTGGTGATGATCTTATGTCAAGTGTCATCCGGTTGTACAAGGCCTTCTGGCCGGGTACGGAGGTCCCAATGGCAATTGAAGAGCTGGCCAAGTGCCTCGAGAAGACCAAGGACAGGCTCCGGGAGTGGTGTGCTTCTGCTGCACGGGCTGGTGCGGATGAGGTTTTGCAGTTCGTGATGTCTTGGTACGAGTCCATCGATCTAGAAGTGCTCAAGACCATGCGCACCAAGTCCAAGTGGTCCACGGATGAGGGTCACGTCCAGCGTCGCCAGGAAACCGCATTCCGGCTAGCCTCCTACGCCGAGACCAAGGGCTTCATTGAGGGTCCCCCTGAGCCAGAGACTGAGGACGAGGACGAGGAAGGATCCGAGGATGGAGGTTCCGAGGCCGAGGAGGAAGTGGACGAGGAGATAGAGGTCGAGACCGATCCGGCCGCAAACACCGGATCAGCAGCCCAGACCAAGATCCCCGCCGAGAACCGGGCCACGACCGATACAGCCACCGCCGAGATAGCCACTACCGAGATGGCCACCGAGTCCACCTTTCCGGCAGGGACAGATGTTGCTCCTACTCCTTCGGCTGCTGCCTAAATATTGTCTAAAAACATTTTTCGAATTCGTTAAATCCCCGGGATGCCGGGTGTAGATGTAATGAACCAGCTTATGTTTTTGGTACTTTAAGTTAACTTTGGTTTATGAGAGACTAGCTAGATGCCGGATCACTTTAATTCGAGTCCCCGAGTTCGTTTTCTCGTCCACTCGGTTTTCTTCTTCTCTCCTCTTGCCTGCCGCTTCTAGCTTTTTGACATTGGAGTTACGAGATTTTGAAAACCAAGTTTACTGTACTTGCAAATCCTAGATGGGAATTACAAATTTTCAACACTTAGCCAAAAAAAGGAAGTACGAACAAATTATATCGCTTTGCTAATTTGTTCTTTCCTTAGCCCTTTTTCATGTTTTCATTGACCCTTAGCTTGTTCTCTTACTTGCCATGAAGACGGGTTTCGGACAACAGCGAAGTCGAAGAGTTGGCTCTTAGGTTTAGACACGGTACTAAGCCAACATAGGAAATAGCGAAATAACCAACCGACATAAGTAAAACATTAAACAAATACACACAAACAGGGTTAGGCACATGCAGTCCCCGAGTTCCTCCGCGGGGTGCCAATAGTTTATAACTCGGTGGAGAGGCACATACATTGCATTTTCAAGAGTGAAAGCGACGAAGGAGAGCTACATTCCAGGGACACTTAGTTTCCTCTCTAGATTTGTCCATCTTGTTCTTCTTCTGTTCCTGGGCATCAATGAGATAGTATGCATCACTATGCAGAGCCTTGCTCACAATGAATGCCCCTTCCCATGGAGGGGAAAGTTTGTGCATCCCGGTTGTGCGTTGCACAAGCCTAAGGACTAGATCTCCTTCTCGGAACACCCGTGGGATCACTTTCCGGCTATGATAGCGTCTCAGATTCTGTTGATCTACAGCAGATCTCGATAGATTTAATTCTCTTACTTCTTCTAGCAAATCAACATCATCTTCTCGAGCTTCCTTTGCCTCTGCCTCTATATAGAGAGTCACTCTCGGCGAGTCATGTTCTATGTTGGTTGGCAACACTGCCTCTGCCCCCACACACAAGAAAAAATGGCGTGTAGCCTGTAGATCGTTTAGGGGTAGTCCTTAGACTCCACAACACCGCTGATAGCTCGTCCAGCCAACAACCCGGGGTTTGCTATAAAGGTTCAATCAACCGAGGTTTTATCCCGGATAGGACCATACCATTGGCTCTTTCAACTTGTCCATTTGATTCCGGATGCGCGACTGACGCAATGTCTAGCCGGATCCTCTTATCCTTACAGAACCGAGCAAAAGCTCCCTCAGCAAAATTGGTTCCATTATCCGAGATGATCCCATGCGGATAGCCATATCTCAGGATTATGTCCTGCAGGAAAGTTACAGTTGTGTGCCCATCATACTTCCGGATTGGCTTCACCTCAATCCACTTGGTAAATTTGTCCACCATCACCAACATGTGAGTCATGTTACCTCGGGCTGGTTTGAAAGGCCCCACCATATCCAAGCACCATACTACAAATGGCCAAGTGATAGGAATGGTCTTGAGTTCCGAAGCTGGCATATCTCTCACACCCATTGCACTTCCTTACTAAATATTTTGCTTGCTGTGAGGCAGTGAGCCAAAAGAAGCCATGCCGGAATGCTTTCTTCACTAGAGCCCGAGCTGAGGCGTGGTGCCCACATTCCCCCTGATGTATCTCCTGGAGAATTTCCTCTCCCTCTTCCAGTTCAACACAGCGCAAGAGTACTCCTTTGGTACTTCTCTTGTGCAGTTCCTTGTTGATGATGGTGTAGCCCTTGGATCTTCTTTGTATTTCCTTAGCCGAGATCTCATCACTTGGCAGAGTACCATCCTCTAGGTAGGACATTATCGGTTGGGCCCATCCGGGTATTGGTCGGAGAGGAAAGACAGACTCATCAATATCCATAGCCTCAACTGACATGGAAGAATCCGACATATGAACAAGTCTCTGAGTCCCCGGGTTCTGCAAGGCAGTCCCCGGGTTGAGGGAGGCAGTCCCCTAGATGAGGAAGGCAGTCCCCGAGTTGAGGAGGGCAGTCTCGAGTTCTCCATGATGCACCCCACATCTACCTCCACTGGTACAGCTTCGGGTTCCGGATTGGCCGAGACGAAAATTGAGTCTGACTCGGGAAACAGCTTGATGGATGGCTTCTGGATATGCTCCAGAGAAATTCCTGCCGAGATGAGCCCAACTTGGATAGTGCATCAGCAGCTTCATTTTCAGCTCGGTGTATATGGTGAAATTCACACCCATCAAAGCATCTAGAGATGTTCTGGACAAGGAACCGATATGATGTCATGTTGGCATCCAATGCGTCCCAAGTACCAGATGCTTGCTGAACCACCAAGTCTGAATCACCATAGCATACAATCTGGCGGATGCCAATCTCTTTGCCACTTTCAGTCCGTGGACTAAGGCATCATACTCGGCCACATTATTGGATGCCGCAAAATGGATTTGCAGGACATATTTTAGCTGATCATTCTTGGGTGAGGTGAGCACAACACCGGGACCGAGACCTTCTTTCACCTTGGAGCCATCAAAGTGCATTCTCCAGAAATTGGATTCTGGTAGTGGGGGATCATATTGCATCTCGGCCCAATCAACAAAGAAATCCGCCAGTACCTGAGACTTGATAACCTCTCTTCTTGCATACAATGGGGTATATGCGGCTAACTCAATGGCCCACTTGGCTACCCGGCCACTTGCATCCTTATTGCCCATGATCTCCGAGATGGGGGCAATTCTCACCACTTCCATTGGATGCTCTTGAGAATGGTGGGGGTAATTTTGCTTCGAGTTGGAAATCACCTCACTCAGATAGTATATCGGCGTCTACACGGATTTTTCTTCCTCTTCTCGTTCCACTACTACCACCACACTGACAACTCGGTTGGTAGCTGCAGTATAAAGCAACATGGGCTCTTTGGGCAGCGGAGATGCAAATATGGGAGCAATAACTAGCATGGTTTTCAGATCTCGAAAGACAACATCAGCTTCACTTAGTAGTTGAAACTCGGAGAGACAGAGAGAGTCCTCACTCATACTTGCCAATTCCAAGGCTGATCACCAAGGGAATTGGCTGGAACCGACCTTAGTTGCCCCTCGGTAGAGTGAGTCTACTTAGCAAACTGGCAGGACGCGGAGATCGATTGATCAATATGCATATCGAGAGTTGATGGTTGACCGCTGCGGGGTCCGGACAAACTTGTCACTCTTTTTCATTAACTGGTACAGAGGCAAAGCTTTCTCCCCCATTCTCCCAATGAACCGGCTAAGAGATGCCATGATGCAGCCCACCGTATCCCACCAAGCACAACATCGATACACGACAAGGTGAACTAACTCCTATCTCCGTATGTTTCCGATGACTTGGTGAATGGTGCGCTACCTTATGAAATACCCCTCTCCATGCATAGGTTGGATCACACCATGGAGCCCAAGACGGTGCCCTCGATGCTCAATATCATGCCCAAGACGGTGCCCGAGAAGCTAGGAATGAAGTGGGAGAAGACGACATCAAGATCGGAGTCACGAGGAGGAAGAACATAGGGTAACGGGGTCCCCGGCCTCAACCCCCGGCCAGGCCGGCCTCCCCTCACCCTCAGGCCGGCCACCCAATAGAAGAGGCCGACCTCCCCTCATCCCACCCCGGCCTCAGGCCGGCTGCACCCTGGAGCCAGGCTGGCCCCCACTCGGAAGCCCCCGGCCTCCACCCCGGCCCCAGGCCGGGCCCCAGGCTGGGCGCCCAGCTCCCACCCCGGCCTCCCAGGCCGGCCCCACTGCTGCTGCACAAATTCAGGAGGAAAGAGGCCATTTCCACCCCACCTACCCCCCTAGGCTATATAAGGGACTTCGGTGGCTAGTTCTAGGGTTAGAGTTGATTTAAGATAGAATTGAGCTTTGTGCTCCCCCTCCCATGGGGAGAACCTCCCCCATGGGATCCATGGCTACTCCATAGATTCATCTATTGGATTGTATCAAGATCTCTCCAAGTAGCTACTCTTTCACCTTGTGACTCTAGTAGTTCTTGCCAACCTTCCCCTTGTGGCTTATGTTGGATCGGTGGACGGCCGGTGAGAGGAATCGGTTCCAATTAGCGCGTTGTTGACTTGGGTTTGCGATCCCTCGTAGGCTTCACGAGTTATCTCCCCTTTTGTGTGCGTGAGTTCATCGTGTTCTTCGTGCGTTCTTCGCGTTCTTCCCAATCTCCCCACCTCTCGTGCGTCAATCCGTGAAGATCGGTCCACCCTAGAGGCCAAGCCTATATCACCTGGTATCAAGAGCAAGGTTGCCACGGATTTGACACCCTCTTTCTCCCAATTTTTTTCTTGATTTTGCCTAAATTCGAAAATTTCCACCAAAAATAGCCCCAATTTGCTTTTGGATCGATTTGTGATTTGAGTGCGTTTTGGTAGGTTTTGATCCGTGGATCTATTGCTAAACTTGTTGATCTACCTTCCTTTGCGTTCCCATGGCTTAATTCCATTGTTTTCCCCTTTGATTTGGTGATTTTCGGAGCCATTTTCCACCCAAAAAGGTCAAAATCGGGTCCAAATCGCGTCCCACGGAAGCCCGGCCTCAAACCCCGGCCAGGCCGGCCTAAAAGGACCCCAGGACGGACCCCCAACCGCCGCGTTCCTTCACCGTTTTGGCCATAACATTTGACTCAGGACTCCGTTTTGAGTACTCTTTAGCTCGTTTTGTAGGCAATTACATCATATACATCACCATTGCAGGAAATACATGATCCATTTAAGCCTATTTTCGCGAGAAAGCACGAAACTTTCCAGCCTTTAGGGTGAAGATCGTCGGAGAGAGGTATAATCATCCCGAATCTTCTCCCTCTTGCCATTCCTTTGTGAGCCAACCTACCTTGTGATTACATTACCTATTGAGCCTAGTTCATCTATGATTGTTTGGGCTTTGCACACTTTTACCGTGTAGTTTCCGAGCGACCGTTGTATGCACTACTTCATATAGTTTCATATGTTGGCACAAAGTGAGTGAGCAAAAAGTGAAAAAGCAAAAGAGAGAAGAGCAAAGAGAAAATAGAGAAGAGAAAGAAGAAGAGAGAAAAAGGGAACCATCACTTGCCATACCATTTGTAGCAAGCGTGCAAGCTCGATGAACATCTCGTAGGTGGTGCATTGTGTGCAAATCTTGTAGCCCACCAATAAATTGCAATCGAACTAGCGGCTCTCCTCGTACTTTTGCAACACGAGCTTTATAGTCTTCGCTAGGATCATTTGGTTCCTTAGCTCACATTTTGGTTGCATTAGTCCCATTTATCTCCATGTGTGCGTTTCCATATATCTTTCGGAGATCGACTTGTTGTTGCTTTGTGATCATTGTGGTTCTCTACTTGCCATTGCAATATCTTGGTTTCCGGTTGTTCCATTTGCTTTCCACTTTCCATAACTATCCACCCATAAGCCGTGTGTGTTTTGGAGCGTGTTTTTTTTTTATATATTGAACTCAAGGCACTTCATTCTTTTTGTTATCGGTTTCTCTTGGCATGGTCCACTAGTGATAAGGGGTTGCCCGATCTTCTCGATGAACTCACACGATAACTAGGATCTGATAAATTGTGTCTCTCCACGAACTCTCTGGCTAATTCCTGATGCCAATTGCAGCAACAACCAATCCCTTGGCTATTCGTAAATCCACACACTTGCATGAGCAGCCACTGACTACTAGTGGTCCTGTATCAATTGATTCCCGATGAATGCTTCAAGCAGTCAACAATGGAGTCTAGGGTTTATGAATAAAGGTAGTCTAAGGGAATCACACGCAGGTGAAAGGGTATAAGAGAGGAGGGGGTGCGGCCACAAGTGGATTGTGCAGGCACGAGCCCAACTCGGCTAGGACTAGACCCTTAAGGGGTTTTGACTCGAACCAGATGATACAAACCGACCCATGAGGGGGGTGCGGCCAACTAGGCTTGCAAGCCTTTTATTCCACACGTGTGGGAGGACCTAGGGCATGTCCTTGGTGCCCCCATAACATATAATGTGCAGCACAATTAATTGTGGGCTGGTGCACCATAGGACATGTCCTCAATGCTTCCAACTCCATCCAATTCTGCTCCTGGCTTCTCCTTCTTGCTTGTGCTGCCATGATCAACTCTCTCCTTGTATACTCCCATGCTTGGCTCCATGGCTCCATGCTCCTTGCCTCCAATAATGCTTGTGTTATCAATAACCTGAATCATACATAAATGCAGGGATTTAGGTAGTATAAAATTCTCATAAGAACAAACATCACAATTTAAAAGGAGTGAGTTCACCTGTTGTTCTAATAGTTTGGTTCTTGATCTAGTCATTGGGCCAATCCTTACTTCACCATGCTTATCTTGAACAGAAACATCATCATCAATAGGAGGAATAACAAATGTACTAGGGATGTCCTCATCATCCTCCCCCCTTGAAAAGGCGTCGACCTCGACACATCAAGGTCCTCTTAATGGTATGGTGATAGATCAGCAACATTGAACGAATTACTCACACCAAACTCATCACTAGGAAGATCAATCTTGTATGCATTATCATTAATCTTGTGAAGCACTTTATATGGACCAGCACCTCGTGGCATCAACTTGGACTTGCGCAATGTGGGAAATTTGTCCTTACGAAAATGTACCCACACCAAATCATCTGGCCGAAAAAGTACCTCCTTCCTCTTCTTGTTAATCCTCTCAGCAACATGTCTTCCTGTCTTCTCAATTGCTTCCTTGGTCTTCTCATGGATCTTCCTCACATAATCAGCTCGTTTTGAAGCCTCCATATTAACTCTCTCTTGTACATGAAGTGGCAATAAATCAAGTGGTGTTATTGGTTTGAAACCATACACCACCTCAAACGGGCATAGCTGAGTAGTAGAGCGTACAGCCCTGTTGTATGCAAACTCAACATGAGGCAAACACTCCTCCCACTCCCGCAGGTTCTTTTTAATCGTGGCTAGCAGCAATGTGGATAATGTGCGATTCACCACCTCCATTTGTCCATCAGTTTGGGGGTGACAAGTAGTAGAAAACAACAGCTTTGTCCCCAGCTTTCCCCATAGTGTCTTCCAGAAATAGCTCATGAACTTGACATCACGATCAGAAACAATAGTCTTGGGTACTCCATGTAATCTCACTATGTCCCTAAAAACAGATTAGCAATGTGTGACGCATCGTCGCTCTTGTGGCATGCAATAAAATGTGACATTTTAGAGAATCTATCAACTACCACAAATATTGAATCATGTCCTCTTTTAGTCCTAGGCAAACCTAACACAAAATCCATACTAATGTCTTGCCAAGGTGTAGTAGGTGCAGGAAGAGGAGTATATAAACCATGAGGTTTCAGTTTAGACTTAGCCTTGTTGCAAGTGATGCAACATCTCACAAACCTCTCCACATCTCTTCTCATACGTGGCCAATAGAAGTGATCAGCCAACATCATCAATGTTTTCTCCCTCCCAAAGTGTCCCATCAAACCACCACTGTGTGATTCCTGCAACAATAACGAACGCAAGGACGACTCGGGCACACATAATTTGTTAGCTCTAAACAAATATCCATCATTCAAATGAAATTTATCCCATGCTTTCACATTAGTACAATTTGCATATGCATTTTTAAAATCATTATCTTGAGCATACAAATCTTCTAAACTCTCCAAACCAGGAATTTTCACATCCAATTGAGTTAAAAGCATACTTTTCCTAGAGAGAGCATCAACAACAACATTATCTTTGCCTTTCTTATATTTAATTATGTATGGGAATGACTCAATGAATTCAACCCACTTAGCATGTCTTTTATTAAGGCTAGATTGACTCTTTAAAAATCTCAATACTTCATGATCAGAATGTATGATAAATTCTTTTGGCCACAAATAATGTTTCCAAACCTCAAGAACTCTAACAAGTGCATACAATTCTTTATCATAAATAGAATAGTTCAATTGTGCACTATGCAATTTCTCAGAAAATAAGCAACAGGTTTATTTTCTTGCATAAGCACACCACCAATACCAATACCACTTGCATCACACTCAATTTCGAATTGTTTGTTGAAATTAGGCAAGATTAACAATGGGGCCGAAATCAGCTTGTTCTTTATCTCATCAAAAGCAATATCTTGTTCTACCCCCCATGTAAAATCAACACCCTTCTTAGTTAAATCATTTAATGGTGCAGCAAGAGTACTAAAATCCTTGACAAATCTTCTATAGAAACCAGCCAATCCATTAAAACTTTTCACTTGACTAACATTAGTTGGAATAGGCCAATTTTTAATAGCTTCAATTTTAGATTCATCAACCTCAATGCCATGTTTAGATACAACATATCCCAGAAAAATGACCTTGTCTTTGCAAAAAGAACATTTAGCAAGATTACCATATAATTGATTTGCTCTTAAAACATGCAGGACTTGTCTAATGTGATCAACATGCTCAGTTTCATTGTGGCTATATATGAGAATATCATCAAAATAAACTACCACAAATTTTCCAATAAACTCTCTCAAAACATGGTTCATAAGTCTCATGAAAGTACTAGGTGCATTAGTTAAACCAAAAGGCATCACTAACCATTCATGTAAACCAAATTTAGTTTTGAAAGTAGTTTTCCATTCATCCCCTTCTTTCATTCTTATTTGATGGTAACCACTACGCAAATCAATTTTAGAGAAAACAGCAGCACCACTTAATTCATCTAACATGTCCTCCAAACGAGGTATATGACGACGATAAAGAATAGTGATGTTGTTAATTGCTCTACAATCTACACACATGCGCCAAGTACCATCTTTCTTAGGCACTAAAATAACAGGAACAACACATGAAGATAAGCTAATTCGAATATAACCTTTGTCGAGTAGCTCCTGCACTTGTTTCTGAATTTCCTTGGTTTCTTGGGGATTAGTCCTGTAAGGGGCTCGGTTTGGTAATGTTGCTCCAGGGATCAAATCAAACTGATGCTCAATGCCATGCAATGGTGGCAGCCCTGCAGGTACTTCCTCAGGAAAAACATCATCAAAATCCTGTAATACATGAGAAACACCAAGAGGAATAGGGGTCATGTCAGAAGAAACCAAAATTTCTCCCTTGTGCATAAGCACTATAGGAAGCATACTAGGGTCCTCACTAAACTCTCTCAAATCCTCTTTGGTGGCTAGCATACATAAAAGGCTCACTCCCTCACTTTTATTTTTACCACTCAGCTTATTTTTTTCACTCATAGAAGGATTACTCTCTCGTTTTTCTTTCTCACTATCCCTCTCTAAATTCACTTCAGTTTTTTGACGAGACTCATTTACAATTTGATGTGGTGTCATAGGTCTCAAAATAATATCCTTCCCATGCCAATTCAACTGGTATGTGTTAGCTCTCCCATTATGTGTAACATTCCTGTCAAACTGCCATGGTCTTCCAAGCAACATGTGACAAACAGACATGGGCACAACATCACACTCAATGGTATCAGTATATGGCCCAATTTGGAACTCCACTCTCACCATGTAGCTCACCTTCATCTCTCCTTTATCACTCAGCCATTGAATATAATAAGGATGAGGGTGTGGAATATATTTCAGCTTCAGTTTTGCACATAGCTCTTTACTAGCAAGATTTCTGCAACTCCCTCCATCAATAATAACTTTGCAAGCCATTTTAGGACCTACAATTGCTTTTTTTGGAAAAGATTGCACCTCTGGTTTTCTGGAGAAGGAATAACACTCAAAGCAGCAGCATTTTGGGAACAAACAATAGTGGTATAATGTGTGGCATAAGCATCAAGGGGCCCTCCTTGCTCATCACAATCATCCTCCTCAGTAGGATCAGCATCATCTCTAGTCTCATACTCATTATCCTCATTAACAAGCATGGTCTTTTTATTGGGGCATTCCCTCTTAAAGTGGCCTTTTCCACCACAAGTGTGACATGACATATCTCTATTGCGTGTTGTGGAAGAAGTGGATCCACTAGCACTTGTTGCTGTTGCACTTGACTCCTAGAAGTAGAGGGGTGCTCTCGGCCTTGGGTGTAGAAACCCCACGGCTAGGTGCTGGTTGTGGTGATGGAGAAGAAAAACTATTATTTCGAGGTGAAAATATCCTCCTAGCACTCATCTTTGCCTCCTCGGCTAGCTGTGATTCTGCCTCCCTTGCATGATGTAGCAATTCATTCATATCATTATATTGGAGGTGCCTCACAATGCTTCTTATTTTAAATTGCAAACCTGAGAGAAAACGATTCATAGTATGTTCTGGTTCTTCTCTCACTTTGTCCCTCTGAATAATCAACTCCATCTCTCTATAATAAGCATCAACAGACAATGTACCTTGCTTCAATTGTTGCAATTTATCATACAATGTTCTCACATAATTCTTTGGCAAAAATCTGTTCCTCATGAGTTGCTTCATAGTAGCCCAAGTAACCACTTCAGGATCACCATGTTCTGCCCTCAATTGTGTAATATTATCCCACCACAATAGAGCATAACCATCAAAACTAGAAGAAGCCAATTTAATATTCCTATCTTCATTGTAATCATGTAATCTCCATAGCTTCTCAATTTTAAGCTCCCACATCAAATATTCCTCTACATCATCAGTATCAAAAGAGAAAGGAGGAATAGAAAATTTTGGCTTGCCCAAACCATCATCTTCTCTATGATTATCATGAGCTTGTATTCTTCTAGCAACAAAACCTCCACGGCCATTATAAGCTTGGACTCGGCCTGGTTCCCAATCATCATCATTACCTCTTTGCTCTAGTTGAGTAGACAATTGTGCAATTTGCCTAGTCAAATTGGTGAGAGATTCTTGCATAATATCAACATATTCTTGAGAAGCAGCTTTCTCAATTTTAATATCCATCTGCTGTAAATCCCTCCTCAAACTCTCATCATAGGCATCAAGCTTCTTATCAATACAGGTTGCTACCACTTCATCATACTCATCAAGTTTTTTATCAAGTTTTGAACCGATCATGTCTCTAAATTTGGACAGATCTCCCCATGTGAGAATATCATCAACAGTCTTCTTAGAAGTAGCCTCAGTAGCTTTCCCAACACTTTTATCCACCTGCGCAACACTAGCCATAGAAGACTTTATAGATTAATGTGTTAGTGAAAAAAAATATGGGATGTGGTATTCTCTCACAACTCACTCAAAACAGCAAAGCAATGAGGTTAACTTACTGTTCCAAAGTGAATAGCAATACTTACCACAAGTAAACAACACTACTATGACTTGGTGTGAATAAAAGAATACCCAGGGATTTTAGCTAACACAAAGCAAAGCAGGATATATAGTGGGGCTTGGTATGGATACCTAACAACACCAATAACAAGTCCTATTTGCTGTTTGTGATGATAGAAAAATTACACCTAGGAAACACACACCACAGTGGAGACAAATGTGGCAATGCAATTATATGGATGGAAATATTGCAATGCACTCGAAAGACACTAGCTATGCTCAAATATATCACATGCACAAGATTGCTCAATGGAAAGTGTCAATATAGTAGTGATGAAACAGCTCCAATAACAATATAGCAATGTATCTCAAGGCCTTTTTCTCTTTTCTCAATTCTGTTTTTCTCTTTTTCTATTTTCTGTTTTTCTCTTTTTTTATACTTTTATAACTGGCCAAAACTAGCTAGGAGCAAAAAGAAGCACACAATTATCAATGTGACACAATGTATGTGACAATGAGCAGCCTGGAGTGAGCAATAAGTAGCTATTCTTTTTGGGAAAGATACCTATATGTTGCTGTAGAGGGGTTGTGTCTAAGGCTCACAATGATAGGAAAAGAAAACCTAAAGAAAGTGGCAAAGAAATCTAAACCGAAAAAGAAATAAAGAGAAAAGAAACACTCCCGGCAGAAAAACGTACCATGGTAGAGAAAACAACCAATTCGCTGCCGCGGCAGCGCGCAGGTGTAGCGAACAGGCCACCACTGGGCGCGCGCAAAAGACCAGACATTGTCTGGGGTCGGGCGCGAGGCAACAGTAGCGGGTCGCGGACAGAGTTTTGGCGCGCGGCAGAGAAACGCGACGAACGCGCGCCGCGGCAGCGCGCACAGAGGAGCTGCGGGTAAGCGCTGGCTGGTCCGCGGTCGGGAGTTTGTAAGGCGCGGACGGGGCGGACTCCGACTGTGGCTAGGGCACGGCGGCGGCAGAAATTCTGCGCGATTTTGTGCCGCGGCAGGAAACCGAAAGCAACTCAAATTGAGTTTAACTTTGAATCGGAAGGGAGTTTTTGGGTGAAATTTTGTGGACACGATTGGGATAACTTGAAGAACACTTAGAACCCTAAACCTAGACCGAAAACAAAGGACTCAAAAAGAGAAAAGGAACACAAAAATCAACCACAAAGCAGCAACTAAAACTTGATAAAAGTGATGATCTGAGGCTATGGCTCGAACTAATCCTATTTTTGTGGCTTTTTCTGTGGGTAGGTAATGAAAACAAGGACTAATCTACTAGATCACGATAGCTCACCGAGTTAACCTGTAAATCTGATACCAAGATGATAAGGGGTTGCCCGATCTTCTCGATGAACTCACACGGTAACTAGGATCTGATAAATCGTGTCTCTCCACGAACTCTCCGGCTAATTCCTGATGCCAATTGCAGCAGCAACCAATCTCTTGGATATCCGTAAATCCACACACTTGCGCGAGCAACCACTGACTACTAGTGGTCCTGTATCAACTGATTCCCAGTGGAATAGCAGATAACACGCAAAACTTGCAATATGATCAATTCCTGATGAATGCTTCAAGCAGTCAACAATGGAGTCTAGGGTTTATGAATAAAGGTAGTCTAAGGGAATCACACGCAGGTGAAAGGGTATAAGAGAGGAGGGGGTGCGGCCACAAGTGGATTGTGCAGGCACTAGCCCAACTCGACTAGGACTAGACCCTTAAGGCGTTTTGACTCGAACCAGATGATACAAACCGACCCATGAGGGGGGGTGCGGCCAACTAGGCATGCAAGCCTTTTATTCCACACGTGTGGGAGGACCTAGGACATGTCCTTGATGCCCCCATAACAAATAATGCGCAGCATAATTAATTGTGGGCTGGTGCACCATAGGACATGTCCTCAATGCTTCCAACTCCATCCAATTCTGCTCCCGGCTTCTCCTTCTTGCTTGTGCTGCGATGATCAACTCTCTCCTTGTATACTCCCATGCTTGGCTCCATGGCTCCATGCTCCTTGCCTCCAATAATGCTTGTGTTATCAATAACCTGAATCATACATAAATGCAGGGATTTAGGTAGTATAAAATTCTCATAAGAAGAAACATCATAATTTAAAAGGAGTGAGTTCACCTGTTGTTCTAATAGTTTGGTTCTTGATCTAGTCATTGGGCCAATCCTTACTTCATCATGCTTATCTTGAACAGCAACATCATCATCAATAGGAGGAATAACAAATGTACTAGGGATGTCCTCATCAACTAGTTCCAATACTTGCTAAAAGGTGAGGTTTGAGCTCTTAGGTCTTCACACTCTATATATACACTTGTGCTTGTGAGTAAACATGTGTAGCGAGAGCGGAGCATATGGAGGCCATGATGACCATGAAGAGTACATGATGGACCACTACGACTACAACAATGACAACGACTACAATGATCACGACATGGTGGACGACCACTACTACGAGCATGACATGGTGGATCACCACCACTACTACGACCACGACGTCGAGCTCTACACCGACTATTCCTCCCCAAGCATCATCGACATGGCGGAGCACCACACCAACCACCACAACTTCGACTCCATGAGCTCCAGCGACATGAACCACTACTACAACTATGACACTGCAAGCTTGGATGAAGAGATGGAGCCGTGCTACACCGACAACGCATCCACAAACATGGAGGAGTACTACACCGACAATGACTCCACAAGCATGAGGGACAAGATGGAGATCTACAACTACTTCGACTCCGACATGGATGAGCTCACCTACAAGAACTTCCTATCCAGGCTTCGAGGGCCAAGATACCATATGTCATATGGTTCATGCTCAAGACCAAGGAACTTCAAGGAGAATGCCAAGGCCAACACAAGACAACTCCCTTCAACCTAAAGATGGTGCAACGACAAGAAATCCGACAAGTTGGCAACGTCAAGATTGGCTCCTTCCACATCAAGACGGCGCCACAAGAAGGATATCATCGAGGCCCCATCAAGCGAGAAGGCCAAGAAGCCAAGGCATCCAAATGACTTTCGGAGTCATCCCACACATGAAGCGCGGGAACGCCGCAAGCTTCGTCGTCAACAAACTTCGACCTATCATCACCAAGATCGTCGCCATGATCATCATCGACACATGGTAGAGAGTGGTAAACCTGGCTCTGATACCACCTCACCGCATACTCCACCACAAGTTCCGCGACGACATTGGTTCGAGCATTGCTCGCCATCACCACTACCTCGACCGCGACAAGGCCGTGGTGACCCTCTTCAAGTTCACCCTCTACGACCGGATATTCTTCATCACCCACCTTCTCCAAGCTTGACTCATGAATATGGTCTACGTGACTTCGTGGATGGTGCTCGCCCACATTCAAGGCAAAATGTGTGTCACCACCACAATGACCACCAAGACCAAGACCCTTATCAAGAAGGTGCCCATGACATTGCTTCTAGTGGATGGCACGAATCATGCCTCCAACAAATCCACCACAATGACAACCGACGCCATCCTCTACATCATGACCGCCATCGCCAAGCCAATGAGGATGACCCACATGATCTTCCGCTACCTATCTTCGATGACCCACATGAGCTTCCACCACCTATCTTTGATGAAGACCCAAATGAGAGACCCTCTCAACATCAAGCGAGTGAGAATGCTCCGTATAGCTTGTCTTTCCCCTTCTTTGAGGAAGACCACAATGAGCGCATCGATCGACAACAACCAAGTGGGAGGGCTCAACATGCTACTTCACTTCCCATCTTTGACGAGGAACCCAATGAGCACCACCATCGACAACAACCAAGTGGGATTGCTCAACATTCTACTTCACTACCCATCTTTGATGAAGACCCCAATGAGCTCCCACATAGACAACAACCAAGTGGGCATGCTACACATGACATTTCACTTCCTCTCTTTGATGAAGACCCCAATGAGCGCCCACTTCGACCACAACAAAGCGCGGATGCTACTCATGATCTCTCATTTCCCATGTTTGATGAGGAACCTCTTGAGCGCCCGCGTCAACAACAAGCAAGTGAAGATGCTCCAAGTGACCTCTCACTTCCTATTTTTGACGAGGACCCACATGAGCGACCTCGTCAACATCAAGCAAATGGAGACGCTATCCATGATTCTTCTCCTCCCATATTGGATGAAGCACCGCACCATCAAGACCATGAAGACAACAAATTGAGCGCCCTTTGCCTCAATGTTCCAAGGTTCAAGGACCATGAGCGTCATCATCCATATGAGGAATGTGAGCCTCCACCTCATCATCACCAACCTTGTGCTTTCTCGTCACATCCCGCCTTTGACAAGGATCAAGAACATCCTCGCCATGGACACTATGATACGACTACTTCATCAAGGCAAGAGGCAAGAGACACTTCATCACCGACACCCATCCACAACACCCATGTGTGCCATACTTTGAGGAAGGACTATGGACTCCATGATCAAGCACATGAGCAAGGCCTACATCGCCATATATGTCATGATCCTACTCCTTCTTCAAGACACGAGGCGAGATTCACTTCATCACCACATCGAACACTTGAGGATGCTACAAGGCATGGCTTACACTACCACACCACGGAGATGATCGAGCCTTCTTCGACACAAGCCATGACCCTAACTCCTCCGCCAAGCAAGCCCAAAATTCCCTACTTGGAGATCAACCCAAGAGAAGAGATGATTGAGCTTTCCTCGCCACATGACATGACACTACCGACTCCAAGCAATGCAACAACATCGACAAACCCGCACACATCTAGTGCCAAGACTTTGGATCCTTCTAGTGTCCCCTCTCAAGCTTCTAGTGAGATGAGTGGTGAGAGAGAGATCCACCATCACGTGAGTGAGAGCCACAAGCCCATCATGAGTGGAAAAAGCATGAGTGTTCTTAGAGGCATCGCCATGATAGCCACCAAAAGTGAGATGAGAGTTGAGAGCAAAACCCCATTTGTGCTTATTGACACTAACGGCTTACCAACTCTTTCTCCGTCTTTGTCTCTTTTGCAGCGATTTGGTGACCCTATCAAGCATCCTCGACCTCATGGACTTCTCCACATCCAAGGCTCTCCACACCGCATGAACATCAACACCGGCTTGAAGATTTGGAAGGAGTACATTCCGCTCGTCGTGATCCACATGGAGTTTGACAAGCGCTTCTACGACAATGCATTCTCCATCCACATTCCTCAAGTCAAGATCTACACGGCGCTTCCCAAGCACTTTGACAACAACGCCTTCTACGCCTACATACCACATGTCGAGATGTGCATGGAGTACGACAAGCACGTCAACGACAACGCCTTCTACGCCTACATCCCTAATATCAAGATGTACTTGGAGTTCAACAAGCGCATCCACGAACACGCCTTCTCCGTATACATCCCCTACGTCAAGATGTACTTGGAGTTCGACAAGCGCGTCAATGACAATGACTACCACGTCTACATCCCCTTCGTCAAGATGCACTTGGAGTTCGACAAGCGCGTCAACGACAATGACCACCACGACTACATGCCAACCGCCAAGATGTACATGGACTTCGACAAGAGAATCAACGACAACGCAACCAATGTCAAGTTCAACGACAATGCAATGGACCAACCACCTCTTGAGCTCTTCGATGACAACTAGATTGCTTTGCAAGATCTTCATTGACCACCCAATGAGGACCATGTCAAGATCGTCATCGCTTTTGGACTACACCCTCCACGAGCATACCTTGGCATGACCTTCGATAAGAGGCTCAACTTCAACGACTACACCGCCTCGCAAGATCTCCCTCAACCATCTAAGGAGGAAAATTTCATGATCATCATCGCCTTTGGACCACACCCGCAACGAGCCTATCGTCACATGAACTTCGACAAGCGGCTCAACTTCAACGACATCTTCGTCGTCAAAATTCCTTCTCCCGCACACGAATGTATGGAACAAGAGTCGAGGACGACTCTTCTTCAAGGGGGGAGATGATGCAGCCCACCGTATGCCACCAAGCACAACATCAATACACGACAAGGTGAACTCACTCCTATCTCCGTATGTTTCCGATGACTTGGTGAACGGTGCGCTACCTCATGAAATACCCCTCTCCATGCATAGGTTGGATCACACCATGGAGCCCAAGACGGTGCCCTCGATGCTCAAGATCATGCCCAAGACGGTGCCCGAGAAGCTAGGAAGGAAGTGGGAGAAGACGACATCAAGATCGGAGTCACGAGGAGGAAGAACGGAGGGAAACGGGGTCCCCGGCCTCAACCCCCGGCCAGGCCGGCCTCCCCTCACCCTCAGGCCGGCCACCCAACAGAAGAGGCCGACCTCCCCTCATCCCACCCCAGCCTTAGGCCGGCTGCACCCTGGAGCCAGGCCGGCCCCCACTCGGAAGCCACCAGCCTCCACCCGGCCCCAGGCTGGGCGCCCAGCTCCCACCCTGGCCTCCCAGGCCGGCCCCACTGCTGCTGCATGAATTCAAGAGGAAAGAGGCCATTTCCACCCCACCTACCCCCTAGGCTATATAAGGGACTCCGGTGGCTAGTTCTATGGTTAGAGTTGACTTAAGATAGAATTGGGCTTTGTGCTTCCCCTCCCATGTGGAGAACCTCCCCCATGGGATCCATGGCTACTCCATAGATTCATCTATTGGATTGTATCAAGATCTCTCCAAGTAGTTACTCTTTCACCTTGTGACTCTAGTAGTTCTTCCCAACCTTCCCCTTGTGGCTTCTGTTGGATCGGTGGACCGGCCGGTGAGAGGAATCGGTTCCAATTAGCGTGTTGTTGACTTGGGTTTGCGATCCCTCGTAGGCTTCACGAGTTATCTCCCCTTTTGTGCGCATGATTTCATCGTGTTCTTCGTGCATTCTTCCCAATCTCCCCACCTCTCGTGCGTCAATCCGTGAAGATCGGGCCACCCTAGAGGCCAAGCCTATATCATGCCAGGAAGGCAGTGAATTTCTGCACATCCTTCAGGGATCTCGGTAGAGACATGTTCCCAATTGCTCTTATCTTGGAGGGGTTGGCCTCGATACCTCGGCTAGACACGAGGAAACCGAGTAACTTTCCTATCGGAACGCCGAAAGTGCATTTGGTCGGGTTCAACTTCAACCGATACTTTCGCAGGTTTGAGAATGTTTCTCGTATATCATCTAGGAGAGTGTGCTTCTCCTTGGTCTTGATGACTATATCATACACATATACCTGCACATTTTTTCCAATTTGCTCGTGCAAACATTTCTGCATACATCCCTGGTACGTGGCACCAGCATTTCTCAAACCAAAACACATGACACGATAGCAATAAGCCCCGTACGGGGTAATAAAGGCAGTGTTTATTTGATCAGCTGGGTTTAGAGGTATTTGGTGGAAACCAGAGTAAGCATCTATGAACGACAACAGCTCACACCCGACCGTGGAATCGATCACTTGATCTATACGGGGCAGCAGGAATGGATCTTTCGGACATGCCTTGTTTAGGTCTGTGTAATCAATACACATGCGCCACACTACAGCAACCATCGGGTCGTCCTTCTTCTTCTCTACCAGCACCGGGTTAGCTAACCAGTCCGGGTGCAGCACCTCCATGATGAAATCCACTTGCCAATAGCCTCGTGATCTCGTCACCTATTGCTTTTCTTCTCTCTGCAGCAAAGCGCCGCAGAGCCTGCTTCACCGGCTTAGCATCTGGTCTCACATGCAAAGAGTGCTCAACCAACTCTCTCGGGACACCTGGCAGGTCCTGATTCGACCATGCAAAGACATCCCGATTTTCACGGAGGAAGTGGATGAGCCCGCTTTCCTATTTCTCCCCCAACCTGGCACCAATGATGTCCTCACGCTCGGGAAACTCCGAGTCGATCTGCACCTTCTTGATCTCCTTGCAGACTTGGAATGTGGCGCTCTTATGAGGGTTAGACATCCCGGGCATGCCGAGTTGAGCTGCTTGAGCCATAGCCACCACCTCATGTATCTTTTTCTTCTCGACAGCAATAACCTGGGACTCGGCCAACCGAGATCCGGCCGAGGCACATTCCAGAGAACGCTTGTAATCACCCGAGATGGTGATGATGCCATTGGGACTCGGAAGCTTCATCTTCAGATAGGCCACATGAGTTGAGGCCATGAACTTGGACAGTGCTGGCCTACCGAGTAGAGCATGATAAGGACTCTGAAGATCAACCACCTCGAACTACAAGCTCTCGGTGCGGAAGTTATCTCGGGTACCGAACATCACATCAACCCACACTCTGCCCATAGGCGCACAAGATACCCCCGACACAATACCATGGAAGGTAGTCCGACTAGGCTTAAGCATGTTCTCGGTCAGGCCCAATTTCACCATGGTATCTCGGTACATGATGTTTATACTGCTCCCATTGTCAATTATAACCTTGGTGAACCTGACATTGATCTCGGGGCCCATGAATGTCGGGTCCAGCACTAGAGCATAACCACCCGGGTTAGGCATGATCCGGGGATTATCCGCCTGAGACCAAGTGATCTCCTGGTCAGACGAGTACATGTATTCCGGCACAGCCGACATCACATCATTAACTTCCATCGCGCTCCTACGCAGGCTCTGCTTGTCATCCGGTTCAGTGATAAGCACCATATAGCTCTGATGGTGCTCACGGTAATCATTCCGGCCTCTGCCACCGACATTGTTGTTGTAGTTGTTGATGCGGTTGTTGTTGTTGTTGTTGTTGTAGTTGTTGGCTCCCTGAGCCACTTGATTTACATTCTCGGGCCTCCTCTAATTCTCTGCAGGCCTCAGGTTTACTCCAACAGGCTGAACATTTGCACGCGAGAGTGGCAGGGGTGGAGGAGGAGGCAAGGCGCCCAAACCCTCGCTCTTGATCCGGTCGTACCAGATGCACAGTCGGGTAGTGTGGTTAGCCGGTCGACTAGGATGCCAAGTGTGGTAGCTGCACAGGCCATCCCTCATCATCTCGAAGGTGAACCTCTGCTGATCATCCGAGGCCTTCTTCTGGTCAACCCACGGCTTCTTGTTGCTTTGCTTCTGCCCCCACTGAGGCCCACTGTTCTTCTGTCGCTGACTGTTGCCGGCATTGGGGTGATTCAGATCAACTGGAGCAACGTGGTTGGACCCATACCGGAAGTCCTGCCTGTCATCTCTTCTCCTGCCACGGAAATCCGGGTGATCAATCCACCTGGACGAACCGGGAACATCATTGCCAGGATACCTCCTACTTGGCTCAACCGAGGTAAGAAGAGGCTGTGTCGGGTCTCCAAGTGCATACATGTCGGCAATCCTGATGGTATCGGCCAAAGTGTTTGGCATCTCCCTTTGCAATCTCTGCCAAAGCATGGTGCCATGCCGGCACCCTTGGGCAAACCATGCAATGGCCTGTGACTCAATCACACCCTCACAGGTGTTCCTCAACGTACTCCACCGAGTCAAGTACTCTTGGTCAGTCTCATATTCTCTCTGCTTGCACATGAAAAGCTGCCGAGGGCGATTTGGCCTCCGGTATGTGCTGGTGAAGTTGCTGATAAAGGCTTGAGAAGTCCAGCCACCAATCGATGTTGTCTACTGGCAAGTTGTTCAGCCAGATCCTGACAGGGCCCTCCAACATCTATGGCACATATCTCACCGCCCAGCGGCGATTACCACCAGCAATGTGCACAACAGTGACATAGGATCATTCAGCCAGTATTCCGGCTTGGTGTTGTCGTCATAAATCTTTGTCCCCGAGCTAACTGGAACTTGGCAACAGCTGGCTCCCTCATGATCCGGGGACCGAAGCTAAGTGGTCCCGAAGGGCCTTGCTCTTCCATCTTCTCTAACAGATAGATTCTGTCAAGTTTGTACCGACATGGTTCGGTGGCAGCACTCGGGGACCCAATCGGTCAGCGAGTGCACCCTCATCCATCAACTGCTCATACCTCTGATAGCCATCTCTCTCCATTGCCGAGTAACCGTCATCATGTCGGTTGTTTGAGGGAACATTTCCCCGCTGCTAGACAACTCGGCCGGCACCAGGCTACTGCTGAGCCGGGTTAGCTGTCGGGTACCAAGGTGGAAGATCTCGGTTGCAATCATGCCCAACCTGCTGAACTCGGTTGGCACCATGAGCGCCTTGACCGACATGTCCCTTCCTGGCTTGGTCCTGTACATCTAACTGTTTTCCGGCACCAGCCGGGTCATACACTTGCATCTTCTTGTTCTCCCCGGAATTCACACTCCGGGCTCGCCCATCTTATGAGGTGACGAGGACTGTCCACCAGATCTCCCACCATTGGAATGTACCACCTGAGAAGCACCTGCCCCCAGATTCGCCTTCCGGAAAGCCTCATTTTGCCCGCTAGCCTAAAAAACAAGCTCATTAAGCTGGTATTGCTGCCTAGCGCGAGCTTCACCGGTTAAGTGCGGCAACTCGGCAGCAACTGCCTCAGCAGCTCTAAGGTTCTTTGTAGGTGAACTATACTTGGGCCTACCGACCGAAACAACACTAGCAGACTTACTAGTTCTCGCTCTTCCATCTCTAACTATCTCGGCACCGAGATCTCGGCCTCGGTTCCGTACAACATCTAACCGACTAGGGTTGTTTACAACAGGAGTAAGACCATGAGCTTTGTTGTACTCAGTGAGACCGAGATTGAATTCTTGCCTGGCTTTAGACATCTCTACTGCCTCTGCGAGGATGTCCTGGCGCTGCTCCTCCAGTTGCGCCTGTACCAGTGCCGGATCCGCATCAGCAGCCACTGGCACAGTCAACTTCGATTTTTGGCCTTCTCCAGTGGCTTGTGAGCCGGCCGAGTCGACTTGGCAGCAGTCTCGGCGACATCGGCCGCGCTCTTTCCGGTGTAGGAACCGGGCCGGTCACCATCACCTTCACGCTGCCCGCGAAGCGATCGATACGCTGACCGCGGACGGCGCAAACAATAGGAGGATCCGCAACAACTTGCACCCCCTCCGGGTACCCGCGGATGACCTCGGTGGCGACGTAGACCAGATGTGCGCCAAAAATGATGACAGAGCCGCCTACGGGCACGTGCCTGCTGCCAAAATCGCCTGCATTATCAGTGACGAAGTTGAGCGAGCCGAATATGTGGACAAGGCCACAAACCACGCGCTCGCCCGAAGGAAGCGAAGATCCCGTCCGGAAAGAAACCCAGTCAGCGCCGCTGCTGGCCCCACGGTGGGCGCCAACTGTCGTGGTGAGGTAAAGACAGATGCCATGGGATGGCTTAAGATACGGGGCTGATGGACACTGTGGGTATCCGGGGAGGGATTGCATACCAAGATGGTGTGCTCACTACGCTGCAAACACAAGGATCTACCCAGGTCCAGGGCCCTCGTGTGGAGGTAAAACCCCTACTCCTACTTGTCTGTCTCAATATCAGTGGGTAACCGGATTACAAAGTGGTTCCTCAAGCTCCCTGAGCTAGAGGAAGAAGAAGGCCTCTGGCTCTCTTTCTCTCTAAGGGGAAAATGTCTACTGGTTGCATTGTCCCTCGCGCAGGAGGGGTGCGGCCATCTTATATACTGGTGGCCACTGACAGAGCGTACAAAGGTAGACGAAGAACACTGTGCTGTAGCGCCCGCCCGCTGACACGGTGCCGAACGTCACCTCCTCCGTATCCGCTGCGGTGTTTTGCCCATCTTGTCAGAGACAGGACGTGGCCTCGCCCATGCCCTGCACTGTGTCCATGTACGTCTCTACATCATGCGTCTTGTAAGTTGAACCGCACGCTTGTACTCTCCCGTGATCTTCGGAACTGCATCTACTCCATTGACCTTGGTCCGAGATAGCTGGGTTTTTCATGTAATCCGGATTATCCAAGTGTAACTCGGATAACCCGGGGGAATATCCACCCGCAAAGCATCACACCTAATACTCCCTCCGTTCGGATTTACTCTACATCTTGAAAAAAATCAGACAAATTAGGATACCATTTATGAGGACCACTTTGCACAACCTCCCAAGCATCATAATTATGGTCTCACATAAAAGAAATCACCCTATTGGTTAAACCAATCTCAATTAATGCAATGCATGCAAATTGCATATAATTTGGCCAATCTCTAATCATGCATGGTGTATGGCCTCTCTCTCCTCTTAATTTTTAAAGTGGGGACCATCCAGAATGTAGAGTATTTCTGAACAAAATCATGAGCCAGAATGTAGATTAAAAGCGAACGGAGGGAGTACCTCTTACCGAGAAAGCTCTATCTCGGTAGCCATCAACTCGGTCCAGGTACGGATCTCGGTCAACAGTATCTCGGTATCCAGTCCTAGGATACCATTTCATACAAAGCTTGGCCCTACCCGGGGTTAGCCCCCCCGACAAGTATATACGTTTGCGACGTATCAAACACCATATAAGCCTATGGACGAATTTTTAAATTATCAATATGAATATTTCGTTCAATGCTTCATCCGTCATTATGGTGGCCTCATGTTGTAGTCATCTCCATCCGTGGAATCACCATCTCCATCTCTTGCACTCTTGCTGCCATCTCAACCACGAGCATGCTCCAAAGCTTTTCCTTCTCATCCAAGCTTGGTCCATCATTTATGAGAGACATAAACACATTTGATTCATTATATTCTCATGTATATTAGGAATATCTCGTAGAAACGAAAGTACGTAATGATTAAATTGATGCACACGAGCTCTAATCATAGTCCTTATATGTGTGGTGGTGTAGTGGCTGTGGTTGCATCTATAGTAGGGATGTCCTCATCACGAGGCCGAAGACTCAATTTAGACCGTTGAAACCATTAGACGCTATATCCGACAGCCAAAAAAACGCCACATGCTTAAAGAAAAGCAAGTCCACACATCTTATTGAGATAGAAAATATTATTCTTCGAATTTTCTATGCCAATATCCCACCCTTGTTTTCTACTTCCTCCGTGTTTTAACGTTTCCTAAACTAGAAGGATACCCCGCGCGTTGTTGCGGGGACCGCTTTAGAAACTAAAGTTTATTGTGAACAAATATTTATAATAGATTTGATGCATTATCATTCCTAAATAAATATGTAAAATTTAATTGATCATAGTATATATATTTTAAATTATTAATATGAGTAATTGGATGGTTTAAAAAATGGATGATGTGTAGCTTGCATGTAATAATTAATAAATATTAGTAGAGATGACATGGACAATTGATTGGCTAAAAGAATAGATGAAGTGGATAGCTTGCATGTTGAGATAGAAAAATCATAAATGCATGTTAGTGGGGTTTTGCTTTATAAAAAAGTATATATTACATGTACCTATAAATGTTTAGTATAAGACACACATTAAAATGTATCTAGATAAATATATATCTATGTGTAAATTCTACACACTAAAACATGTCTAGATATATTATTATATCTATAAAACACTAAAACATCTCGCGTACGGAGAGAGGGAGTAACACATTTTAGAAAATCGAGGAAAAAAAATTCTTTGACCCGTCTCGAGCCTTTAGCTCCTTTCCGTTTCCGTTACTCACTCCTCCCACCTCCCAGATCTCCACCTCCTCGCCTGAACCCGCCACGCCTCCCATCTGCCCCCATCGGCCATCAAGCGGTTGCGCCGGCGGAGATGCGGAGCTCTATCGCGACCTATCGGGAGAGCCTATCCCGACTCGCCGGCGAGGTCGACGACGCTACGGCAGATGAGGTCCCCGCGCCAGCGCCATCTCGTGAAGGGGACCACGCCCCTACATCGCAGTCGTCCGGGCGGCGGAGACGGCACTCCCGCCCCAATCCCGCCGAGCCCGACGAGGTAACGGACCCTTTGCTCTGCCCACGCACGTTTTGTCTCGTCTCAAAATGGTACGCGTAGAGGCTCCGATGCCTCAGGTTCTTCCTGCGGCCAGATGCTGTTCCTTTGCGAGTTTGACTGTGTAGGATTGTTACATATAACTCGCTCAGCCCACACCAACATTATATTGGAATGCAATTCGTGTTGACAAGCTAACCCTTGTTATTTGAATAGAAGGCAATTCAAGTATGTGTATGCGCAGTAGCTTGTTGTGCAGTTCAAGAGAATGTATCTATATGTGCAGTAGTTTGTTGTGATTATATATTTTCAGTGCTGATTGCGCTGTTTTTAGTTTTTGCAATGCTTAATTTTTAGTTCATGGTTGGGTGAGACTTTATAAGTGTTGCATGATGTGTACTTATTCTTGAAACAAATACTCTTGTTCTGTTTCTATGTGTCTGATTGTGTAGAGCAGTATGAGTGCACTGATCCCTGATGCAATTGCATTTTTCATTGTAGATTTCTAAACTCAAGGAAGATATTGAAAAGCTTCAAGCTTCTGAGGCTGAAATAAAGGCATTCTCCTTCAATTATGCTGCCATGTTGAAGGAAAAGGAGGTATGCTTGGTTGGATGGTCTCTTTTTCTCTCTCTCTATCTCCCGTATTGCATATTTCTTTGCCAGAATCAGATCACTGTTCTGAATGCAGTATTTTGCAATGCTACTCATGAATCGAGATACTTTAGCAGCTTTGCACCAGTAAAATAGCTAATTCCTGTAGTGGTAAGCTGGTGAGTCCTGAACATTCAGCGGTGCATATATTATGACAGGAACAATTGGGAAAACTTCGTGAAGAAAATGGCTCACTGAGAAGAAGTATGGAGAGTTCTAACTATAAGGCAGTCTCAGGGAATTCTAATGTAATTGAGTAATTCATATCCACATTCTTTTAAGTTATAAATGACCACTTCGCAAGCAGTATGGTCCATCACTAACTTCAATTTTCATAGGGTAATCTGCAAAAATCTCCTAGCAGAACACAAAGAAACACAGTTCAAGAAAGTTCATTGAATGTCGCAAAGCAGACTGGGTATGGTGCTGGTGCTTCACAGGGTATCCAGCAAAATGGTCTGCACTTGTTGACAGAGCATCATAAGGTATAATTGTAAGCATGTCATTGCGGTATGCTTAATTTACATATTCATAGCTTGTGTTCACACTTCCACACCCTACTCACTTTGGAAGTTATTGACAAGATTGTGATTTTTCTTCGGTCACCTGTCAAAGAAAACAGCACTCCATCAGAAACAGCTACTACCTCCATTCTGAAAAATAAGGCGTATTTCGGTTGTTTGACCGATGCTTTGACCAAGGATACACATTTAATATGCGACATATGTGATAGAACTCATAATCATAGTGAAAGTATTTTCGAATAGGAATACAATGATATTAATTATATGTCAAAAAAATTATATATAAATGGACTAATTATTGGTCAAAGCATTGGTCAAAGGTAACAAAATACGCCTTCTTTTACGGAACGGAGGTAGTATTACTCTTTATTGAATTCACATCATGTTACAGGAAGATGTATTGGAGGAAGAAAGATCATACTTCGCTTCTAAACAGGCCAGTCTTGAAAATGAAATCAAGCAATTGAAACAGAAACTCAGCCACTATTCAAATAAAGAAGATGAAACAAAAAGAAGGTTAGAAGGTATGTCAGTGTGAAGTCTAAACTGTTCATGTTGAAGAAGTTTGCAGCCAATCTTATATTGCGTGGATTTTTTGTTTACATATTATATTCCTCTTCTCAGACGAAAACAAGAGGAACGAATTACTTCAGCAACAGCTAAATGAATTTAAGGTCAACATGGACAGGGTGAGTTTGTTTTTCATATGTCAATATAAGAAATGTTTACATTCATTATTTGGGCCTGTAGTTTGTATATCACAATAACAACAACAACAACAAAGCCTTTTAGTCCCAAACAAGTTTTTTTTGTTGAGCTATAGTCCCAAACAAGTAGGGGTAGGCTACAGTTCAAACCCATAAGATCTCGAAAACAAGTCATGCATGTAGCACCTGGGTAGCTAACTCCCCCCCCCCCCACCCCTGTCCATGGCTAGTTCTTTGGTGATATTCCAATCCTTCAAATCTCTCGTAACGGACTCCTCCGATGTCAAGTTTGATCTGCCACGACCCCTCTTAAACATTTTTAGGATGCTTTATCCATCCTCTATGCATTGGCGCTTTGTTGTATATCCCCATACCATCTTAGATGATGTTGGACAAGCTTCTCTTCATTTGGTGCTACCCCAACGCTCCCACATATATCATCATTCCGGACCCGGTCCTTCCTTGTGTGGCCACATATCCATCTCAACATGCGCATCTTTGCTAGAGCTAACTGTTGAATATGTCGCCTCTTGGTTGGCCAACATTCTTCCCATACAACATCACAGGTTGGATTGCTGTCCTATAGAACCTGCCTTTTAGCTTTTGTGGCACTCTCTGGTCATAGAGGATGCCAGAAGCTTGGTGCCACTTCATCCAACCAGCTTTGATTTGATGGCTCACATCTTCATCAATGTCACCATCCTTCTGTTGCATGAACCTCAAATATTGGAAGGTGTCCTTCTCAGGTACCGCCTGCCCATCAAGGCTAACCACTTCCTCCTCGTGCGGTCGTGCCTAGTAGTACTGAAACTGTACCTCATATACTCAGTTTTAGTTCTACTAACCCTAAAACCTTTCAATTCTAGAGTCTGCCTAACTTTCTATTAATCCTGCCGTGCTATCATTTGTATATCCCTTGTGACCTCATCCATCACCAAAGCAAAAAGATAAGGGCTCAAAGCTGACCCTTGGTGCAGTCTTATTTTAATGGGAAAGTCACCAGTGTCGCCTTTACTTGTTCGAACACTTGTCACAACATTACGTACATATCCTTGATGAGGGTGATGTACTTTATTTGGACTTTGTGTTCTCCAAGGCCCATCACATGACATTTCATGGTATCTTATCATAGGCCTCTCCAAGTCAATGAACACCATATGAAGGTCCTTCATTTGGTCCCTGTATCTCCCCATAAGTTGTCGTACCAAGAAGATGGCTTCTGTATCACAATAACACATGGTGCTAATTACCTTTAATATTTTTTAATGTCATTAGAATTCATGGCATGCATATAGCTGACAGATATGACTCCATGGTTATTTTATCTGGCTACATAAGGATAAGTGAACATTCTTTATTTACACTTCCACAGATGTCATCTACCACGGAAGAGTTACATACGGAACTAGGTGAGAAGAAAGTGGAGTTGAAACGCATGCAGGATGAGTTGAGTACAAGGGACAATGAGCGTGCATCAGATGGATCTCTTCAGACCCTTCGAAGTATGCTGTTGGCTCTGCAGAAGGAGAACTCAGATTTACAGGTCTATATCTCTGTATTGCTATGTAAATGTTCAAGCAATGCTTACAAGCTATTATATATTCTGCATGTTTATTAATACTGTTATGCCATCATTGTAGCCGGCATGATCATACGGCTTAGGAATTTGACAGAATATGTTTTTTCTTTGCTTCTGTAGATAGTGAAGGGCAAGCTTGAGGCAGATCTCATGAATACGGAAAGTACCTCACAAAAATTTGACGATACTTCTTTTGATAACAATATTTCTGATGCAGAAAAGGTAAAAATACTGCCAGTTGTGGATTTCACGACTTACAAATATAATTTGGCATGTAGTGCTCATGTCTCTGGAAGATACATGAGACAGATTGATAAGCATTCTGTGGTTGAGTTGCACCGTTGTTTGTTTGTTTCTTTTGATAGGTTCAGAACTTTGAAGTAACATTAGTATATATACTCCATGGTCCGTACTTTGTTAAAGCAAAATTTTAGGTCTGTACTTTATTAAAATAAAAATTTCTATAATTTTAACTAGTAAGAGAGGCATCTTACACTGTCAAAAGTAATAGGCTGTACATTCCATTATGGATGACCTTTTAGCCGAAGTTTGGTTTGGTCAAGAGAATAAAATGGCCAAGAAAATAAAAATACTAATGCGCTCGTAGTTCGACTATGAAGGTTAAGGAAGAGATGGCTTCATTGAAGAGAGTTTTACATGACACTTCTTATGAGCGGGACAGAGCATTACAAAATTTTTCTCGGCTGAAACAGCATTTGTTAGATAAGGTAACAATCTAATCTTATCTCTTAGTTCCCATACCTGCAATTCATCCACCTAATAAGATGTGAGGGAGGATTACGTTTTGCATAAGCTGTTCCTCATAACTTTATTTGAACACTCTAGTTGGTTATGTTCAATAGCTTATGCAAAAAGTGACCGTCTGCTTAAAAAGAAATACTCCCTCCGTCTCATATTAAGTGTCGCTAAAATGGACGTATCTAGCACTAAAATAAATCTAGATACATCCGTTTTTGCGACACTTAATATGAGATAGAGGGAGTAGAATGATGGGATGGATGTTTTCTAGCAACATTAATGACAAACTAGTTATTCATAGGAGCTTGAAGACCAAGAAAAGATGGACGAAGATAGCAAAGTCATTGAGGAGTTGCGGGCAATCTGTGAGCAGCAAAAGGTTCACATGGTGCAGTTAGAGAGGGCTTTAAAGACTGAGATGGCAAAGCAGGAGGAGAGTAAGAAGATAATAAATGATGAACACCTGAGGTCAAATGAACAAATAGAAGATCTTAAGTACAAGCTCGCAAACTGTATGAATGCACTTGAATCGAAAGATGTGGAACTGCTTAATCTGCAGACTGCCCTTGGACAATACTATGCTGAGAGTGAAGCGAAGGTAATTGGAATTTTTGTAACTATTCTTGCTTTGAAGCTTAATGTTTTACTCCCTCCGTCTCAAATTAACTGTCGCAAAGTTTGACAAAACTGGGTGTATCTAGCACTAAATTATGTCTAGATACATCCAATTTTGTCAAACTTTGTGACAATTAATTTGAGATGGAGGGAGTATATTGAAAATTTTCAGCCTGATTTTGGTCCGCACTTATGTCTTCAGGATCGAATTGAGGGGGATTTAGCTATGGCTAAAGAAGAATTGGCTAAATTATCAGAGTCTTTGACGGTACGAACTGTGAACACATCGTTCACTGTAAATGCTTAAAAACATTTTTTGAGTAGTGCATTGACATTTTTTAAGTTGATGAATTTGTATTGCCTTTGCAATAAAGAAAATATGCTTTTGAGTGTGTGTACTTTGATTTTTCCAAGCACTGTAAGAATTCTTGATGTCATTTCTGGATAAAATCGCTAAAGATTTTAGTTTTTCCAGGTGGCAAATCAAGCAATTGAAATCTCAAGAAGAGAAAAGGATTGGACAGTTGCCAAACTTTCTCAAGCTGAGAGGATGTTAGAGGATGGGAAGCGTTCCATGCAGAAGCTCGAGGATGACAATTCAAGATTAAGACGTGCACTAGAACAAAGCATGACAACGGTCAATAGGATGTCACTGGATTCAGATAACTCTGTTGACAGGTGCTGGCTGTTGCTCCTTTTACTGTTTTTAATTAATATATATATGTGCACATACAGCTAATATTTGTCTTATGCAATGATAAAAGAGAGGCATGCTTGTGTGAAACAATTTTAGTGCTGAACTGATAGGCCTACTGTTAATACCTTAAAAACGTTATGAAATTTGTCAGAACCAAGCACATACATATATAAATCATCCAATTAACTTTTGTGCTCAGTACATTTTAGAAAAATAAACACAGAAAGTGGAGCAACCAATAGACTAGTATTTTTTTCTGTTTTCATCTCCTCTCCTTTGTGTTTCTTTGAAGAATTAGTACATAATTGCCACCTGTCTGCTGGCTCTTTTGTGGTCATATTGTGGTATCTGCAAAATCAAATCATTATCTGTAAACAGGTTTATTATATTTATGCCGAAGTTTTCTTTCTTGCAGGATGTACCAACTGGATGTATATGCCTGTTTGTGCTTTTATTTTCATGTGACCGAACTGTAATGGCCATATGATAAGTTAATCTTTGCTTGCAGACGCATTGTGATTAAACTACTAGTCACGTACTTCCAACGGAATCACAGCAAAGAGGTGATTGGCTCGTTCAGATTCTTTATTGTCTCTGAACTTACCAACTACAGAATTCTCATAAATTAATATTCATATATGGCCCATGTCCAGGTGCTGGATCTTATGGTTCGCATGCTTGGCTTCTCGCTAGAAGACAAGCACAGAATTGGTTCAGCGCAAAGCAATGCTGGCAAGGGTGTCGTCCTTGGTGTTTTGGGTCTTCCCGGACGCCTAGTTGGAGGAATTGTTGGTGGGAATTCAGCGGGCAAATCTACTCATGCATCTCAGGATAACCAGGAGGTTTTTTTTTCTTTACCCTTTTTGTTCTGGTTATGGACATGATGCATTTGTTAACGCATTAATAGTATCTCTTTTGCTTCGAGATATGTTAACCACATAAAAAGCAGGAAACAAGTAACAATAAATGTTGGCAAACTTATAAGCTTGTGCTACTTCCTGTTTCCTGAATACACACATTTTTCTATATTGTTTGCAGTCCTTTGCGGATCTGTGGGTGGACTTTCTGCTCAAGGAGACAGAAGAGAGGGAGAAACAAAAAGCTTCGGAAGCTGCTGCCAGTACTAGCAATGCATCAAGTTTCCAACCATCACCACATCCTGCGAATCTGGCACCTGGCGCTTCTAGAAAGTCTCATCAATCTGGTCACCCAGAATCTGAATTCGGTACGGTTCCACTCGTGCCCTCAACGTATACATCTAAGCAGTCGCCTTTCTCAAGACCACCTTTAAGATGATGTCAACCAAGTGTATAGTGCTGGAAGCCTTTTTTTCCTCGCGAGGCTTACCTTCGCCCTGAACTTAAGCTATTCATTTCATTTGTTGACAATATGGCGATGATATTCACAGTTACCCTTGTTTTGTTCTCTCTCCCCGGCCAGGCGGCATGTAGAAATTGTAAATGAACCCTGTCATTCGACGGCAAACAATTCAATATACAGTGTATGTTCCTATACTTGGAATCCGGATGGTGTCTACTGGGCCAGTTCTACCCTATAAAGATGAGAACTTATGTGTTCCAAGTCGAGGTTGTAAATTTCTCTGTGCATATTGCAATTTATCTTTGCAAGTAAAGCAGAGGGAATGTTGTAAATTGTAGAAGTAGACAGAGTGGGGACTTTGTCCACCTGAGCTCCTGTGCTCGCTTCATCTAAATATATTCTGAAAATCATATTTATAAGTTTCAAAAAAATGTGAAAAAAATCATTGATATTCTAAATGATTTATTATACAGGGTTGCAAATTTTCAATTTGAAAAGCCTTATATTTTGAGCTACATAAAAATGTTGGTTTATAGAGATTTTGTTATTTTTGTGTCGCTCATAATATAAAGAAGTATGCGTTGTGATTTGCACGTTGTAGGCTATATCATGGACTACTCCTAGAATTATTTTCATTTTTTTGAAAATTCTAAATAATCTTTTTATTTTTTTTAAACGGAGGGAGAACCAGAGCCAAAATGTCTCTCCGTAGAACATATCGACTCCCAATAAGAAACTATATTGGGCAATCTGTGCCTGTTTTATTGAGCTTCCAATCCTGGCCGCCGCTCGTCTGCTGCTCTGGCCGCCGCCCGTCATGCTCTGTTTGTGTCGAGCGCCCACCGCATGGAGGGAGGCCACCGGCGGCGCCTTGGAGGGAGGCCACCGACGGCAGCTTGTCCAAGCTGGAGGCGGTGAGGGTGCCTAGGGAGGCAGTCCGCGCTCAGGCAACGGCGAGCTGCCACGGGGAGGCAGTCAGCGGCGGCGACATGGAGGATCTGCGGCCGCATCGTGCTCTTCAAATTCTACCATGGCGGATCCGAGATTTTTTGGGATTTTTCCATCAAGATCTGGCCATATGGACGCCGGATCCGGCTTTTTTTTTTTTTTTTTTTGATTTCTCCGTCCAGATCTGTTTTTCTCCATCAACAACTACAAAAAAAATCTTATTTGTTCATGTCCACTGGAATACCTATTTTTGGTCCGAAATTTCTGTTCATGTGTGTATGTTCTCAGATTTGTTCATGTCCATAGGGATGACACATCTTGTGGTTTTTGTAAATGCATATATTCATGCAAAGTGTTGATGCAGTATGAGGGTCAATTGAAGGAAATCCATGATATTTGTTAGTACAGATCCGAATAGTTTTGTTGGTTCATGAATCCAAAAGATCTGTTGCTTGTAGGTCCCAAGATTTGAAATGCATTTTTTTTTTATCTGTAATGTTGTCCAAAGATTTGTATGGATGAACACACGAATATGTGTGAAATTTTCGCTGGTAGATCTTCACCCGCAGATCGATCTTGGCAACCGCCGGTCGTCGCGACGCGGATCTTGAGGCCTTGCATCTGAGCCTGGAGTTCCTGGATCAGAGCTGCTGGATCTGATCTACCTTCTTTTTTTTTTCTTTTTTTCCCCATGATTTCTTCCTTAAATCTTGTATAGATCATCTTGTCTTTGCTCAAAATTTCCTTGGTTTTGGTCTTCCCATATTACTTGCAGATTTTCTGTTCTTGAAGAAAAAATCCACTAGTTTTTCCTCCATATTTTTTCTACTTATACTGGATGTTGTATGGGATCTTGTATGCAGTTGCTGTTTCATGCACGAAACTAGTACGATTCGGCTATACGAATCTACAATGAATCTACTATAATTATTTTATGAATCTCTGGATCTTGAGCGTAACATGCATGAAGCTGTGCTAAACATGAATCTTGTTCTTCCATGCTGTGACTATGAATTTGTATTGTTCTCTAAATAATTTACACAATGTAATCTTGGTGAATTTTGGATAAATCTTTGGTAAATCCGGGATGAAACTATTATGAAGCTTGATACATTTGTGCCAGATGTATGCATGTAGCAGAATGTTCCCTTATTATTTTGAAATGCTTAATATTGAGTAAATCTTGCCGAAACCGTGATATATTGTGCGAATTTTATGTCAATCTTATGATTCATACTGCTTTGCAAGGAAATGCGTGAATAATTATTTTCCAGAAATATTTGCAGTTAGTACATGAACCAAACATCCAGATGAACATATGCAGAATTTTTTTGAAAGAAAATATGTGTTCCATGATTGTTCTTGTTTCCACTTTAATCTATAAAAAGAAAAATATATGTTCCAGGTAAGAATTGCTTGAGGACCATTTTCCTTTTGTTGCTTGAAAAGCAATATTTAATGAAAAAAAAATGGAACCAGGGACGAACAAGCAAATCTTGTTAGGGCATGATTAACTGTTGATGGAAAACTAGTGTTAATGAGAAAGTGTTAATCCATAACTGCTCAGTTAATATGAGGACTAGACGTTAGGAAATATAGGAAGTGGAGGGGGTCTTTTGCAGATATTGAGCACGAATCTCCAAGAAATATACGGTCCAGATAGACGGGGGATATCCATCTAGGTGTGGGATTGAATATCAGGATCCCTCACTCCTGCCTGTGACCGATCCCTTGCTCTGGACGTGTACTGTTCTGGATAGCGTGACCGAGCCATATATAAAAAAAGAGAGAATTCATTATTTGTCCCTTTCTTAAAATCTTCTTCCCTATTTGACCTTAAAAAATAAAATCTTCCCTATTTGACACCTAAACTTTTTTTTTCCTAATTTGACACAAACGTTACTTCCGTTTGGTCTTGCCGTCACTGGACATTTAGTTGGACAAAAATACCCATACAACCTGGCCGATCAAAAAAAATTGCCTAAAGCTACCGAACCATTGTTTTTGGCTGGAAGTGGAATCGCTGAAATAATGAACAATGGCCCCACATATAATAAAATACTACCTCCGTTTCGATGAATAAGGCGCACACGCATTTCAAGATAAACTTTGACCGAAAGATTTGAGTAACAATATCTATATTGACTATATAGTGTAACTTTGACATTGTTAGATTCATAGTGAAAAACACTTTCTAATGATATTGATTTTATACCAAATACTATTATATATTTGGATAAATTCTTGGTCAAAGGCAAATCTTGAAATGCGTGCACGCTTTATTCATTGGAACGGAGGGAGTATATGTTTTTGTGCTAGTTTGTGTGCCTCTTGCATGCAAATCATTGGCTAGGAGCCGAGTTTTCCGTTGCCCGCGAGAGAAAGAAGCGAATCATTTTTTTGAATCGCTTTTGTTGTCTGATCCATTGAATCGGTGTTGTGCACTATATAGAATCGGTTCAAACTGCTCTTTGAACCGCTTTTCCACCACACCGTGGCTGGTCTCAGGTACGTATACGACACACAAGATGATCGAGGACACGCGTGAGCCCATGAGAGCTGCCCCGACAGCCGGTCGCCTGCGGGCAGTTTTTTTTTTCCTTTTTTAAGAACGCCTGCGGTCATTTGACCTTGAGCGACGTGGCAAAGGCCGTGTTGATGTTGGTATCGTTGTAGATTCTGGCCCGGAAGATTTTGCACTGCGACTGCCCGATCGTGTGGACTCCAAGTGCAGATCGATCATAGGAGTACGTGTGAGGAAGTCCATGAACAAACAGCGTGTCGTCGATCATCCGGTGTGTGTGTACGTACCTGAGAGCGCTCCATGATCCAAGCTACATGGCATGGACAGAAAATTAGTTCCAACCCACAAACACAGGCAATTAAGCCAAAATTCATATATCATGTGCACGATCGATCACATGCATGTTGCCGGTAATGATTGAACGTACGAGCTTACCATGAAAACGAAGTCACGGGCGGCAACGGCGAGGATGTCGGCGGAAGAGACATTCTGCACGCACATGGCCTGCACCTGCACCTGCATCTTGATATTGTCGATGGCGTTCATACCTCGAATGGAACCGGCGTTCGGAGCTGCCCCCGCTCGCCCATTAAGCTCCCCGTGTCCGCCAACAGAACCGACTTGTACGTTTCTTATTTTTTATTTTTTAAATTACAGTCTGATAAATAAAATGGTTCCATGTTGGCTACTTTCAGTAATTATTGAGCTGGCCGGTACATTTCTTATTTTCTTAAATATGTCACAGAAATTAGATAGCAAATTTTAATCACACAATTCGTTAGGGGCAAAAGCGTATTTTTACATCCCATTTAACACCGTTAGTGTTCAGAATGCACTATAGGGCCATGTTAGGAAGGAAATAAAGTTTAGGTGTCAAATAGGGAATAATTTTTGTAGGGCCAAATAGGGAACACGATATTAAGGAAGGGCCAAATAAGGAATTCTCTCTATAAAAAAAAGGAAAAAAAAGAGTGAAAAAAGGTCTCCGCCTTGTGATGCTGCTTCGCTGCTCGGTGCTCCTCTGCGGTCTTTGTTGCCCCTGTTTCGATGCCTCCTCCGATGGCATTCACATGTCGCTCTTCATCGACTTTCGCGGCTTCTGCTAGCGGTTGTGGTCGCTCTACGTCGACTCCGTCTATGTCGACTCGCCGCTCTACGTCACCTCTTGCGGCTTCTGCTCACGGTTATGGCCGCTCTCTACGTCGACTCCGTCTACGTCGACTCTGTTTGTGTTGACTCACCGCTCTACGTCGACTCTTGCGGCATGTGCACATGGTTCAAGTCGCTTTTTGTCGGCTCCTCGCGTGGCTTGTGCACACACTTGTGATCTCTCTCCGTCGACTCCCTGCGTGACTACCACGCGTGCTGGTGATTGGTCCTCCTTGCTTGACGCGTCTACCTCGTCCTCTTCAGTTGCGTCTTTGATCGAGCATGAGATTCCGCAACTCCGATGTCTCCTTGCTACTTGGGACTCTTCACTGACAGGTACTGCCGGTTATGCAACTGACTTTTCTGGCATTGAGAGACGAGCTTCTTCCAATTCAGGTCATCCTCTTGGATCTCTGATACCGGAGCATCTTTCCATATGACTTACGATTCTTCTGCTTTGAGCTCTGTTCGATCTGTCGAGCCTCTTGTCTCTGTTCGTACCGCCGATGGTACTCCCATCCCCATTGCTAGTCGAGGCACTCTTAGCAGTTCCACATTTCATGTTCCTTCTATTGCTCATATTCCTCGACTCACCATGCAGCTCTTTTTGGGTAGTCAGATTGTCGATTATCGTTATAGGGTCACTCTAAATTTTGATTCCTGTTCTGTTCAGGATCGTTGCACGGGTGCTTTGCTTGGTGCTGGCCCCCGACGCCATGATGGCCTATGGGAGCTTGACTGGCTTCGTCTTCCTTCCGCTGCCGCCGCCGCCAGTCTCTCGTCCCCTATTGTTGCAGCTACAAGCTCTTTTCAGCAGTCACATCATCGTCTTGGCCACTTATGTGGTTGTCGTCTCTCGTCTCTTGTTCATCGTGGTGTTCTGGGGCCTGTCTTCGGAAAATGCTTCTTTGGACTGTATGGGTTGTAGAATTGGTAAGCAGATTCAGCTACCATATCCTGATAGTGACTCGGTGTCTGAGCGTTGTTTTGATCGTATTCATTCAGATGTTTGGGGTCCGGATCCCTTCACTTTGAAAGGGGGTCATCGGTACTATATTACTTTTTATAGATGATTACTCTCATCACACTTGGATTTACTTTATATCCTCTTGTAGTGAGGTTCTCTCTATCTATAAGCGTTTTGCTGCCATGGTTCACACTCAGTTCTCTACACCTATTCGTGTGTTTCGTGCTGATTCTGCTGGTGAGTATATCTCAAAGCATCTATGTGGTTTTCTTGCTGAGCAGGGCACTCTCGCTCAGTTCTCTTATCCCGATGCACATGCTCAGAATGGCGTTGCTGAGCGTAAGCATCGTCATCTTCTTGAGACGGCTCGTGCGATGATGATTGGTTCTCCTCTCCTGCCTCATTTTTAGGTTGAGGCTGTCTCTACCTCGTCTTATCTCATTAATATCCAGCCTTCTTCGGCCCTTTAGGGTGCTATTCCTCTTGAGCGACTTTATGATCGTTCTCCTGACTATTCTATGCTACGTTTGTTTGGTTGCGTTTGTTACGTTCTCCTCGCTCCTCGTGAACGCACCAAACTAACCGCCCAGTCTGTTGAGTGTGTTTTTCTCGGATATAGTGATAAGCATAAGGGCTATCGCTGTTGGGATCCTGTGGCTCGTCGGATGCGTATTTCCCGGGATGTGACTTTTGATGAGTCTCGACCTTTCTATCCGCGATCGACCTCCACTACGGAGATCTCTCTTTTATTACTCTTCCTAATTCTCCTCCCTTGTTTCCTCCTATTTCTTCTCCTCCTTCTCATCCTGTTACTCAGGAGTCATCTACACCGACACTATCCTCTCCTCCTTCGTTGTTGCGTTCTTCACCCTCCTCACATGTGTCTTCTCCCTCTCCGTCTCCTCCTATCATTCCCTCTCATCCTACTTTTCCCCTTTACTATACTCGTCGTCCACGTGTTGTGAACGAGTCCTCTGATGCACCCTCTATTTCAGGCGCATCGTATCAGCCGACTTATTCTCTTTGCAGTCGGCCTTGCACTACACCTGATTTCTATAATCGCGCCAGTTACCGTGTTACTGCTATTCCGGATTCGACTACGTACCGTGAAGCTGTTGTTCATCCTGAATGGTAGCTTGCGATGGCCGAGGAGATCGCTGCACTCAAGCGCATAGGTACAAGGGAGATTGTTCCTCTCCCTCATTCTATTCGCGCTATCATCTGTAAGTGGGTCTATAAGGTGAAGACTCGCTCTGATGGGTCCCTTGAGCGTCACAAAGCTTGTCTAGTTGCTCGTGGCTTTCAGCAGGAGCATGGCCGCGATTATGATGAGACTTTTGCTCTTTTTGCTCACATGACAACTGTTCGGACTCTTCTTGTCGTTGCATCCGTTCGCCATTGGTCTGTGTCCCAGCTTGATGTTAAGAATACCTTTCTTAATGGTGAGTTGCGTGAGGAGGTCTATATGAGACCACCACCTGGCTATTCTGTTGATGATTGCATGGCATGTCGTCTTCGCCGCTCTCTTTGTGGCCTTAATCAAGCCCCTCGTGCATGGTTTGAGCGCTTTGCTTCTGTGGTCATGGCTGCTGGATTTTCTTCGAGTGCTCATGATCCTACGCTGTTTGTTCACTGCTCTCCTCGTGGTCGCACTCTCCTTCTATATGTTGATGACATGATCATCACCGGTGACGACCCTGAGTATATTGCCTTTGTTAAGGCCCGTTTGAGTGAGCAGTTTCTTATGTCGGATCTTGGTCCGCTTCGTTACTTTCTTGGGATTGAGATTTCATCTACCTATGATGGTTTCTTTATCTCCCAAGAACGGTATATTCATGATCTTCTTACCCGTGCTGCTCTTACCGATGAGCGTACTGCTGAGACTCCCATGGATCTCCATCTATCTCTTCGTGCTTCAGATGGTGATCCCCTCTCTGATACGACTCGTTATCGACATATTATCGGGAGTCTTGTCTATCTAGCTGTTAATCGTCCAGATATTTCTTATTCTGTTCATATCTTGAGTCAGTTTGTTTCTACTCCTACCTCGGCTCATTATAGTCACCTTCTCCGTGTTCTACGCTATCTTCGTGGGACGATCTCTCTTTGTCTCTTATTTCCTCGTTCTAGCTCCAGTTCTACTCTGATGCTACGTGGGCTAGTGATCCTACAGATCGCCGGTCACTGTCTGCTTACTATGTTTTTCTTGGTGGTTCTTTCATTGCATGGAAGACAAAGAAGCAGACCGCAGTTTCCCGTTCGAGTGTAGAGGCTGAGTTGCGAGCGATGGCTCTTTTGACTGCTGAGATGACTTGGTTACGGTGGTTACCTGTAGATTTTGGTGTCTCCATTATGACACCCACTGATCTATTGTCTATCAGTATTGCACGTGACACGGTGAAGCATGAGCTTACCAAGCATATTGGTGTTGATGCTTCTTTTGTTCGTGCTAGTGTGCAGGATCAGATTATTGCGCTCCAGTATGTGCCTTCAGAGTTACAGTTGGCGGACTTCTTTACGAAGGCCCAGACTAGACCACAACATAGTTTCTTTCTCTCTAAAATCAGTGTTGTAAATCCACCATGAGTTTGAGAGGGGGGGGGGGATGTTAGAGAGATTAGTGTATACTCCTATTAGCTAGGGGTTTCCTTGCATATTGGCCACATGTACATGTATATATATTGTGGCCTTTGGCCCTATGGAATACAACTTTGATATTCCTAACAGCTAGTATCTTTCTAGTGCATTGCAACAAGAGCTATTTTCTAGTCATTGTCAATATAAATTTGTGCTCATTCCTATAGTTGCTTTGTCACTTTATTCTTCATGTGTGTGTTTCCTGTGAGTTTTTGTATCACTTAAACAATAAATAGGTTTTGTACTTTGGTGGTGTTAGGTATCCCAACCAAGCCTCACCAAATACCATGTTTTTGTCTTGTGATAGCTAAAACTCCGGATGGCAATGGGTATCCGATACCCGCAAACCCGATGGGTACCCGCCTTAAATGGGGAGCGTTTGGTAAGAAAAAAAACCCGTGGGTTTGCTTAGTGGGTAGAACCATACCCATCGGGTCTAGTGGAGGTGGGTACGGGGATGCCAAACCCGTACCCTCCAACCCGCATACCCACCTAGCCCCACCTGTCAGTGAGATACAACACCAGGGCCCACCTGTCATAGGAGCGGGAACCCTAACCAGCCTCCAAAAGCCACGACCAGCCCCAAGCCCCCAAACCCTAGTCAAACAAAACCCCACCCGGCCACTCCCCCCATGATGCGAGGGCCAGGAGCCAGCCGCCGCCTCCCCACTTTTCTCTCCTAGCTTCGCATCCGCCGCCGCGTGCCGCTCAGCCGCTCCGGCCAGCCCTCCTCGGCGCCTCTCCGCCATCGGCCATGGTCCTCTCTACCACTCCGGCCTCCTCCTTGCTGCCTCTCTGCGCGACTGCGCCAACCTCTCTAGCCACCGGCCCTCCTCCCTCCTGCTCCAGCCGTCCTGCGCCGCCGCTCCCGGGAGCCATGGACTCCGTCGATGAGGAGGGGAGCGAGGGAGACTCAGGTGAGAGGCAAGGACAGCCAAGCCCCACACCTACGCGGCCTTCACCGAATCGAGATGCGACGGCACAAATCCGTCCGGTGGGAAGCGGAGCGCGGCTCGCCTTGTTGTTGGGCGTGGAGCCCTCGCTGTCGAGCTCCAAGGGAACTGAAACAGAACGCCCGAGGTTGCCTCCGACTGGGAACGGTCGGAAGCGGCGCCATGTTGCTTTGTCCTCCGGCAGAGACGTCCCCGTCCGGGATAAGGTGAAGAAGACGGCCGCCGGCGACAAGCGGGCACAGAAGGCAAAGTCTCCGATGTATGTTGGCAGATTGGATAATTTTTATTTATTTATATTTAGATGCAGATCCTAGGCTTGTTAATTAGATGATACATTAGCTTGTTCATTCACAGAATCAAAGATATTTGTTTTATAGTTTTATTGCAGCAGGTTATATTAGTCTTAGATGTTCCATTTAGGTTGAATATTGAATGTTGAATGTTGAAAATAGCTAGTGCATGTTCAATGTTGTTTGTATTGGAGAATGGCTGTTTTTTTTTCATAGGAGGACAACAACTATTTCCATAGCTATTTGTATTGTAGAACATCAACTATTTGATTAATTTTAGATGTTTTTATTCCTGATGTTTGTATTGGAGAATAGCTTCTATATACTCATGCAATTTTGCTATTTGTATTGCATCTTAGCCTTTTAGGTGTTGTTTCTTGTTTGGTCACAATAGATGTTTTTTATTTCGCTAAATCATTTTGTTTGTTCATTCATGCAGCGGTACAAGCTGTAGTAGCGAAACCCTAGTCGAATCGGTGAACGAAGTTTCTGATGATGAATATGACGTGGTGGAGGTGAATGCAACAACAACAGCTAGAGGAGCGTCACGTAGGCTAACTTCTGATGTGTGGCTCGAGATGAAGAAGGAGTTTGTGAATGGAGAATGGAAAGGCATCTGCAACTATTGTCACAAGCCGCTTAGTGCAAAATCCAAGAGTGGTACTTCACATCCGCGTGACCATCTTAAAACATGTACTCTAAGGCAATTGAAGTTAACGAGCAAGAGCAAGTATGGAAAATCATTTACTCAGTCTTGATTGAGGATGACTACCCAAGCTGGTGGGAAGGTGAATGTAGAGACCTATTCATTTGATCAAAATACTGCTAGAGAAGAGCTTGGTAACATGATACTGCTACATGACTACTCATTGTCAAAATACTGTTGTTTATATATGCCGAATAGCTGCTGTTTTTAGTATCGAATAGCTGCTTTTTTTTAGTGCTTATTGCTGCTGTTTGTAGTGTCGAATAGCTGCTATTTTTAGTTTGGAATAGCTGCTGTTTTGTGCTGTTTTTAGTGCTGTTTGCTGCTGTTTTTAGTGCTGTTTGCTGCTGTTTTTAGTGCCTATTGCTGCTGTTTTTAGTGTCGAATAGTTGCTGTTTTTACTGTCGATTAGCTGCTGTTTTAAGTTTGGAATAGCTGCTGTTTGGTGCTTTTTTTTGGTGCTGTTTGGTGCTGTTTTTGGTGCTGTTTGGTGCTATTTTTGGTGCTTATTGCTGCTGTTTGTAGCGCCGAATAGCTGCCCGTTTTTAGTGTCGATTAGCTGCTGTTTTTACCGTCAAATAGCTGTTGTTTTTTGTGATGTTTGGTGCTGTTTTTAGTGCTTATTGCTGCTGTTTTTAGTGTCGAATAGCTGCTGATTTGCTGCTGTTCTTACTGTTCTAGGTTCATATATGTGCCAGCACCCCATACCGAACATGTTATAGCTGAACAACTGCATGAAACATTGATGTAATGGAATTTGGATGAGAAACTGATGACTGTGACAGCTGACAATTGCACATCGAATGACAAGGCATGTGAGGTATTGGTGGAAAAAATAGGGAAGTCCAAGCTGCCCTTAGAAGGTATAATGCTTCACATGCGATGTTGTGCTCATATCTTAAATCTGATAGTAAAAGACGGCTTAGATGCAATAAAATCTGCTACACACAATATTAGAGTAAGTGTTGCATATTGGTCTGCCTCAGCCAAGAGAGCTGAGAAATTTGAGGAGATGGCTAGGTATAAGAAAGTAAAAATCACAAATAAGTTGAGACTATATTGCAAGACTAGGTGGAATTCTGTCTACATTATGCTTAACACAACTTTGCCCTATAGAGCAATCTTTGAAAGAGCCAAAATAGTAGACAAGCAGTATGCAAACTTGCCTTCTCCTGCTGAATGGGACTTTGCTGCTGATATTGTACCTATGCTTAGTTTATTCTATGAGATAACCACATTGTTCTCTGGTAGAGATCATGTAACTGCCAATGTGTTCTTTCCTAAGACATGTGAAATCAAGATGGAAATTAGGCAGTGGACTAGCTCTATAGATTTGGCTATCCAAGTAATGTGTGAATTAAGGACTGAAAAGTTTGACAAGTATTGGACTGACATCCAAGGGCTGATGGGCATAGCTACATTACTTGACCCTAAATATAAGAGGCAGATGTTGGTTGCAGTTATGCAATGTTGCATGGCATTAGGCCATCCTCTTATGAATGCAATTGCAAGGTTGATGTTGTTGTTGAGAATCTCCAAAAATTGATCAAAGAGTATGAAGTGGAAGAAGATGAATATCGGTCGGTTGGAGACCCTTCTTTGTCTTCAATGCCAGCTCCTGCCATCATGTCTTTCTTTCATGACATTGTAGCACAACAAAGTCCTGCAACAACTAGAGTTCAAGGCGAGATAGAGCATTACTTGGCTGATGACTTAGTACCATATACTGAAAAATTTGATGTCTTGGATTGGTGGAAAGTAGCTGGCACAAGGTACCCAACACTAAGGAAGCTAGCAAGAGATGTATTTGCTATTCCAGTCACAACAGTTGCTTGAGAATCTGCGTTTAGTATGAGTGGCAGAATAGTGAATGATCATAGGAGCCGCCTCACTTCCAAAATGCTTGAGGTATTGATGTGCTATCAGAATTGGCTTAGAAACAAATACAAAGGTGAGTAAAATTATGCATTTCCTATCATTGATTTCTTGTCTCTATTCTTATGCTTGTGGCTTTGTGAGTAAATGATGCAAATTTGTTTCTTATAGAGGCTCATATGGGTGAAGGCAGCTTCTAGACTTGTCTTCAAGATACACAAGAAGAGAATGAGGTTTTTTGTACTCATAATTTTGTGTTTATCACTATATCTGTACCATATTTTTTTGGTTGCATTCTAATAACTTACATGCTTGTTAATTTTATTATGACCAGGACGCATCCATGACTGCCATATGAGACGTTCTTGCTAGAGTTGGAGCTTCAAGCTTGCTGGAGCTAGAGCAGCGGAGCTTGTTTGTCTTCAATTTGTTGCTGGACTTTTCATGAACTCAGGTTCATGAATATTTGTTGCTAGACTTGTATGCACTTGTATGGACTTGTATGATTCATTGTACTAGTTGATGGACTTGTTTGATTAGGCATTTAGGTGAACTATTTGTGGTTCCGGTTGTTAAAGTGTGATATGAACTTTGAATTGCTGCTGTGAATTTGCTGCCAACTTGATGCTGTAATTTGTTGTCAACATGCTGCTGGAATTTGCTGTAACATGCTGCTGAAAATTATAAATTGATGTCAACATGTTGCTAAAAATTGCTGTCAACATGCTGCTGAAAACTGTTGAAAATTGCTGCTGATTTATAGCTGTACAATGTTGACAATATGCTGCTAAAATTGTCCAAAATCTGTCATTTTTATGACAGCACGAGATTGGCGGGTATCCGATGGGTGGTGGGTACCCGACGGGTGGCGGGTATGGTGAAACTTTATACCCACCAGCGGGTATGGGGGAAGGTGGAGGGGGCGGGTGAGGATATGGGGATGCCAAACCTGCACCCGAACCCGACGGGTGCCATCCGGAGCTAAAATCCTCGGTATTCTCATCTTCACATCCGTGCACGTGTTGCTACTATTAGGTTGGTAAGTACTCTCTATTCACTTTGGAACGACAAGATACATCTTCCTTTGTTATTTTGAGTGATTTTAGAGAGAGCTTCCACCTACACTTTTATTTTTATTTTTCACTAACATATTAATCATGGATCCCTCTAGTGATGCTTGTGTGCAAAAAAAGAAGTCATGATGAGGTGGTAAAGTGGAATGACTATGAGGCACTACGTGATCACTTGATCAACATATTTGACAATGCTAATGACAAGTTTGATGATAATATTCAAGGCGTGGACCTCAAGGTAGAGGAAGTTACTAAGACAATTGAAGATACTCAAGCCCATGTTACTACTTTGCAAGCTTCTGTTACCACATTGACACAACAAATTGCTGAACTGAGACTTGACATTTTGGAAAAATAAAAAAAAGTGAAAAAAGAGAAAAAACATCGATGCCAAGTGTTATCCATTGTAGGCTACTAGCTTCGCGAGCAAACTAGAAAGAGTGACCGGTTGCCCATTGGTGCAAGTCTAGCTGCCATTTCAAAATTTGCAATTTGAGATAGCGTCCTCCTTGTGTTGGTATGGTATTGAGCATAGTCTTTGTTAGGAACATTTCTTCTCCGCTCGTCCATTGGCCGCACTAACCCTATTAATCATTTGTGTGTGTGTGCTCCTTTGTTTCCTCCTCTTGTGGATTTTGGTTCTTTCGTAACTTGTCATCGTGGTTCCTTTCTACTTTTAACAACAAACTTTTTGTTGGATCTGGTTGATTTTCCTTGCCACTTTCCTAGCCCATTTGAACTCCTCATAAAGTGTGTGTGTGTTGTTGGTTGTCCTTCGGGTCTCTTTTGTCAAGTCTTACGCTCTCATTACAAACCCTTCGCCTTCGGCAAGCCACTTGACCCAATACTATAAAAAAGGTAAGAGTTGGTAAGTGCTAACCATATATGATACCTCACTTGCTTCTTTGAGATGGATAGAGAAGGCGACTTCACAAGTGCAAGCTCGGATGATGATGGGAACCGTTTCTACATCAAAAACACCCACAACTTTGTCACCCATCGTGAGCTTGTGCAATTCTGTGTCGTGGTGCGTGATGGCTTGGAACACTATGAGCGTCGCATACGTGAACAAGATGCAAGATTCAATGATCAATTGGCACGCATCAAGATCAACTTAGGAAATCTTGCTAATCGCCCTCGATCAACTTCATCTTCACACCGAACAAGGAGGTCCTCAAGGTCAAGCCAACCGCGTGAACAACCTCAATTGTGTTACCTAGACTTGATGAATTAAACATAAAAGTTGTTCATCAATTGATGTTGGATAGACTTGTTGTATTACTTTTGAAACATAAAAGTTGTTTTTGATCAACTTGTTGTATTAATTTGGATAGACTTGATGAATTAAACATTGTGTTACCTAAATATGAGCTATTGATTGGTCAAAGAACTTGATAAATACATATGCTATTGATTATATGAACTTCACTTATACCTGCAATTGTGATTGCTATTTGATTAAATACTACGTGTTTTCATATGACAATTATTTGTTAATAACTTGCAATTTTCATTGCTTTATGTCATGTGAGAATATTTATCATGCCCACAAAAATGATACACCATGTTATATATACATATATTGTGCATTCACGTTGTTCTTTTTTTGTTTCTTCCACAATCAGCTTACCACAAGCCAAGGACGTCTTGTATTGAAGAAAAGGAGTATTATGAGGACATAATAGGGGTACATGATGCTTATTCATGCTTGATCTGGAAAGAACTATTAAACTTAATTGATGGTTATTATAAGGTGAATTCCTTCTTAATTAAATGTGATGTTTGTGTTTATGAGAATGTTATACTACCTAAGTCTATGCATTTATGTATTAGCAGGGTTATTGATAACATAACCATGGATGTAGGAGAACATCAAGAGGACCTAGAAAACAACATGTACATGCTGGAAAACAAGAAGAAGCAGCTGGAAAACAGAAGCCACAAGTTGGAAAACAAGGTGGAGCTGCTGGAAAACAAGGGAGAAACGCATGGAGAACATGAAGGTGGCACACCACACCTTGTGGATGCGCCATAGAGAGAGTCCCAGTAGTTTAGGAAAGGTGAACCTGCGAGTCCTTATTTCATAGGACTCTTGTTTAAAATTCGGATTGTAATAAAAGTGGGGATAGAGACCAACTCGAAAACAACTAGGAGGAGGTGTTCCCCACCCCTTTGTCCGTACCCCTACCCCTCACAAATAACTGCCCCTTGCGGCTAGAATAGGTGAGACTACGAATAGAAAAAAAACCTATAGCTACCAGATTGAATTGCTTTGTAAGCTTTCATCTTGAAGTGAATATACTTTGCAAATTATGTGTGTTATCATCTATTCCACTGGGAATTAGAAGGTACATGACCACTTGTAGTCGGTGGATTACATTGTGCAAGAGTGTGTAGTTGAGAATATCCGTAGGGATTGAAAGCTGTTTCATTGGCAATCAGGTATCATCCAGGAGAGATCTCAGTGAACCACTAGTTATCATATCTATTTGTGTTGCTCTTTGAGAAGATCGATCTACCCCATATCAGGTGTATAGTCATAACATGGTGTAAGCATGCGCCAAGTCAACCAAATAAAGCATTTGAAGGAGAATACCACCATAATAAGCTTCGATACGATAAAAACAGCTCATGATTCTTTCAATGGCACATTAAGCACTCTCAGATATTTGAGACAAGTCATTCTACATCAACAACTACTAAGCATAGAATTAAAATAATATCTAACATGATATGACAAAGCCTAGCCACAGTCTAAACAAGCTTCTTTTGCACTGTTATAAGCATGAAATATTTTATTGCTTTCCAATACCAACCACTTTATTTAAACGAAAACTCTCCAAATAATTTATCAATGAAACAAGAGATTACTACTACTCTACAAGAACTAACAGCTCTGAATAAGAGATGCAGCTAAATGAAAAACGAAGAATACGAGTATGATAAATGAGGAATACGAGTATTCATATGAAAAAGTGGAGCGTGTCTCTCTCCCACATAAGAATTCTGGGTTCCAACCAAGTTTATTGCAACAAATAAAAAAAACATAATCAAACAGCCGCTCCAAGTAAAGTGCATATGATGTGACCAAATAAAAATATAGTTTCACTATAGGTGACCTGATAAGTTGCTGATGAAGAAGGACATGCCTTGGGAATCCCCAAGCTTAGACGCTTGAGTCTTCTTGGAATTTTGTGGGATAATCCACGGGGGCATCCCCAAGCTTAGGCTTTTCACTCTTCTTGATCACATTATATCATCCTCTTCTCTTGACCCTTAAAAACTTCCTTCACACCAAACTCAAAGTAATTCTCATTAGAGGGTTAGTGCATAATCAAAAAATCACATGTTCTCCATGGACACAAGAATTACCAATACTTTTTAAACATTAGCTACATTCACTGATGTTTTGTGGAGCAAAGAAATCCACTCAACATAGTAAAAGAGAGAATGCAAAGTAAAAAGGCAGAGTCTGTAAAGACGAAATTTTTCGAGGCACTTACGTTGCTCAGATCAGAAAACTCAGAACTAGAAAAAGTTTTGAAAATAGCTGAGGATTACTCACAAAAAATTCCAGGTAGTTTCGAAATTTCTGGAAATTTACAAGAATTAAACAGTGGAAAACAAAAATCTGTTCCTGCGCAGAAATCCAAATCTAGCGTCAACTTTTCACTAGAGACTTTACTTGGCTCAACCATTCGAAAAAGTAAAGATACAAAGGAGTTTCTACAGAAGTGAACAACACCTTGACTCAAAGAAAACAGAAGAAAACATTGCAAAAATAAAAACATGGGTTTTCTCCCAAGAAGTGTCTTTAACGCCTTTTAGCTAGGCCGAGAAAACAAGAATCAAGTATTTTCAAGTGAAGAAGCATCCAAAACATAATTTGTTCTAATAATAGAATCAAAAGGTAACTTCATGCTCTTCCTAGGAAAGTGTTCCATAACTTTCTTGAGTGGGAACTGATATTTAATATTCCCTTCTTTCATATCAATAATAGCACCAATAGTTCTAAGAAAAGGTCTTCCCAAAACAATAGGAAAAGAAGCATTGCATTCAATATTCATAAAAATAAAATCAACAGGGACAATGTTATTGTTAACCATATAAAACATAATCAACTCTCCCCAAAGGTTTCTTTCTATCATTATCAGCAAGACGAACATCCAAATAATAGTGTTCCAAAGGTGGTGTATAACAAAGATACTAGCACCAAGATCACATAAAGCATTACAATCAAAATCATTCACCTTCATTTTAATGATGGGCTTCGAGCCATTTTCTAACTTCCTAGGGATAGAGGCTTCATGTTTTAACTCTTTTTCTCTAATTTACATGAGATCATTTGTAAAATGTTTAGTGAAAGCCATATTCATAGCACTTGCGGAATTCTAGCAAGATTTTGTAGTAACATAATTACTTCCTAAATATTGCAATCATCAAAATCAAGATAATTTTTATTAAAAGTAATGGGACCATTGTCTCCCATTTTTTGAAACATTTCAGCACTTTTATCAGGAACAACTTCAGTGGTTTTAGGCAATTTTAAATGTTTAACAGAAGAAGTGGAGACATTGCCAACACCAATTACTTTACCATTAATAGTAGGAGGTTTACTAGCATTTGAAACTTCAGTTTTACTAGTGGTGGTAATAGTACAAACTCTAGTTATATTATTCTTTCTAGCAATTTCATCTTCTCTTTCCCACCTAGCATGCAATTCAACTACATCCTAACATTGTCATCAATTCTAACCTGAATGACATTCAAAGTTTTGCTTTCTTTGACATCATGAGGCATAACCTTTATTTTAAGAAGATCAACATCAAGAGCAAGGCTATCAACTTTAGAAGCAAGAACATCAATTTTGCCAAATTTATCCTCAACAAATTTATTAAAATAGTTAAATACTAATAAAGTTCTTAAGCATGTTTTAAAGATCATAAGGTACACTTCTATTGTTGTTGTAGGAATTATCATAAGAATTGTAGGAATTACCATTGTTAGAAGGATATGGCATATAATTGTTACTACCAAAATTATTTCTATAAGCATTGTTGTTGAAATTGGTGTTTTTAATGAAGTTCACATCAACATGCTCTTCTTGAGAAAGCAAAGAGGCTAAAGGAACATTATTTGGATCAACATAAGTTTTACCATTCACAAGTATAGACATAATAGTATCAATCCTATCACTCAAGGAAGAGGTTTCTTCAACAGAATTTACCTTCTTACCCGGTGGAGCTCTCTCAGTGTGCCATTGAGAATAATTTATCATCATATCATCAAGAAGCTTTGTTGCAGCACACAAAGTGATAATCATAAAGGTTCCTCCAGCAGCTGAATCTAGAAGGTTTCTTGAAGAAAATTCATACATGCATAAAATGTTTGGATGATCATCCAAGTAGTCAGTCCATAAGTGGGACAATTATTTACCAGATATTTCATTCTTTCCCAAGCTTTAGAACATGCTCATTTTATCAAATTGCTTAAAATTCATAATGCTACTTCTAACAGATATAATCTTAGCAGGAGAATAATATTTTTCCAATGAAACCACCTTTACATTTAGTCCAGGAATCAGTACTATTTTTAGGCAAAGATAGCAACCATTCTTTAGCTCTTCCTCTCAAAAAGAAAAGAAACAATTCCAGTTTAATAATATCTCCATCGACATCCTTATACTTTTTCATCTCACAAAGTTCAACAAAATTATTAAGGTGAGCAGCAGCATCATCAGAACTAACACAAGAAAATTGCTCTCTCATAACAAGATTTAACAGGGCAGGCTTAATTTCATAAAAATCTGCAGCGGGAGCAGGTGGAGCAATAAGTGCACAAATAAAATCGTTGTTGTTTGTGCTAGTAAAGTCACACAACTTAGTGTTCTCAGGGGTACTCATTTTAGCAAGATTAAAAATAGGATAAGAAAAATAATAGCTAGAAATAGGAACCATTTTTTTGTGTGTTTTTGATATATAGAGAAGAAGCAACTAAAACAAAATAAAATAAACTAAGAAAAGCAATAACAAAGTAAAGAGATTGGAGGCGAGAGACTCTCCTTGCCGAATTAATCTTCCTTCCCCACAACGGCTCCAGAAAAAGTGCTTGATGACGCGAGAACACACGTTCATTGGGAGACCCCAAGAGGAAGGTATGAAGAGTACAACAGTAAGTTTTCCCCCAGGAAGAAACCAAGGTTTAATCGGACCTGTAGGAGAAAGAAATCACTTCTGTAGGTTGATGACAGCTGATGTTGGCAGGGCGCACTACCAGGCTTAGCAGCAACGTGGAATCTGCACACAACACAACCATGATACTTTGCCCCAACGATAGTGAGGTTGTCAATATCACCGGGTTTGCTAACACAGAGGATTATATGTATAATGTGGAAATGATGTATGATTGCAGTGAATGAAAGAAAATAGTGTTTGAAGTAAAAGAACAATGCTTGCAGTAGGTTGTATTATCAGTAAAAGAATGGACCGGGGTCCACAGTTCACCAGTGGTGTCTCTCCAAAACAGATAGATAACATGCTAGGTAAACAAATTACAGCTGAGCAACTGACAGAGATAAAGGCTGCACCGTAGTGCATATGCAAGACACGATGAATACTATGAGATTCATTTGGGCGCTACAACATGATTCATAGACCGTAATCCAACTGCATCTATGACTAATAATCCACCCTCAGAACATAATCCAAGCAGACTTTCAGTATTAAGTTGCAAGCAACAAATTATTGCATTAAGTCAAGTGCATAATATAAACATAATTATCCTTAGACAAAGCATTGTTGTTTTCACCCTAATGGCAACAGGACATCCAACATCCGTCACGTTTCTGTCACTCGTGCACAGATATAAGGGAGGCATGAACCTACTATCGAGCATAAATACCCCCTCTTGGAGTTACAAGCATCAACTTGGCCAGAGCATCTACTAGTAACAGAAAGCATGCAAGATCACAAATAACATATATAAAATATAGATCTATAATCAACTTGACATAGCATTCAATATTCATCGGACCCCAGCAAACACAACATGTACCATTACAGATAGATGATCTTGATCATGTTAGGCAGCTCACAAGATCTAAACATGGTGGCATAAAGAGGAGAAACCGTTGTCCAAGGATGAACTACTCACGCATCACTCCGGAGGAAGACATGGTGATGAAGAGCCCTCCGGTGATGACTTCCCCTCCTGGTAGGGTGCCGGGGAGAGCTTCAGAACCCTCCCGAACTAGGGTTGACGATGACGACGGCTACAGAACTTTTCATGGATGGAGGCTCGGGTATTTAGGGTTTTCCCGAGAAGGAGTATAATAGGAGAAAGGGAAATGTCGGTGGGTGGCCAGGGGTACACACCACCTGGTGGCGCGGCCAGGGGGGCCGCGCCACCATATGGTGTGGCCACCCTATAGCCCCCCTCCGGTCTCCTCCGGACTCCGTGTGCGTGGCATAAAAATAGGACCCTATGATTTTGTTTTGTCCAATTCCGAGAATATTTTCAGAGCAACTTTTGTTAAACAAAAAACAACAGAAAAAAGGAACTATCGTTGTGGCATCTTGTTAATAGGTTAGTCCCAGGAAATCCATAAAAATGATGTAAAGTGTATAGAAAACATGTAGCAAATGTCATGAAACCAACATGGAACATCAGAAATTATAGATACGTTTGAGACGTATCAGTACGTGCTGTAATTTTTGCCTCTTCAATCAACTATGATTCGGCCTCTCTAGCATAGTGAATAATTCATTCATGTCATGATATTGATGGTGCCTCACAATGCTCTTTATTTTGTACTAGCAAACAATTCCCACGCGTTGCAACGGGAGTAGGAAAATCAACTATTGACGAAAAATCATAGACACAACTCAAATTTCTTCCAAAAGAAAAAACACATAGTAATTTTATTTTCTACCCAGATTAACATCAAGTTAACAATACATAAAAAAAATGACTCGACGGCTAAGAAATATACGTTGATGCATTCGTATAACCTTCTGTACTAAAAGTAGATCTACTAACTTTTTCTCCGCTTGCGATATGCTTCTTCTTCTGTTGCGATATATGAAGGGTTAGGCATCACAATTGATTCTTTGCATGGGGTGTTGCATCTAAACTCACGATTCACTATAGTTTGTTCCAGTCTAGCTATTTTTTCCGTAGGCTGCATATTTCCATATTTATGCCTTTTTTGTGCACATAGTTTTGTCCTTTGTTCTGACTCTAAATCTGCATATTTCTTCGTCTATTTCAATTGTTTTGGTTTGTTTATAAGCTTCACAGCGGTTTTTTTTCCTAGTATTTTCTGCTTTTCTTCATCGGTCATCTGTCCATACCGCTCTTTGTCTCTTTTCTTCTTTGTTCCTTGACATCCATGACTTGAGATTGGGATCCAAATTTCTTACCTGCATGAGAATTTGCCTATTATAAGTATCAAACCTAGATAATATAAATAATAGATCATATTTCATGTAACCGAAGAAAAACTCCTAGGTGCACGAGTGACACAAACAATCATTAAACCAGAAAGAGCTGAAACCAAATCTAGACCGGACACGTGGTTCCACTTAATCAAAATCTCCATCATGTCGAAATCGTCATTGGAACAATAAATCTCCAAACTTCTGAAACATGCGACCATCTCGTCTCACCGTATCGTGTGTTCGTAAGGGTTTGTTTTTTATTTAAAAAAATTGGGCAGTAGAGAATTTTATACTACTAAAATAAGTTAGCCCATGCCTTGCCACATAATCACAATAAAATTGATTCAAATATTCGAGGAAAACGCAACCTGCTAGTAACAAGATATGGCGTTTAGAATCTTCTCCCTCGATGGTGTTGGGCATCACTCATGCACTTCAAAAGAAGTGCATCTTTCTATCCCCGCTATCGACCTGCCGCCTTGTCATCGGCCGCTGATTATCTCAACCCGGCCAACGGCATTGAACATATGTTCCTTTTATTTTTTGTTTCAAATAAAATAGATATACCTGGTGGCGGTGAACAAAAGAAAAGGTAGAATATGGGAAAGCAATCTGAACCATGGCCGTATCATCGTCCATGGCGCAAGGCGGCCAGAAGCCAGGTCGTACCTGCTTCTTTTGCATGTAGACGTCCCAGATTCTCCAGTGAAGCTTCTCCAGCCGTTTGCTCCGCTCTTAGTTGTTCCGCATCGTAATCACCTATAGTTAATTAACCCATCTTCAGCGATGATCAAGAACCAATAGCATGTACCATCTAACAATGAGGCCTGCTAGTGTCGACCTTAATTAGGAAAAGGGTCTTGTCCTCCGATCCATGATGAGCGCACTATCCGCATGTGGGAAGCGAGTATGGGCGCCCCCCGCAACTCTGATTCGATTCGCATCTCGTCCAAATCGCCTCATTTAGTTCGGGTTTTCCATTTGACGCATGCATATGCAGGTGCGAACCCTTGGCGCCAGGGTGGAACTTTTTGTAGTCGGCATTTAGGGAGACACGTTCTTAGAGTGCTATGAGGGTCCCCTTTTCTTCGTGGGGCTTGATTAGTCCTGCGCTCAATTGCACGGGGTTCTTTGGGCTTGATGCGAAGAAGAGTTGGGTTGTGTTGAGTGCCTTGCTTGGTGGAAGGGCCTTTCCATCTGGCGGGTCATTCTTACGTGTACGGCCAAATTGGTGCATCCCTGCAGGGTTAAATCTTCTCGAGAAGCCGTGTTGTCCGCGGTTATGGATGACTTGGTGAAAGTGCTGGCTAACAAGTACTCAGACAACTTACACTTAACGATGATAACTTGACTAGTAATATAGATTACCTCCACCATAAAAATGAATGTCCCCTTAATCAACAGTGTGAGTTTCCTTGGGTTGCTTCCTTAGTAGGGGGTAACACTGGATGGGTATTGTTTGGTGAGTAGTTATAGTTGGTTTTGTCGCGCTATCTTATCCCTTTCTTTTAGCCGGATGTTGTAGCGCGTCTCTGTAGTTAGTTAGTGCAGCCCGCTGCCGTTTCTTTGCAATAATCCCTTCCTTCCGTTCTACCCAAAGTATTTGTATCTTGTGATGATTGGTTACGCTGGTATCTTGTGAGTATGGTTTATCCACTTGCCAGTACTTAACCGTACTGACCCACGAATCCCTTTCGTGGCTGCATATTCCACATTGCAGTCAACAGGTTTGAAGTCTGACGACGTTAGCTTGGGAATCCCTCCGGCTTGGCCTGGGCAGGGATTGGACGCCATCGGTTATCTTCAGGACTCTTAGTCCAATTTGATCTTGTCCGTAGTCGGACTCTATGTTGTTTCTTCCGCTGTTATTTAGATCTTTGTATTGTATCAGTTGTATCCTTGACTCGTTTGAGTCGTCTTGTATATACCTCCTCTGTTGTTGTTGTGGATTATTCGTGAACTGTTGTAATGTTATCACAAGTGTCAAACTGGAATCGGTTATTATGTGGATTTTGGCGGAAATGCTGAAATCTGCATAGTGCCCGATCTCGGGGCGTCACACAGAGCGCGTGCAGGCCGCCACCCTTGGGGGACGTAAACTTGGACACCGGTCTGTGTTACCTGTTTCGTGTGGCGTTGTTCGCCGTTTCTTCTGATACGGTGCAAGAAAGGCCGATCGAACTTCGTTGTATTTTGCGACAAATTCTTAGGGAGAAGTTGCAGCTAGAGGGGCCTCACCATGACTTGGAAGGACGCGCGGCCTAGGCGCGGTAGTGCTTGCAGTCGATGTTGTAATTGGCCTTTAGAACTGAGATGATCGTGGCCTCAACCCACACGCCGTTGGCGAATGTCACCCTGTCCTTCCTTCATCTCCGGTGCTGACAGAGATGATGCGGAACGCGGTGTTCCATGCGAGCATCATGTGGGTGCCGCCGCTGGCAAGAGTGAGGGGAGCGACGATCTGCTTGAGTTGGCAGAGCACGCCCATGTCGAAGGAGAACTCGTCCTTGGCATCGGCTGCAAGCTCCATCTCCATGGCTGGGCTGGCACCGGTCATTGGGGAGCGCGTGCATGGCGAAGGCGGCCTCGTCCTTGGCTCGTCTTGCAAGCTCCATGGCTGGGCTGGCTCTGGTCATTGGGGTGGGTTTGGTAGCGACGTTGAGGGCTCACACAGCCGTGTCGAGTGTATGTGCTGTAACCAACCGCCTGCCGCCCGAGATTGAGAGAGCAGCTGCGCGGTTGCGTATATATTTCGTGAGATAAATATGATTTTAGCCGGTAAAATATGCCGACTCGATGGAGAGTTGTACACGGTTTATGCTAGGCTCACACCCGGGTCCTATGTGCTGGGTGCATAGCTACACGCGCGTGAAAATCAGGATAGCCTCCGATCATGGTAGGAACAGTACGGATCGAGCAACTGATTTGACCGATCGAGATAGGAATAACATGACGTACGAACTAAACAAAGAGGGAAACGTTAGCGACGGACGAGAATAAATCACGGACGAAGGTAGTTTGGTGGAAGGGCAAAACGGTAAAACACCAGGTTGGATCCGAAGAAACCTTCCTCTCTTTATTATATATATATATATATATATATATATATATATATAGTACGCATGCCCGTGCGTTGCAACGGGAGAGAGAAATTCCGTGTCACATGGCCTTATGATACTTGTGACGTGTGACAGATTCTAATTAAGCTTAGAACTTGATGGGAACAACATTACTGTGATGGTCCTATCTTATACTCCCTGAGTCCAGAATTAGATACATCCATATTTATACAAACACAAGTCATCTAATTCCAAACGAAGAGAGTAGTTGTTGAGGAGTTATCCATACTTAATAAGTACCGTATATATATCATGCTAAAATCAGAATGTATCTCTTAATACCTCACCACTGATAGCAAGTACAAAAATGATTTACTTTTCTGTTATCTATGTGAAATTCACCACGCATTTTCGTGTAGTGCTTGCCGCGAAGCCCCACATCGCTACACTCGGCACAACATATAATTTTTATGTTTAATGTAGGATCAATTTTTACAGATCAGGCTGTGGATTCTAATGATGGTATATAAATAAGTTTTTCTTTACACTCCGAGCATCTACCCTAAATTATGAAAAAATAGAAGGTTTGTTGGTATCCATCCAACTCATAATTAGCTAGGATCTGCTAGCACGGGGCTTCAAAAGAAGCCACATCTCTGAATATAGTTTTCAGTTGCTTGGTTTGCTCCAATTTAATTTTGAATGCATTAAGATATATTCATAAATGAGAATCTAAATCATCAGTGAACACATGAAACGAATGTTGTGGAGAGTTTTAGCATGTCACTGAATGTTACAATTCGTGGCTCCACTATGTGGTAGTTTAGGATCCCAAATTTCTTCAGTGCGTGTGCCATGGACAGGCCAAGAGCTTCTGGCTTGGAGTCTGCTGATTCTAGTAGCTTGCGAAAGTAGAGAGCCTGACACCGACCTTACCAGCTCATATTGCATCGGACATGCCCTCGGGTGGCCATGTTCGTGGGCCAGGTGAGGCTGTACAGGCGGCTGCGGCCAACACAACGGAGCGGTACGGCCAACAACCTCCTTATCTCCGACCGCGTGCGTTCACAGGAGGCGGTGCTGCGTCATATCATGAACGGCTTCCTCTGCCGGCGCTTGCGCAACCTCCGACCTCTGCCGCCTCTGCTCCTTCCCATAATCCGCCCCAATCCCGACTCCTCCGTCAAGGGCTGATGAGGGTGACCCAAACCATCCACGGAAAGAGCATGTTAACCTGTTAGGCCTCGTCGAGATCCTATGCCACGTCCGTGGCTCGGCTTGAGGACAAAATCTCAATCCACTATTGGTAGGAGGGACTCTTTCCCCTTCGGTTGCATCCAGATGTCCCGTATCAAGCTTTCCTGTTGTCTGCTGCTCGCCGCCTATGTCACCCAGGCATCCATCACGGGAACGTGTCAGACCACGTCGACATCCTCTATCTAGCTTCCCTACCGCGTCCGTTGCTCGGCTTGAGGACGAAATCCGGTATCGGCAATGTAGCATCCCAACTTTTAATAAAGATGGAATACCTGCGTTATTGTGCTAGTCCCTGGATCAATTGCTAGCACCACAGTACAAAATGAAATATCATGCAAATGCATCAAATTCTATTACATCGCATGATCCAGTCTTTACAAAATAGGATTACAACTTGCATAGTCTTAGAAGACTAGCAGAAAACAAAGAAATACAGCGGAAAACATAGAACAACATTGAGCCCATCTTCTTCATGTGCCACAGGCAAAACATGTTGGCGGTAGTCTCGAGATCCTAAACGAAATCCTCACTCGTCTTCAGAAACATCTGCAATATGGAATATGCAGCCACAAGGGAGTCAATACAATTTAATGTATTGGCAAGTAACACTATGGTGAATATAAATGGCAAGACTAATACTACATGCTTATTTGGCTGAGTGGAGTTTTGGCTAAGTTTGCATAAAGCCAGTTTTCTCCTATCACATTTGTAAAACAAGTCTTTTCTTTTCAAAAGGGTGGCAACATTGGATTTAGATCCAAGCACCACAAATACTGTTCACTTGGTCAAAATTTTAATTATTGAAATTGATGATGAGATTCTTCCGTCAATCCTTGTCCAGCTGCTCATAGTTGTCCATAACCGGGGACACGGCTAAGATCTTAGTTTGTTGACTCTGCAGAGTTTGTGCACTTTCACCTTCAGACTCAAATCAGCCCAAACATCCTATAAACCCTGAGTGCATTAAGGAAAGGAGAAGATTGAGACGAGATCTTTCAGAAGAAATTCCACCACCGTTTGGCTTACGCGTGCCACCTATAATTATGCTACATCTGCTGGTAAGCCTAGTGAGTTCATTCAACTTAGTTGATCAAGACAGAGCCCATATGACTAAAGGCTGCACGGGAAGCTACTAAACTTAGAAGGACATAGTAATCTCTTTGTTCCTGGGTGGCCATCCTCAAGTGACAACCTCAAGTGGAATAACCCTTTAGACAAGGGCCCTGAGGCAACACTCAACATAAACCAGTCTTACCACTTCCACCCAGGTGGTTCATTCATTAGTTATACTTAGAATTTTTCCTCAACATCTAGTAAAACAAATTTTGTAGCATGGCTAAGCATCTAAATAAGTACCAAGGCATTCAAAATAACAAGGTATAAGGATGGCTACACACTACTAGGATATAGCATAGCATAATATAACTTATTAAAATTTCCTATCATGCATACTACTCAAAATCAACTAGTGCATATAGAAAATAATGGGTAGTTGATGATGTGTTACTTGCCTTGTTGAAGTTGGTGAAGAAATCACACTCTCTTCACAAAAGATCGTTGCTCTCCGTACAATCTATTCATTGACAACACAAAACCAAATAAACAAGCATCCTAGCAAACAACATACAAGTGTAGAAAAGCAACTAACATATCAAAAGGGGCTTAACCAAGTTGGTTAGGACAAGGTCTAGGTTTGAGTTGAAAAATTCATTCTTTCTTGGTTTCATATGTTAAGTAATTTCCAAGGGTTTACTTGAGATGGGCTAGGTTGAGTTATGTATACAATTAACTTTATTATAACCATACTTGTCGAGGAAGTTCCAAGAGTTCACTTAGAATAAACATATTACTTCTTCAACTAAAGTAATACATGCAAACACTTGGTCATATTCACCTTCAAAAATATTTAAGTGACTATGTTAGTATTTTCCATTGTGGTTAGGGTAGGTCTACTAACTTCATCATCAAAGGGAAAAATATTACTAAGTCTTGGGTTTTCCATTTGGGTCAATGATTGGACAAAAAAAAACTTGTTATTCTTCAACTTGTATGGATTGCTTCTAGTCCTCATGTGATTGCCTTCTTGAAGATCATCATCATGCCATCTAAGTTGTTTACTTCATTGGTGTGGTGCTTCTCTTAGTCTTGATAGTCTTCATGGTTTTCTCACTAGTTGTTTCCCAAGTGGTGTGGTCACAACTAAGTGTTTTATTTAACAAATGTTAAAATATCACTAAGTCAAAATAGAGGAGAAATGAGACAAGAGGATAGAATGGGAGGTGTAGTCTTCTTCTTCATTTCTTCATGTACTTGCACTTGATGGAGTATGCTTCAGATTGTTAAGGAGCTTAAGTCATTTCTTCAATGATCTTCCTTGTTTCTCTTCATGTTGCCACCAAGTTGAAAGGAGAAGAATAGAAAAGGGAAGGAAAAAGACTTAGAGAAAAAGGGGGTTAGTCTTCTAAGTGCTTCCACTTCTTGGAGATGCTTCTGAAGTTTGTTGTATTTGCTAAGTCCTCCATTGGTCTTCTATCTTCATGTTGAAAAATCTCTAGATGGTTAAGTCCTCCATTGCACTTCATGGTTCTCACAAATCCCAACTTGGTGAAATCTTGAAGCAAGAAAGGGGAGTGGAGGAGTAGATAGAAAACTAAATTTCACTACTTGATACTATATGTGATTGGCACATTCTAAGGACATGGCTTGGCTCCAAATGGACATAACATCAAATAATAACAGTTGAAAACAATTCCTAAGTCATGGTGAAAATGGATGTATCACTATGTTGGGTTTTTGGGTCAAATAATCATGGCCATGGTTCAAGGGTGTCCAAAATGGTTGGGAAATGAGGTCTCTGGTTCAAGGCTACCAAAAGGATCAACATTGCCTAAGAAAACATTTTCTAATTATTTATAGAAATAATTCTATGTCAAAATACTCAAATAGACAACTTAATTCTAAAATCAATTTTAATTTGATCAATAATTATTTTGGGACAGAGGTTATGAAAGTACACATCCTAAGGTTTCCAAATATATTTTATTTACAATTTTTGGATTTGTAGAATTTGAATTATGCCAAATTTCATCAAACAAGCATATTTGAATTTGAACAGTTGTAAGTTTGTCAAATTTAAATTTGGCCAGTTCCAAAAGATTCTAAATGTCAAGGGCTTTTCAAAAAGTCCAAGATTGCTAAATTTGGCTAAGTGGTTTAAAAGATATGATGGTTCAAAGTTCTAGGGGCTTTTCTGCAAAATCTAATTTTCATTTTCTATTCCGGAAGAAAAACAGAAAGTGGGCTGCTATTTGCTGCGCTGGGCGACAGATAACAGCTGCGCCTGGGCCGGTTACACGCTGCGCCGAGCGGTGGATAATTACTTAACGTCCTGCTGACTGGGCGTCTACGTGGCGCACTGTGGTTGGACGATACCGGTTCGCAAAGTGTTTAAATCCAGGCCTTCCGATCTGGATCGAACGGCGCATGGGGGCTAGGGTTCACTCACCGGTGGAAGGGTGGCCGGAAATGGCAGCGCGGCGGCCGGCGGCTCGGGAATTTGATGGCGCGGGCGGTACAGGCGATCTCCGAGCTCGGGGAGTGGTCCAGAAGGGGCAGGTAGACGCCCTGAACTCGATGGTGGCCACCGTTGACTCCGGTGGTGCTCCAATTGCCGGCGCGGTGTAGATCCTCATCGCGGCGGCAGCACACGGCTCCGACGAGCTCAACACCGTTTCTCCTCTACACACACGAGTGGGGAAAAGGGTCAGGGAGCATCACGAGGTCTAGGGGAGACGGATGGAAGGGATCTCGCCCTCGGGTAGGTGCTCACCTTGCCGGAATCGGGAATACACGGCGGCGGGGCGGACGAACTCCGGCGAGAAAATACTCTTACTTTGGGGCACGAAACGGAGGGGGAGGAGAGGGGAAATGGAGAGGAGGGGGAGGGGATTTAAGGGGGGCACTGGGGAGCAATCAATCGTGGCTGAAACGGCCGAAATTAAGTGCGGATTAAAACTCCCATTTCGGGAAGAAACGGAAGAGGGAGGTTGATGACGATGATGACGTCAGGATGACGTCATCACAAATTTTCTTTTATTCCTGTTTAAATGTTTTAATTATATTTTCTGTTTTATAATTCCAATTAACAAGAAACAAATTTCTAAAATCATATTATTTCAAATACTTTTTAACAGTACCATTTTTGTAAACTTTCAAAATATTTTTGTTTTTGAATTTTTGAAAATTGAAATAATTCCTTAATAGAGCTTAATGTGATTTTTAATTTAGAAAATTATAAAATACAATTATTGGTCAAATATAATTCCAGTGGCTTTATAAAGATCAAATACTATTTTCCAAAACCATTTCAAAGAGTTTTCATCTCTTTTATGTTTTTGAAAATATAATTAATTCACTAATAGTACTTAATACCATTTTAAAATAGAAAATAGTAAAATGGGGTTTTTGATTAAATAAATTTTTAGAGGCATTAAACATTTCAAATAATATTTTTAGAAGTCATTTTGAAACCATTTTCATATTTTATAATTTTAACATATCAGTGATTTAATAATAGTAACTTAATTCCATTTTTAAAATAGTAAATTTAATAAATATAAAAGTGGCTTAATTTTTTTTTTAGAAAACTCCTCAAGCTTTAATATTGTTTTCAACACCTATTTTATGTTATTTTCAAATAAAAACATTTTATGAATATCACTTTATGTTTAAAACTTGGAATGACATTTGGATATCAATATAAATAGTTTTTATTCTCATAAAATGATTTGGAGGCATAGGAACTATTAGAGGTAATAATTCTATGGTTTCAAAGGCTATAAAACATTATTCAAAGCAATATTTGATTTTAAAACATGTTATAAAATAAGGTTTTCTAATAGAAAACAATTTCTTTGAATAAAGAATATTTATTTTGAATAGGCTTTTAGGGTTTATGGAATTAAGGAAAATTGGCTTCTTTATTCTAATTACATATTGTTTTCTTTTATTTCCTCCTTTTAATTGGGTTTTGGTGACTTGCTAAACATGAAAATAAAAAGTTTCAAAAATTTGTGATTTTTGAGTTTTCCAAAAATCAGGGATGTTACAGGCAAACTGGGCATCATTCCTTTGCTGCTGCCCGGCCGCTCGCGCACAACGATCCTATCACCGAGAGGAGACACACGCCGTCCTAGGCACCAAAGGCTCCTACTGGAGACGATCTCCTCTGCATGCATGCTTGTTCCGTCCAGCGGGAGCGGAGGCAGCGGATGCAAATTTTTCTGTTACGCCAATCTCGTGTACCACCCAGTCTACACTGGAGTCTGGCGCCGGCCCATAGTGCATCCAGCCACAACACTCTCATCGTGCTGGCAACCCTTCCGTCGGCAATCCATCTGGCCACCGTCCGAGCCTGATGCCCCTGCACAACATGTTGCCGCCGTTACATCCCTCGAAACTGCATGCGGCCACGTCCTGGTGTATGCAACATACCTCGCCATCGTCGTCGGCGCCTTGTGCGTGATCCTCAAATCCCTCATATGTCTCATAAGTCTGGATTGATTCGATGCAGAGTTATCGATCATTGACCTCTCCCATATTTAAAGGCTGAGAGATGTAGGGCGATCGATCCTTTCCTTTTTGTATTGGAGTACGACACGGACTAAAATCACAAGTCGGCACGGTGAGCAGACGGTTCGATGGTACGGGTCTCCCTTTGGCCTGCGGATCAACATTTAAATTCCTGAGGGGTCAACGCGTAAAACGTTATTATTAGGTAAAGATAGATTTTGGTGGAAGGGCAAAACGGTAAAATATCAGGTTGGACCGGAAGAATCCTTCCTCTCTTTATTATTAGGTAAAGATTGCAAACCTGAAAGAAAACGTTTTCCCTAACATTTTACTTGTACATAACCATCTCCATCTCTTGATAATAGTCATCAACCGTCATAGTACATTGCTTCAATTGTTGAAATTGTTCATAGAGAGAACGAGTATAATTGTGTGGTACAAATCTATCCCTAATAACTGTCTTCATTGTCCTCCATGTAATAATTGGTGGATCACCATCTTCTTCTCTTTGTTGCAAATATTAACCCACCAACAAAGAGCATAACCATCAAACTCAGAATAAGAAAGTTTTATTTTTCTATCCCCAGTATAATCATGCAAACGCCATAATTTCTAAATTTTCAGCTCCCAAGTGAGATACTCCACAACATCATTGGTACTAAAGCTGAAAGGTGGAATTGAGAATTTTGGTTTTCCCAAAGCATCATCCTCTATGAAATTATCAGCAACCTCATTCTTTAGCACACGTCTAGCACCTCAGCCATGTTGAGCACCACGGCCTCCTTTCCCACCTCGTCCTACATTAAGATCAACTCCGCCATGAGTATTGGCAGCATTGTGAGCATCACTATGGACACTATGATTGTCATCTTGATTAGGAAGCCTTTGTTGAATAAAGGTCTTGAAATCAGCAAGTTGTTTAGTCAATGTGGCAATAGAATTTTGAATAGTAGTAACTTGTGCATGATTTGTACTGGCCAACTAAGAAATATCATCCAATTTAGTATCTACTTTCTGCATCTTCACATAAATATCATCACAAGGATCCCCAAATTTTTTCTTCAAATGATCACGAAGTGCTTCATACTCATTCCACTTCACCACCTCATCACCGGACTTCTTTTGCTACACACAAGCATCACTAGGAAGATCCATGATTAATATGTTAGTGAAAATAAAACAAGTGTAGGTGGGTGTTTTCTCTCAAGTCACTCAAAACAACAAAGGAAGTTGTATCTTACCGTTCCAAAGTAAATAGAGAATACTCACCAACCAAGTATTAAAACTAATGTACCAATGTGAGAAGATAATAACCAGGGATTTCAGCTATCACAAGACAAAAACAAGATATATGGTGGAGCTTGGTTGGGATACCTAACAACACCAAAAATACTACTCCTATTTTATGTTCATTGTGATATAAAAATTTACTAGGAAATACACACACACACTTGGAGACAAATGTGGCTAGCAACTATATGGAAGAATTGGTTGCAAGAAATAGAAATACACTAGCAAAAGATCAATGAAAACAAGCACACGATTTCTCAAAAATAGTGTCCTAGTAAAACCAAGTATATGTCTCAAGCTCTACTAGTAAGATTTGTAGTAATTTGGCCTCTTTTTGAGTTTTCTGTTTTTCTTTCTTTTATCTTTTTTTATACTTTTACTCTTTTCTATTTTTTACTTTTTCTATGGCCAATGTATCAACTAGGAGCAATCAAATTGAAAACTGAAATATAGACACAAGTATGTGATCCAAATGAGCAGCCTGCTGGAGCAAATAAAATGATAGTCTTTGGGCAAGATCCTAAATATATTGATGTAGAATGGGTGTGGCTAGGATCAACAAAGAACACACCAAAAATCCTAGAGAAAAACAGGAAGAAAAGAAGAGAAAACTAGCTAACAAACTCAATAGACTCACTGCAGGAAAAATTGAGAATTGTTGTCGGCGCGGCGCGGAATTTGTAGTTTTTGCGACATCACGACAGCAGTTGCACACGACAATGAATTGACCAAAACGGTGCCCGGCAGAAAACAACACGTGGTGGTGTTATGGTGTGGTTGCGAGGGCAGCAGAGAATCAGTCGTTTTTTGCCCCTACAGCGCATGATTCTGAGTAGGACTAGGGTTTGATCGCGGGGCCAAAAACATGACAATTGGTGCCGCGGTAGACTCGGACCCGAGAGCAACTAGAACTCCTAATTTCCTCCAAAATTGTGGATTGCGTACCGGCCAAACATGGGAATCCAACAGTGGCTAGGAAAGCACAAACCCACGACGAAAAATAGACGAACAAATCAATGCCCGTGGCAATTATTTGTAGAACTCGGAAATGTTCGTTGCATAGAAAACAAAATAAATTCCTACGCGAGAGACACCCAAAAGGCCAAGATCTAATCTAGGATATGTAAGCAAAGGGCATAGAGAATTTCTTTAGGAGAACATACCCTCGAAGACACAAAGCGTTACGAGATCGAATCTCGTCGGTGATGTAGTCGAACTCACATCGGTCTCAAGATCGCGAAGAAGAGTGTTGTAATCCCGCAGCGCTTACGCACTCGGTCACACGTACAAATTGATGACGACCTCCGTTTCCTCAATCCAGCGGGGCAGCGGAAGTAGAGGATCCACCGTAAACTCCAACAACATGATGGCGTGGTGTGGTGGAGAAATTAGACGGCCATGGCTTCGCCAAGCGGATGACCAAGATGTGGAGCAGCGGGAGGAGGGAGAGAGATATGATACAATGTTGTTTGGGGAGAGGGAAGTTGATGAGGACATCCCTAGCTCTTCACCTATTGTTACACATGAGGATGTTCCTATACAAGCTAATGAAGTAAGGATTGGTCCAATGACAAGATCAAGAACCAAGCTATTACAACAACAGGTGAATTCACTCCTACTTGAGTATAATGTTTATAATTATGAGAGCTTTATACTACCTAAATCCTTGCATTTGTGTATTCTTAGGTTTGTTGATAACACAAGCATGAATGGAGATCATGGAGAGGAGATACACAAGGATGAGCATGGACTGCAAGGGGAGACGGAAAACAAGTGCTAGCATGGTGAAAACAACAAATAACAAATGTTATGATGACAAGGGGATGGTGCCTCCACAAGGTCAAATGCACTAGGTGTGGAAAACAATGCCATTATGTTATTCCACACTCATAGATGAACAAGGAAAGAGGAGGGCACCCACAAGGAGTATCTATGCGCCATATACAAGACCTAGTTCAATTAGGATTGGTTTGTATACCAATTTGGCCGCACCCCTTGTGTGAGGGTCGGTTTGTATCCAATTGTGGTAGTGTTAGGAGTCCTAGTCCTATTAGGTTTGGTGCTTGCGCAAGGGAGAGCCTTGTGGCCGCACCCCCTCTCATATATACCCCTTGGGGCGCATAGGAGAGGGTAGACTACGTTAAACCCAAAAACCCTAGACCTCTAGATTGAAACTGCTTGTAAGCCTTTCATCTTGAAGTTCATCTGCAAACTTTACGTGTTACCTGCTGTTCCACTGGGAATAAGACGGTACATGACCACTTGTAGTCGGTGGATTACTTGGGCAAGAGTGTGGAGTTGAGAATATCCTTAGGGTTGATATCTTTTGCATTGGCATCAGGGATCAGCCGGGAGAGTTCTTAGTGGCGCACTAGTTATCATACTGGAGTTGTCTGTGAGTTCAATGAGAAGATTGGGCCACCCCTTATCATCTTGGTATCAGAGCTACAGGTTGCCTCGGTGAGCTATCAAATTTCCCTTTAGATTTGAGTGTTTTTCATACCTATCCAGAAAATTGCCTCACAAAAATAGTTTAGTTCTTGCCATCACCCTAGATATCACCTTAGTTTTCAATTACTAGTGTTGTTTTTGTGTGGATTTTGTGTTCCTTTTTATCTTTTTAGTTTCATACTTTCGGCTAGATCTAGGTTTCTTTGTTCATCTAGTCGAATTATATCAAAAACCACAAAAAAATCCGCTGCTCATTGCCCTATTTTCCACCAATCCGAGCCGAGCTAGGTTTCCTACCTCGGCACAAAAACTTCCAAATCCCTGCCGTGGCCTATCCCTAGTCGTTTTCGGATTCCCACCCCACCGCTGCCGCGCCCTAGCCGCTATCGGATTCACCCCGTAACGCGCTTACAAAACCCCCCCGAGCCCCGCAGCGCACCACACCACCCGCACGCTTGCGTGCTGCCGCGGTACCGAAACCCGCAAAAACGATGCCGCGCCCACGTCTTACGCACCTGTAACAGCCCAATTTTTGGAAGACAGGAAAAACTTGTTTTCAATAACCCAAAAATCAGGGCCAACAAAAACTTTTTAATATGTTTGACTTATGCTTGTGTTTTCATTTCTATTTGGTTGTTGTATGTGTTTGTGTTCGAGTTTGTTAACAACTAACATTAAAACCAATGCTTATAACTTTCTGAAAACCCAACCTTTGTGATCAAGTCATGACAAGAAAACTTATCATTTTCACCTATCACACTGTTTTGGCAAAAACCTTTTTGAAAGTGTTTTGATTTTAAAAGAAACCCAAAGACCAAGTTTTGAGGAAAACAAAAGAGAATTTCCAAAACTATATGAAAAGTATTTTGGAGATAATCATCTCCAACATGTTTTCAACCAAGATGTTTTTGCAAGTATTTCAAAAACTCCTTCTCACTTCCTTCTTTTGCAAAAACAATGAGAGGGGGCTATGTTACCCCTGTGTTTGACCTAAATTATAATCTTTTGGAAATAACAAGCTTTGAGATAAACATTTTTACAAAACCCTCTTGTCATGGTATGCCTTGATCACTACCTCTAATTAACACTTGAAAGAAACACCTGGAAACTAATTTGAAGAACTCAGTTGTTTGAGTGATCTTGTGTGATTTTTTATGTTACCTGCTTGTTGTGTGATCTTGTCCTGTGTCTGCTTGAGGTATTTATTTCTGTTTGTTGATAAGTGTGTGCTGTTTTAAAGATAATAAAACTTAGTGATAACAAGATCAGACATCAATATCATATTCCATCTCATGTCCATAATCATCCTTTGTTTTCTTAAAAATCTCCAACTTTGGAGACATGCTTCTATGACAACTCTTGAGCTTATCATCAATGCACCATCATACATCTCATTGTTTATACCTATGCTATATATCCAAGTTGTTATTCTGGATATTGAAACCCTTTGACATCATCCTACAAAGTCCTTTTGAAAGCATCCCCAAAATAATGGTCATATCTCCTTCATTATGAAGCAATTTGCCCTTATTACTCCAAACCTTTCATCTTTGTTTTCAGGACCAATGAACCTACCATTGTAATTTTCATGACCTATACATCACCTTCATATGGTCCATTTATTTTACAAAGGCCATTTAATTGTTCCTCCCACATGGTTTTTATCCTATTAAATAAACTCCTGTTTTCACCATCTTTCCACTTGGTGTCTCAAATATTTTCAAAAGAGTTGTTTATTAAAAATCACTTTTGAGATATATATTATGTACTTTCTCTTACCAACTCAAAAATATTTGTTTTAAAAGCATTTTAATACTTACTATTTTCCATTTTCCAAAAGGCCAGAAATGGATTTTAAAATATTTTGTGAAGAAAAGTATTTCCTAAAATCTTGGAAAAATTACCCAACATGACTATGGTCATGTGGGACTTAATTATACAAAAGAATTTGCAAGTTGTTTTGAAAATTTTGGAGAAAACATTTAAAAACAGTTTCTGGCATTTTTGAATTTCCAAAATTTTGTGAAAGAAATGTTTTCATAAAATCTTGAGACCACCATCCCTAGACTCAATTTTTCACCCTCTATCCAATGGACATGATATTTCATATATGTTCTATTCAAAATTCTGGTGAACACAAGCAAAAACCACTTCTATTATTTCTGGTCACTGTTGAGAGCCCACATATTCTGTCCAATCATTGCACTCTTTCTACCTATCTCTTGCTCCGTGACATGGTACTTTTATCTCTTAACACCCTGGACATCCTCCCTGCCCCCAAAACCTCCTCCCTTCTCCTCCACACCTCCTCCAACAGCAAAGAGCCAATGCAGATCACAGGTGTCGTCGAGCTCCTCCCTCATCTGCCACGCATTGCTCTCCCACCTTGTCTACTTGCTTCACAAGACCTCCAGGAGCACGCCCGTGAATCCCATTTTCCCAACTCGCCCTCCTTCTTCCTTTGCTCGCTATCAAACACCTTCGGGTGAGCCCCGAGAGCACCCACCTCCCCTTCTCCATGGACCATCTCTCCCTCTATATCCTCTTCCTCTGGAACCTCCTCATCGTACCAACACCCCTAGACATGCCCGAGCGCGACCTCTCTTGCTCGAACCAGAATGTCCGTAGCCTCCATTGATGCCACCATCCGAGCTTCGACTCCAGGATAGCCCGAGCCATCCCCTTGCTATAATCTTTGTCAAACCACTCCCTCTAGATCCTAATTTCATATCAGAATCAAAAGCCCCCTCCCTAATCCTCCAAATCGACGACAACTCGCCTGCACTCACCGCGGACGAACGCCTCATCGAGCCACCTACTCGGGACACCTCAATGTCCGATTCTTCCTCCCTGCACTCCCCCTTGGATCATATGAACTCGTGCGCCCCCTAACTCGTGGTCTGTTTCCTCATAGGTGCGGCATCATCGAGCACCTAGCACGGCGGCCACGGGAACCCGTCAAAACCTCGCAGGCTGTCACCTCCGTCAAGAACCAATGGCACCACGGGCTCGGCAGCGCTCGCGGGAGCCTATCTGTGTTTTATGTGCTTCCAGGAGATCACCGGAGCTCCCGGCGGCGAGCCCGGCAGCGTCCCGCGGCGGAGGAGGCGGACACCGCCGCTATTTTGGGTCAACGCCGGCAGCCTCCTGCGGGATCGCATCCCAACCGTCAGATCTGCATCTGACGGTGCGATACCCCTTCGGCAGCCTTTTGATTTCGTCTCCGCGCGGGAGAATGCCGTGGGCCGGCCCAACTCGGCGAACCCAGCTCTGTGCAGTCCCCCCCACCAAGCAGATCCGGCCCGCTAATTTTTTCTGCAGGTTGTTTTTATTTTTCTGCAGATCCAGATCTGATGCTTTGCTTTAATTCGAAATAAATATGCTATAAATTAAAATATGCCACACTAAAAATCACAGTGGTAGATCCGCTAATTTTCAACCACCTCCAACTTGTAGATCTAAGTTTCATGCTGTATTTTAGGAGAAATAAAATAAATGGCATAAGCACTCATTAACACCATTTATTTAATAACTTGAGTGTTAAGTATCCAAATCTTTCAAACTCAACTGTTCTGAGTAGCCCTTGATAATATCTATCTATTGCAGTTTGCCTTGTGTTGACTTGGTTTGTTATGTGAAAATGGCATGCATGTTAGCTTTTAGGCCAGAGAGCACTTCTGTGAATTGTTTAATTTTATTGGTGATGAATTTTGATGTGAATCCAATTGTGTCGGTTTGCTAGTGACTAGGAGCACCTCATACTAGATTTTCATGATGTTAGGAGTTACAGAATAGGATTGGTGCAATATTTAGTGTTTAGCTCTTTTCTGCATTTTATTGCTATGCCCTTATTTAAATTGTGTGTTATATTATCTTGTTATAAAATTGATTCCTAGCATGTGTAGGGTATCAATACATGTTTTATTTGTGTTTTGAGTGTGTCATTATCATGTTAGGAAAATGTGTGTGAAAAGCCATGGTTGTTATAGTTTTATTCTCTTAGGGTGTTTTCCCTAGTAAAAATAGGTTAAAATTATGTTATTCTTCATATTGGTTTGATGAATTAAATAAATGATTTAGTATTGTTTTCCATAGCATAGCTACTGTTATTCTACCATATTATACTTGCTTGCATGCTTGAGTGAGCTCAAGATCAAATTGTCCTGCTTTGATAGATTTAGATGATTTTCTGCCATAGTAGTTATTTGCATGCTTAGTTTTTGATAAATTGATTAGATTGTTATTTTGATATTACTAGCATGTTTAGGTGTTGTTTTCTCTGTTATTTGGATGCCATCTTACAGATCCATCATGTTAGAATAAATCTTGTTTAATGATCTCTTATGGTTATGCATGTCTGCTTGTCTAAATAGCCCTTTTTCATGTCTAGTTTTAATAGTTGTTTTGCTCCATGATTATTCTCATGCATTGAGTGATGCCATGGTATGTTTGTTATTGATTTTTCTCTGTTATTAGGTTGCTTAGGTACTGGTTATATTAATTCTCCATGTTTAGAAAAGCATGTGTTACTATGGGCTTGTAGCATTGCTTGATAATATTTTCCTATGCATGTGTATGTGTTCCTAGGTTGTTTACTTGTTATTTTGCTCATCCTCATGAATGACCAGAGAGTCATTCAACCTTAATTGAGCATGATATGAGAGTGGCACACCCACTGGACTCATGCCATATTGGTTGAGGATCCATAACATTAATTCTAGTGCCATTCATGTGTGTTGTCTGTGCATGTTTTGCTTGTTGGTGTGCACCCTAGTATTTTTGTTTGTGAGTGTACTTGTTTGATGAAATGCTTGCTGTATGTTTACAATTTATCAATTGCTTGCCTTTGTTTGGTTCTGATTGGGTGTTTTCCTTTTTATGTTTACGACGTTAGATAACGAAGACGGTATTATTTCCCGGAGAGGTTTTTATTGCAACTCTTGTTTATTTCAAGAGCAAGACCAAGACCAGTGCCAAGTGTCGTGGTGGTGTCACGGCAGATGCCATGGGATGGCTAAAGATGTGGGGACGATGGACGCTGGAGGTGCTCGGGGAGGGATCACGCGACGAGTAGCCGCGTGAGGTACGAAGTAAACACTGCAAACAACACGATCTACCCAGGTTCAGGGCCCTCGTGAGGAGGTAAAACCCCTACTCCTGCCTTTCTCTATGTATTCTGGTGTCTCACCGAGTAGCCACAGTACAATGTTCTTGCTACCGAGTAGCCACTCTCCTCTCTATGTGATGAACTAGGTCAAGAATTAGGTCACCAAGTGTTCGATCGTCGGATCCCTCACGCAGGAGGCGGCGGGGCACCTTATATACCCGGTGCCCAGCCGGATACGTCCAAACCTGGACAAGTGTCGACATAGTGTGCACATCGTCCTTCTTCCGGGTTCCCGCTGACAGCTTTGGTTCCTAATCTTGGCTGCATCTGGAAAGTCGTTGGGCAAAACAAGGGGACAGACTGGTATCACTGTGCCAAACACAGAGTAGGGCCCCCTTATCCTGCGACGGCCTGCTTCCATGCTGTCACTGTCAGGCAGACCGGTCCCAGATGAACAGTAGTTCGAATACTGCCAAGTACGGACCCAGGATACGCGGGATCCTGTGTCAGAACGGCTCCTTTGACTTTCTGGCCCGAGTAGGTTCCCGCCAATTTTACTCGGGCCAACTCTTCTACTCGAATGGAGAGAACTTGAATGATTCTTCCTTCTGGTCATCTTGAGGTGAAACCGAGTAGCAGTCGACCGGGTAGCAAGTACCGGGTAGGCGGCTACTCGACCAAACCTCTCTCCTGACAGTCGCCTTTACCACGTGCCTTTACCCTACTCGGGGGTAACCCCCCGACAGCAGTCCCCGAAGCTGGTAGAATCTTGCGAACTCGTTCACTAGGCTCTGCCAGCTTAAAACCAACCTTTGCAACACAGCCCTTGAACCTCAAGATGCCGAGTAAGAGCTTCCGAGTAGTACTCTGAAAAGTACCTTGAGTTTCCTGTCTGCCGAATAGCACCTGCTTTCTACTCTGTAACCGAGTAAAAAGACTTAGAGAATTTCTCCTCTAGCGTCTCTGCAGCGCAGAGCATAATCCAGCCTTCCGTGTCGCAACTGGACACGTGCCAAGCATCCGCGACCCCGACGTCTCGTTGCCCAGGACACGACGTGCCACGCGCCCAGTTTTCACGGAGCGGGCCCACAGGCTCGTCATGTCCCATCAAGCGCAGTAATATCCCACGATCTGGTCGTGTGATCAACTGTGGCCGTTACGCGCGCGTTCCGCGCTTGCGTGCGTTTCTATCCGGCCACAGGCCCCACCACACGGGAATCATGGCCACGATCGATCCCACTACCCCGATGGTAACGGTAGCCTGAGGCGAGGGTATAAATACCCCCACCGGTAACTTCCCCTTCTTCCTCCTCCATACTTTCCCTTTTCCCTGCCCTGTTTCCTTTTCGCCGTAGAGCTCTCCGCCGCCGCGCAACTCCTTGCGCCGCTGCGGAATCGTTTCCTCCACCCAAGCTTTCCAACTCTCCACCATCCGCTCACCCCTTGCCATGGCTGCTCGCGCCGGCTGGGCTGGTTCGCACGTCACCGTCGATGACTGCGCCTGGCTCGTGAACACCCGGAGGGTTCCTCCCGGTGTTCAGTGCCGGCCGTCCGACGGCGAGCTCGTTCCGGCCCCGCGGGAGGGCGAGCATGTCGTTTTCCTCGCGCACTTCGCGCGAGGATTCGGCTTGCCGGCATCGGACTTCCTGCGCTCGTTCCTGGATCACTTCGGTGTCCAGATGCACCACCTCCCACCAAACGCCATTGTCTTCCTAGCCTATCACACCGTGGTGTGCGAGGCCTTTCTAGGCGTCCGCCCCATGGTGGAGACTTGGCTGAAATACTTTCACCTCCGTCAGCAGAGTAAGGGGAAAAAGGACGGCGTGGCCGGTAGCAGTCGGGTAACCGACACCGGCAGCGCCATGATGATGCAGCGGGCGGGAACCAACCATCCTCGCATCAAGGGGTTGGATTCCGTCCGTATGTGGCAGAAATCGTTCCTCTACGTCAAGAACATCCCCGCCACGGAAGGGGGACCGATAGTGGATCGCATCAATCTGCCCGCGTGGAGCAATCGAGCTCCAACTGGGCAGAATTGGAAGACGAAGCCCTCCAACGACCGCAACGCGATACAGATGGAGGAGCAGCTCGCCTACCTCATCGGCCAAGGGCTCAGGAGCGACGATCCCGTCGCTTGCTGGATCAACAATCGTGTGCTGCCGCTGCAGCGGCGCTCCCATCCAATGTGCTATCTGGGAGGCCCTCGCGACTGCACCCGCACGACCACACTCGAGCTCAGCGACGCGGAGGTCGCCGATCACGCAAGGTCTATTCTGACCACGAGCCTCCCCGACGACTGGGAGTACGGCTTCACCCCTTTCAGTCGCACGAAGCCGATCCCCCGGGTACGTTCTCCTTATCCCGCTCTCAACATATGCCATCCGACTAGAAAATCTTCTCTCTTGGCTGCGACTAGCAATTGCCTTCTGCACCGAGTAGATTATTCTATCGAACTGCCTAGGCTTAGTATGCTTGATGCTTGCACGCCTTGTCGAGTAGAATACTTAGGAGAAATACTTAGGCTCAATATGCTTGTTGTTTGCACGCCTTGCCGAGTAGGATACTTAGCGAATTTCCCTAGGCTTAGTGTGCTTTGTGTTTGCACGCCCATCCGAGTAGAATGCTTCCTCGCTACTCGGCTAACTTGCCATGTTTCTCTCTTTCTCCAGATCCTTGACCGCCAGCTAGCTGAAAGCTTTGCGTGCTTTGAGGCTAATTGGTCAGATGACCGAGAAGAAGATGACTAGGCCTCCCTCGAGACCGTGGATCAGATCAATCTTCCTCACTCCCCCTCGACAGAGAAGCAGCCTGCCGAAACGTCGCTCCGCGATTGGTCTGACGACGAGTTAGAAGGTAACTGAGTTCACGCTTTCTCTCTGCGAAAAGCACAAGCCCTTTGCCTGCTGTTTCTGAAGTGTTTTTCTTCCTCTTTATTTCACGGATGCTGCAGATGCTGAGGATGATGATGAGGATGAAGGCGAGAGAGCCCTTGAGGCCAATCCTCTCTCAGTTGCCGCACCCGCTACCCGCAAGCGGACTGGCAGCGGCGCGCTAGAGCCCCCCGCCAAGAAGAAGAAGGCGACCGAGAAGACGACTAAGAAAGCGGTCGTGAAGAGAACAAGACGAACAATTCCCTCCACCACAGCGTTAGTTTCTTCTCGGTTGCATGTTTCAGTTTGCTTTGTTCTTCTCGGTTGACTCCCAATCCTTTTCCTTCACTGTTTTCTCTTGTTTTCCTCTGCTTCCCTCTAATTTCTGATTTTTCCTTTCTCACCAGAGCTCCCTTAGATGCGAACGCTGCTCTCGCGCCTGACCAGGCCAAGAAACAAGCTGCCATTGACGTCGACAATGTTGTCAACCTCGAGGGCGATGGGGCCGACACCACCAACACGCGAGCAGGGCCTGAGCAACAGCCCCGCGCCGATCCAGAGGCGCAGGACGCTGCACACCAGGACAGGCCCCCTTCTCCTCCGACTAGCACCGCCGAGGAGAACCAAGACCATGATCAGGAGATGCACGATGATGACGCCGCCGTCGAGCTGCAAGAAGCCGAACCTGAGCAGCCAGCCACAGACGCTGCCGGACAAGAGGATCCCGCTGCCGAGCAGCGGGTAGAAGATACAGCCATGACTGAGGAGTATCCCCTGAGCAGTGCGCAACCAGGCGCTGCACAGAGTAGCGCGCAACCAGATGCTGCACAAAGTGGTGGGTCCGTGGTGCCACCCATTGATCAAGGCTCTGCACCGCCAGATTCCTCCTTGGTGCCACAGACCAAGGACGCAGCCAGCCCTCCTGCCGGGCGAGTAACCAGGAAGCAAGCCCTAGATGCTCTGAAGGAGGCAGTCGAGAAGAAGGCAGCCGAGGAAGGGAAAACCGAGAAGAAGGAAACCGAGACGCAGAAGATCGAGAAGCCAACTGCTCAGAAAGAGAAAGCAAAGAAGAAAGCTGCCGACAAGCCGCCGCCGACACCAGCTGGCCAGTCCAGGCAGCTGGTTATCCGCAATCCCAGTGCGGTTCCTGCCGCCGCTACCATAGCTGATCAGCCCGTCTACCCGGATTACATGGTGAAGGTCAGCCAACAGAACCAGATCGGCTTCTCCCCCACAGACCGGGCTCTTGCTATTCAGAAGGGAAGGAAAGCCGTGGCGGTGGACTCTAGGCCCCCAGCACCAAACCAGGACAGATCTGTCTCCATTGCTTCTCGGGGAGCTCAAGACCAGGCGATAACATCCCAGAGCCTCGAGCAAGTACTCGACCTCATTGGCTTCATCGACGCCAAATGGGATAGCAAGATTCTCGGCAACCCCAACTGGAACGGCATCGATTTGGGCGACATCGACCACATGCGCCAGGATTGGAACAAGGTGGACTTGGGTTGCAAACCCATGACCGTCTCGACCACCTCTGCTACTCTGGCTGCCAAGATGTTCGTGCACCGCAAGAACGCAGAAGATCTCGAGCAGTCTTACGCGGTAAGCCTCAACTTATCTTTTCCGAGTTGCATCTTTACTTCTTTTCTTCTCTTCCTCTTATCCTTATCCATCACCCAGTCCCCGAGATTCTGGCCGAGTAGGCGGACGCTCTTCCGAGTAGCCGCCTTCTCGGGTGGAATCTCAAATACTTTGCCTGACACTTGTTTCTTTTGCTTCTCAGAATAGTGTACTGAAGCGGACCAACTTGCACCGCCAACTTCTCTGGAACCACACCATTGCCAAGAGGCGTATTGCCGCCCTTGAGAAGGAGAAGGTGAGCGCCGAGGAAGCCGACAAGGAAGTTATGAACAGTACCATGAGGCTGTCCGAGGTGGAAGGTACGCTTCTCGCTTACGCGGTTCTTGCGTTTTTTGTTTACGCCCGCTATTGCTTTTTGTGTTAACCATCTCTACTCTGCAGGGAAACTGAAGGCCCTGGTTGACGAGCACTCGAACTGCCGTGCCTTTGTCGAGAATGGCGAGGCCACCATCAAGAAGCTTGAAGGTAAACCACTGTCTACTCGGCTCGCCCTTGTGTCTGTTTCCTCCTTTCGCTCCTCTGCTAACCGTGCTTTGCTCTTTTCAGAAGATCATAAGAAGTTTGTTTTAGAGCATCAAGATTGCCTCAAACCTGCTGAAGTGGAGGTGCGACTAGTAAGCCAATCTGCAGCTCTGCAGAGTGCACACACTACCGAGATGGAGACGCTGCAACTCCAGCTGCAGAAGGCACTCCAGGATGCTGTCAAGCTTGGTGACGAGAGGGACAGAGCCATCGCCGAGAAGGCAAAAGCCGAGACAACCTTCAATGCCAAGATGAAAACCCTCGAGCAGGAGTGCGAGGTGCTGAAAAAAGCCAATGCTGGGCTCTTTTCTCAGCTGGATGGGCTCCGCTTGCTTGAGGAGAAGCACGTGTCCAATGAAGAAACATGGAAGATCCAGCTGCAGCAGCTGCGCCACGAGCTGAATAGTAAGTTCTTTCCTTTCTGCATCTCTTCTTCTCGGTCATACCTCTTCTTTGACTCTGTTACTGAACTTGTCGCTTGCTTCTTGCAGAAATCTTTCCTGACATCGTGTCCGCTTGCGCCCCTGCTTTGGCCAAGGCCCAAGCAGCTCGTGTTGAGAAGGGCGAGGCTGCGGACACCAGAGCCGAGATCGAGGACAGCCTGCTAGTGATGCGAGGGCATTTCGAACGCCTAGCCGGCGTGGGCACCGACCTGGTGCGTGTCGGCTTCGAGCTCCACAAGCTATTCTGGCCTGAAGATCCCGCGCCGACAACCATTGGTGGCCTTGCTCTAAAGCTGCGCAATGTGAAGGCCGAATTGAAGAAGTGGCGCGCCTCGGGAGCTCGGGCAGGCGCTGATCTGATGCTGCTCTGCGTCGCCTCCTGGTACAAGAATCTGAACATGCAGGTCATCCGCGGGAAGCGCACCAATTCCAAGTGGGAGATGGATCCCAGCTGCGTGACCACGCGCAAACTGATTGCGTATGAGGTTGCGGAGTGCGCGGATACGGCCACCTTCATCGATGGCCTCCCTGAGCCCGACACCGAGATGGAGGAGGACGAGGAGGAGGATGAAGAAACAGATCCCGAGTTGGGCTTCTTCGATTCACCCCAGGGCAAGGGGAAGGCCGCGGTCGTCGCGAGTAGCGATGAAGAGGCCGAGGAGATCGACACGGCCGCCCTCGAGTTCGGCACCTCGTCAGGGGCCACCCTTGATGACACCGTGCGCTCCCACGCCCCCGAGACCGGCTCTGCTTCCGCGACAACGCCCATCTCGGTGGCCACTGCTACTTCTGAGCAGCTCGCCACCGAGCCTGACGCCGAGCAAGCGAGGACTGTTGATGCCAGCGCAGAGGCGGACGCCACCAAGGCCACTGAGGAAGGCGAAGCAACCAAGGCGAGCACCGAGAACGCCCCGTCAACCTGAATTTGATTTCATCCTGCAAATTTCTTACTCAAACACTTATCAGATCCCCGGGATGCCGGGAGCAAATGTATCAGACTATTTTATTCCGTTGCTACTCATTTTTATTCCCACTTTGTTATTTTCAACTTAATCAATTTGTTCAGCCTGGGCTGGATGCCGAGTTGCGTTATCATGCGAGTCCCCGAGTTGCATTTCTTATTCACTCTCTCTTTTCGTCTAAGCTCTACCCGCAACTTGTTGCTTTTTTGGTATTCGAGTCACAAGAGTTAAAGAGTAGAGCTGCAAATACTTAGCCGCTTAGAAACAATCATAGTAACGCAGCTCACCGCTTAGCCGAAAAGACAAGTCACAGAACAGTAATAAAAGCATCCTACTCGGTTCCTGCACTCTTCTTTTCCTCAGTAATTTTTCCTGTGCTCATGGACCTTTTGCTTGTTCTCTTGCTTGCCATGAAGCCGGGTTTCGGACAGCAGCAAAGTCGAAGAGTTGGCATGTAGGTTTAAACACAGTACTCAATGTACCTTTGAATTTTGAAGTAGAGCAACCGAATAGGCAAAAGGTAAAGCCGAGTAAAAACACTTAGAGCAATTTTGGACGAGGGCAGTCCCCGAGAACAATTTTAGATTGCAGAGTAGAATTTCAACTCGGATAAGAGGGTACATACACATCTTTTCTTATGAATGAAAGCGACGGAGTAGAGCTACATTCCAAGGGCGCTTGGTTTCCTCTCCAGATTTATCTGCCCTGTTCGCCTGTGGTGGGCGCACATCTACAAGATAGTAAGCATCGTTGTGCAGCTCTTTGCTCACAATGAAAGGCCCTTCCCATGGAGGAGACAACTTGTGCATCCCGGCTGTGCGCTGCACAAGCCTAAGGACCATGTCTCCTTCTCGGAAAACCCTTGGGTTCACCTTTCGGCTATGATAACGCCGCAGGTTTTGCTGGTAGATAGCCGAACGTGACAGAGTTAGATCTCTTGCTTCTTCAAGCAGGTCAACGTCGTCTTCTCGAGCTTCTCTCGCCTCCACCTCAGTGTAGAGGGTTACTCGGGGGGAGTCATGCTCTAGGTCTATTGGCAACACGGCCTCAGCCCCGTATACCAAGAAGAATAGCGTGTAGCCGGTTGACCGGTTAGGGGTAGTCCTTAGACTCCACAACACCGCTGGCAACTCGTCTAACCAACACCCAGGTGTTTTCAGCAGTGGCTCCATGAGCCTTGGCTTTATGCCTGCCAGTACCATGCCATTTGCTCTTTCAACTTGCCCATTGGAAGCGGGATGCGCGACTGACGCAACGTCTAGTCGGATATGCTTATCTCTGCAGAACCGCACCATTGCTCCCTCAGCAAAATTTGTGCCGTTGTCGGTAATAATGCTGTGCGGGTAGCCATATCTCAGGATCACATCCTTCACGAATTTCACAGCTGTGGCCCCATCACACCTACGAATAGGTTTCACTTCAATCCACTTGGTGAACTTGTCCACCATGACCAAGATGTGAGTCATGTTGCCTCTAGCCGGCTGGAAAGGCCCAACCATGTCCAAACACCAAACAGCAAATGGCCAGGTGATAGGAATTGTTTTCAACTCGGAAGCAGGCATGTGGATCTTACTTGCGAACATCTGGCAGCCATTGCACTTCCTCACGATGTCTTCAGCTTACTGCAGTGCTGTGAGCCAGTAGAAGCCATGCCGGAAAGCTTTCTGGACCAACGCCCGAGAAGAGGCATGGTGTCCGCATTCTCCTTGGTGTATCTCTACCAGGATCTCTTCTCCTTCTGCTGGGTCCACACAACGTTGCAGCACGCCAGTGGTACTTCTCTTGTGCAGCACATCCCGGACTATAGTGTAGCCCTTGGATCTTCTCTGAATCTGTCTTGCAGCCACCTCATCTTCTGGTAGAGTACCGTCCCTTAGAAAGGATAATATGGGCATAGCCCAAGTCGGTGTCTCCCGTGTGGGAAACACTGGTTCGTCCACTTCCATTGGGACGGGTACCTCTGGTTGCTCTTTAGGGATGGGAGCACTTCTCTGAAGCCCAGACCGATTAGCAAGGACTTCCTCAATGAATGCGACAGTCCCCGGGTTGAGGACAGCAGTCCCTGAGTAAGGAGTGGCAGTCCCCGAGTAGGGAGTGGCAGTCCCCGAGTAAGGAGTGGCAATCCCCGAGTAGGGAGTGGCAGTCCCCGAGTAGAGGACGGCAGTCCCCGGGTTTCCTGTAGCATTCTCCCAGTCAATCTCCATGGGATCAGATTCCTCACTTGGCAGAGAAGGAACAAATATGGACTCCGAGTTGGGAGAAGGCTTGATGGATGGCTTCCTCAAATGTTCCAAGGCGACTCCCTCCGGGATGGATTGCCGAGAGGATCCCAACTTGGATAACTCATCTGCTGCTTCGTTCTCTGCTCGGTGAATGTGCTGGAACTCACAGCCTTCGAAGAACCCAGTCATAGACTGCACCAGGAAGCGATATGATGCCATGTTGGCATCTAGAGCATCCCATGTACCAGAGACTTGCTGCACCACCAGATCTGAATCACCATAGCATATAATGCACTGCACGCCAACCTCCTTTGCTACTCGCAAACCATGCACCACTGCCTCGTACTCTGCTACATTGTTGGACGCCTTGAAGTGAATCTGCAACACATACTTGAGCTGATCTCGCTTAGGTGATGTAAGCACTACGCCAGCACCAAGGCCTTCCTTCACCTTTGAGCCATCAAAGTGCATCTTCCAGTAGTTAGAAACTGGAGCAGGAGGCTCATACTGCACCTCGGCCCAGTCCACCAGGAATTCCGCCAGAATCTGAGACTTGATGGCTTCTCTTCTCGCATACGCGGGTGCATACGCGGCTAGCTCGATTGCCCACTTGGCTACTCTGCCACTCGCCTCCTTGTTACCCATGATGTCCGAGATGGGAGCAGAGCTCACAACCATGATAGGATGCTCTTGGAAATAATGCTTTAGCTTCTTGGCGCCCAGATACACGCCATAGGTCATCTTCTGGTAGTGCGGATAGTTTTGCTTGGAAATGGACAGCACTTCACTGAGATAATATATTGGGCGCTGCACACTCTTGCCTTCTTCTTCTCGTTCCACCACAATGACCACACTGACTACTCGGTTAGTCGCAGCAATGTACAGCAGCATTGGCTCCTTGGGTAGCGGACTAGCCAAGATGGGAGCGCTAGCCAGCATTGCTTTCAGCTCATTGAATGCCACATCCGCTTGCGGAGTCCAAACAAACTTGTCGCTTTTCTTCATCAGCTGGTATAGAGACAGGGCCTTCTCGCCCATTCGGCCCAGAAAACGGCTCAGAGATGCCAAACAACAAGTGAATTTCTGCACATCTTTCAGTGATCTCGGCAAAGACATGCTCTCAATAGCTTTTATCTTTGAAGGATTGGCCTCAATGCCCCGACTAGACACTAGGAAGCCGAGTAGCTTGCCAGCCGGGACACCAAAGGTGCACTTACTCGGATTCAGCTTCATTTTGTACTTGCGTAGGTTAGCAAAGGTTTCCTCCAGGTCAGCAAGCAGAGTATGTGTTTTATTCGTTTTGATGACAATGTCATCTACGTACACCTGCACATTCTTGCCGAGCTGGTCGTGCAAGCATTTCTTCATGCATCTCTGATAGGTTGCACCCGCATTCCTCAAGCCAAAACACATGACACGATAGCAATAAGCCCCGTACGGGGTAATGAAAGCAGTCTTTATTTGATCAGCAGGATTGAGTGCAATCTGGTGAAAACCAGAGTAGGCATCTATGAAAGACAACAGTTCACAACCAGCAGTGGAATCGATCACCTGATCGATGCGAGGTAGCGGGAAAGGATCCTTGGGGCATGCCTTGTTCAAGTCAGTGTAGTCGACACACATGCGCCATGCAGTGGCAGCCTTGGGATCCTCCTTCTTCTTCTCGACCATGACCGGGTTGGCTAGCCAATCCGGATGCAGCACCTCCATGATGAAATTGCTTATCAGTAACTTGGTGATCTGGTCACCAATGGCCTTTCTTCTCTCATCTCCGAAGCGGCGCATAGCCTGCTTCACTGGTTTGGCGTCAGGACGCACATGTAAAGAGTGCTCAACCAACTCCCTCGGGACTCCTGGTAGATCTTCATTGGACCAGGCGAATACGTCCCGATTCTCACGGAGGAAGTGGATGAGCTCGCTTTCCTATTTCTCCGCCAACCCGGAGCCAATGATGGCTACGCGGTCGGGGAACTCGGGGTCAACCTGGACCTTCTTGGTCTCCTGAGATGCCTGGAATGCAGTCCCATGCTGGGTACTCGGCACACCTTGCGCGCCAGCTTGCGCGGATTGCGCCATAGCTACCACCTCATACATCTTCTTCTTCTCGGCAGCGATCACCATCGACTCCGCCAACTGGGAGCTAGCAGAGGCACACTCCATGGACTTCTTGTAATCACCAGAGATAGTAATGATGCCATTGGGACCAGGGATCTTCATCTTCAGATATGCAACATGGGTAGAGGCCATGAACTTGCTCAGAGCAGGCCTGCCGAGTAGAGCATGGTAAGGGCTCTGATGATCCACCACCTCGAACTGCAGGCGCTCTGTGCGGCAGTTATCCCTGGTGCCGAATAGCACATCGATCCACACTCGGCCAATCGGGTTGCACGAGATCCCGGGCACAATGCCATGGAAGGTGGTCTTGCTAGGCAGCATCATGTTCTCGGCCATGCCAAGCTTCTCGAGCGTATCTTTGTACACGATGTTGATGCTGCTGCTGTTGTCGATTAGCACCTTGCTGAACCTCAAATTCTTCTCGGGACCCAGGAAGGTAGGATCCAGCACCAAGGCATAGCTACCCGGATTGGGCATCACCTTGGGATGATCTGCTCGGGACCACCTGATCTCCTGGTCACACCAATACATGTAGTGAGGCACAGCAGGAATCACTGCATTGACCTCCATGGCCCGCCTGTGCTGTGATTGCTTGTCGACTGGCTCAGAAGTGAAGATCATGTAGCTTTCGTGGTGCTCTTGGTACTGATTGGAGCCTCCGCCCCCATTGTTGCCGTTGTTGTTGTTGCCCTGGTAGTTGTTGTTGTTGCCTCTATTGTTGTTGTTGCGGTTGTAGTTGTTGTTGTTGTTGCGGTAGCTCTCATTGTTGAAGTTGCGGTTGGCTCCTAAAGCCACCTGGTTCACATTCTCTCTTCTCGGGTACACTGGCGGCCGAGCTGCGGGTGCGCGAGTAGGCTGCACATTGGCATTGGCCGCTGGCAGAGGAGGAGGAGGAGGCAAGCCATCACTCTTGATCACATCCCACCACTCGCACTGCCGAGTAGTGTGGTTAGCGGGCCTCGAGGGGTGGTGAGTGTGAAAACTGCATGGGCCATCCTTCATGTCATCAAAGACAAACTTCTTCGGCTGCTCGGAGTTCCTGCTACCCGACTGAGAGGTGCGAAATGGCTTCTTGTTGCCTTGGCCCTGGTTCTGGTTCTGCCCGTAGGCTCCAGCAGGTTTCTGCCTCTGGCTGCCACCAGCTCCAACAGTCACTGCATTCACCTCTTCAGGATCATACCGAGTATCTACCCGGCGCTTGTTGCGGAACTCGTTGCGCTTGCTGTTGCTGAAGTTTCTTCTCGGCTCAGAGGAGTCCATCAGTGGCTGAGTGGGATCACCAAGTGTGTACTGATCCGCAATCTTGATGGTCTCCGCCAGAGTGTTCGGCATCTCCCTCTGCAATCTTTGCCACAGCATGGTGCCATGCCTGCATCCCTGCGCAAACCAAGTGATGGCCTGTGCTTCATTCACACCTTCACAGGTGTTCCTCAATGTACTCCACCGAGTAAGATACTCTCGGTCTGTCTCGTCTTCTCGCTGCCTGCAAGCGGATAGCTGCTGTGGCCTGTTCGGCCTCTTGTATGTGCTGGTGAAGTTGCTGATGAAGGCATCCGAGAAGTCCAGCCAGCAATTGATGCTGTTCTTGGGCAAGTTGTTGAGCCAAGTGCGGGCTGGACCCTCTAGCATCTGCAGAACATAGCGCACTGCCCATCTTCTGTTGTCGTTCGCGATATGGACCGCGGTGACATAATCGTTGAGCCAATCTTCAGGCTTGGTGCTGCCATTGTAGCTCTTGGTGCCCCTTGCGAGCTGGAAGTTCTTCACGGACGGCTCGTTCATGATGCGCGGGCCAAAGCACTCGGGGCCTGGAGGACCCGTGTTCTCCAGCCGCGCCGACAAGCTGATCCGGTCCAACTGATGCCTTGCGTCTCCAGGCGCCAGCATGCGCTCGCCAACACGATCATGTACATCATAGCCAGCCATCTCCATAGCTGAGTAGCCATCATCATACCTGTCCACCTGCACAGCTGCAGGCTGCTCCACCGGGTTGGTGACTGGTGCCACTGCGCGCGGCTGCTGCCTCTGCCGAGTAGGCGGAGCAGCGGGACGCCGAGAAGGACCTGGACGCGCTTCATCTCGGGCCCGGCTTTGAGCTTGATGGGCTTGAGAGCCTGCTCTTGCAGCGTTGTGTTCCTGCCCGGGCTGCTGCGGCACAGCAAGCTGTCTCGCGGCAGCAGCCGGGTCATACACCTGCATTTGCCTATCTCTGCCCGAACGCCCGCTGCGGCTCTTCTCGCGGCTGGGATGCGGAGACGAGGCCTGATCGTTAGATCTAGCCGCGTGCGAGTGAACCACCTACGAAGCCCCAGCACCCGGGTTGGCCTTCCGGAACTCCTCGTTCTGCCTAGCAGCCTCCAACACCAACTCGTTGAGTCTTTCTTGCTGCCTAACACGCGCATCGCCATCTAGGCGAGGCAACTCGGCAGCTACAGCCTCTGCAGCTCTGAGTGTCTTGGCGGGTGTGCTATATCTGGGCCTGGTGGAGGTGTTTGCGGTGGCGGACTGAGCAGGAGCCTCTACAACTGTCGCCATCTCGGCACCAAGATTGCGCCGAGTGGCACCTACTCTGCTAGCCCTCCTAGCGACTGGCGTGAAGCCGTGAGCCTTGTTGTACTCGAGCTGATCTAGACTCAACTCCAACCTCACCTTATCCAACTCCGCCTGCTCGGCAAGCAGCTCCAGGCGTTGCCGCTCGAGCTGCTCCCTCATGGCCAGGAGCTCGATGTCGGTGGGAGTTGGCATGCCAGGTCGCGTAGCCGACGCGGGAATAACCGTAGAGGTGGAAGGCGGCAAGTTGCACTCCTTCTCGTAGGGCCGGTGAGTCCTGCCACCAGTGCTCGGTGCAGCAAGATCCTCGACGATGGCCGCAGCGCCAGTAGCGGCTGCGCCAGTGTTTTCCGCCAAGCCCGTCACCATCACCTCAGCGCAGTTCGCAGAGCGGCACGCGGGCCTTCCGCGAGCAGCGATCACCGCGGGAGGATCCTCCGCGTCATGCACCAGCTCGGGGTACGAGCGGTTGGTGACGGTGGCGATGTAGACGAGGTGAGAGCCGAAGGAGATCACCGAGCCGCCCTCCGGCATGGCCCTGCCGCCGAAATCGCCGGCGTTGTCGGTGACGAAGTCGAAGGAGCCGAATCTGTGGACAAGGCCACAGACCACGCGCTCCGCTGAAGAAGATCCCGTCCGAACAGAAACTCCAACCAGTGCCGCTGGTTGCCCCACGGTGGGCGCCAACTGTCGTGGTGGTGTCACGGCAGATGCCATGGGATGGCTAAAGATGTGGGGACGATGGACGCTGGAGGTGCTCGGGGAGGGATCACGCGACGAGTAGCCACGTGAGGTACGAAGTAAACACTGCAAACAACACGATCTACCCAGGTTCAGGGCCCTCGTGAGGAGGTAAAACCCCTACTCCTGCCTTTCTCTATGTATTCTGGTGTCTCACCGAGTAGCCACAGTACAATGTTCTTGCTACCGAGTAGCCACTCTCCTCTCTATGTGATGAACTAGGTCAAGAATTAGGTCACCAAGTGTTCGATCGTCGGATCCCTCACGCAGGAGGCGGCGGGGCACCTTATATACCCGGTGCCCAGCCGGATACGTCCAAACCTGGACAAGTGTCGACATAGTGTGCACATCGTCCTTCTTCCGGGTTCCCGCTGACAGCTTTGGTTCCTAATCTTGGCTGCATCTGGAAAGTCGTTGGGCAAAACAAGGGGACAGACTGGTATCACTGTGCCAAACACAGAGTAGGGCCCCCTTATCCTGCGACGGCCTGCTTCCATGCTGTCACTGTCAGGCAGGCCGGTCCCAGATGAACAGTAGTTCGAATACTGCCAAGTACGGACCCAGGATACGCGGGATCCTGTGTCAGAACGGCTCCTTTGACTTTCTGGCCCGAGTAGGTTCCCGCCAATTTTACTCGGGCCAACTCTTCTACTCGAATGGAGAGAACTTGAATGATTCTTCCTTCTGGTCATCTTGAGGTGAAACCGAGTAGCAGTCGACCGGGTAGCAAGTACCGGGTAGGCGGCTACTCGACCAAACCTCTCTCCTGACAGTCGCCTTTACCACGTGCCTTTACCCTACTCGGGGGTAACCCCCCGACACCAAGGCAAGCCATTCTAAATGCTTGCTATTGTTTTACTTATCATTATCTATCATGCATGTTTTACTTCTGAAGTTTTACCAAAGTTTGATTCAAAAACTATTCTTTTAAGTGGACTATACCACTATTTATTTTATGTATCTAATATGCTATATCCACTATATAATCTTGGTGTTACCAAGCCCTTTAGATATTTTAATATCATCACTTAATCAATTTGAGTCCCCTAGTGGACATTTTTAACTTGTTGTTTTTGGAAAGCAAAAGATTGGAAAAACCCCGAGGAAAGGTGGGACCTTGTCCGAGGGAGGTTTGTGAAGAAGGAAATGTTTTCGACTTGTTTTCCAAAAATGACACATAACCTAGTCTTCGCTGGACAACCAAGCCGTACTGCCACATTACCTCAATATGGGTACGGGGTCTAGCTAATTGCTTGTCGGTGTTAGTCCGTGTCTACCTCAAAGTGCTATAGGGGTTAGAGTCCCCCGAACCGAATTGTCGCCAGGAGGGAGAATGGGACATTCACAGTGTGGGATTAAGTTCACTACCGGTTGCAGCAATTGGGTCTCCTGCCATGGCGGTGTGTTGTCAGGGGAAACCGGATCGATACGGCTGACTCACTCGGTGCCGGGGAGAACAAACCCAGTTGAAGAGGTAGTCATTTACTAGCACTGACATAGTGGATGGTTAGGACCAGTTATCCGATGTTTGCATACTGTCTCGGACAGTCCGTGGTTGTTCACGACGGATGTACTGGATCTTGTGGATTGTGTACACCTCTGCAGAGTAAAACTATTCAGAATAGCCGCGTCCTCGGATATGGACAGTTGAATGGCCATGTAGCTAGCATTGTGTCAATGTTTTCAAAAAGCTGGAAAAGTGTTTTGGAACTTGTACCTGGGAGGTACGTTGAAAGGGAATGATTGTACCTTTGAGGTACCGGATAAATGATGATCTTAAAGATGTGTTTTTCCAAGAAGTTTTGCAAAGAGAAATGTTTTCTTTATATAGAATGTTTTCTCAAAACCTTGTGGACATGCTTTATCTACAAGAGAAATGAAATATCTTTTGAAGTATCTTCTTCAACAAAGGAGAATAAAACTTGTGCAACTATGGTGAGTCTTAAATTCATCATGGCTAGTTGAGCCCTAATTAAAGCCTTCCTACCACCTTTATATATATGCATACTTGCATGTTTAGCTTTCATTTAGGGTGACTTGCAGGAGTACATTCAAACTTACTCATGAATGGTTTCGTCCCTGGCTATTGTCTTAGCCAGACTTTGAGCAGAAACCCGGAGAACCTGAAGAAGATGGTGTCGCTGACGGCTACGCGAACTAGGAACGTCTCCGAGTCAGTAGCCTGTAGGTAGTCAAGGCGTGACTTGGGTTTACCACGAGTGTGTTTTGCAATCTTCCGCTGTTTTTAAGTGTGTGTTCCTGCCCTGCGTGGCAGTTGTTTTCAACTGAGTCAAGTGACCAGTTGTGTAAGCCGTGTATTCGTGTAGTGGATGTTGTAATCTGCAATGCCAACTCGAGTATGTTGTTCACGACTGACTGATCATGGGATCGTGAATGTATGCATACTGGAGGTCTCGGACTTCTAGTCTGGGGTCCCCACAGAGTTGGTATCAGAGCCATCCTGACTTTAGGAGACCTTAGTTTAGCATGGACGTCAGATAGGAAACAAAACTATTTTGGTAAAAACTATATTACTGCCTAAAATGTTTTATCTAAGGAGCCCTAAGCATGGTTTCCATTTTCCTCATATTTTCGAAAATTACTGCCCGGTTTATAAAACAGAAGTTTTGAAGGAAAACAGAGAAAATAGGAAACATATCTTTTTGACCTTTGTTTTTATGGCTCAAAATGTTTTGTAAATAAATAAACTTGAGTTTATAAAATTTTGGTTTTCATTTAAAAGTATATCAAAAAGATTTCTTCTGTTATCTTTCTATAAAACAATTACGTACTTGGCGATGTCCCGAGAAGACTTTAGTAGTTAGCAACCCGAAGAAAAAGAAGCTTCCTTCCCAAGACCTCAACATCAAGGTGAGATAAAGAGAAGACTTCAACAACCCTTTTGTCGACCCAGACCCATAGGAATCGATAGGTTTCGCTCAGTTGTTTTACTTGAGCTAACCCGTTCTTCCGCGGTAATAGACGTTTGCTGGTACTAGAGGTACCTTGTTTGTTCTTCGTTTGTGCGTTGTTGGTGTGGTTTACATTTGCGTAGTGTTTTTACTTGCTCCCTTGTTTGGTGTGCTTTTGAATTTGTTTGCTTGAGTGTCTCACAAGCACGCCTTTTCGGCAAAAACAAAGTCACCACACATCTATCTCTTGCTTTGTTCCCGCTTGTTTACAAAAAATCTTTTTGCCAGGTCGGCCTTAGCTACCCTTTTTGGTATCTCTTCAAAAGTCTGACTTAGCAAAAGCCCTTTTAAAAAGTTTTATCCCCCATCCTTTCTTGAGAAGTGCAAGATTGTGGAGCGCTCTCTACTTCAACCCGAGAGCCCAAGATTTCTTAGATCTTCTTCAAAGATGGACGACGGACTTCACGCGCCATTTTGTGCAGCTACATCAAGAGCTGTCATGAAGAACGACAAATTCAGATTGAAGCCCGAGAAGACGCGAGATGTGTCTCGCGACACCAACCAAAAACTTTTACCAGACTAACATTTCTAACATAACTATCTAATTATTAGACTAACATCTAACCGAAGTTTTGCAAAAGGCACTAGCTAGTTTTCCCGAGGGAAAGCTAACTATGTGATCCTAAACCACATGTGAAGACGCCTACAAAGATCCATGAAGATCAAGACCCAACAAATTCTTCCACGACCTGCCGTCGCCACCAAGCAAAAATGGGACGAAGACGAAGAAAATCCCCGACAACCTACAAAGACCAATCAAAGGGGGGGAGCATCCGCACTTCAACGCGGTCGACCACTCAAGAAGCCAAGAAGCATATAGGAGTTTCTAACGACTTTCATAGCAATAACCGGAGAGAGTCAAGTCTACGGACCTGACGCCCTGTGAGGCCAGATGGTTGCCGCGAGTAACTATCTGCGATACCCCTAAAAGAAGGCCAAGTACAGACAACGACAGAAGGTCTACGAAGCAGAAAAATCAAGACCCTTCATTAGCTTGTGTCTTTCCACCAACATCAGCAACAAGGACATGAAGTGTCAAGTGAACATATCCATCTTCTCGACAAGCAACATTCTAACAACATCAACACCTCGAGTTCTCAGAAGACCACCTCGTCAAAGGATCTTCATTTACAAAAATTGAAGAAGCCTGAGACTCTTGTTTTCAGTTACTCTCTTAAGTACCCACTTACGAATCTCGGGGACGAGATTCATTTTAAGGGGGGAAGAGCTGTAACAGCCCAATTTTTCGAAGACAGGAAAAACTTGTTTTCAATAACCCAAAAATCAGGGCCAACAAAAACTTTTTAATATGTTTGACTTATGCTTGTGTTTTCATTTCTATTTGGTTGTTGTATGTGTTTGTGTTTGAGTTTGTTAACAACTAACATTAAAACCAATGCTTATAACTTTATTAAAACCCAACCTTTGTGATCAAGTCATGACAAGAAAACTTATCATTTTCACCTATCACACTGTTTTGGCAAAAACCTTTTTGAAAGTGTTTTGATTTTAAAAGAAACCCAAAGACCAAGTTTTGAGGAAAACAAAAGATAATTTCCAAAACTATATGAAAAGTATTTTGGAGATAATCATCTCCAACATGTTTTCAACCAAGATGTTTTTGCAAGTATTTCAAAAACTCCTTCTCACTTCCTTCTTTTGCAAAAACAATGAGAGGGGGCTATGTTACCCCTGTGTTTGACCTAAATTATAATCTTTTGGAAATAACAAGCTTTGAGATAAACATTTTTACAAAACCCTATTGTCATGGTATGCCTTGATCACTACCTCTAATTAACACTTGAAAGAAACACCTGGAAACTAATTTGAAGAACTCAGTTGTTTGAGTGATCTTGTGTGATTTGTTATGTTACCTGCTTGTTGTGTGATCTTGTCCTGTGTCTGCTTGAGGTATTTATTTCTGTTTGTTGATAAGTGTGTGCTGTTTTAAAGATAATAAAACTTAGTGATAACAAGATCAGACATCAATATCATATTCCATCTCATGTCCATAATCATCCTTTGTTTTCTTAAAAATCTCCAACTTTGGAGACATGCTTCTATGACAACTCTTGAGCTTATCATCAATGCACCATCATACATCTTATTGTTTATACCTATGCTATATATCCAAGTTGTTATTCTGGATATTGAAACCCTTTGACATCATCCTACAAAGTCCTTTTGAAAGCATCCCCAAAATAATGGTCATATCTCCTTCATTATGAAGCAATTTGCCCTTATTACTCCAAACCTTTCATCTTTGTTTTCAGGACCAATGAACCTACCATTGTAATTTTCATGACCTATACATCATCTTCATATGGTCCATTTATTTTACAAAGGCCATTTAATTGTTCCTCCCACATGGTTTTTATCCTATTAAATAAACTCCTGTTTTCACCATCTTTCCACTTGGTGTCTCAAATATTTTCAAAAGAGTTGTTTATTAAAAATCACTTTTGAGATATATATTATGTACTTTCTCTTACCAACTCAAAAATATTTGTTTTAAAAGCATTTTAATACTTACTATTTTCCATTTTCCAAAAGGCCAGAAATGGATTTTAAAATATTTTGTGAAGAAAAGTATTTCCTAAAATCTTGGAAAAATTACCCAACATGACTATGGTCATGTGGGACTTAATTATACAAAAGAATTTGCAAGTTGTTTTTAAAATTTTGGAGAAAACATTTAAAAACAGTTTCTGCCATTTTTGAATTTCCAAAATTTTGTGAAAGAAATGTTTTCATAAAATCTTGAGACCACCATCCCTAGACTCAATTTTTCACCCTCTATCCAATGGACATGATATTTCATATATGTTCTATTCAAAATTCTGGTGAAAACAAGCAAAAACCACTTCTGTTATTTCTAGTCACTGTTGAGAGCCCACATGTTCTGTCCAATCATTGCACTCTTTCTACCTATCTCTTGCTCCGTGACATGGTACTTTTATCTCTTAACACCCTCGACATCCTCCCTGCCCCCAAAACCTCCTCCCTTCTCCTCCACACCTCCTCCAACAGCAAAGAGCCAATGCAGATCACAGGTGTCGTCGAGCTCCTCCCTCATCTGCCACGCATTGCTCTCCCACCTTGTCTACTTGCTTCACAAGACCTCCAGGAGCACGCCCGTGAATCCCATTTTCCCAACTCGCCCTCCTTCTTCCTTTGCTCGCTATCAAACACCTTCGGGTGAGCCCCGAGAGCACCCACCTCCCCTTCTCCATGGACCATCTCTCCCTCTATATCCTCTTCCTCTGGAACCTCCTCATCGTACCAACACCCCTAGACATGCCCGAGCGCGACCTCTCTTGCTCGAACCAGAATGTCCGTAGCCTCCATTGATGCCACCATCCGAGCTTCGACTCCAGGATAGCCCGAGCCATCCCCTTGCTGTAATCTTTGTCAAACCACTCCCTCTAGATCCTAATTTCATATCAGAATCAAAAGCCCCCTCCCTAATCCTCCAAATCGACGACAACTCGCCTGCACTCACCGCGGACGAACGCCTCATCGAGCCACCTACTCGGGACACCTCAATGTCCGATTCTTCCTCCCTGCACTCCCCCTTGGATCATATGAACTCGTGCGCCCCCTAACTCGTGGTCTGTTTCCTCATAGGTGCGGCATCATCGAGCACCTAGCACGGCGGCCACGGGAACCCGTCAAAACCTCGCAGGCTGTCACCTCCGTCAAGAACCAATGGCACCACGGGCTCGGCAGCGCTCGCGGGAGCCTATCTGTGTTTTATGTGCTTCCAGGAGATCACCGGAGCTCCCGGCGGCGAGCCCGGCAGCGTCCCGCGGCGGAGGAGGCGGACACCGCCGCTATTTTGGGTCAACGCCGGCAGCCTCCTGCGGGATCGCATCCCAACCGTCAGATCTGCATCTGACGGTGCGATACCCCTTCGGCAGCCTTTTGATTTCGTCTCCTGCGCGGGAGAACGCCGTGGGCCGGCCCAACTCGGCGAACCCAGCTCTGTGCAGTCCCCCCCACCAAGCAGATCCGGCCCGCTAATTTTTTCTGCAGGTTGTTTTTATTTTTCTGCAGATCCAGATCTGATGCTTTGCTTTAATTCGAAATAAAAATGCTATAAATTAAAATATGCCACACTAAAAATCACAGTGGTAGATCCGCTAATTCTCAACCACCTCCAACTTGTAGATCTAAGTTTCATGCTGTATTTTAGGAGAAATAAAATAAATGGCATAAGCACTCATTAACACCATTTATTTAATAACTTGAGTTTTAAGTATCCAAATCTTGCAAACTCAACTGTTCTGAGTAGCCCTTGATAATATCTATCTATTGCAGTTTGCCTTGTGTTGACTTGGTTTGTTATGTGAAAATGGCATGCATGTTAGATTTTAGGCCAGCGAGCACTTCTGTGAATTGTTTAATTTTATTGGTGATGAATTTTGATGTGAATCCAATTGTGTTGGTTTGCTAGTGACTAGGAGCACCTCATACTAGATTTTCATGATGTTAGGAGTTACAGAATAGGATTGGTGCAATATTTAGTGTTTAGATCTTTTCTGCATTTTATTGCTATGCCCTTATTTAAATTGTGTGTTATATTATCTTGTTATAAAATTGATTCCTAGCATGTGTACGGTATCAATACATGTTTTATTTGTGTTTTGAGTGTGTCATTATCATGTTAGGAAAATGTGTGTGAAAAGCCATGGTTGTTATAGTTTTATTCTCTTAGGGTGTTTTCCCTAGTAAAAATAGGTTAAAATTATGTTATTCTTCATATTGGTTTGATGAATTAAATAAATGATTTAGTATTGTTTTCCATAGAATAGCTACTGTTATTCTACCATATTATACTTGCTTGCATGCTTGAGTGAGCTCAAGATCAAATTGTCCTGCTTTGATAGATTTAGATGATTTTCTGCCATAGTAGTTATTTGCATGCTTAGTTTTTGATAAATTGATTAGATTGTTATTTTGATATTAATAGCATGTTTAGGTGTTGTTTTCTCTGTTATTTGGATGCCATCTTACAGATCCATCATGTTAGAATAAATCTTGTTTAATGATCTCTTATGGTTATGCATGTCTGCTTGTCTAAATAGCCCTTTTTCATGTCTAGTTTTAATAGTTGTTTTGCTCCATGATTATTCTCATGCATTGAGTGATGCCATGGTATGTTTGTTATTGATTTGTCTCTGTTATTAGGTTGCTTAGGTACTGGTTATATTAATTCTCCATGTTTAGAAAAGCATGTGTTACTATGGGCTTGTAGCATTGCTTGATAATATTTTCCTATGCATGTGTATGTGTTCCTAGGTTGTTTACTTGTTATTTTGCTCATCCTCATGAATGACCAGAGAGTCATTCAACCTTAATTGAGCATGATATGAGAGTGGCACACCCACTGGACTCATGCCATATTGGTTGAGGATCCATAACATTAATTCTAGTGCCATTCATGTGTGTTGTCTGTGCATGTTTTGCTTGTTGGTGTGCACCCTAGTATTTTTGTTTGTGAGTGTACTTGTTTGATGAAATGCTTGCTGTATGTTTACAATTTATCAAGTGCTTGCCTTTGTTTGGTTCTGATTGGGTGTTTTCCTTTTTATGTTTACGACGTTAGATAAGAAGACGGTATTATTTCCCGGAGAGGTTTTTATTGCAACTCTTGTTTATTTCAAGAGCAAGACCAAGACCAGTGCCAAGGCAAGCCATTCTAAATGCTTGCTGTTGTTTTACTTATCATTATCTATCATGCATGTTTTACTTCTGAAGTTTTACCAAAGTTTGATTCAAAAACTATTCTTTTAAGTGGACTATACCACTATTTATTTTATGTATCTAATATGCTATATCCACTATATAATCTTGGTGTTACCAAGCCCTTTAGATATTTTAATATCATCACTTAATCAATTTGAGTCCCCTAGTGGACATTTTTAACTTGTTGTTTTTGGAAAGCAAAAGATTGGAAAAACCCCGAGGAAAGGTGGGACCTTGTCCGAGGGAGGTTTGTGAAGAAGGAAATGTTTTCGACTTGTTTTCCAAAAATGACACATAACCTAGTCTTCGCCGGACAACCAAGCCGTACTGCCACATTACCTCAATATGGGTACGGGGTCTAGCTAATTGCTTGTCGGTGTTAGTCCGTGTCTACCTCAAAGTGCTATAGGGGTTAGAGTCCCCCGAACCGAATTGTCGCCAAGAGGGAGAATGGGACATTCACAGTGTGGGATTAAGTTCACTACCGGTTGCAGCAATTGGGTCTCCTGCCATGGCGGTGTGTTGTCCGGGGAAACCAGATTGATACGGCTGACTCACTCGGTGCCGGGGAGAACAAACCCAGTTGAAGAGGTAGTCATTTACTAGCACTGACATAGTGGATGGTTAGGACCAGTTATCCGATGTTTGCATACTGTCTCGGACAGTCCGTGGTTGTTCACGGCGGATGTACTGGATCTTGTGGATTGTGTACACCTCTGCAGAGTAAAACTATTCAGAATAGCCGCGTCCTCGGATATGGACAGTTGAATGGCCATGTAGCTAGCATTGTGTCAATGTTTTCAAAAAGCTGGAAAAGTGTTTTGGAACTTGTACCTGGGAGGTACGTTGAAAGGGAATGATTGTACCTTTGAGGTACCGGATAAATGATGATCTTAAAGATGTGTTTTTCCAAGAAGTTTTGCAAAGAGAAATGTTTTCTTTATATAGAATGTTTTCTCAAAACCTTGTGGACATGCTTTATCTACAAGAGAAATGAAATATCTTTTGAAGTATCTTCTTCAACAAAGGAGAATAAAACTTGTGCAACTATGATGAGTCTTAAATTCATCATGGCTAGTTGAGCCCTAATTAAAGCCTTCCTACCACCTTTATATATATGCATACTTGCATGTTTAGCTTTCATTTAGGGTGACTTGCAGGAGTACATTCAAACGTACTCATGAATGGTTTCGTCCCTGGCTATTGTCTTAGCCAGACTTTGAGCAGAAACCCGGAGAACCTGAAGAAGATGGTGTCGCTGACGGCTACGCGAACTAGGAACGTCTCCGAGTCAGTAGCCTGTAGGTAGTCAAGGCGTGACTTGGGTTTACCACGAGTGTGTTTTGCAATCTTCCGCTGTTTTTAAGTGTGTGTTCCTGCCCTGCGTGGCAGTTGTTTTCAACTGAGTCAAGTGACCAGTTGTGTAAGCCGTGTATTCGTGTAGTGGATGTTGTAATCTGCAATGCCAACTCGAGTATGTTGTTCACGACTGACTGATCATGGGATCGTGAATGTATGCATACTGGAGGTCTCGGACTTCTAGTCTGGGGTCCCCACAGAGTACCCGCGCTCAAAATCACCGCAGCGCGCTTACCAGCAGCCGTAACGCGAGAGCGCGCTCTGCCGCGGTACAAAAATTGCAAGTTTTCCTGCCGCGCGCTCGCTAGTTGCTGTTTTCTCTGCCACGGTACGGTTTTGTTCCGTTTTTAAGCTGTTTCGCTGCCGTGAGCTGAAAAATCATCTGTTTTGCTGCCGTGAGCTATTCTAGCTAGATTTTCACCTAGATTTGTTTTTCTGTTTTTCTTTGTTTTTCCCTGTTTTCTCACTAGGACCAATACATCCATATCTTGTGAACCTTAGCCACAGCCTTTCTACAACATTTTAATAGGAACTTGCCCACAAGTATAGCTATTTTTGTGCTCTGACAGGCTGCTCATTTTCATCACCACCATTGTGTTCACTTGTTTATTGGTTCATATTGCTCCTAGCTTAGTGTAAGGCCATTGGAAAAATACAGAAAAATATAGAAAAAGAAAAAGTATAAAAAAAGAGAAAAGAGAAAAAGAGCAAAGTGCAAAGAGGCCGTATCATTGCTATTGTTTACTAGTTGAGCTTGCCATTGTGACACTTGGTTTTTCATTGAGCAATCTTGTGCCTGTCAATTAAGAGCCTAGCTAGTGACTTTCTAGTGCATTGCAAAAATTCATCCATATATTTGCTTTGCCTAATTTGTCTCCATTATTGTGTGAGTTTCCTTGGGTATTTTTATATCTTCACAAAGACATCAAATAGGATTGTTACTCTGGTTATTGTTAGGTATCCATACCAAGCCCCACTAAATAACCTTGTTTGCCATTGTGAGAGTTAAAAACCTGGGTATTCTCTTCTTCACACCAAAGTACTTTAATTGCCTCTACTTGTGGTAAGTATCTCTATTCACTTTGGAGTGGTAAGATATCCTATTGTCTTGCTAGATTTTTGAGTGAGTTGTGAGAGGCACCACAACCTATACTTGTTTCTATTACACTAACCTACTAATGGATCTTTCTAGTGGTGATCTTGTGCAGCAAAAGAAGGACCATAAGGAGGGAGTTAATTGGAGGGAGTATGAGGCTCTTAGGGGTGTTTTGGCAAAGGAGATATTGGACAACCATAATGGACTCAAACAATTTGTACAAGATGCATGTGATCCCTTATATGAGGCTCTCCAAGCTATGGAGACCAAGATGAAGGCCACTCACAAATTTGCCGAGACCAATAGAGGGGAAGTGAGATGAATCAATGATTCAATTGCTCAAATGACTACTACCCTTGCTGGACTTCAAACCATGATTCAAGAAAGATTGCCTCTTGTGGATGATGACAATGCTAGTGTCCATAGTGATGCTAATAATGGTTTGGAAGCTTTTGGTGCAAGGAATATTAATCATGGTCGAGCTAGAGGGGAAAGGGGCCATGATGTACATCAAGGCCGAGCCCCTAATTTTGCTCCAAGGAGAGTGCCCAATAATTTGGTTCAAGACAATCCGAGAGAGGATGGGTTGGGAAAGCCAAAATTCTCAATTCCTTCTTTCAGCTTTGATACTATGGATGTGGAAGAATACTTGCTATGGGAGTTGAAAATTGAGAAGCTATGGAGAATGCATGAGTACAATGAGGATAGAAAGATCAAGTTGGCATCTTCTGAGTTTGATGGATATGCTCTTAGATGGTGGGATAATCTTGTGAGAAAGAGGCAAGAGGATGGAGAATTACCCATTGTCACTTGGTACACCATGAAGAGAGTCATGAGAGATAGATTTGTTCCACCAAATTACATAAGGCAACAATTTGATAAATTGCAACAATTGAGGCAAGGTACTATGAGTGTTGATGCTTATTATCAAGAGATGGAGCTAATCATGCAAAGGGCACGTGTGAGAGAGCAATTGGAGCAAACAATGCAAAGGTTCCTTTCGGGTTTGAATTATAAAATCAAGGGAATTGTTAGGCATCATCAATACAATGATATACATGAGTTGCTACATCATGCAAGGGAGGCCGAAGCACATCTTATGGAGGAAGCCAAAATTGCTATAAAGACAAGGGCTAGATTTCCCATGACATCATCATCTATGCCTAGTGCACCTCCTCCACCACATCCATCATCTAGTTTTAGAGGTGCTACATCCTCTAAACCCGAGCCTAGTGTTTCTATTTCCAAGAAATCACCACAACCAACAACAAGTGCCTCGAGTTCTAGTGCTCCTACTACAAGGAATAGAGATATTACATGTCACACATGTGTAGGAAAAGGGCACTTCAAGAGGGATTGTACAAATACAAAAGTGATGGTGATCAATGAGAACAATGAGTATGAGACAGGTGATGATGTTGATCCTAATGATATTGATGATGATGGATATTTTAGTGATACTCCATTGGATGCATATGCTACTACAATGCCCACAATTATTTGTACCCAAAATTCATTGAGTGTTGTGCCTAGTCCTAAAAACCAAAGGTGCAATTTGTTTCAAACTAAGGCTATCATTGGTCCTAATATGGCTTGCAAAGTCATTATTGATGGAGGGAGTTGTAGGAATTTGGCTAGCAAAGATCTATGTGCCAAGCTCAACTTGAAATATTTGCCACATCCTTCTCCTTATCATATACAATGGTTGAGTAGCACGGGACAAATGAAGGTTTCTTATATGGTGAGAGTGTAGTTTCAAATTGGACCTTACAAGGATACTATTGAGTTTGATGTGGTGCCCATGACAGTTTGCCACTTATTATTGGGAAGACCTTGGCAATTTGATAGAAGTGTGAAGCATGAAGGAAGAGCAAATACTTATGAGTTACATCATCATGGGAAGACCATTATTTTGAGACCTATGACTCCACAACAAATTGTAAATGAGTCCCAATCCAAAATTAATATGAGAGTGGAAAAAGAAAGAGAGAGTGATGAGGGAACACCAAAAATACAAGCCATGGGGAGGGATAGTACAATCAATTCGAGTGGTAAAAAGATAGAGAACCTATTATGCATGTTAGCCACTAAAGAGGATTTGAGGGAATTTAGGGATGATCCTTCACTAGTCCCTATTGTGCTTATTCACAAGGGAGAGATTTTGGTTTCTAATGACATGACCCCTATTCCTCTTGGTGTTTCTAATGTTTTGCAGGATTTTGAGGATGTTTTTCCACAAGATGTGCCTTCAGGATTGCCACCTTTGAGAGGTATTGAGCATCAAATTGATTTAATCCCCGGAGCATCTCACCCAAACCGAGATCCTTATAGAACCAATCCACAAGAAACCAAGGAGATACAAAGGCAAGTAAAAAAACTACTAGATAAAGGTTATATTCGAGTTAGTCTTTCTCCTTGTGCCGTTCCCGTTATTTTGGTTCCTAAGAAAGATGGTACTTGGCGCATGTGTGTAGATTGTAGAGCAATTAATAACATCACTATTCGTTATCGTCATCCTATACCACGTTTAGATGACATGTTAGATGAGTTAAGTGGTGCTACTCTTTTCTCTAAAATTGATTTGCGTAGTGGATACCATCAAATAAGAATGAAAGAGGGAGATGAATGGAAAACTGCTTTTAAGACAAAATTTGGTTTATATGAGTGGTTAGTAATGCCTTTTGGATTAACTAATGCACCTAGTACTTTCATGATATTAATGAACCATATTTTGAGAGACTTTATTGGTAGATTTGTGGTAGTTTATTTTGATGATATTCTCATATATAGCCACAATGAACATGAACACATTGATCATATTAGACAAGTTTTGCAAGTGCTAAGAAATAATAAATTGTATGGTAATCTTGAGAAGTGCACTTTTTGCAAAGATAAGGTCATATTTCTTGGTTATGTTGTTTCTAAGCATGGTATTGAAGTTGATACATCAAAAATTGAAGCTATTCGAAATTGGCCAATTCCAACTAATGTGAGTCAAGTTAGAAGTTTTAATGGGCTTGCTAGTTTCTATAGAAGATTTGTGCCTAATTTTAGTACAATTGCTGCCCCTTTGAATGATCTAACTAAAAAGGGTGTTAATTTCGAAGGGGTGTTGCTCAATATATTGCTTTTGATACATTAAAAGAGAAGTTGATTTCGGCCCCACTACTTATGCTTCCAAATTTTGATAAACAATTTGAGATTGAGTGTGATACTAGTGGCATAGGTATTGGAGGTGTGCTCATGCAAGAAAAGAAACCTATTGCCTATTTTTCTGAAAAATTAAATGGTGCACAATTGAATTATTCTGTTTATGATAAGGAATTATATGCACTTGTGAGAGTTTTAGAGGTGTGGAAACATTATTTGTGGCCTAAAGAATTTATTATACATAGTGATCATGAAGCATTGAAATTTTTAAAGTGCCAAAATAATTTGAATAAGAGACATGCTAAATGGGTTGAGTTTATTGAATCTTTTCCATACATCATAAAACATAAAAAAGGATTGGATAATGTAGTTGCTTATGCTTTGTCAAGGAAAAATATGTTACTCTCAAATTTAGAAATTAAGGTTTCGGGTTTGGAGGGTATTAGAGATTTATATGATGAAGATAATGAATTTTCTATGTCATTTAATAAATGTACTAATGTTAAGGCATGGGAAAAATTTCATATACATTATGGGTACTTGTTTAGAGCTAACAAATTATGTATTCACGAGTGTTCTTTGCGTTTGTTTTTGATACAGGAATCTTATAGTGGAGGTTTGATGGGACACTTTGGAAGAGAGAAGACATTGCTTATGTTGGCTGAAAATTTCTATTGGGCACATATGAGGAGAGATGTGTATAGATTGGTGCAAAGGTGCATTACTTGCAACAAATCCAAATCCAAGCTCAAACCCCATGGATTGTACACCCCATTGCCATCACCTAGTACACCATGGGAGGACATAAGTATGGATTTTGTTTTGGGCTTGCCAAGGACAAAAAGAGGACATGATTCTATCTTTGTGGTTGTGGACAGATTTTCAAAGATGGCTCACTTCATTGCTTGCCACAAGAGTGATTATGCTCCTCACATTCCAAATTTATTCTTTAGAGAAATTGTGAGATTACATGGAGTGCCAAGAACCATTGTTTCAGATAGAGATGTCAAGTTCATGAGTTACTTTTGGAAGACACTTTGGGGCAAGCTTGGCACTAAGCTATTATTTTCTACTACTTGCCACCCCCAAACTGATGGACAAACCGAGGTGGTTAATAGAACATTGTCCACATTGCTAAGAGGTATGATCAAGAAGAATTTGAAGGAGTGGGAGGAGTGTTTGCCCCATTTGGAATTTGCATATAATAGAGCTGTGCATTCAACTACTCAACTATGTCCTTTTGAGGTGGTTTATGGTTTCAAGCCTATTACTCCTCTTGATTTATTACCACTTCCTTTACATGAGAGAATTAATATGGAGGCATCAAAGAGGGCTGATTTTGTGAAGAAGATTCATGAGAAAACAAAAGAAGCAATTGAGAAGAAAGGAAAACATGTGGCTGAAAGAGTAAACAAGAAGAGGAAGGAAATTATATTTCGGCCAGGAGATATGGTGTGGGTTCACTTTAGAAAAGATATATTTCCCACACTGAGAAAATCAAAGTTGATGCCTAGAGGAGCTGGTCCTTACAAAGTTATTTCAAGGATCAATGATAATGCATACAAGATTGACCTCCCAATTGATGAGTTTGGTGTTAGTAATTCTTTTAATGTGGCTGATTTAACACCTTACCATGGAGATGATTTAGCATCGAGGTCGATGCCTTTTCAAGAGGGGGAGGATGATGAGGACATCCCTAGCTCTTCACCTATTGTTACACATGAGGATGTTCCTATACAAGCTAATGAAGTAAGGATTGGTCCAATGACAAGATCAAGAACCAAGCTATTACAACAGCAGGTGAATTCACTCCTACTTGAGTATAATGTTTATAATTGTGAGAGCTTTATACTACCTAAATCCTTGCATTTGTGTATTCTTAGGTTTGTTGATAACACAAGCATGAATGGAGATCATGGAGAGGAGATACACAAGGATGAGCATGGACTACAAGGGGAGATGGAAAACAAGTGCTAGCATGGTGAAAACAACAAATAACAAATGTTATGATGACAAGGGGATGGTGCCTCCACAAGGTCAAATGCACTAGGTGTGGAAAACAATGCCATTATGTTATTCCACACTCATAGATGAACAAGGCAAGAGGAGGGCGCCCACAAGGAGTATCTATGCGCCATATACAATACCTAGTTCAATTAGGATTGGTTTGTATACCAATTTGGCCGCACCCCTTGTGTGGGGGTCGGTTTGTATCCAATTGTGGTAGTGTTAGGAGTCCTAGTCCTATTAGGTTTGGTGCTTGCGCAAGGGAGAGCCTTGTGGCCGCACCCCCTCTCATATATACCCCTTGGGGCGCATAGGAGAGGGTAGACTATGTTAAACCCAAAAACCCTAGACCTCTAGATTGAAACTGCTTGTAAGCCTTTCATCTGGAAGTTCATCTGCAAACTTTACGTGTTACCTGCTGTTCCACTGGGAATAAGACGGTACAGGACCACTTGTAGTCGGTGGATTACTTGTGCAAGAGTGTGGAGTTGAGAATATCCTTAGGGTTGCTATCTTTTGCATTGGCATCAGGGATCAGCCGGGAGAGTTCTTAGTGGCGCACTAGTTATCATACTGGAGTTGTCTGTGAGTTCACTGAGAAGATTGGGCCACCCCTTATCAGAAGTCCAACCCCTCTTTATATAGGAGGGGGAGGCAGCCACGAAATTTTGGTGCCTCCACCTCTCCCCTCATCATGTGGGTGGAGTCTCCACTCAACCCACTCATTCTCTCATCAATTCCCACTCAAAATTCCAAGGGTTTTCTTTAATAAATAAATAAAACAATTTCATTTATTCATCTTAATATTTGTTAATCCTATTAACAAACATTAACACTTACCCCCTTGAACTATTTGTTAATCAAACATTAACATATACCACCTTGAACTATTTCAATATTCCTTGAAACGATTCCGGTGACTATTTCAATATTCCCCAAAACAATTTTGGTGAGTATTTCAATATTCCCCGAAACACTTTTGGTGTTGTCCAAATTTTCTCCGATATTCCGTATCCACTCAATCGCGTCATCAAACCTTAAGTGTGTCACCCTGCGGTTCATGAATAATGTAGACATTATCGAGACACCTCTCCGATCAATTGTCAACAGCTAGACCTGGAGATCCGTAATGACTCCTAAACATTCAACGATGAATCTAGTGATATTGTGAACCATAAACGTTGTAACCAATTCCCTTTGTCTCGCGATATTTTATTTGTCTGAGATCCGATCATTGGTATCAACCATACCTAGTTCAATCTCGTTACCAAAAATACTCTTTTGCTCATTCCGTGATATGACATCCTTCTGACCTAGTCACGTGCTTACAAACGGTGTCGATGTGATATCACCGAGAGGGCCCAGAGTATATCTCTCCGTCATTTGGATGGAAAAATCCCACTCTTGATCCATGAGCCTTAACTAATACATTCCAAATAACCAATGGAACCTTTATAGTCACCATGTTACGGTGTGATGTTTGATGACATTAAAGCACTCTTCCGGTGTTATTGATTGACATGATCTCATGGTCTAAGGATTAGAGTTACTTTGCATGTTTGATATAACAATGTAAACTTAATGACTTGATCGCATTGCTATATTCACTTTGGGTCTATGTTCATCACATAATTCTACCAATGATATGACCCCATTATTAACAACATCCAATGTTCCTTATCAGGAAACCTTGATCATCAGTTAATCAACAAGCTAATTAAACGAGAGGCGTTACTAAGAAATCTTGTTTGTTTATTAGACACACATGTATCAACGTTTCCGGTTAATACAATTATAGCAGGAGAAATAAACATTTATCATAAACAAGGAATAAGATAATAACCACTTTATTATTGCCACTCGGGCACATTCCCTTCAGTCCCCCACTTGCACTAGAGTCAATAATCTAGTCTGTCAACACTTAACACATATGGCGTTCTAGTGTTATTAACATGCTTTGCATGTGTTAAACTTCATAAAAAAGATCTGACATGTTCAGGTCTTATTGTATTTGCATGTCTTTGTGTCTACACACATCACTTATTCTCTAATGAGATGGCTTTGTATATATTTGGTCAACCGGAGAGACCTTAATTCCTCAGCTTAAACTAATGTTACTAACATTGTGAAAATGTAGCTTCATAGTGTCAGCAATCTTGGAAATTCACCAAGCTCCATAAAGAACTCCTTGACAGAAAATACTCCTATTATTTGTTGTCAATACAACGATATACTTAGCCTTTGTTGTAGTATCCGTCACAATATTTTAATTTTGAAACTCATTCAAACCCAACTTGGAACTTTCTTCTGGCCTATGGTGCCACCCTTCATCACATATTTTAATTGAGATAAAATTATTTGAATAGATGAGAAAACTAATAGTGTAACATATTACAACGAATATTTTGTCATTACTACATAGGAAAACATATCCTTAGCATTTCTAAAAAATGGCATAAGGATCTCTTCCACCGTTGTCTAATCATCATATGAATTATCCTGATATAACATTCTATAGCATAGGACTCATCTGGTTGTGTACATAGCATGGAACACATGACTTAGAAATCTCAATTTAAATTATGCTCATCATGTGTCAAAACACTTGGAATATTGCTCAATTCTTTTCCATGTGGCAAGAACCCCTTCTTGTCATTTCGATATTGACTTACTTCAATACTTCATCTATGTAATTTGGCTCAACCATATCAGGCGCTTCAACTCATCTCTTATAGATATCGATGCCCAGTATCTCGTAAGACTTTCATCAAAATTAAAATCTTAACCGTGTTAATTAAAATACATATTTTCCAATCAACCATATGGCATCTACATAAAGCATTAGAAAATATGTGTTAGCTCTCCCACTTAATTTCTTGTAACTCTACAAGCATCTTTTACCATTCATGATAGAATCAAACTGTTTTGATAACTTCGTTAAAGTAAATATTCCAACTTTATTATGCTCACTTCAACCATTGAAGTTTGCATACCTGTCCGGCAACGTTTGAATTTTACAAAACTCTCAGACTATGTCAAGTACACATCCTCGATCAAAGTTCCTAGAGAGGAGAGTTGGTTTTGTTATTCAACTGCCATATCATAATATGCAACTTTTGCTAGAACTATCCGCCAAGACTAAAGTATCACTAAAGAAGATCAAAATCTTGTAGTAGTCAACTCTTTGAACTTCGTCGAAAAACAACTTTTCGATAAGTACAACTTTCAAAGGATGTAAAAATCCATGTCTTTGTCGCTATATAGACCCATTTGCTATCGTTAGGCATCATGCCTATCGAAAGGACTACCAAGTCACATACTTGATATTCATACATGGATACAACCGCGGATATAATGACTCATAGACAATTGTACGAAGTCAGGGCCCATCATTTGCTTCCTTTATAAGTTTCAGGTCCTTTATTGTCAAAACACACTTCACTCACAAACCACAAATTAGTCTAAGTACAAAGTTTTAGGACTTTTTGGTTCGGTTCGCAAACTCATTCGAAGTATCTACAACACATGTAGTGTCTTCTACTTAGTCAAAATAGGAAACCCCGGAACAACTTCCAGTGATGCACTACTCTTGACATGATAACAAAGATTCTATAACCTTTTCGAGTTTCTACTGTCCTCCCACTCACTTATTTCGCAAGAACTACTTTCTCGAGAAATCAACCCTTTTCTGACAAACACCATTTATCTCTGGTTTGGTGATAGGACAAATACCCAATTGTTTCTTTGGGATAACCTTATAAACATATATTTATCCTATTTTGGTTGTAAACATTTTACACATGCTATGCATACCAAAACTTAAGAAAAAGACACTTTGGGTCACTACCCAAGCCATAACTCATATGGTGTCTGTTTCAACAGATCATGATGGCTCTCTTTTCAGTGTAAAAAGTGGTAGTCTCTAATGTATAAACTACAAAAAATATAATGGCATTTTATTTATATTAGAATGTCAAACAAGGTTTGATTATGTCTCTCGAACACTCCATACTTATGTGGGGTATTCGAGAAGGATAAGTTGTAGAACAATTCAGCAACTCCTCAGATGTTTTGCTACTTATAACTCAAACTTCATCCTTTATGATCCAATCATAAATACTAGATTATCTTGTTACTATGTTTTTTATCATACTAACAATAGTTTGAACCAATTAAAAAATTCAAAACTCCATTCTCTTTAAATACATATACTCATATATCTACTCAAATCATCGACGGAATTTTATGAAGAAAAAAATTAATCCACCACACACGACTACACATAATGGACTATATACATCAATATGTATAATCTCCACTAAATTAGTTGTCCATTCTACTTTGGCCTATGAATGGAATTTTAGTCATCTTTTGGAAGAGGTCTCACAAGCGTCAATTTATTCAAAACAAAATGACTCTGGAAGTCCATTAACATGGATTTCCTTCATGTTTTCCTTTCCGATATGAACTAAAATGGTGGTGTCACAATTTAAGTGAAATTCTTTTGCGTCTTACAACGTTTATGATTTAGTCTTATAGATGTTTACTTTACCAACATAATTTATATTAACACATCCATCAATTATGGAATATGGTCATAGTTTGAACAATCTTATTTGTTCTCACAAAAGACCGGAACAAAATAACAACTTATTAAGTTGTTAAAATAAATCTTGAATGTTTGGTTCAATACGACAATCAACACAACAACACTTTATTTATGTTCTTGTCATGATCGATCCCACATCTACTACTAGTTCCTTTTAGGCCCTTGTATTTCTTGCATTGTGTTGCTTTGTATGACAACTCATACCAACCAATCTGGTATCAAAATACCCAGAAATACTTTGTTAACTAGTAATACATTTATAACTTGTATCTCAAGCATATACTCCTGAGTTGGACTTTTCCAGTTATCTTCTTTTCTTCCATATACCTTTTTGTAATTCTATTTTCAATATTCCTTTTTCTTTACAGAAGAATCATTCAACATCAAACAATGCTAGTCATACTAGCAGATTTTCCTTGGCGTGTTAGTCATATACTATCACCCATTGAGTCATACTTTGAATTTGATTGTTATACTAATATTATCATATTAATAGCATTCTTTCGGATTCCACTCTTAGCAATCTCCAAGCAAGGTAAACGATTTTACCCATACTTTTGATCCATACCATTATAACAATTTTGTGATGAAGCTACTATAGCTCGAGGGAAGTAATTTAGAGGATAATATTAGCGCCCAACTTGGAAGATTCCAACGCCTAGCGTCTTCAATCATTGCATATATTCAAATAATATAAGCATACATTGTCGCACTAAATTATACTCAGTCATCTTGCCACAAATAAGTTTCTAGATATCAATATATTTTCACTTGATTGTTTCTGAAAAAATTCTTTCCAGTTCCTAAATTGTCTTGATCAACAAAACATTCTTTTGAAGATAAAATATCATGGAAGAAAGCATGACATTGGATTCTAAGTAGGAATTATTTGCTCTCTAGATCAATCAATCATTAATCATATGGAGCTAGGTAGGTTATACCTAAAATCTACAATTGGACACAATTTTGAATTTCACTAATACGGTACCAATCTTAAATGGTTTTACCAGATCATAACAGTTATATCTCAATTAACAATCTAAGTGTAAGGTAGTTTGTGGATGCCAATGAATACTACAATTTATACAAATTCACTTTGATTGGTTGTTCATGCTAAAATAAGTTCAAGTTAATTCAAAATTACTACGTGAACTCCCACTCAAAAACAACACCCCTCTAGTCGTTTTAGTGATTACACAAACCAAATTCACTACACCAAAACCAATCATCACGTGAGATGATGTAGTTGCAAAGGCGAACATCGACATGTTCATCATATCATCCATATGACTCATGCTTTACCTTTCGGTTACGTGTTCCAAAGCCATGTCTGTACATGCTAGGATCGCCAAGTAGAACCGTAGTATTGCGTGTGTTCCGAGGCCATGTCTGTACATGCTAGGCTCATCAGCACCCGTTGTATGCGAACATTGAGTCTGTCGCACCCGATCATCACGTGGTGTCTCAAAACGACGAACTTTCTTAACGGTGCATACTAAGGAAGAACACATTATTATCTTGATATTAAGTGAGAGGGATCATCTTATAATGCTACCGTCGCAATCTAAGCAAAATAAGATGCATAAAAGGATTAACATCACACACATGGATAATGTGATATGATATGCTCCTTCTTGCACTTGATCTCCATCTTGTGCATCATGGTATGATCTCCATCATTCCACCGGTGTGGCACCTTCATCTTGATTGTCCATCAAAATTACAACATATCACATGGATATGATATACAACACGCAAGCCAGAACTAATAAGACAACCACATGGCTCCTGCCGGAATGTCAATAATTTACAAAAGAGATCATCTCATACATGAAATTTGTAACATTGACCATATCACATCACATGCCCTGCAAAAACAAGTTACACGTCTCTAATTTATTTTTGCATATTTTACGTGGCTTAGGGCTTTCTAGGATAGAAACGTTCATACCTACGAACATGAACCACAATGTCGATAAACATATTTTTAACAACCCTTTGTAGATTATATCTTAACTATAGTAGGAGAAATAAACACCCCCTCAGCCACAAGTGAGACAGGTCTCGCGTACAAAGTACACGTAAAGTTTGTCTAGGGTAGCTTCATCCTACTATGCCACTAAGATCATAAAATACTCAAGGAGGCAATAACATGATCATCAACGCCCACATACACCTATGTGTTCTACCCGTACAAATCATCGACGCATAGATCCGGCTCTGATACCACTAAAGGGTTCATTGCATAGAAAACAAAAAAATTTCCTACGCGAGAGACACCCAAAGGGCCAAGATCTAATCTAGGAGATGTAAGCAACGGGAATAGAGGATGTCTTCAGGAGAACATACCTCGATGACACAAACCGTTACGAGATCGAATCTCATTGGTGATGCAGTCGAACTCGCATCGATCTCAAGATCGCAAAGAAGAGTGCTGCAATCCGGCAGGGCTTCCGCACTCTGTCACATGTACAACTTGATGCCGACCTCCGTTCCCTTGATCCAGCGGGGAAATGGAAGTAGAGGATCCACTGGAAACTTCAACAACACGACAACGTGGTGTGGTGGAGAAATTAGACGGTCATGGCTTCGCCAAGCGGATGACCAAGATGTGGAGCAGCGGGGGGAGGGAGAAAGATATGACACCAAGTTATATGGAGAGAGGGAGGGCCAACCCCTCTTTATATAGGATAGGGAGGCAGCCACGAAATTTTGGTGCCTTCACCTCTCGCCTCATCATGTGGGTGGAGTCTCAAATCAACCCACTCATTCTCTCATCAATTCCCACTCAAAATTCCAAAGGTTTTCTATAATAAATAAATAAAACAATTTTATTTCTTTATTTTAATACTAGCAAACATGCCCGTGCGTTGCAACGGAAGAGAAGACGTCAAATTTATGAGAAAAAACATAGGTGCGGCCTAAATTTTGCTGCAGAGTTTTAGAATCATTTTTATATGCCATTCAAGTTGTCTATGTTGCCCTTAGATCATTGTAAACTATAGATAGATGATAGCCTATAAGTTTTAAATTATTTTTTGTATGCACTCCAAATCAAACCTATGATTTTAGAAGTAATCAACTGTTTTGGATTTCGGCTGTGTACATTATTTTGATGCAGAGTTCGGATGTAATACTTAAAAATTTTAAGTAATAAAAGCCCTTTATCAAAAAATATCATCAACTTGCCACCAGATCATCCTGCTAATGCCTAGTCAGGGCAGATGTATTAAAAGAAAAACGAAATGAAATTATCATATGGTTATAAAAATGAAAGCATAAATACAAAGCTTGAGAAGGAAATTTTAGAGTAAATTCAGCCATGTTAGCTAACCGTTTAGCATTAATCAGAACTATAACTACCTTTTTTTTGCAGCTACGGGTGTAAATTTACCATGCGTGATAATTTTGTCCTAAAAAGTCATAGAAGTGTTGAAATAAGCACGAGCATGACATATCCAAATTATACAGCCAGAGCACATTTGCTGGTTGTTCGTTGCGTCCCTTGATAACTCATTGACTGATAAAATTTCTCAGCATGTAAAGTCTACAGCTCCTCACAAGCAGCTCAATGAAAGCGAACATTGTACTCCTAACAGGTTTGCATAATAGTCCTTAGTTAAAATTCCTTAATCCTCATTCTTTAAAGAATGAACATCAAACACTTGATGTATCCTCTAGTAGATATTTGACTGAATGGGAAAGTAGTGTTGGTTTTGTATTCAGTCCTAAATTAAGAACCAGAGTAATTCATAGTACTACTATAAACGAAGCTTCTCAGCACTTTTAAGCATTGCATGCTGCTTCACCTGCTCGCACAAGCTAGCAAGTCAAAATTGGTCCAACACACGCTCCCCAACTCTAGATTAAAATCACATCGCAGATAACTCAGAAAGGGAGTGCTGAGGCTGGCGGCGGCAATTGCTACGCTTTCTTGCCTCCCTTGTCTAAGGCTGCCGTAGGTCCACTCCACTGCATCTGCTTTCGTGTCACCGCCCTTAGCTACAGCCGGTCCCCGCGATCCGCCGCTAGTATGTACTTCTCCGACCGACCGACTGAGATAGGAGGCAGGAAGGGGAGGGCTGTCTCCGGATGAGATGGTCGAGGAACTGACCGCGGAGTAGCTCGCCGGCGACTAGGGACATGTTGGGGCATAGCGCACCGAGCGGGGATGTACGAGGGCAGAGCGCACCGGCGAGCCAGTAAGAGGAGCCACGGTGGGGTTACTGCAGTGGAGGAGATGTGGCAGCCACCAGCACCAACGACCTGATCTGCATGTCTCTAGAACCAATCTCTATGTTTCCTCTCCTCTGCATCTGAGACGATTGGAGCCCAGCCTCGGTGATATCTTGGCGCGATAACACTCTTGGCGTTCACCATGCTGGTGCACTCTCTAGGAGGGCGGTGAAGTGCTGGTCGAGATCTCGTGCTCGTCCGCCGGGTTCCCCTCCCCTTCGTCGTCGAGTTTTAAAAACGAAAATAGAATCACCCCTAGGATCGGCCAAATTTGGCCGCCGTGCTGTATCCCCATGTTCTTCCTATATTGAACCGCCTCGTCAAGCTATCCTCGTCCTCCAATTCTCGCACGTCACATCCTCCATGACCTGTAGCGCCGTCACCGTGCTTGTCTTCCCGGACTCAGTGGTCTGTTGTCGTCACATAGATCTCCTCTACCCCAAAGTTCTGGAACTCATCCACCGGTTACCCGTTGTCTTGTTGTACTCCTGAAGCTGGAGAACTCTCCCGAGCCCTCGCGCATCCTCGACCCCCTCCCCTGTCCGTGCGCTTATGCTACGCCGCTGTGGATCATGGCGTTTCCCACACGTCTCCTCAGGCCAGCCCGAACTCACCATCTTCATCTCGTTGACCCGCTAGTTCTTTGCCCCACTCCCCAATCCGTCTTGAGCTCTCTAGCTCGCACACGCCAACAACCACCCATCACCGGCGCCGGCTTCCCGGGGCAAGTTCATGTGATCTATTTGCTCGGAATTTTTCTGGGTTTCGATGGGGATCGCACGCAGAGGGGAGGAGCAATATATGGGGCGGATTTTTGTGGGAAGTAGCAAGAAATATGGAATTCTATTCTGCTCGTATTCAATTCAATTCCGTAAGAGAGAAATTCCTAAGAGAGTTCCCTTCGAGTGCGGGACGGGAGGAACGGCGAGACACGAATCGCGAGGGAGGTGGGGAAAGAAAATAACAAATCGATCCAATGGCAATTATGCAGCAATATGTTACACGGTGGGAGGATAAATCGGTAATTTTCGGTTGGAAGAAAATTTTGCCTGAAACCTTAATGTCTTTATTAGTAGGTAAAGATTTATTAATCCTATTAACAAACATTAACACTTACCCCCTTGAACTATTTGTTAATCAAACATTAATATATACCATCTTGAACTATTTCAATATTCCCCGAGACAATTCCGGTGACTATTTCAATATTCCCCGAAACAATTCCGGTGACTATTTCAATATTCCCCGAAACACTTCTGGTGTTATCCAAACTTTTCTCCGATATTCCGTATCCACTCAATCGCGTCATCAAACCTTAAGTGTGTCACCCTATGGTTCATGAATAATGTAGACATGATCGAGACACCTCTCCGATCAATAGTCAACAACGGGACCTGGAGATCCGTAATGACTCCTACACATTCAACAAAGAATCTAGTGATCGTGTGAACCATAAACGTCGTAACCAATTCCCTTTGTCTCGCGATATTTTACTTGTCCGAGATCCGATCATTGGTATCAATCATACCTAGTTCAATCTCGTTACCGAAAAATACACTTTTACTCGTTCCGTGATATGACATCCTTGGGACCTAGTCACGTGCTTGCAAGCGGTGTCGATGTGATATCACCGAGAGGGACCAGAGTATATCTCTCCGTCATTTGGATGGACAAATCCCACTGTTGATCCATGAGCCTCAACTAATACTTTCCAAATACCCAACGACACCTTTATAGTCACCCTGTTACGGTGTGACGGTTGATGACATGAAAGCACTCTTCCGGTGTTAGTGATTGACATGATCTCATGGTCTAAGGATTAGAGTTACTTTGCATGTTTGATATAACAATGTAAACTTAATTACTTGATCGCATTTCTATATTCACTTTGGGTCTATGTTCATCACATCATTCTACCAATCATATGACCTCGTTATTAACAACATCCACTGTTCATGATCAGGAAACCTTGATCATCAGTTAATCAACGAGCTAGTTAAACGAGAGGCGTTACGAGGAACTCTTATTTGTTTATTATACACACATGTATCAATGTTTCCGGTTAATACAATTTTAGCATGAGAAATAAACATTTATCATAAACAAGGAATAAGATAATAACCACTTTATTATTGCCTCTCGGACACATCCCCTTCAGAAAATAATGAGCAAGTCGCATCAACAAGATATTTTTCTTGTTTTCACAAGCAAGATTGGATCCCAACTCGACTAGAACCAGGGAAACACTCGGATAAAAAATATTTTTGTGGGGATTTTTGGGTATAGACTCATAACAGGTAATAGACACAACTCTAAATAGATGAACTCAAAGAACCCTAGATCTAATTAGACAAATACACAAAAATAAAAACAGAGACACAAAATCAACAAGAAACAACAACTAGAACAAGCAATTCCGTGTTGATATAGGCTATGGGAAATTCTAAAATAAATATTTTTGTATTGCTTTTTCTAGATAGGTAGAAAACCACTAAACTATAGGATGAAATTTGCTCACCGAGTAAACTTGTAAATCTGATACCAAGATGATATGGGGTGGCCCGATCTTCTCGTTGAACACTAGATAATTTTTGTGGATAACTAGTGCCTCACTGAAATGTCTCCGGCTAATCCCTTATGCCAATGCAACAACTTTTAATCCCTTGGATATTCTCAGCTACACACTCTTTTACAATGTAGCCAATGATTACAAAGTGGTAATGTATCTTCTTATTCCCAATGGAACAACAGATAGGACGCAAAATTTGCAGAGGTAACAATACTTCAAGATGAATTCTTACAAGCAAGTTCAATCTAGAAAACTAGGATTCTTATTTTTAATGTAGTCTAACCTAATAATTCGCAATAGCTAGCTATATACAGGGAGAGGGGTGCAGACAATGGGTATGGTGCACCTCCACCTCTTTGCCTCGGGTTGGACTCTATTTGGACTCAACTAGGGATACAAACTGACCCATGTTGCGTTCGGTCAACTAGGACACGTAGGTCCTTGTCCTTGTGTGGCTAGGACTCCTCCCTTGCACCACCCACAAGGTGTAATGCGCCAACTTCATGGCTCTCTCCATGTGCTGCCTCCCTCTCCTCCCTCAAGCACATGCTGTTTTCCTTCTGTTTCCTATTGTTTTCCAGCATCTTCTCTTTGTTTTCCATCTTGTAAACTCTGTTTTCCAGCTTGTAGATGTTGTTTCCTCAAGCGTCTTCTTGTTGTCCAGCTGATCCCTCTTGTTTTCCAGCAAGTACTTGTTGTTTTCCTTTTGTTACCTCTTGTTTTCCAGCATATCTCGAGGTCCTCCTCCACCAATGTTTGTGTTATCAATAAGCCTGATCATACATAAATGCATTGACTTAGGCAGTATAAATTCTCATTATCACAAACATCAAATTCTATTAAGAGTGAGTTCACATGTTGTTCTATATAATTTAGTTCTTGACCTTTTCATAGGTCCAAGTCTCACTTCATCATCTTTCTCTTGAACAACATCATCATCATGTGTATAAAATGGTAGAGAGCTAGGGATGCCCTCATCATGTCTAGCTGAATCCCAAGGGGAAAGACTAGCTCTCTCAAGGAAATCTTGATACGATCCAAATCACAGAGATTGGAGTAGCCTTGATACGGTTCTAGATACACACTAGAAGAGCCTCCAAAGAGGAACATAGGGGAGCAAAGCTCAAATCTCAATTCATCTCTAACCTAGATCTGAAGCCAATGGGGTCTATTTATAGTTTAGGGGCTAGGTAGGGGGGTTACAGGGGAATATTCCCTCCTTTTTTGTAGATGCAGGAAAGCCGGCCTTGAGGGCGGCCTTGCCGGGCAGCTCCGTAGGGTGGCTGGCCTGGCCGGTCTGCAGGCCGGGCGGCTCTATAAGGAGGCCTGCCTGAGGGCGCAGGGAGGCCGGCCTGTCCAGGCTGCAGGCCGGGTTTCCTGGCCGTCTCCTTCTTCCTCCTTTTCTTATTCTTCTTTGGGGCCCTCTTCCCGGACATCTTCACGAGCTTCTTGGGCACCATCTTGGGAATCTTCTCGAGCTCCTTGGGCACCTTCTTGGGGCTCCATTGGGGGATCAAATATGAGCATACATAGGGTCTTTCCATGATGTAGCGCACCATTCACCAAGTCCTCAAACACATAGAGAGAGAGGAGTGAGATCAGCTTATTTTGTATCGCCTTTGCGCGGGATCTTGTCATGTGACCAATGGGCGTCGATGTAGGGCTTGGTGGATTGGGTTGGGCTGCATCAGATATGGCCCCGAGTGAGAGGCAAACACCCGAACGTTCCCTAGAACCCACACGGTTAGGGGACAAAGGAGAAAGAAACAATTTGGGTTTTTACTGGTAAGTTTTGAATCGTGCTTGATTCAGATGTAATTTGAGGAGTCTCTTGTTGGATTTTTTTTTCAAATAGTTAGAATACGATCATCTGGCACATCTCAAAGGCCAGCGAGTCCCCTTCGAGAAAAAGCTGCAGGAGCTTCAACGAGAAGACAACACGCAGGATATTGAGGTAAGAGATTTTCTCGAAAGGAATTTTCTTTGAAGTACTTCTTGCATATAAGCACAAGGGCTATCCCCCCGTGGATCTGCCTTACCCCAGCCAAAGCTGGGAGGTTCCTACTAGTGCAGGAAAGGGAAGAATCCCAGGAGCCATCGGATGGAACCGGCGGACGGACACGCCGAGCATCCTAGGCTAACTATCGCACCCCTCCCCGACTCATCTTGTCAGAGAAGCGATCACCATATGTGCCAACCCAAGATATATGGCCACATGTCAAGATGATGCAATAAAGTGGAATTCATTACGCATTCAGGCACAAAGTGGTACAAATGGTTTACAAGGCCATCAAGGTCCTTGACAAAATATCAGGCAAGCGTGGCATAGGAGAGAGTTTAAATAGAAGCCGAAGTCTTGAATAAGGCAACGGCTTGGAGCGGCTCCATTCCACATGTATCTGGCTTTACTACTAATCCTAGCACTCTCTTGATCCATCTTCTTGCTAAGGTAGAAGATGAATCCTCTCCATGTCTGGCCACATGAGATGCTAGGTAAGTACATTGAATGTACTCGGAAGACAGCGCCACAAGACATGAACAACCAAACAATTATGCAACGGGTAGCAAACACAAAACATAATATGATCAAGGCAAGCAGACATCCATGATTAGCACAATTAAATAACATGAAATTAGCATGTCATCAACAATCATGTATGTCATAAGAAAGCAAGAGGGATGTCTCTAGTACAGACTCCAAGCCAGGTAGGGTTGGATCATATACGTGTTACCATACAAAGAGCTTACTTGGAGTAAACAGGTGTACGCATTGGTAATAAAAAATACAAAAACAACACATGTCATCACTACTAGGCCAACTGGTATCATCTTTTCACTTTGGGCATGCACGGTTGATGTTCGCTCAGGCCTACCTCTAGGCTCCCATCGATCACACCGTCATCCCACACCACAAATCACTAACCTCATCTCAAGTCACATTCCCTGCATCATCTTATTGATCATTTAGTGAAATCAGGTCGTTCATCTTTTCTTCCCGACATATCTTAAGTTTAACCTCCGGACACGACAAGGACACACAGTGTGACTAACACTGAACCGTTCTAGATTACCGGAACAATAGTAGCCGATAGATTTGACACACTTTTGACAGGTTGCACATACCGACCATCTAATTGCACCATATAGCCGGTACTTCAGAAAACCATCCTCAAGAAGGCTTGACAGACTTACAAAGCCGTTTACGCTACCAAGACACTCACTATATAGCAACCGACATATCTCTGTGTCTTATGATGAAGTGAATCCGGAACGTCTCTAACTATGTGCAACGCCTAGCTCCGGAAACCTTAACAATTCTAGCCCGGACCACAACTATCCACTAACCGACTATCCTTGCCAAGTTGGTAGCATCAAAGGAGGCTTGATAGGTTACCTAGGCTAAGACACTCCCATGTGAGCGATAGTGATAATGTGTTCGAAGTTCAGATTAGTGGCACTATGGGATTGAGTCGATCGATGTTTGGAGGGTTGTTTCATTTAATCCAGTTTTAATTAACAACAATTCCAACAACATAGGGTTAGTCCATCATAACAGCAACAGAAACCGCAATATAATATGAGCACAATATCAACATGTATAATAGTCAGACAATCAATCAAGCTATAGCTATTTTGTATTGACAGGGATATTTAAGCGTCACCACAGATCAACACAAAAGTGTTAGCATAAGTAGTCAGCATTAATATGACGACTATGGTGTCACCGTGGGTCAACTACAAAAGTTAGCGGACGTGCTCACATCAACCTTCCTCCTAGCCGAGCGTCCCTAGAATGTGGAGTTGTGTATGATACCTCATAACTCAAAACCAAAACTCTAAGGAAAATAAACAGTTCAATCCACTTTGGTAGAACCCAACTTCTATTTAGCCAACAATATACAACAATGATTAAGCATAGCTGCGATATGTCGCGACGTACAGTCCACTGATGACCGGCAAGCAAACACACACATATGACATGATGTCATGCAACTAAGCAATATCGCGTGAGTGGTCATAACATGTGGCTGGCTTGCCTTCGAAGGAGGTGATATGGGGTGGCCCAATCTTCTCGCTGAGCACACGATAATTGGTGGATGATAAATTGTGCATTGCTAAAAACTCTCCGGCTAATCCTGTTTCCATTACGACGGCTTTCAACCCCTTGGATATTTGCAACTCCACACACTTGCGCATGTAGACGCCGACTCTACGAGGGCCAAAGGGGCCCTTTTTATACTGGCGTTTGGAACTCCTTCCCGCTTATTTTGCGGGAAAGGGTTCCCACAATATGCCAAAGCGGAGGACATCCCGTACTCTGCGCCGTCTCCGCGGTCTTTGGTCATCGAGGACAACTGCACAGTCCATGGCAGAATGGTGGGGCCACCTGGTGATGTTGCTGTCGCACTCGGACTTCTAGAGGATACTCACCGTACGAACTGAACAGTATTCTGATGGGATTACGGGGCATACCGGCACCCGCGTCCTCTTACGAGTAGGCCAACACTTATGTGTGACAACCCATCGCTACTGTTCACCGTCGATGTAAACTATCCCGTAGAAATCAGTACACTACCATTGACGTACTTCATACCATACACACATGGTACGTCAACGGCTTTGAACAAAAGGATAACACAACATGCCTCTAAGACACAAAAGATTGAAATAAGTTGCAAATGGCCCTCACTAGGGCAGAGAATAGCAAATACAATCATCCATAGGACACATGTCCCAACATAACATCATTACATCTCAGCAGAAGCATTCAAAGGGGTCTGAGTACAGACAAATCCAAATAGGCTTAAGAAGCCGGAAACTGAAATAAAGACGGAGCCCATCCACGATGTCTCGGATCCTGCCCGGGTCCGCTAACTACTCGTCAGCAGCCTCGTCAAACTCCACGTAGTAGCCGTCACCTGGATCCTCGTAAGCGTAGTCTGCGGAAACCACATCCCCAAAGGGGTCAGTACATAGACGTACTGGCAAGCAAGACTCACAGTTCACCAAAGTATAGCCCGTCAACACAAGCACAGATGACTTGGGTTCAACGGAAGGAAGGGGATATATAATATGCTGCAACTGGCTGCGATAACCAACTACAGAGATTCTACCACTTCCAACTATCAGAAATGGGATAAGATCGAGTGTTGTAACCAACTGAAAGATAACTTCAAACAAACCCATCCTGGATCTCGCCCCTTATCCAAAGAAGCAATCCGAGGATAACTCACACAGTTGGATTAAAGATGAGTCAAGTTATTGTGACAATAATCCTATTACTAGTCAAGTTGTTAATCATGGGGTGTGAGATTGTGAATCATTAGGTTTAAGTTGTCCTGAGTACTTGTTAGCCAGTACTTTCACCAAGTTAACCATAACCGCGAAAAACACGGCTTCTCGAGAAGATTATCCCTGCAGGGTTGCACCAATTTGGCCGTACACGTATGAATAACCCGCCAGATGGGATGCCTCCCACCAAGCGGGGCACTCAACACAACTCAACTCTTCTCCGCATCAAGCCCAAAGCACCTTGGGCGCACGGCTAATCAAGCCCCGAAGAAAAGGGACCCTCATAGCACTCTAAGACCGTGTCCCCCTATATGCCGACTACGAAAGTTCCACCCTGCGCTGGGCTCGCAAAAACATGCATGCGGCAAATGGAAAACACGAACTAAATGAGATGATTTGGACGAGATGCGAATCGAATCAAGTTGAGGGGGGCGCCCATACTCGCTTCCCACATGCGGGTAGTGCGCTCATCATGGATCAGTAGACAAGACCCTTTTCCTATTAGGGTCGACACTAGCAGGCCTCAAAACCACACAGGGCCTCCTGCCGGTGCCTTATCATCAAATTATTGTTAACAATAATATTAGCATGATTGATTGATTGATTAAACATCGAGCCCCCAGAACATAATAAAGATATAGTAACTGAAAGTAACGGGTAACAGACTCGAGCAAAACAACCTAAGCATGCTAGTAAGACACTGGCTCAACAATAGGGTTGTAGGAGTGGTAGTGAGGCAATATCAGGGTTAAAGGATTCATGTGATAGGTTCGTAACAGAAACAACTACCACTAAGGCTAGCAAAAATAGACAACGGAAAGTATCGGTAACCAGGGTTGAAAGGAACACAGTGGTTCATGTGAGTGATAACTTGCCTGCAAACTCAACAGCCGGGTACTGAGCTAGATCCTCAGAAGGGGTGTCGTAGAGATCGTCTGTATCAACGTCGTCGTCTATCCGAGAAGAAGCAAACAAACAAGGCAGAAACATAAACAATCATTATCATGGCATTGTGCACAATCAAAGATGATGCATGACAAGTTAATGCTTGCATCAAAATAAACTAGCTAACATAATAACACAATTTAAATGGACCCATTTGCAATTGGATTGCATATGGAAAAGATCCATTGATTAAGTGGAAACAAATGATCTATAATTTAATTACCATGTGAGAATTTATTACCATGATGCATGCATGATGATAACAACAAAATAACAACAAATAACAATAATAGATGCAAGTGAAAAAGGTTTTGAACATGTTTGGAAATCATTTATTAAGTTTGGAAAGTTTGGTTACTTAAACATGTCACACAAACAATTGTTGTTTTCATCAAGTTTAAGTGTGCAAAACAATTAACAAAGTTTATATTTGAAAAGAACATCAACTTTTAGTTGGATTACATGTTTCAAATATTGAACTTGGAATTAGGATAATTTAATTATGAATTAAACAAGATTAAACAAGTTTTAAATGATTTTGAAACAAGTTTGAATTTAATTGAATTTTTATTTGTTCAAAACATAAATTCAAATTCACGTTTGAAAAGTTCACACTTTGATGGTTTGAAAACATATTTTGCATGTTCAAAAATATTTTATTTTGAGCAAGTTATGATTTTATCAAATTTAAATGAATTAAACAAGGATTAAATTATTTAGGCAATTTAAATTATTCAAACAATGAAACAAAATTTATATTTGAATAGGTTATTCAAAATGGTATGACAAACATATTTTATTTGCATTTATTGGATTAATAATGAATTAGTTATTGAATTTAGCAAATTGCATTTGAATTATTCAAATTTGAACTTTTAAATGTATTTGGGAAATTCAAAACAGAACACAATTGGAACATTTGGAAAGATGACTAAATTTGGAACAACAAACATATACAACTTTTATTAATTGGACTGGTAGATTAAAAGTTATTAAAGGTTTAAGTTTAGGGTTTAATTCTGCCAATTAAAAGAAATAGAAATTAAAACAGAACGTGTTAAAACGTTTTGCACCGAACAGCAGCTAGCCGCAGCCACTGCAGGGTGGGCCACGGGCCCTGGTGTGCTGGCGTGGAAAAGGAGAGGCTGACAGGGGGCCCTCCCTGTCAGCGCTTGGCCGCAAAAAGTTGGGATAAATCCCGTGCGAGGAGCAGGATTCGATCCCTGCCCCTCTCGCTAGCGTGCTTGCTATCTGAACCAGTTCAGCTGTTGCGTTTCGTTGTCAGGTATCCGTGCTGCAGTGAGGATATCGTTACTGGAGCGGATCTGAAATTTCTGAAGAACAAACGCTTCCGCGACTGCAACCCGACGGTGATCAACGACGGCGATCAACGGAACGTGATCGATGTGCTGGTGGATTACGGTCGTGCACGGATGCGCAAGCAGAGGGGAAAGAGGGGAGACACGGTGGCTCACCGCGTCGTCGTGGTTGCAGAGGCTCGACGGAGACGGCTGACGGCGACAGCGGCGGTGACGAAGACGGCGGCGTGGCTCCCGAGCTTCTCCGAGCGCGCTCCGGTGTCGAATCAGTAGAGGAAGAGGAGGTGGCTCGGTTCCAGTAGATAGGTAGCTAGGTGGAGCTAGGAGGTGGCGGCGCCATCGGAAAATTCAGAGAGAAACGTCTCCGGCGAGGTGGAAGCAGAAGAAATTCCGGCGAGGGAGGAAGAGGTGGCGGCGGACTCGAGGGGGAACAGAACCCTAGTGCTTAGGGCACGGCACCAGGGGGGTCTAGGGTTCTTATAGGGGGTCGGAGAGCCTCCTGGCCGTCGGGCGCCGCCGTACGGCGACGTGGCGTGCTCGGATGGCCGCCGTACGGGGAGACGATGATCTAATCGAACCGGTACGCGGTTAGCGGGCCGGGCTGCGCGTTAGGTAGTGGCTAGGTGGGTTGGGCTGGTTAGCTGACGCGCGCGCGCGGCAGTTCTCCTTTTATTTTTCTGTTTCATTTTTTTTTGCAGAAAACAGATTTGGAAGAAAAAGGTGGTTTTTAGGTTAGGAAAAATTCATAGAAAATTAGGGTGTGCTCATGGGGTTAATTCCAAACAGTTAACAAGTTTGGATTTCAAAAAGGTTTAAATTTTTGTGCTGTTTTGGAAAATAAGCCAATTTAGATGATTTTTGAATATTTAAAATGATTAATAAAATCAACCTTTTAATAAGGTGACCCAAAAGAATTAATTGGAAACAAAGAATAAAAGAATGTTTTGGTTATTATTTTTATAGTTTCAAATTGGTTCTGTTTGAATACATTTGGTTTGAATTGGAAAATTTTGTTAATTAACATAGAAAACAACAACTTAATAGGGTGAACCCTATTATTAATTGGATTAGAAATATTGGAATGGTTTGGTATTTATATAATTTCCAGATGAGGTGCTGTTGATGATTTGCTTTGAATTTGGAAACCAATTTGGAATGAATTAGTGGAAATATAAACACCATTTTATTAGTTGATCCATATTGAAAATTATGACAACAAATAGATTGTTTTTATTTGTGATTTTTATTCCAAAAGTTGTAACAGAGCAAGTATGAAATAACCATTTGAATTTGTTTGAGTTTCATTATGAAAACAAGATAAAACAGATGCAAAACAACTAGTAAACAAATGCAAACAAATAATTAAACATGATGACATGATGCAATACTTTGATTAAACATGAAAACAAACATTCTAAGGGATATTTCATACTTGGGATGTTACAAAACGCCCCCCCTTGAAGGAATCGCGCCCCGAGATTCCTTACTGAGAATACGAATAGGGTGCTCTTGTTGCGAGTCTTACGCTCGGTCTCATCGAGAATACGAATAGGGTGCTCCCCATAAGAGAGATCATCTTGCAGTTCAATGGAATCATGATCAACTGCACGATCTGGATCTTTGAAACACTTCTTGAGTTGTGACACGTGGAACACATCGTGCACCTTGGATAGTTTTTCTGGAAGTTCAAGACGATAAGCATTTTCTGCCCGCCTTGAGAGAATGTTGAAAGGACCAATGTATCTTGGTGCAAGTTTTCCTTTCACACCAAAACGATGAGTGCCTCTGAGGGGAGTTACACGGAGATATGCCTTGTCACCAAGTGCATAGATCATATCCCTATGCTTGCTATCATAATAGCTCTTCTGACGAGACTGAGCAATCCTGAGATTGTCACGAATGATACGAACTTTCTCCTCGGCTTCCTTAACAATGTCAGGGCCTAAGAGTGAACGTTCACCAGCTCCAGACCAATTGATTGGACTCCTGCATCTGCGGCCATACAGTGCCTCAAATGGTGCCATGCCTAGGCTTGCCTGGAAACTGTTGTTGTAGGAGAATTCAGCATATGGAAGGCAATCCTCCCATTTCATGCCAAAGGAGAGACCACATGCTCTGAGCATATCCTCGAGAATCTGATTGACTCTTTCGACTTGCCCCTGAGACTGAGGGTGATAAGCTGTGCTGAACAGAAGTTTGGTGCCCAATGCTTCTTGAAAGCTTTTCCAGAAATGAGAAGTGAAGATACTTCGACGGTCTGAGCTTATTTCCAATGGAACACCATGAATAGGAACAATCCTTGCTGTGTAGAGCTCTGCTAACTGGCTAGCTGAGATAGTTTCCTTGACAGCAAATAAGTGAGCTACCTTAGTGAGACGATCAATAACAACGAAGATTGCATCGTTGCCCTTCTTGGACTTTGGAAACCCAATAACGAAGTCCATTTCAATCATGTCCCACTTCCACTCAGGAATTTTCAGAGGTTGGAGTAGACCTGCTGTTTTCTGATGGACTGCCTTAACACGTTGACAAACGTCGCATTCAGAAACGTATTGAGCAATTTCACGTTTCATGCCAGGCCACCAATACAGAGTCTTGAGATCCTGGTACATCTTTGTACTTCCAGGGTGGATGGAGAGAGGAGTTTCATGAGCCTCCTTGAGAATGACATCTTTGAGGCTTTGAATCTGAGGAACTGCAATGCGTCCTTCGAAGAACACAGTTCCCTTGTCATCAACTGAGAAGGACTTGAATTTATCATTGCCTTCCTTGATGTGCTCTACAATCTTCTTGATTTCAGTATCACGAAGTTGTTCAGAACGAATCTTGTCCTCGAGAGTTGGACTGGCTGTCAAGCTAGCAAGGTAACCTTGAGGAACAAGACCAAGGTTCAGCTTCTGGAATTCTTCATGAAGTGGAGGTTGGCTTTCCATGATCATGAGATTATTGCAATAGGATTTGCGACTGAGAGCATCGGCCATAACATTAGCCTTGCCTGGAGTGTAAGAAATGGTGAGATCAAAGTCTTTAATCTTTTCAATCCATCTCCTTTGCCTGAGGTTTAGATCTGGCTGAGTGAAGATGTATTTCAGACTCTTATGATCGGAAAAGATTTCAGTTTTGTTACCCAACAAGTATTGTCTCCATTTCTTGAGGGCAAACACAACTGCTGCAAGTTCAAGATCATGAGTGGGATAGTTTTGCTCATGTGGGTTCAACTGACGTGAAGCATAAGCCACAACTTGACGTTCTTGCATAAGAACTGCTCCTAGGCCTTGGAGAGATGCATCACAGAATATCTGGAAAGGTTTGGTAGTATCTGGGCCAACCAGAACAGGTGTGGAAGTGAGTTTAGTTTTCAAGAGATTGAAACTCTCATCACACTGTGGAGTCCAAACGAACTTCTTGTCCTTCTTTGTGAGATCAGTGAGAGGTTTGGCAATCTTGGAAAAGTTTTGGACGAAACGACGGCAATAGCTAGCCAAGCCAAGAAAACTTCTGACTTGCTTCACCGTCTTAGGGGGTTTCCAATCAACAATTGCCTTAACCTTTTCAGGATCAATGGCTATGCCCTTGGCAGAGATGATATGACCAAGGTAAGCAACTTCTGGAATCCAGAACTCACACTTGGAGAATTTGGCATACAGACGATGCTCGCGAAGTTTCATGAGAGTGAGACGAAGGTGTTCTCCATGCTCTTCCTCGGATTTTGAGTAGACTAGAATGTCATCGAGATATACCACAACAAACTTGTCGAGGTATTCATGGAAGACAGAATTCATGAGTCTTGAGAAGGTCGCCGGTGCATTGGTGAGACCAAAAGACATGACGGTGTATTCATATAGACCGTAACGAGTGGTGAAAGCTGTTTTTGGAATATCTTCCTTTCTGATCTTTATCTGATGGTAACCCATCCTCAAGTCCAACTTTGAGAATATTGAGGCTCCAGCAAGTTGATCAAAAAGATCATCGATACGAGGAATTGGATACTTGTTCTTGATGGTTTTCTCGTTGAGAGGACGATAGTCAACCACGAGTCTTTTTGTTTGATCCTTCTTGGCAACAAACAGAGTTGGGCAACCCCAAGCGGAGGAACTAGGCTGAATGTAACCTTTCTCCATGTACATATCGATTTGCTCCTTCAACAATTTCAGTTCAGGAGGAGCTATCTTGTATGGATGCTTAGAGATTGGAGCAGTACCTGGCTCAAGCTCGATCACGAACTCAACTGCTCTGTCCGGAGGCATCCCTGGCAATTCTTCTGGAAAGACGTCAGGGAATTCACAAACCACCGGAACATTTTCAATTGCAGGAAGGGGTTTGGCATCGAGGTTGAACAGCTGAACAGAACTTGATCCATATGGAGAATAGACTATCTGGCCTGAAGGGTGGGATAGAATTATTGACTTTTGAGCACAGTCAATTTTTGCTTTGTGGGTCTTCAACCAATCCATACCCAGAATGACATCAATGTCAGAATTTCCCAGCAACATGAGTGAAGCAAGGAATATGCGACCTCCAATTAGGATCTGATTGTCCATGCTTATCTTGGAAGTAATCATTTTAGTTCCCGGAGAGTGAACATAGATTTGATTGCTTAGCGGAACCAGAGCTAGGTTGTACGTTGTAGCAAAGATCTTTGACACAAACGAATGCGATGCTCCAGTATCAAACAACACTTTAGCTGGAAAAGAGTTTACGGGTAATATACCGAGAACGATGTCAGCAGCTTCCTCAGCTTTGTCGGCCTTGATATGATTCACCCTCGCGGTCCTCCCGACAGGCCTGTTGTTGGAGTTGAAGGCTTTAGCCGGGGGAGCACGAACCATTGCCTGGTTGGTGTTGGGGCGAGGAGGTGGAGGTAGCTGCCTCTGAGTGCACTTATCAGCGTAGTGTCCAGTCTCCTTGCACTTGAAGCAAGTGACGACACGAGGAGTGTCTGGCCTTGGCTGCCCCATTGGAACCCTCTGACCCTGCATCTGAAATGGGTTGGGTGGGCGGGGAGCAAAGCCTGGAGAAGCTTGGGCATTTGGAGCCCGAGTGACAGCACCATTTGGCACCCATATGCGGCGCTTCTGCGGAGGGGTGGTCATGTTGGAGGAGGAACCACCCTCACGCGAGTGCTTGCGCGAATCTTCGAACGCCTTGCGCCCATTCTGCTCATTGAGCGCGGTGTTCACGAGTTCCTCGAAGTCCTTGCACTTGACATTTGTGAGAGCGTACTTCAGTTCCGGGTTAAAACCTCGGCGGAACCTTGCCATCTTCTTGGCCTCAGTGGACACTTCGTCACCAGCATATCGAGCGAGGCGATTGAACTCGGTCTGATAGCTGATAACGTCCAGCTTGCCCTGTTTGAAAGAGCAGAACTCTTCACGCATCCTTTCCATGAGACCATCTGGGATGTGGTGCTTCAGAAAGGCATCCTTGAAACAACCCCAGGTGATAGGATAGCCAGCTCTCATGGTCTGATAGTTCTCCCACCAAGAAGCTGCCTGACCCTTCAGTAGGTAGGTGGCATACTTGACCTTATCTTCCTCAGCAACATGAGCAATCTCCAGAGTCCTGGCTATGTCACGGATCCAGTCATCAGCATCCAGGGGCTCACGTGTTGCCACGAAAGCTTTCGGGCCCAAGCTGAGGAACTCCTTGATGTTGACCCGTGGAGCATTCTGGTTGTTGTGCTGGTTAGCCTGGATATGGGCCATCTGAGCCACGACCTGAGTCATCTGAGTCTACAGCTCTGTGAGCGGAGGTGGCTCAGGCTTGGAGTTCCTGGTTGGAGGCATCCTGAACAGAAATGCATTTTAGCACAACAATAGAAAAGGATAGACTTCGTAACCGAAAGATAGATTATTCCGACGCATGAATAGATAACCAACATGTACATCATCACATGTTCCAATACATCAGAATATCCAACACACCAATACATGGTTCGAAATACAAAGGATAACTAAACATAGCTAGGAATGGATACATCGGTACTCCCATGCTCATCACGCAGGACGGCGGTGAGTAGTACGACGAGAGATACGGTGCGGAGGAATCCCACGGAAGTAGGTAAAACGACGATCCACGTAGATTGGGACTGCTCTGAGAGCAACTCTCGGTGTGGTGAAGTAGAAAGCGTCGTCTCCCTGTGCTCCAAAGCGTGGAATCCCAGTGTAACCAGCTCCGAGGTTGAGGAGTGGACCTCTGATCGGCTCGTAACCTCCAGCATCTGGTAAACTACGTCCAACTGTCTGATGGAAACGGGCAAAGCGCTCATCTCCAACAAAGTCTGTGGTGTACGTAGCCAGACGAGTCAAAGCGAGGTAGAGCTGCTCCCTGACTGAGGCTAACTCCTGAGAAAGTGTGGTGGCAACAGCGTCACTGTGCCTCACAAACTGAGCGGTGGTGTGCATCCTGGTGTTATCATGCTCGTAGACATCCAGGTTGTCGTAGAGGGTGAAGTGAGCTCCCGCTGACGTGATGTAACCACGGGGGATGTGGCGATAGATAGAATCGTCAAATCCCCAGTAGTCAGCACGGAGGACGGTGAGACTCACGTAAGCTGCCTGCTGCACGGCCATATCTACTGTGGAACCTACTGCCTCGTAGCGGTGGACAACGCTCATGCCATCATCTGACAGAATGTAGACGATAGCCTGGTAGTAGGTCTGGTCAAACTCTCGCTGCTGCTCGTAGACCTGGTACTCTGGTGCCCAATGGAACCCCAGATAAGTGACCATGTCTCTCAGCATCTCCGGATAACCGGCGGTGCTCTCACAGCGAGTCATCCGAACCACCTGCGGGAAGACCCTGAGATCCATCTGCAGATGATCGGAGAAGTTTTGATTAGACGCCGGTAGAGAACTGATGTGGAAAGCAACAACAAGGTTCAACGGACGAAAAGGATGTTGAAAAGAACATGATATTGAAGCAACATCGGGAAACACGAGACCAAAACTCCTGAGGTACTACGGAGAACCCAAAACACGTGAAATCCTAACTTGAAAGTTTAGGTGAGAAGAGAAAACAACGTTGCACTTCCTTACCAGAAAAGGGTGGGTGGGTGGGGAAAGAAGAAAAATGGCAGAATACCTACTCTCACGTTTCATTTTTCCTATATAGCTACAAAATAGTTTCTAGACTCAACTGCGACCAGTAAAAAGGGATCCTACAGGCAGACAGGCTCTGATACCATTTGTCGCACCCGGACTTCTAGAGGATACTCACCGTACGAACTGAACAGTATTCTGATGGGATTACGGGGCTTACCGGCACCCGCGTCCTCTTACGAGTAGGCCAACACTTATGTGTGACAACCCATCGCTACTGTTCACCGTCGATGTAAACTATCCCGTAGAAATCAGGACACTACCATTGACGTACTTCATACCATACACACATGGTACGTCAACGGCTTTGAACAAAAGGATAACACAACATGCCTCTAAGACACAAAAGATTGAAATAAGTTGCAAATGGCCCTCACTAGGGCAGAGAATAGCAAATACAATCATCCAGAGGACACATGTCCCAACATAACATCATTACATCTCAGCGGAAGCATTCAAAGGGGTCTGAGTACAGACAAATCCAAATAGGCTTAAGAAGCCGGAAACTGAAATAAAGACGGAGCCCATCCACGATGTCTCGGATCCTGCCCGGGTCCGCTAACTACTCGTCAGCAGCCTCGTCAAACTCCACGTAGTAGCCGTCACCTGGATCCTTGTAAGCGTAGTCTGCGGAAACCACAGCCCCAAAGGGGTCAGTACATAGACGTACTGGCAAGCAAGACTCACAGTTCACCAAAGTATAGCCCGTCAACACAAGCACAGATGACTTGGGTTCAACGGAAGGAAGGGGATATATAATATGCTGCAACTGGCTGCGATAACCAACTACAGAGATTCTACCACTTCCAACTATCAGAAAGGGGATAAGATCGAGTGTTGTAACCAACTGAAAGATAACTTCAAACAAACCCATCCTGGATCTCGCCCCTTATCCAAAGAAGCAATCCAAGGATAACTCACACAGTTGGATTAAAGATGAGTCAAGTTATTGTGACAATAATCCTATTACTAGTCAAGTTGTTAATCATGGGGTGTGAGATTGTGAATCATTAGGTTTAAGTTGTCCTGAGTACTTGTTAGCCAGTACTTTCACCAAGTTAACCATAACCGCGGAAAACACGGCTTCTCGAGAAGATTATCCCTGCAGGGTTGCACCAATTTGGCCGTACACGTATGAATAACCCGCCAGATGGGATGCCTCCCACCAAGCGGGGCACTCAACACAACTCAACTCTTCTCCGCATCAAGCCCAAAGCACCTTGGGCGCACGGCTAATCAAGCCCCAAAGAAAAGGGACCCTCATAGCACTCTAAGACCATGTCCCCCTATATGCCGACTACGAAAGTTCCACCCTGCGCTGGGCTCGCAAAAACATGCATGCGGCAAATGGAAAACACGAACTAAATGAGATGATTTGGACGAGATGCGAATCGAATCAAGTTGAGGGGGGCGCCCATACTCGCTTCCCACATGCGGGTAGTGCGCTCATCATGGATCAGTAGACAAGACCCTTTTCCTATTAGGGTCGACACTAGCAGGCCTCAAAACCACACAGGGCCTCCTGCCGGTGCCTTATCATCAAATTATTATTAACAATAATATTAGCATGATTGATTGATTGATTAAACATCGAGCCCCCAGAACATAATAAAGATATAGTAACTGAAAGTAACGGGTAACAGACTCGAGCAAAACAACCTAAGCATGCTAGTAAGACACTGGCTCAACAATAGGGTTGTAGGAGTGGTAGTGAGGCAATATCAGGGTTAAAGGATTCATGTGATAGGTTCGTAACAGAAACAACTACCACTAAGGCTAGCAAAAATAGACAACGGAAAGTATCGGTAACCAGGGTTGAAAGGAACACAGTGGTTCATGTGAGTGATAACTTGCCTGCAAACTCAACAGCCGGGTACTGAGCTAGATCCTCAGAAGGGGTGTCGTAGAGATCGTCTGTATCAACATCGTCGTCTATCCGAGAAGAAGCAAACAAACAAGGCAGAAACATAAACAATCATTATCATGGCATTGTGCACAATCAAAGATGATGCATGACAAGTTAATGCTTGCATCAAAATAAACTAGCTAACATAATAACACAATTTAAATGGACCCATTTGCAATTGGATTGCATATGGAAAAGATCCATTGATTAAGTGGAAACAAATGATCTATAATTTAATTACCATGTGAGAATTTATTACCATGATGCATGCATGATGATAACAACAAAATAACAACAAATAACAATAATAGATGCAAGTGAAAAAGGTTTTGAACATGTTTGGAAATCATTTATTAAGTTTGGAAAGTTTGGTTACTTAAACATGTCACACAAACAATTGTTGTTTTCATCAAGTTTAAGTGTGCAAAACAATTAACAAAGTTTATATTTGAAAAGAACATCAAATTTTAGTTGGATTACATGTTTCAAATATTGAAATTGGAATTAGGATAATTTAATTATGAATTAAACAAGATTAAACAAGTTTTAAATGATTTTGAAACAAGTTTGAATTTAATTGAATTTTTATTTGTTCAAAACATAAATTCAAATTCACATTTGAAAAGTTCACACTTTGATGGTTTGAAAACATATTTTGCATGTTCAAAAATATTTTATTTTGAGCAAGTTATGATTTTATCAAATTTAAATGAATTAAACAAGGATTAAATTATTTAGGCAATTTAAATTATTCAAACAATGAAACAAAATTTATATTTGAATAGGTTATTCAAAATGGTATGACAAACATATTTTATTTGCATTTATTGGATTAATAATGAATTAGTTATTGAATTTAGCAAATTGCATTTGAATTATTCAAATTTGAACTTTTAAATGTATTTGGGAAATTCAAAACAGAACACAATTGGAACATTTGGAAAGATGACTAAATTTGGAACAACAAACATATACAACTTTTATTAATTGGACTGATAGATTAAAAGTTATTAAAGGTTTAAGTTTAGGGTTTAATTCTGCCAATTAAAAGAAATAGAAATTAAAACAGAACGTGTTAAAACGTTTTGCACCGAACAGCAGCTAGCCGCAGCCACTGTAGGGTGGGCCACGGGCCCTGGTGTGCTGGCGTGGCAAAGGAGAGGCTGACAGGGGGCCCTCCCTGTCAGCGCTTGGCCGCAAAAAGTTGGGATAAATCCCGTGCGAGGAGCAGGATTCGATCCCTGCCCCTCTCGCTAGCGTGCGTGCTATCTGAACCAGTTCAGCTGTTGCGTTTCGTTGTCAGGTATCCGTGCTGCAGTGAGGATATCGTTACTGGAGCGGATCTGAAATTTCTGAAGAACAAACGCTTCCGCGACTGCAACCCGACGGTGATCAACGACGGCGATAAACGGAACGTGATCGATGTGCTGGTGGATTACGGTCGTGCACGGATGCGCAAGCAGAGGGGAAAGAGGGGAGACACGGTGGCTCACCGCGTCGTCGTGGTTGCAGAGGCTCGACGGAGACGGCTGACGGCGACAGCGGCGGTGACGAAGACGGCGGCGTGGCTCCCGAGCTTCTCCGAGCGCGCTCCGGTGTCGAATCAGTAGAGGAAGAGGAGGTGGCTCGGTTCCAGTAGATAGGTAGCTAGGTGGAGCTAGGAGGTGGCGGCGCCATCGGAAAATTCAGAGAGAAACGTCTCCGGCGAGGTGGAAGCAGAAGAAATTCCGGCGAGGGAGGAAGAGGTGGCGGCGGACTCGAGGGGGAACATAACCCTAGTGCTTAGGGCACGGCACCAGGGGGGTCTAGGGTTCTTATAGGGGGTCGGAGAGCCTCCTGGCCGTCGGGCGCCGCCGTACGGCGACGTGGCGTGCTCGGATGGCCGCCGTACGGGGAGACGATGATCTAATCGAACCGGTACGCGGTTAGCGGGCCGGGCTGCGCGTTAGGTAGTCGCTAGGTGGGTTGGGCTGGTTAGCTGACGCGCGCGCGCGGCAGTTCTCCTTTTATTTTTCTGTTTCATTTTTTTTTTTGCAGAAAACAGATTTGGAAGAAAAAGGATGGTTTTTAGGTTAGGAAAAATTCATAGAAAATTAGGGTGTGCTCATGGGGTTAATTCCAAACAGTTAACAAGTTTGGATTTCAAAAAGGTTTAAATTTTTGTGCTGTTTTGGAAAATAAGCCAATTTAGATGATTTTTGAATATTTAAAATGATTAATAAAATCAACCTTTTAATAAGGTGACCCAAAAGAATTAATTGGAAATAAAGAATAAAAGAATGTTTTGGTTATTATTTTTATAGTTTCAAATTGGTTCTGTTTGAATACATTTGGTTTGAATTGGAAAATTTTGTTAATTAACATAGAAAACAACAACTTAATAGGGTGAACCCTATTATTAATTGGATTAGAAATATTGGAATGGTTTGGTATTTATATAATTTCCAGATGAGGTGCTGTTGATGATTTGCTTTGAATTTGGAAACCAATTTGGAATGAATTAGTGGAAATATAAACACCATTTTATTAGTTGATCCATATTGAAAATTATGACAACAAATAGATTGTTTTTATTTGTGATTTTTATTCCAAAAGTTGTAACAGAGCAAGTATGAAATAACCATTGGAATTTGTTTGAGTTTCATTATGAAAACAAGATAAAACAGATGCAAAACAACTAGTAAACAAATGCAAACAAATAATTAAACATGATGACATGATGCAATACTTTGATTAAACATGAAAACAAACATTCTAAGGGATATTTCATACTTGGGATGTTACAGTTGCCTCCGTCTTGTAGTGTGGTCTTGGTCTCCTTGCAGCAAATAAGCAATCCTGAGAAGACACTTTGGCCGGGGCAGCTGTTCCCCGGGCCTTATACACCAGTATGGAAAATGCGGCCAACGCAGACCTGTGTCCCTGCACAGCCACCATCATCGCACGGAGGCGCGGTCATTAGCGTCACATGCCTTGTCCCCCGCCGAGCGTTTGGAATCCTTCGGGATGGAACAATGGTGGCGTAGAGGTCCTCCTGAAGGGAGAGCCGACGAGCGCCCTCTCCAGGAGCTTGACTAGGGACAGCACTATGGTCAGGAGCCATTCGCGTTAGGAAGCACACTTACTCAATCTTGGGATGCCTGCCGGGCTGAGCCACAACATATGGGCCTAGATACCCTGTTATCCAGAGGCCTAACAGGATCCCTTGGGCCCTCGGCGGACACGTGGACGAAGGATACGAGGTATCGTGGGGCCACCTGCTTCCTGCCCAGCCGCAGGCACGTGGCGCGACGGTTCGTTTGTGACACCCCACGACTGATTGGACGTGGGGAGACAACGGTTCTCTGCACCGCAGACCGACAGTCGAAGAGAGCCTAAAAGACCGAGCCAGGGCTCTGCTCCTCATCCTCCGCGCGTCAATTCCTCTTCTTCTTGCATTTCCCATCGCTCCTAGACATGTTGATATGCCTCCCTTCCTCCACCATTCGCCGCCACCTCTGCTCTTCTGCAGCAATGCCATGGCGCCCGTGATCGAGCCCTCCTCCATTTATACTGGCAAGATGAAGAAGGGGCACCGTATGGCCACCCATTTCTCCAACGAGCACGGCCCGACCATCCTTTACGCGGGTACGGCTGAGCTCGACGATCTTTCCGGGATGGTCCCCCTTCTCCTCCTTCTTTCACGTCATTCTTGATCATTACCAAATCCGCCTGCTCCATCTCCACCCCAACTCCACCTTCATCTTTCCGCCTTTGCCTTCTACTGCGAGGCAATACTTGGAGTGAGTCCTTCGGTGGCCCTCTTCCACTGCTTCTTTGAGCCGCGGGAGGACCGAGCCGACCCTGGCGTTGGTGATCTTTCTTTTTACGCCGGGACCGATCTGGGAGCTTCATACGTCCATTGTGCATCACTATTTTATATCATAATTTTCTGTTATTCATCGGTATATTTCATGTCATGATGCATCTCTTATGTTATTTTATATTATTTTGCATGTTTTATAATTTTTGAAAAATAAACACCGGGACCAGAAATCTGATGGAAAAAGCACCGTCGAGATACCATATTTCAGAAGATCAAAAGAAGAAGGGGAAAATCGGGGGTTCCTAAAAGTTCAGAGGAGGAACCAAGCCAGAAGGAGAGCTAGAGGGGGGCCACCAGGAGCCCACACCTAGGGGTGGCGCGACCCCTGGCCGCGCCACCTAGGGGTGTGGCCACCCTGGCCCACCTCTGGGGGTCATATTTGGCGTGCCTGGCCCCTAGGGAACCCTAAGACTCATTCCATCCTCGAAGAATTATTCCACCGCCGCTGCGGGGCGGAAAACACCCGAGAGAGAAAAGCTCTATGGCAGGGAGAAATCAGTCGCGGAAATTCCTCTCCGGAGAGGGGAAATCACCGCCATCGTCACTGTCATCGCTTCGGGCATCATCATCATCATTACCACCAGCATCATCATCTCATCATCCACCGTCATCCCGCTGTAACAATTGGGGGCCTCTATCGTTGTTTTGCAGATCTCTCTCCCGGTGTGGATTACTTGTTAGTAGTTGATGCTTATGAGATTTATCGGTGTTTGCACTTTATGACCAGATTGTTATCATCCATTATATCACCTCTGATTATGATCCATATGATGTCTTGTGAGTAGTTCGTGTTTTTCTTGAGGACATGGGAGAAGTAAAGTTGTTAGTAGTGAAGTAATGTTGAATAATATTTAATGTTTGATATTTAAGTTGTGGTGTTATTCTCCTAGTGGTGTCATGTGAACGTCGACTACATGACACTTCACCATTTATGGGCCTAGGGGGATGCATCGTGTATTTGGCTACTAATTGTGGGGTTTCCGGAGTGACACAAACCTAAACCCCCGTTAGGAAACCATTACACGAGGGAGCGTAGAATCCCAGAGTTTAAAGCCGTGGTTAGATTTATTTCTTAATAAATTTCTTGTAGTTGCGCATGCTTGCAAGGGGTATAATCACAAGTATGTATTAGTCTTAGATGGGAAGGTACATTAGCATAGGTTCAGCCACACAACACTTATAAAAACACCTAAAATTATTCAGCAGCATGGAACAAAAGCACTTGACAGAAACCTCCCGTGTGTCCTCGAGAACGTTTGTTAATCATAAGTAGACTCACCGGCTTTTCCTTTGCTGAAGAAAGAATTGGGACACTTTGTGCAATTATTATTACTGCATTTTATTTACTCGCACTTTATTTATCTGCAATATCAAAAAACCCCTACAAATCTATTTTCCAGTATTTACAGTTATTCCTTCATCAAAACTGCTTGGCAACACGTTCTGCTCCTTGTTGGGTTTGACACTCTTATTTATCGAAAGTACTACGATACACCCCCTACACTTGTGGTTCATCAATACTATTTTCTGGCGCCGTTGCCGGGGAGTGAAGCGCTATTGGGAAGTGGAATTGATAAAGGAAGCTTCTGCTGTAAGGGCTGTTTTTATTTCTGTCTACTGCTTTATTACACTATGTTTGGAACCCCTTTTGAGTCCTTATTTGCGGGAACTGCTGCCACTGCTAGGGTAGTAAGTGACCCACCGCATGATGATTTGGATCCTTATAAAATACCTATAAAGATTGTTAAACATGTTATGGATAACTGCTATTCAGGTGATGAATATGTCCATCCTGGTGATCATTTGCTCTTTTTACATGAATTATGCGAGTTGTTCAAGTGTGCAGGTATTACGATGAGCCAAGTGAAGAGGAAATTATTCTCTATATCATTGATAGGCCTATCTGCTGAATGGTTCAAGCTGCTGAAAAATAGCCAGACTATTGAATGGGAGGAAATTGTACCTCTCTTTTATTCTAAATTCTATCCTCCAAGTGATATCCATAGAGATCGGAATTATATATATTATTTTTGGCCTCGTGACGGAGAGAGTATTGCCCAAGCATGGGGAAGATTGAAGTTACTAATGCTCAGATTCCCCATTCATGAGCTCCCCAGTAATATCGTTATTAATAATTTCTATGCAAGGCTTCCTCTTCATGATAAGGATTTAGGATGCTTCTTGTTCTGGATCATTTACACGTATGAAGGATGAAGCTAAATGGGATCTTCTTGACCGTATTCAAGAAAACACTGAAGCATGGGAGAATGATAAAGGTAGAAAGTCAGGTATAAATTATGACTATGAATGCATTAAAACCTTTATTTCATCTGAGGATTTTCATAATGTTAGTGTTGTTTATGGTCTTGATTCTCAAGTTGCTGCAAACTTGTATAAGGCTTTTGCTTCTTACATTGATATTCCTAAAAGGGAATGGGATAAGTACCATGCACCTTATAAAGATACTATTAATTGTGTTCCTGCTAGAGATATAGAAGTTCATACTGTTGATTCTATTGTGCCTGAACCTTATATTGAGAAAATGCCTTTCCCTGCTTAGGTAAAAGAACACTCTATGTTAGCTAGTGTGATTAATAAAAGTGCAAAGAAACTTGTAGAACCTGAGGAACAAATAACTGTAGAACCTACAGTAGCAATAGTAAAGGACCCTGTTTATGAAAATGTAGAAGAGGGACACATTATATTTTGTGAAGATGCTTCTAATATTGTCTCTCATCCTAGTAAATCTAGGAAACCCAGTGTCCCTGTGCTATCTGTTAGGATAGGTGATCATTGTTATTATGGTTTATGTGATATTGGTGCTAGTTCTAGTGCTATTCCTTATGAGCTTTATAAAGAAATCATGCATGAAATTGGTTCTTGTGAACTTGAAGACATTGATGTGATTATTCAACTTGCTAATAGGGAAACTATTTCTCCAATTGGTATTGTTAGAGATGTGGAGATCTTATGTGGTAAAACTAAATATCCTGCTGATTTTCTAGTACTAGGCACTTCTGCTAGTGATGCTTGTCCTATCATATTTGGTAGACCTTTCTTAAATACTTGTGGTACTGTTATAGATTGTAAAAAGGAGAAAATGCTTACAAAGTTTGATGGAGAATCTTATGAATTTAATTTCTCCAAATTTGCTAAAACACCCTATGAAGCTGAATTACCTAATGAAAATTATAGAGTTGAAGGCTGCTATTGCTCTTGCTCCTAACAATCTTTTGCAGCAATACATGGAAGACCATGAAAGTGATGTCTTTATGGAAGAAAGGAATGAAATTGATGAGATTTTCCTACATCAGCCAACAATGCTGAAACATAATTTACCTGTGGAAGACTTGGGTACAACATTACCACCCAAGGAAGATCCTGTTTTTGATTTAAAGCCTATGCCTGATAATCTTAAATATGCTCATATTGATGATAAGAAATTATATCCTGTAAAGGAATGGAATTGATGAGATTTTCCTACATCAGCCAGCAATGCCGAAACATAATTTACCCGTGGAAGACTTGGGTACAACATTACCACCCAAGGAAGATCCTGTTTTTGATTTAAAGCCTTTGCCTGATAATCTTAAATATGCTCATATTGATGATAAGAAATTATATCCTGTTATTACTAGTTCTAAACTTTCTGGTGAAGAAGAGGAGAGATTATTGGGAATATTGAAGAAACATAGAGGTGCTATTGGTTATACTCTTGATGATTTGAAGGGGATTTCTCCTGCTATATGTCAGCATGCTATTAATATTGAACCTGATGCAAAGCCAGTTGTTGAGCATCAACGCCGTTTAAATCCTAAGATGAAGGATGCAGTAAGAAATGAGGTATTGAAACTCCTTGACGCTGGTATCATTTATCCTATTGCTAATAGTAGATGGATTAGTCATGTGCATTGTGTCCCAAAGAAAGGAGGGATGACTGTTGTGCCAAATGAAAATAATGAACTTATTCCTCAAAGAGTAGTGGTTGGTTATAGGATGTGCATTGATTTTAGGAATGTTAACAAAGTTACTAAGAAAGATCATTATATTTTTTATTTTATTGATCATATGTTAGAAAGGTTGTCTAAGAAAACTCATTTCTGCTTTCTTCATGGTTATTCTCGGTTCTCTCAAATTGCTGTTAGGAAGCCTGATGTCACACCCCTGTTTTTAAGCACTTGTTTAATATTAAATTAGCAAGCCTCTTAAGACTTTGTAAGACAATTAAGTGGACAACATGTTGGTGTAGTCATGTTTATCGATGCAATATAAGTGGTGTGTTTCTTTTCACTCATTTGAGGATTTTCCCTGATGATTGATTATTTCCTGCCTGATGTTTTTCAACTGGAAACCCTAAGATTTTTCTTCTCAAACTTTGGGGAATGCTTGATTCACTCATGATAGCATTATTTAGTCATGTCTTGACCAAGGAAACACTTTCGTTTGGATTTAAATAGCTTTGGGAATTTATTTCCTATTTAATCTTTTAGCAGAAAAACAGCAGAACTAGCTGTTTTCCACACTTGTTTTCAGGGGGTAAACTTATTTGGTTTGTTGTTTTCTTGTTGTATTATGGTTGACCATGTTATGGAATACAACTAAATGCCACTAGTTTAAATTTCTCACTTGGAAAACAACCTAATCCATGATTGTTTTCCTAGTATAAAAATATTGCAAAACCAATTCTATTTGGAAAACAGAAACATAGCTTTTTGGACAGTTGTTTTCAGAAGGTTAACCAACTCCAATTTTTGTGTACTGGTTGTTTTCTCAAACTAGAAAGTACATAGAACAATTACCAACTTGAATTTTCAAAATCCAAGTTCTTTTGCCCTTTCAAACAGAAGCAAACTTTTGCTTCAAATCACTGTTTTTTTCAACACTTAGTGAAATTTTCACTAAGTCTTTTTCTGAATTTTTCTGAATCTGTTTTTGAACAGAACTTGGGGGATGAATTTCTTGATCTGTGCTTGATCTTTTTGTGTGGAATTTGATCCTAGTCACTCACCTAGGATTCCTCTGCCTCACCATGTGCTTGGATGCCCGAGAGTTGCCTTAGCAAGGAAGGAAAGAAGAGAGGAAGTAGGGCTCGGGTAGGAGGGGGGGTGTGCTAGTGGCATAGCAAAAACCTCTCATGCCTCTCTACCCCTCGCACCACTGTGGTCACTAGTGTCTCTAAAACCGCCCCTGGCTCGAGAGAACACAAAGAAACCGGCCCCCCACCTCTCTGCTTGCCAACGTGCACAGGCACATGCCACCCGAGATAACCCACACGGGCCCCGTGCCTACAAAGCCTCCGAGGCCATGCCCTCTCGCCAGAGCACTCCCCACACCTCCACTACACCACCCCCGAGACACCAACCCGTGCCTCGCCGTGTGCGAGGAGCACGGGCAGATTCTCACCGCCGGCCACCGCAAGATCTACCCCGGCGTAACGATCGATCCCGTGCCTTAGCGCTCGCCATTTCTGCATGCGTGCAACCACCGTGAGCTTAGCTCCGTCCCTGACATCCTCCGCGGCCGTTTTGCTTGCAGAATCGCCCGCGCCATCGCCGCCGTGTCCGCCGCGCCGTCGTAGAGAAGGAGCCGCCGTGGAGGAAACGAGCATCGTCGTCGTCGCGCCACCAGCACCCCACGACCCCACGGCCACCACTCGCCGCTTGGTAGCAACCCTAGGTGAGCACCCAGCCCGTCCCGTGCACGCATGTAGGGTGATCGTCCGCAGCGAGGTCGGGTTAGAGGGGAGGAAGAAGAAAGAAGCGGACCGTTGATCGCGAGATCAACGGCCACGCTTGAACGCAGCGTTTCCCGCGCCCGGCGCCCGCGCGCGCGCGTGCCTGGGCTAGCCTAGGCGCTAGTTGGGCCGCGCGTAGCGAATCCGGCCCATCTGGGCATTTCCCTGTTAGATTTAAAATTAACTTTTTTCTGGCAGAATAATATGTGTTAGCTTTTGGCCTAGAAATGGTAGCAAATGAATTTATTTAACCTTGCTAATTTTTGTGCCTATAGCCATACAAAATCACAACCACCTCCCATTGGCAGAATAATTTTTGGACTTTTAGTTATTTTTCTATAGCTATTTTGCCAGACAGTATCCTTAAAATTTAAATGAATAGAACTTCAAAAATACATAACATTTTTGAGCAAACTCAACTGTTTTGGAAATCCCTTTTCAATACCTACTAGTAGAATTTTAGTTTGCACCAAGGTGAGTTACCATTTGGAAATGCCATCCATTTTGGTGAAACATCTGTGAGCCATTCCAAGAATTTTAGGGGGAGTTTGGGACATTATTTTTGAGTGGGACCAATTGGAGATGCTTTGTAATGTTAAGGGCTATCACATCCCAGAAGGATTTAATTTTTGGAGCCATAAAAAAATTAGGGAGACAGAACAAGTTTGGGTACCTTTCTGCCTAATTTTAATTCCTAGATCTTGTTTTATACGTTCATGTTGTGATGTGCAAATGATGTTTTCTTGCTTGTAATGTTGTTTTCCAGTGTGGTTATAATGTTTACAAGTTTTATGAACATGTTAGAATAAATGGTTTGAGTGGTAGAATTTTTAGAATTATTTTCCATGCATAGATCTTGCTCATAGCTTAATTTCTATCTAGGTTTTTGAGTAGATTTTTAGATGTGTATTAGGCTTATTGCTAGATTAATTTTCATGGAACCAGTACCATTTAGGTACTGTTATTTTGGTTATAGCACCTCTGGTTACTTGGTGCTTGTGTTTGGAATAGATTTAAATAGCATTGCTTAAGTCTAGTTTTCATACTAGAATATCCATGCATGCCTTTTTGTCTTGTTTTCCACTAGGGAAAAACATGAATCTTTGTGGTTGAAAACAGAGGATGGAATGTCCTTGTGGAATTGTTATCTTAGTGTTTTCACCTCTGTTATTTTTCCCCTTAAGTAGTAGAAAAGCATGAGTAACACTTGGGTGCCTAGATTTAATTCCCTCACATGTGTAGCTTTTTAGCCTAGTTTTTCCTTGGTAAATAGCTAGACTTTTTATTTTGTTTTGGGGGATCGAGTAGCATTTTGGTACTGATTAGAGGAGTATTCTTCCTCTGTTAGTTTGCACATGTGTGCATAAAATTAACAAGTGTAGTACAAACTAGTCTAGCATTTTTCCAAAGTTTCTACTAGTATGAGTAGGAGTTTTTGGAGCTAGTTTGTTTGTTGTGAGCACTTTTAGAAATGTGACCAGAGGCTTACTAACCCTCTATATGAGAATTTTGCTAGTGGAACACCCACTGGTATTTTTGCATCATGGTGGATAATGAGCTTGACTTGTTGTCATGAGCCTTTTTCACCACTTGCATAGTTTAGCTTATTATGTGTGCTTGCCATAGAGAATGTTGGGGGGGGGGGGGGGTTTAGACATCAACATGTGTTTTATGTGACACCCTACTGTCTAGTAACATGTGTTTTACCCCACTGGTCCATGGTGCTCTTACCTAAAAATCATTGAGTTTGGCCACACATAAACACTAGAAAAAAAAACAGATTTTCCCACTATAGTTTTTATGCCAATTTTCTTAAGGGAAAATTGGGTAACTTGGGTGATACATTTTAATTGCTTGCTGTATGTGTCACTTGTAGCATTGTTTGTCTTGGTTGGTTCTGAAAGTGTGCCTTTATTTCTTTTTGCGATGTTAGAAAACGAGGAGGAAGGATTTGCTGAAGAGGGATATTGCAACTCCTGTTACTTTCAGGACCAGGACCATCACTTGTCCCAAGGCAAGCCATCCTAATGCTTGATGTATAAATACTTATCATTATATATCATGCATGCTTTTCACTTCTGAAGTTTTCACAAAACTATACTCTCAAAACTATTTTTGTTGTGAATACTACTACTATTAATATTACTAGAAGAAGGAATCATATTAATAGTCAACTTGGTATTACCAAGCCCTTAGCCACTAAATGGTATATAAATACCATTCACCAAATTAAAACTTGGGTTCTTAAATGAACTAAATAAAATGTGCTTTTGTAAACAAATGCCTTATGGAAGAAAAACCCCGGAGGAAGGGTGAGACCCTGTCTACCGGAAGGATGTCATGATGGGAAATTTTGAGAAAAGTTTACAAAAGACACATAACCTAGTCTTCGCTGGACAACCATTATCGTACTGCCACTTTACCCCAATATGGGTAGGGGCTTGATTAAAAACTTGTTATGGTTAGTATGTGTGCTATCTCAAGTGCTATAGGGGATTGGATCCTCCGAACCGAAATGTCGCTAGGAGTGAGAATACGGGACATCTAAAGTGTGGGATTAATTTTCCCTCCGGATGCAGCAGTTGGGTCTCCTGTTTGGGCGGTGTGTGACACGGCTTGCCGGGGAGGGGTAACCCCAATTAAAGAGATAGTCATGTACTAGCTTGCACATAGTGGATAGTCAAGATCAGCTATCTGATTGTTCTCATATGTTGTGAACAGACCATGGTTGTTTCATGGCGAATTCTGGATCTAGTGGAAAAGTGTACACCTCTGCAGAGTAAAACTATTTCGAGATAGCCGCATCCTCGGATATGGACAGTTGAATGGCCATGTAGCTAGTATTGTGTCAAATTTTCAAAAAAGGTTTTGAAGGACGGCTTTGTACCTGCGAGGTACTAAGGAGGAATGACTTGGTATCTACGAGATACGAAAGAGAAGGAAACTATTACTAAAAGTTTCTGAAAAGAAAACTTTCTTTTCTAAAACCAATCTTATAAAACCTCCGAGATATGTGATATCTACGAGAGAAAAACTACATTATTTTAGATGATTTTTCAGAAAGAACTAAACCTGAAAAATCAACCATGATAAATCTTTTATCTGTCATGGGTAGTTGAACCATATGTATGGCCTACCCACTCCACCAAATAAGCATGTATGCATAATTGTAAGCTCATAAAGGATGTCTTGTTGAGTACATTCAAATGTACTCATTTGGTTTCGCCCCTGGTATCTACTTATCAGACTACGAGGAGCCACCACAGGAGGAGTTCTATGAGGAGGAGTTCTACACTGATGGCCCTGCGAGTTAGGATCGTCTCCCAGTCAGCAGCCTGTAGGATGAGGCGTGACTCGGGTTCTACTACGCTATGATTATCGTCTTCCGCTGTGTTTATTTTGAATGCCTGTCCTGTGTGACAGTTGTCAAGAACTTGGTCATGTGACCATTTATGTAAGACTCTAATATTCGTGTAATGGATGATGTATTCTGTATGCCAACTACGTATGTTGTTCACAACTGGTTATTCTGGGATTGTGAATGAATGCATATGAGGGGTTCTGGACCCTCCGGTCTGGGGCCTCTACAAAGTTGGTATCAGAGCCATCCTGACTCTAGGAGGCCTTAGTTAGCATGGACGTTAGTGTATACTCCAAAAATCTAAGTTACAAATACAAAAAGATAGGATATATGACTATGTATAAAAATATTCCCTATATCCCACCACCTCTCTGTGTTAAACTCTACTTGCATTAGGATTGTTCTTTGCATAAACTTAAAACATTGCACACTGTGGTCTCACTTCAACTATACTTAAAATTTTGTGTAGATGGACGTGGTCATCACCGAGGCTTTCCAGTTAGGACGTCCACGTGGTGAGACTTTCCTTTTCGAGGAGAGGCTAGTAGCTATGGATACTGTGTTGGGACGCCCACTTCCGGAGCTGCGAGGGGGACTAGTTGACGGTGCACCTCTGGAGGGGGACTGGTACGCGGAGGTCACTATCCGTGCACCTCTGGCTAGCCCGACAGTGGAGGACTACGTTTTCCGTGCTGTTGATCGTTCATGGACCGAGGCAGCCGTGCGGGTGATTCAGGAGTCAGTGGCACGACTGGCACACATCGGGGAGTACATGTTCATCGGTTCCCGGTTCGAGTTGATTGGGAGGCGCGATGAGGAGGGCATACCACTTCCTGTCGAGCCAGACACTACCACTGTTGGTCCTCACTTGGACGAGATGGAGATTCTGTTATACCGCACTCAGCATAGGCTGGACGATCAGCGACTCGAGCACCACCTCGGCACATTGGTGCACCACACACTGATAGCCGAGACTGACGAGCTGAGGGCTGAGCTTCACGACAGCCAGGAGGAGAGTGGAGCACTGGCACAGCAGTTGTCCCAATTGAGGGAGGAGTTTGAGGCCACCGCCGCGAGGAGCCGTGCCTTGGAGAGACAGCTACGGGCCACCCGTCTGAGCCGTGCTCGTCTCACTAGCAGGATGACGGCTCTGGAGGGGGCTAACTCAGTTCTGCGTGCTAGGCGTCAGATAGCTCGTGATGACATAGCCGCGAGAGACTCTGCCATAGAGGAGCTTGAGGAGGAGGGCGTAGAGCTCAGCAGGGAGATTGAGGAGCTCCTGCCAGTAGAGGATGTTCCGTCCGACTTGGAGGGGATGGATATGAGTGAGGCTAGCGAGCAGGATGATGATGACCTGCTTGGCGAGGAGGAGGAGGAGGACCCTGAGGAGCGTATCTTCGAGGTTGGGGACAGTGACGACTCTGTGTAGTCGCAGCCTCCTCACCCTTCGAAACTAGTGCCCTCTTCCTCCGCGTGTAGAAAAGGAAGAAATACTGGTCTAGATGCTAGTTAAGTATGCTAGATCGTTTTGCTAGTAGTAGCCCTGCGATGACCCCACCAATCGCACCCCCTGTAGCTCGATGAAGCCTTCCTTGTAAGATATGGCTTGTAATGTGTGTGTGTAATGTCAAAAACTCTGTTTAGTTGTTGTGATGAATGAAATGTTCTGCTTGGTTCTTTGATGATTGTCACTATTTTGCGTTCATTTCATCCGGTTTTGCGACTGCCCCGCTCTTGTTTTTGGAAACATATCACTCGTATTCCTTTTGTTGATGTTAAAGGTACTGGGTTTTCAAAAACAAGAATCTATTTCTTAAAATCTTACACATGTTTTCACTTCAGCATGGCACCTCGTCGCGAACCCCCGCCGCCACCACCATCCACAGTGGAGGCGCTGTTGGCCCTGCTGATGGAGGATCGTCAGGCCAGCCGAGATGAGAGTGCGGCTACCATTGCCGCTCTGCAACAACTAGCTGCTGCCAACAACCACAATGGCAACGGCAATGGAGCCCGCTCGAGGCTTCGAGGCTGAGAGACTTTCAGCACACCAACCCCCCAGTCTTCACTAGGATTGTGGAGCCTCTCGATGCTGACGACTGGCTCCGCACCATTGCAAACAAACTGGAGGTTGCTTCAGTTGAGGAGAATGATAAGGTCCTGTTTGCCTCCCATTTTCTTGCTGGTCCTGCCAGAACTTGGTGGGAGACTACACGTGAGACTGTTGCTGCTGGTCACGGGTTCAACTGGGAGGATTTCTCTGCAAGATTCCGCAAGTACCACATTCCCCAGGGAATGATGGCACTTATGCGGGAGAAATTTCTGAAGCTGACGCAGGGAAGTATGCCGGTGTCTGAGTACTGGGAGAATTTCACTACTCTGTCCCGGTATGCACAGGAGGATATTAACACTGATGCTAAGAAGAGGGAAAGGTTCTTAAATGGGCTGGATGATGAGCTCCAGTGCTCTCTAGTGGTGGTTCCATTCCAGGACTCGGAGACCCTTGCAAATGCCGCTATGGTGCTGGAGCACAAGCGGAAATCTGCTGATGATAACCGCAAGAGGAAAATGACTGCGCATGGAGGACCTAGTGCTCAAAGGACTCGCAACACTCCGTATGCGAGGCCATCATCCCACAAGGCGCCTGCTTATGCACCCCGCCCCAACCACAACGATGCACCAAGGCCCAACAACTACAACCACCCTGCACCTTATGCACCAAGGTACGGAGGAAATAGCTATGGTGGTAACCATGGTAATCATTCTGGGAATCATCATGGAAACTGCTATGGAGGCAACAATGGTGGAAATGGGAACAACTCCAACAATGCTCCCAAGCCTAACCCAAGCTCAAAGCCTTCTGGAGGTTGCTTTGCCTGTGGAAAGGAAGGTCACTTCGCTCGTGAGTGCCCCACCAGAGCTACTGCTCCAGCCCAGCCTAATGCAACCAAGATGAACCATGGTCCTTCCACTGGACGGCAGAATAGGATGAAGGGACACCTGAACCACGTCAATGCTGCAGAAGCTCAGGAGGCACCAGACATGGTGATGGGTATGTTTCCTGTCAACTCGGTGCCAGCCGCAGTACTGTTTGATTCTGGTGCATCGCATTCCTTTGTCACTAAACCATTTGCTGAGAAAAGTGGTATGAAGCATTCCCGTATGCACAACCCTATGTTAGTACACATACCTGGGGATAGTACTAAAGCCAACTTAATTTGCAATGAAGTACCAGTAGAAATACAAGGGAAAACTTTTCATGCTGATCTTATAGTGCTGGGATCCAAAGGGATAGAAGTGGTACTCGGTATGAACTGGATGGCCAAGTATAGGGGAGTTATTGACTGCACTAAGAAATCTATTGAAATGATCTCTGAGGATGGGGAAGAGGTTGCGTACACTGCAACTAAACCCTCGTCACAAGTTCACTGCCACACTGGTATAGCCCACCCTGTCATTGAGGAAGTCCCGGTCGTTTGCAAATACCCGGATTTTTTTCCTGAAGAGTTACCCGGTATGCCCCCTGATCGGGATATCGAGTTTGTAATCGAGTTAGTGCCCGGAACTGGACCCATAGCACAGAAGACTTATCGGATGAACCCAAAAGAATTAGATGAGTTGAAGACACAGCTGGATGACATGTTAAGAAAAGGTTTGATTCGCCCTAGTGCATCACCGTGGGGATCTCCGATCATTTTTGTGGAAAAACGGGACGGTACCACTCGTTTATGTGTGGACTACCGCAAGTTGAATGATGTTACCATCAAGAACAAATACCCGTTGCCCAAAATTGAAGACCTGTTTGACCAGCTGAATGGGGCCGTAATCTTCTCAAAGATCGACCTTCGGACTGGTTATCACCAATTGAAAGTCCGTGATACTGATATTCCCAAGACTGCTTTCACCACTCGTTACGGGCTGTATGAATACACCGTGATGTCCTTTGGTCTAACCAATGCCCCTGCCTATTTCATGAATCTCATTAATAAGGTATTCATGGATTTTCTAGACAAGTTTGTCGTGGTGTTTATTGACGACATTCTCATATATTCAAGGAGTGAGGAAGAACACGAAGAACAACTGAGAATTGTGCTCGGAACACTTCGTGAGCATCAATTGTATGCTAAGTTTAGTAAATGTCAATTATGGTTGACGGAAGTCGGATTTCTTGGACATGTAGTATCTGCGGGAGGAATATCTGTTGACCCTACTCTAGTTCAGTCTGTGGAGAAGCGTGTTGCTCCGACCAACTAGACTGAAGTCAGATCCTTTCTGGGTTTGGCAGGGTATTACCGCAAGTTTGTTCAGGGATTCTCGAGTATAGCCAGACCCCTCACCCATTTGCTCAAGAAGGATAGCAAGTTCCTATGGACGGACAAGTGCGAAGAGAGTTTCAATGAGTTGAAGCGTCGACTGGTGTCTGCTCCAATCCTTATAATGCCGGATATCACCAAGAATTTCGACGTGTATTGTGACGCTTCTAAGCTTGGTCTTGGAAGCGTACTTATTCAAGAAGGGAAGGTGATATCTTTTATATCCCGCCAGTTGAGACCCCACGAGTTGAATTATCCCACTCATGACTTAGAGCTTGCTGCTGTTGTTCATGCCCTCAAGACATGGCGACACTTTCTTATGGGAAGAAGAGTGGAAATTTACACGGATCATAAGAGTTTAAAGTATATCTTTACTCAACGTGAGCTCAACATGAGGCAGCGCCGCTGGACTGAGCTCATTAAAGATTATGATCTGAGTATTCATTATCACCCTGGAAAGGCAAATTTGGTTGCGGATGCTCTTAGTCGAGAGCCGGCCTCTCTAAATGCTATGATTCTAGTAAGGCAGCCCGAGTTGTGGAAAGAGCTAGACCAGCTTGGCATTGAAGTGGTCAGCTATGGTATGTTAGATGCCATAGAAGTTAAACCAACTCTGGTTGACCAAATCAAAGAAGCACAGAAGGGCCAGAAAAGTATTGATGGTATTAAGGCCCGCATGGAAAAGGAGAAGGTTGCTGGGTTTACTATCGATGTTGATGGGGGATTATGGTATGAAGGCCATATTTGTGTTCCCTCTGAGTCTGATCTCAAGCAGACCATCATGGCCGAAGCTCATGAGACCATGTATTCTATCCATCCTGGAGGAACAAAGATGTATCAAGGCCTGAAGGAGAGATTCTGGTGGCATGGAATGAAGAGGGAGATTGCTTCATTTGTAGCCAAGTGCCATGTCTGCCAGCAAGTGAAAGTTGGGCACCAGCGTCCCGCTGGCTTGCTCCAGCCATTGCAAATACCTGTTTGGAAGTGGGATGAAGTAGGGATGGACTTCATCACAAGACTTCCTAGGTCCAGCCGAGGAAATGATTCTATATGGGTTGTCGTGGACAGGCTCACGAAAGTGGCTCACTTTATTCCTGTCCGGACCACCTATCGTGGAGATCAGCTTGCTGATCTTTACATTACTCGGATTGTCAGCCTGCACGGAGTCCCAAGCAGGATTGTGTCTGATCGAGGTACACAGTTCATATCTAGATTTTGGAAGAAGTTGCATGAGAGTTTGGGAACCAAATTAGCTTTTAGCACAGCCTATCACCCGCAGACTGATGGACAAACAGAGCGTGTGAACCAAATTCTGGAAGACATGCTCCGTGCTTGTGTGTTGTTCTATGGAGTTAAATGGGAAGACTGTCTGCCTTTCGCAGAGTTTTCTTACAACAACAGCTATCAGTCTAGCTTGCAAATGGCCCCTTTTGAAGCACTGTATGGACGCAAATGTCGTACACCTCTGAATTGGACTGAGACTGGAGACAGTCAGGTTTTTGGTGTGGACACTTTGAAAGCTGCAGAAGAGCAGGTTCAACTTATTCGGGAACGTTTAAAGACATCTCAATCTCGTCAGAAGAGTTATGCTGATACGAAGCGTCGTGATGTCTCTTTCAGCATTGGAGATTTCATGTACCTTCGTGTTACGCCACTCAAAGGGATGCAGCGTTTCCATGTCAAAGGAAAGCTGGCACCCAGGTATATTGGCCCTTTTAAGATCTTGGCACGTCGTGGCGAAGTTTCTTATCAGTTAGAATTACCTGAGGAGCTATCTGCGTTTCACAATGTTTTCCATGTGTCATTGCTCCGGAAATGTCTGCAAGTACCTGAGAAGGATCTCTCGTATCAAGACATAAACTTCAGGACCATTGATATCAATGATGACTTGACTTATCGTGATAGACCCCTGCGGGTTCTCGAGGAGATTGTGCGCGCTACCAGGAGGCGTGCTATAAAATTCCTTAAGATTCAGTGGACGAATCACTCTGAGGAAGAAGCTACCTGGGTGCGTGAGGATGAGATCAGGAAGGAGTTCCCTGATTTTCTTAAAGCCTAGACCCGCGAATCTCGGGACGAGATTCTTTTAAGGGGGACAGATTTGTCACACCCCTTTTTTTAAGCACTTGTTTAATATTAAATTAGAAAGCCTCTTAAGACTTTGTAAGAAAATTAAGTGGACAACATGTTGGTGTAGTCATGTTTATCTATGCAATATAAGTGGTGTGTTTCTTTTCACTCATTTGAGGATTTTCCCTGATGATTGATTATTTCCTGCCTGATGTTTTTCAACTGGAAACCCTAAGATTTTTCTTCTCAAACTTTGGGGAATGCTTGATTCACTCATGATAGCATTATTTAGTCATGTCTTGACCAAGGAAACACTTTGGTTTGGATTTAAATAGCTTTGGGAATTTATTTCCTATTTAATCTTTTAGCAGAAAAATAGCAGAACTAGCTGTTTTCCACACTTGTTTTCAGGGGTAAACTTATTTGATTTGTTGTTTTCTTGTTTTATTATGGTTGATCATGTTATGGAATACAACTAAATGCCACTGGTTTAAATTTCTCACTTGGAAAACAACCTAATCCATGATTGTTTTCCTAGTATAAAAATATTGCAAAACCAATTCTATTTGGAAAACAGAAACATAGCTTTTTGGACAGTTGTTTTCAGAAGGTTAACCAACTCCAATTTTTGTGTACTGGTTGTTTTCTCAAACTAGAAAGTACATAGAACAATTACCAACTTGAATTTTCAAAATCCAAGTTCTTTTGCCCTTTCAAACAGAAGCAAACTTTTGCTTCAAATCATTGTTTTTTTCAACACTTAGTGAAATTTTCACTAAGTCTTTTTCTGAATTTTTCTGAATCTGTTTTTGAACAGAACTTGGGGGATGAATTTCTTGATCTGTGCTTCATCTTTTTGTGTGGAATTTGATCCTAGTCACTCACCTAGGATTCCTCTGCCTCACCATGTGCTTGGATGCCCGGGAGTTGCCTTAGCAAGGAAGGAAAGAAGAGAGGAAGTAGGGCTCGGGTAGGAGGGGGTGTGCTAGTGGCATAGCAAAAACCTCTCATGCCTCTCTACCCCTAGCCCCACTGTGGTCACTAGTGGCTCTAAAACCGCCCCTGGCTCGAGAGAACACGAAGAAACCGGCCCCCCACCTCTCTGCTTGCCAACGTGCACAGGCACATGCCACCCGAGAGCACCCACACGGGGCCCGTGCCTACAAAGCCTCCGAGGCCATGCCCTCTCTCCAGAGCACTCCCCACACCTACACTACACCACCCCCGAGACACCAACCCGTGCCTCGCCGTGTGCGAGGAGCACGGGCAGATTCTCACCGCCGGCCACTGCAAGATCTACCCCGGCGTAACGATCGATCCCGTGCCTTAGCGCTCGCCATTTCTGCATGCGTGCAACCACCGTGAGCTTAGCTCCGTCCCTGACATCCTCCGCGGCCGTTTTGCTTGCAGAATCGCCCACGCCATCGCCGCCGTGTCCGCCGCGCCGTCGCAGAGAAGGAGCCGCCATGGAGGAAACGAGCATCGTCGTCGTCGCGCCACCAGCACCCCACGACCCCACCGCCACCACTCGCCGCTTCGTAACAACCCTAGGTGAGCACCCAGCCCGTCCCGTGCACGCCTGTAGGGTGTTCGTCCGCAGCGAGGTCGGGTTAGAGGGGAGGAAGAAGAAAGAAGCGGACCGTTGATCGCGAGATCAACGGCCACGCTTGAACGCAGCGTTTCCCGCACCCGGCGCCCGCGCGCGCGCGTGCCTGGGCTAGCCTAGGCGCTAGTTGGGCCGCGCGTAGCGAATCCGGCCCATCTGGGCATTTCCCTGTTAGATTTAAAATTAACTTTTTTCTGGCAGAATGATATGTGTTAGCTTTTGGCCTAGAAAAGGTAGCAAATGAATTTATTTAACCTTGCTAATTTTTGTGCCTATATCCATACAAAATCACAACCACCTCCCGTTGGCAGAATAATTTTTGGACTTTTAGTTATTTTTCTATAGCTATTTTGCCAGACAGTATCCTTAAAATTGAAATGAATAGAACTTCAAAAATACATAACATTTTTGAGCAAACTAAACTGTTTTGGAAATCCCTTGTCAATACCTACCAGTAGAATTTTAGTTTGCACCAAGGTGAGTTACCATTTGGAAATGCCATACATTTTGGTGAAACATCTGTGAGCCATTCCAAGAATTTTAGGTGGAGTTTGGGACATTATTTTTGGTGGGACCAATTGGAGATGCTTTTTAATGTTAAGGGCTATTACATCCTAGAAGTATTTAATTTTTGGAGCCATAAAAAAAATTAGGGAGACATAACAAGTTTGGGTACCTTTCTGCCTAATTTTAATTCCTAGATCTTGTTTTATATGTTCATGTTGTGATGTGCAAATGATGTTTTCTTGCTTGTAATGTTGTTTTCCAGTGTGGTTATAATGTTTACAAGTTTTATGAACATATTAGAATAAATGGTTTGAGTGGTAGAATTTTTAGAATTATTTTCCATGCATAGATCTTGCTCATAGCTTAATTTCTATCTAGGTTTTTGAGTAGATTTTTAGATGTGTATTAGGCTTATTGCTAGATTAATTTTCATGGAACCAGTACCATTTAGGTACTGTTATTTTGGTTATAGCACCTCTGGTTACTTGGTGCTTGTGTTTGGAATAGATTTAAATAGCATTGCTTAAGTCTAGTTTTCATACTAGAATATCCATGCATGCATTTTTGTCTTGTTTTCCACTAGGGAAAAACATGAATCTTTGTGGTTGAAAACAGAGGATGGAATGTCCTTGTGGAATTGTTATCTTAGTGTTTTCACCTCTGTTATTTTTCCCCTTAAGTAGTAGAAAAGCATGAGTAACACTTGGGTGCCTAGATTTAATTCCCTCACATGTGTAGCTTTTTAGCCTAGTTTTTCCTTGGTAAATAGCTAGACTTTTTATTTTGTTTTGGGGGATCCAGTAGCATTTTGGTACTGATTAGAGGAGTATTCTTCCTCTGTTAGTTTGCACATGTGTGCATAAAATTAACAAGTGTAGTACAAACTAGTCTAGCATTTTTCCAAAGTTTCTACTAGTATGAGTAGGAGTTTTTGGAGCTAGTTTGTTTGTCACTTGGGTAACTTGGGTGATACATTTTAATTTCTTGCTGTATGTGTCACTTGTAGCATTGTTTGTCTTGGTTGGTTCTGAAAGTGCGCCTTTATTTCTTTTTGCGACGTTAGAAAACGAGGAGGAAGGATTTGCTGAAGAGGGATATTGCAACTCCTGTTACTTTCAGGACCAGGATCATCACTTGTCCCAAGGCAAGCCATCCTAATGCTTGCTGTATAAATACTTATCATTATATATCATGCATGCTTTTCACTTCTGAAGTTTTCACAAAACTATACTCTCAAAACTATTTTTGTTGTGAATACTACTACTATTAATATTACTAGAAGAAGGAATCATATTAATAGTCAACTTGGTATTACCAAGCCCTTAGCCACTAAATGGTATATAAATACCATTCACCAAATTAAAACTTGGGTTCTTAAATGAACTAAATAAAATGTGCTTTTGTAAACAAATGCCTTATGGAAGAAAAACCCCGGAGGAAGGGTGAGACCCTGTCTATCGGAAGGATGTCATGATGGGAAATTTTGAGAAAAGTTTACAAAAGACACATAACCTAGTCTTCGCTGGACAACCATTATCGTACTGCCACTTTACCCCAATAAGGGTAGGGGCTTGATTAAAAACTTGTTATGGTTAGTATGTCTGCTATCTCAAGTGCTATAGGGGATTGGATCCTCCGAACCGAAATGTCGCTAGGAGTGAGAATACGAGACATCTAAAGTGTGGGATTAATTTTCCCTCCGGATGCAGCAGTTGGGTCTCCTGTTTGGGCGGTGTGTGACACGGCTTGCCGGGGTGGGGTAACCCCAATTGAAGAGATAGTCATGTACTAGCTTGCACATAGTGGATAGTCAAGATCAGCTATCTGATTGTTCTCATATGTTGTGAACAGACCATGGTTGTTTCATGGCGGATTCTGGATCCAGTAGAAAAGTGTACACCTCTGCAGAGTAAAACTATTTCGAGATAGCCGCGTCCTCGGATATGGACGGTTGAATGGCCATGTAGCTAGTATTGTGTCAAATTTTCAAAAGAGGTTTTGAAGGACGGCTTTGTACCTGCGAGGTACTAAGGAGGAATGACTTGGTATCTGCGAGATACGAAAGAGAAGGAAACTATTACTAAAAGTTTCTGAAAAGAAAACTTTCTTTTCTAAAACTAATCTTATAAAACCTCCGAGATATGTGATATCTACGAGAGAAAAACTACATTATTTTAGATGATTTTTCACAAAGAACTAAACCTGAAAAATCAACCATTGTAAATCTTTTATCTCTCATGGGTAGCTGAACCATATGTATGGCCTACCCACTTCACCAAATAAGCATGTATGCATAATTGTAAGCTCATAAAGGATGTCTTGTTGAGTACATTCAAATGTACTCATTTGGTTTCGCCCCTGGTATCTACTTATCAGACTACGAGGAGCCACCACAGGAGGAGTTCTATGAGGAGGAGTTCTACACTGATGGCCCTGCGAGTTAGTATCGTCTCCCAGTCAGCAGCCTGTAGGATGAGGCGTGACTCGGGTTCTACTACGCTATGCTTATCGTCTTCCGCTGTGTTTATTTTGAATGCCTGTCCTGTGTGACAGATGTCAAGAACTTGGTCATGTGACCATTTATGTAAGACTCTAATATTCGTGTAATGGATGATGTATTCTGTATGCCAACTACGTATGTTGTTCACAACTGGTTATTCTGGGATTGTGAATGAATGCATATGAGGGGTTCTGGACCCTCCGGTCTGGGGCCTCTACACCTGATCAAGAGAAAACAACTTCCACTTGTCCTTTTGGAACCTATACTTATAGACGTATGCCTTTTGGTTTATGTAATGCTCCTGCTACCTTTCAAAGATGCATGTCTGCTATCTTTCATGGTTTTTGTGAAAAAATTGTGGAAGTCTTCATGGACGATTTCTCCGTCTATGGAACTTCTTTTGATAATTGTTTGCAGAATCTTGATAAAGTTTTGCAGAGATGTGAGGAGACTAATCTTGTTCTTAATTGGGAGAAATGTCATTTTATGGTTAATGAAGGAATTGTTCTTGGACATAAAATCTCTGAAAGAGGTATTGAAGTTGATAGAGCTAAAGTTGAAGCTATTGAGAAAATGCCCTGTCCCAGGGATGTTAAAGGTATTCAAAGTATTCTTGGTCAAGCTGGTTTCTATAGAAGGTTTATTAAAGAATTCTCTAAAATATCAAAACCTCTTACTAATCATCTTCAAAAAGATGTACCATTTTTTTGATGAAGATTGTAAAGAAGCTTTTGAAATTTTAAAGAAGGCTTTAATATCTTCCCCTATTGTTCAACCATCTGATTGGAATTTACCATTTGAAATTATGTGTGATGCTAGTGATTATGCTGTAGGTGCTGTTCTTGGACAACTGATAGATAAGATGTTAAATGTTATTCATTATGCTAGTAAAACCCTTGATGCTGCTCAAAAGAATTATGCTACCACTGAGAAAGAATTCCTAGCCGTGGTTTTTGCTTGTGATAAATTTAGGCAGTATATTGTTAATTCTAAAGTTATTATTCATACTGATCATGCTGCTATTAAGTACCTTATGTAAAAGAAAGATGCTAAACCTAGGGTTATTAGATGTGTGCTTCTCTTACAAGAGTTTGATTTACATATTATGGATAGGAAGGGTGCTGAAAATCCTGCTGCTGATAATTTTTCTAGATTAGAAAATATCTCTGATGACCCTATTCCTGTTAATGATAGTTTTCCTAATGAGCAGTTAGCTGCAATAAAAGTGAGCTCTCAAGAGAGTATATGGTATGCTGATTATGCTAACTTTATTGTTTCAAAGTATTTGCCTCCTACCTTCATAGCTCAGTAAAGAAGAAAATTCTTCTATGATTTGAGGCATTATTTTTGGGATGACCCACACTTATATAAAGAAGGTGTTGATGGTATCATGATAAGATGTGTTCCTAAAAATGAACACCAAGAGCTATTGAGAAAATGTCATAGTAGGGCTTATGGAGGACATCACGCTGGAGATAGAACTGCACATAAAGTTCTACAATCAGGTTTTTATTGGCCTATTCTCTTTAAAGATACTAGAAAATTTGTTTTATGTTGTGATCAATGTCAAAGGGTTGGAAATATTTCTAGACGTAATGAAATGCCTATGAATTATTCTCTTGTTATTGAACCGTTTGATAGTTGGGGTTTTGACTTTATGGGTCCTTTCCCTCCTTCACAAGGCTATACTCATATTCTTGTTGCTGTTGATTATGTTACTAAATGGGTAGAAGCTATACCTACTAAAAGTGCTGATGGTGAAACCTCTTTAAAAATGCTTAAGGGCATTATTTTCCCTAGGTTTGGTGTACCTAGATATCTTATGACTGATGGGGGTTCTCATTTTATTCATGGTGGTTTTAGAAAGACCCTTGCTAAATATGATGTTAATCATAGAATTGCCTCACCCTATCATCCTCAAACTAGTGGGCAAGTAGAATTATCAAATAGAGAAATCAAATCTATCTTGCAGAAGACTGTTAACAAATCTAGAAAAAATTGGGCTAAGAGATTAAATGATGCTCTATAGGCTTATAGAACTGTTTACAAAAATACCGTGGGCATGTCTCCTTATAAAATGGTTTATGAAAAAGCTTGTCACTTGCCTCTAGAATTAGAACACAAATCTTATTAGGCAGTGAAAGAACTAAATAGAGATTTTAAACTTGTCGGTGAGAAAAGGTTGCTTGACTTAAGTTCTTTAGATGAATGGAGGAGTGAAGCATATGAAAATGCTAAGCTCTTTTAAGAGAAAGTTAAAAGGTGGCATGATAAGAGAATTATTAAAAGAGAATTTCATGTTGGTGAGAAAGTGCTATTGTATAGGTCTCGTCTCAGATTTTTTGCAGGAAAATTACTCTCGAGATGGGAAGGACCTTTTGTTATCGAAGAGGTATATCGTTCGGGGGAAATTAAAATTGTTTCCCTTGAAGACAACACTTCACAAGTGGTGAATGGCCAAAGACTCAAGCATTATATGTCCGGAGATCCTTATAATGAAAATGTTGATTGTATTCAAGCCATGATCCCGGAGGAGTTTATTAAGAAGCATATTTCAGAAACTGCAGAGTCAGCTTTCGAATAGGTAACAGTTTTGGTAAGAAAACATTCGCGAAACATCTTACAACTTATATTTTTACTGTTTTTAGAAAATATGAAAAATTATGAGCCGGAAACGAGAGGGAGATGGAGCCTCCACACCATAGGGTGGCACGGGCCCACCTCTGGCCGCGCCAGCCCATGGTGTGGGCGCCCCGGAGCCCCTCTCCGACTCGTTTTCGACCTGGACTTTTCTTTTGTTATGAAACTCTTTGCTATATAATCCCAGACCCCCCACGGTCCGTATATCGTTTTCTCGTCGTGTTTCTATTTTGAGTTGTTTCTGCTAGATTACATCTTCAGATCTAGAGCAACAATGGCTTCTCCTAGATCTCCCAAAGACAGTTTCTTTGAGAACATGGTCAACCCGTACTTGAACGAGTTGAAGATGCATCCCAAGGAATTGCTGCTCAAGGACGGGAAGGTGCAGCTTGAAGATATTCGGGGCCCTAGAGGAGAAGGCGGTCTGGAAGCCAGGATGGAAGAATTGGAGCAAGAAGTTTTCAGGTACAAGAAGATGGCGGAGCGTGAAGTTGAGATCATCGACAGGATAAAGACAAAACAGATCACTGAATACAAGAGGGAGAATTTGAAGCTTTGGGAGGAGATTCTCTCGGTCACCAAGGACACCAATGATCTGCAAGCACAACTCTATGACGTGCAGAACCAGAACTGTGAGTATGAGAACAGGTTTAAACGTATAAGCTCTGCTGCTAGTTTCAGGATGATGGAGACCAGGACGTCATTTGTGAATGGAGAGCCTTTACCTTGGAAGACCGAGGATGAGAAGGATCCACCACCACCGAAGAATTGATTCGTCATTGGTTTTGGCATCCCCTCAGCTTGTTCCAAGCATGGCGGGAGTGTCGCGGTATCACATCACTATCTTTCATCTTTTTACTTTTTCAGTAGAGTCATATCATGAGTAGAGAGGTTATCATATAGGATGGTTTGCAGTATGGAAGTGTCTCTCCCTAGTTGGTTATCGTTGTATCCGTTGGTGTGAGTTGCTGGTTTGAAATATTGATGAGAAGTTTCATCATTTACTTTCTATGCACATTATTTCAGTTTTTAACTTATGTCATATGGTTGAGCTTGCTATTAGTATTTGGTATCACTCTAGAGATCATCAAGTTAATCTAGTTGGTTTTGGCGAACTTAGCTTGGGTCAGCAGAAATAATAATTTGAGTTGCTAGTTTAAGAAAGAGGAATTTTCCTATTAGCTCATGAACTTAGTATTCACAAGTTAAGATCGTTTGTGCTTTCAATGAAGATTGCATGATTGGTTTCATCATATGTATATTTGTTTGTTTTCCTTCAACTCTTATGCTTGCTACCCAGCCTTGCTAGCCAAAAACCCTGTACTGAGAGGGAATGCTTCTCGTGCATCCAAACCTTAAACCCCAAAACATTGCCCATTGTGTCCACCATACCTACCTACATGTGGTATTTCACCGACACTCCAAGTAAATTGATCATGTGCTACCTTTAAAACTTTCCAATTACTCCTGATTTGTGTTCCTGTTTTAGCTCATGAGGACGCAAATAGAGAATCTTTATCTCACTTGTTGATTGGACTCACACACCTGGACTAGTGGATTCATCCGCTTATCCAAATGCTAGAAGAGCTTGCAGCAGGGTTCCCAGCCCCAAATAATAATACAAATTCTCTTCACTCATTTTCCCCCCTGATATATCAATCAAAGCATAATTGTGTAAACAAAAGAGAAAGAGGGATGACCTTCTATACCAGTTGCGTCCTTCTATGGGAGCCGCTCTTGTGAGTCTAGTTGGCTTGTGACGTACTGTATTTCCTGTTTGCCATTCGTTGACATAAATATACACCTCCCAAAATTCAGACACTCCTCCATGGTTTGTGATTGTTGGCGGGCACCCGAGGATTCGGTTAGCCATGGTTTATGTGAGATGGATGGGAGGAGTGTCATGCATTTTATACCTCTGTTTATTAAAGTAAAAGCTCTAGCACATGAGTAGTCAATTCTTCCCTCTGCGAAGGGCCTATCTTTTACTTTTATGTTGAGTCAGTAAACCCATTTCCTTCTGTCTCCAGCAAGCATTTGAGTTGTTGTGATCACATCATCTATATGTTGATTTATTCAATCATGCTTTCTATCCTTCTTTGTTTAGCACATGCTTTATTACCTGAATGAATATTATTTTGAAAGCTATGAATCACTGTAAAAGAGTTGTTATAATTAAGCATGTTCAGCTCTACAATATAAACCTTGTTATAAAGACTTCACCTAAGATAAGTATAATTTCATTAAATGTTCTCTAACCAAGAACGAAGTTTGCCATTACCAATTTTGATTCTCTCTTTTGCATCTTTGTTTGTGACTCCCTTTACTTGTTTCAAGTTAAGTTATATGAGAGGAAGTTGCTGTCTGTAATGATTGGTGCATAGGTAAATGTGATGCTTCTTGTCCGTATTTTATTTATCGACACTTCACTCCATATACCTGTGGTCATGTTTTCTGAGTTCAGTTTCGCTTGGGGACAAGCGAGGTCTAAGCTTGGGGGGAGTTGATACGTCCATTTTGCATCACTATTTTATATCATAATTTTCTGTTATTCATCGATATATTTCATCTTATGATGCATCTCTTATGTTATTTTATCTTATTTTTCATGTTTTATAATTTTTGGAAAATAAACACCGGGACCAGAAATCTGATGAAAAAGCGCCGTCGAGATACCATATTTCAGAAGATCAGAAGAAGAAGGGGGACATCCGGGGGTTCCTAAAAGTTCAGAGGAGGAACCCAGCCAGAAGGAGAGCCAGAGAGGGGGCCACTAGGGGCCCACACCTAGGGGTGGCGCACCCCATGGCCCCACCACTTAGGGGTGTGGCCACCCTGGCCCACCTCTGGGGGTCACCTTTGGCGTGCCTGGCCCCCAAGGAACCCTAAGCCTCATTCCATCCTCGAAGAATTATTCCGCCGCTGCCGCGGGGCGGAAAACACCCTAGAGAGAAAAGCTCTCTGGCAGGGAGAAATCTGCCGGGGAAATTCCTCTCTGGAGAAAGGAAATCACCACCATCATCACCTTCATCGCTCCGGTCATCATCAAGATCGTCATCACCACCAGCACCATCACCCTCATCATCCACCGTCATCCCACTTTAACAATTAGGGGCCTCTATTGTTGTTTTGCATTAGATCTCTCCCCCGGTGTGGATTACTTGTTAGTACTTGATGCTTGTGAGATTTATCGGTGTTTGCACTTTATGACCAGATTTTTATCATCCATTATATCACCTCTGATTATGATCCATATGATGTCTTGTGAGTAGTTCGTGTTGTTCTTGAGGACATGGGAGAAGTCAAGTTGTTAGTAGTGAAGTAATGTTGAATAATATTTAATGTTTGATATTTAAGTTGTGGTGTTATTCTCCTAGTGGTGCCATGTGAATGTCGACTACATGAAACTTCACCATTTATGGGCCTAGGGGGATGCATCGTGTATTTGACTACTAATTGTGGGGTTGCCAGAGTGACATAAACCTAAACCCCCGTTAGGAAACCATTACAGAGGGAGCGTAGAATCCCAAAGTTTAAAGCCGTGGTTAGATTTATTTCTTAATAACTTTCTTATAGTTGCGGATGCTTGCAAGGGGTATAATCACAAGTATGTATTAGTATTGGATGGGACGGTACGTTAGCATAGGTTCACCCACACAACACTTATCAAAACACCTAAAATTATTCAGCTGCATGGAACAAAAGCACTTGACAGAAACCTCCCGTGTGTGATAAGGGGTTGCCCGATCTTCTCGATGAACACTCACGATAACTTGATGGATAAATTGTGTCTTGCTGAAACCTCTCCGGCTGATCCGTGATGCCAATGCAACAGCTCTCAATCCCTTTGGATATTCTCAACTCCACACACTTGCACAACGTAATCAATGACTACGAGTGGTCCTGTATCTACTGATTCCCAATGGCACAACAGATAGCACGCATAATTTGCAAGGGGTAACTCCACCAAACCGGTGGGGATAAATTCAGATGAACATAGTTCAATTCTGGAATCTAGGGTTTATGTTTAACTTGGTCTCACCTCTAATTTCGTGGGAAGAGGTATATATAAGGGGGGGGTGGCGGCCAAGAGAGGGGGGTGCGCCCCCTAACCTAATCCTACACGGTTTGGTGCACCCAAACCCATACAAACCGACCCAATAAGGGGGGGTGCGGCCAACTAGGCATGCAAGCCTTTTATTCCACGTGTGGGAGGACCTAGGACATGTCCTTTGTGCTCCCATAACTCTAAAACGCACCAAACAATAATTTGGGCTGAACCAAGCAAGGACATGTCCTTGGTGGTCTCAATTCCCTCTAATCTTTATTCTGCCTCCTCCTTCTCCCTTGGGCTTGCATGATCATCTCCCTCCATGTGTTCTTCCATGCTTTGCTCCATGACTCCATGCTCCTTGCCTCCAATAATGTTTGTGTTATCAATAACCTGAATCATACATAAATGCAGGGATTTAGGTAGTATAACATTCTTATAAACACAAACAACACAATCCATTAAGAAGGAATTCACCTTATAGTAATCATAAATTAACTTCAATATTTCCTTCCAACTCAAGCATGAACAATCATCATGTACCCCTATAATATCCATATCATCCTCCCTTTCTTCATGACAAGACGTCCTCGGCTTGTGGTAATCTGAACATTGAAGAAACAAAAAGAACAACGGGTATACACAATACATATTTTTATCATGGGGTGCATTAGTGTTGTGTACATGATATATACTTTCATATGACAGGATGCAACGAAATTTGCATGTATGTATCACAAAATTGTCACAAGAAAACAAATAGTATCTTATCTCATAGCAATCACAATTGCAAATATAAGTGAAGCTCAGGAAATTATGATCATAAGGAGAAACATCTATGTATAAATTCTTATTGGTTTTGATCAAACCAAGTGTTCTCACAGAAGATCTATAATCAAAATTGGTTATAGCAGTGTAGTCAATTGTCTTATCAATCATAGTATAACCATCATGGTGATTGCAACTCATTTTGCAAATATAAGTGAAGTATAAATCATCAGCATATGTACGTATCAAATGTTGCTGAAAATTAAACATATGTGTAGAATCTTCCTTAGTTGTAGCCAATTGTAAACAATTCAACCAATGTAACACATTATTTAATTTAGCAATTGTATCACAAGTAATACATATGTGATCCACCATAAAAATTTCATTCATGTTATTGTCACCAACCAAATTAAAAGTGAAACAAGTAGCATAAGTGCTAGAATTTATATATGTAATTTCAGCAATCCTATTCATAGCACATTTCACATTAATTGGTTTATGTAACATGATGGAATACACAATATTCATAGGTGGTATCTTAGCAATCACTTCTTTATGTGAAATCAAAACCACATGCTCAAAATTTGAAATATACAAACTAACACATGGTGGTGAACTATATGTGGTTATCAACTCATAAGAACTAACACATTAGTAGAGTCACAAAAAGTTGTACTTGTTAGTGGCAGCTCCAAATCAGCACCAATAGCAATAACATCCTCCTCAGATATAATAGGCACTGATTCATCTCTCTCAAGTGGTGATGCAGGTTGTACTAGTGATGGCTCCCTTTCTTCAAGAGGAACCTGCATATCACAAGGCATAGTACTAGGCACAATGGCATGCTCCTCCAATGGATGTGGTGGTGGTGCAGGTTGTACTATAGGCTCCCTTTCTTCAAAAACAACATGCACATTACATGAAACAACACTAGGAGTAGACAGGATTATGTTAGTAGAAACAACCTCACATGTTTGCTCAACTTCGGATCCCATTACTTGAGGATAACATAATGGTTGCTTTCTAACCTCCATACAATTTTCAAGTGAAACATGTTTTCTTCGATGATATTGATGATCCCAAAGTAATTTTATGTCAGGATAATATCTAGCAAAATCAAACCGAAATTTGACAATACATGATTTACCCAACAAAAGATGACAACTATTAAATGCTCTAGGAATCACATTACAATAAATTTGCTCTGTATGACCATGAATGGTTAATGGAACAAAAGTACGTCGAGTAATTCTAATTTTATCATCATTAGTAATTAACATGTATGGATTTGCTTGAAAAGTTTCCAATTGCAATTGCTCAACAACATCAAGACTAATAAAATTAGAATGAGTATCCTTATCAAGAGTTATAGCAGCATGGCAACCTTTGATGTCTGCCATGAGGTGGAACAAATTTGCTGCAGGCATTCCAGTAGACTCCTCCTCCCAGAAAGCATCACTGCACATAGAAAAACTACAAAGCTCCATTGATTAACTTGTTAGAAACAAAAAAACAATGTGTTGTGGTGTGCTCTCACAACTCTCTCAAAACAGCAAAGAAAACATGTATCTTACCGCTCCAAAGAGAATAGAAAACACTCACCACAAGTAGTATTAACACGTGTACTGATGTGAAGATGAGAATACCCGGGAGTTTAGCTATCACAAGACAAACAAGGGATATGGTGGGGCTTGGTATGGATACCTACAACACCAATAACAAGTCCTATTTGCTGCTTGTGATGATATGAAAAGCACAGGAAACACACACGTGGAGAATAATGTGGCAAGCAACTATATGGATGGAATTGTTGCAAAGCACTCGAAAGACACTAGCTACAGCTCTTATAAACAGGCACAAGATTGCTCAAAGAACTAGTGCAAAACAGCATGTAAACATCTCCAAAACATGTGGCAATGATCAACAATTTTGAGGCCTCTTTTCCTCTCTTAATTTTCTGTTGTTCTCTCTTATTTTCCCACTCTTTTGGGCCAAATTATGCCTCTTGTACGGACTGTACGAAAAAAAAATTCCAGGAAAACTGCACGTTGAAACAAAAGATTGAGCAGCCTGTGAGCACAAAAACGAGCTATTCTTATATGGGTATACTCCTAATTTGATATGTAGATAGGCCGTGGCTATGGTTCTCAAAGATACGGAGTGGAATTACTATGAAATTGTCAAAGAAACTAAACCGAAAATTAGCTAGAGCGAAGATATTACCTCACGGCAGGAATATGGTACCACGGCAGAGAAACGTAGCAAACAGCTGCCACGGCAGCGCGCGGTGTTACCAAACAGGGAAAAGAACCAGCGCGCGGGCAGTTTTTCGTGTGGCGCGGGCGCGCGGCAAGCAGCAGTGGGCGCGGCAGGAAGGTGCGGGCGCGCGGCAGAAAAACGGGCGGTTTTGTGCCGCCGGCAGAGCTTCCGCGGCAGAAAATGAGTGTTTCCTATGCCGCGACGGCAGGGAACCGCAGCGAACGCGCGCGTGAATTTTATCGACCGCGCACGGTGGAAAACCGAGTTCGTCTAGGGCGCGACACAGCGAGGAATCCGAGTGCGGTTGGAAAGCGATCGGCGGCAGGGTTTTGAGGAATTTCGTGCCGCGGCAGCAAACCTACTCCAACTCGAATTGGATCACAAAGAGCACTCGGATTGGGATTTTTAGGGGATTTTCGGTGGACTCCAAGGGCAAGACTCACGAACACAAGAACCCTAAAACCTAGACCGAAAAGAACAAGACTCAAAAGGAAAAACAGGGACGCAAAAATCAACAAAAACAGCAACTAGAAGAAGCAATTGGTGTTGATCTAAGGCTATGGAAACTCTACTACTCGAATTTTTGTGTGGCTTTTTCTGGATAGGTAGAAAACAAAAACGAATCTAAGGATAAATTGCTCACCGAGTCAACCTGTAACTCTGATACCATATGATAAGGGGTTGCCCGATCTTCTCGATGAACACTCACGATAACTTGATGGATAAATTGTGTCTTGCTGAAACCTCTCCGGCTGATCCCTGATGCCAATGCAACAACTCTCAATCCCTTTAGATATTCTCAACTCCACACACTTGCACAACGTAATCAATGACTACGAGTGGTCCTGTATCTACTGGTTCCCAATGGAACAACAGATAGCATGCATAATTTGCAAGGGGTAACTCCACCAAACCGGTGGGGATAAATTCAGATGAACATAGTTCAATTCTGGAATCTAGGGTTTATGTTTAACTTGGTCTCACCTCTAAATTCGTAGGAAGAGGTATATATGAGGGGGGTGGCGGCCAAGAGAGGGGGGTGCGCCCCCTAACCTAATCCTACACGGTTTGGTGCACCCAAACCCATACAAACCGACCCAATAAGGGGGGGGGTGCGGCCAACTAGGCATGCAAGCCTTTTATTCCACGTGTGGGAGGACCTAGGACATGTCCTTGGTGCTCCCATAACTCTAAAACGCACCAAACAATAATTTGGGCTGAACCAAGCAAGGACATGTCCTTGGTGGTCTCAATTCCCTCTAATCTTTATTCTGCCTCCTCCTTCTCCCTTGGGCTTGCATGATCATCTCCCTCCATGTGTTCTTCCATGCTTTGCTCTCCTTGCCTCCAATAATGTTTGTGTTATCAATAACTTGAATCATACATAAATGCAGGGATTTAGGTAGTATAACATTCTTATAAACACAAACAACACAATCCATTAAGAAGGAATTCACCTTATAGTAATCATAAATTAACTTCAATATTTCCTTCCAACTCAAGCATGAACAATCATCATGTACCCCTATAATATCCATATCAGTGTGTCCTCGAGAACGTTTGTTAATCATAAGTAAACTCACCGGCTTGTCCTTTGCTGAAGAAATGATTGGGCCACTTGCTACAATTATTATTACTGCATTTTATTTACTCGCACTTTATTTATCTGCAATATCAAAAACCCCTACAAATCTATTTTCCAGTATTTACAGTTATTCCTTCATCGAAACTGCTTGTCAACACCTTCTACTCCTCGTTGGGTTCGACACTCTTATTTATCGAAAGTACTACGATACACCCCCTATACTTGTGGGTCATCAGAGCTGTGTTCCCCCAGATAGATATCCCGGACGAGGCCCCAGGCTTCCGTGCGAGGTGAATGTACATCGACACCGGCGAGGTCTACGGTCCTCTAGAGTTTCCTTCCTCTCCGCCTGCGTGACACTCGAGATGCAGGCAGGAGGAGCTTTCTGGGGCCAGCCTGCGGCCTCTGAGGGAGCGCGTGCATTCTCTATATGACACATGCCTTACCCTCGACATGCTCATCAGCGAAATCGTCGACCGACGCCTCGCCCCCTTGCAGCGCCACGGGAGTCGAGGACCCGATGCGGCTCGACGGCCGCCTCCTTCATCTTTGCACCTTTGAGACCACGCTTCAGCTGTTGCTAAACTGTGGCATGCCGGTGAGGCTCCCCTCGGCTTGTCTCCCCTTTACGATCTTTTGGTACGGGAGAGAGACGCGGTCGTGGATATGATGCCACTCTTTGATAGATGCCCCCCTGGCTAAGGGGACAGAGTCACGCGCGGAGAACCCGTATGCGCTGGACCCTATTGAGGAGAGCGTCGAGAGCCCCCTTTTCCTCAAGCCACAGGGTCGGGGGCCTCCTTGTCGAGGGGGCACCGCATGGTGGTGTTGGCCTATGATGAAGAGGAGGACGGGGACGGCGGTGCTCCCCACGCCATGCCCCCTCGCCGACCGAGGTCAGGAGGCGATGAAGATCCGGGCGAAGCATCGCACGAGCATCGCTTGGGAAAAAGGCCAAGGATTGACGACTGACCATCGACCTCAGGCCGAGGAATCAACATTTCCCAGAGGTGGAGGAGTAGGCCCACATCTGCCGAGGCAGGGAGGAGAGGCTCGCCTCTAGAGAGGAGAAGATAGACAAGGCCGAGAAGGACCTCTCAGAATGAGAAGAGAAGAAAGGTGTCACTGAGATTGAGCTCAGCCTCAAGCGAGAGCTCCTCGAGACCATGGAGGCTGAGGTCCGCGAGACGGAGGCCCGTACCCAGCGAAAGATAGACAACTGCAACACCCGGCTTGCCGAGATGATGACCGATCGGGAGGCCGATATCTAGAAGGAAGTTGAAGCCGGCGGCGCGTCCATCCACAAGGAGCTCCTGAGGGAGTTTGGCTAGAAGAACAAGGACCTTGAAACCAAGTTCATCCAGCAAAGGAAGCATCTATAGAAGAAGGTAAAGGACCTCGAGAAGGACCTGCGTCGGGTCCGCTGAAGGTGCGACAAAGAGAGGGAGGCGAAGTAGCTCGCTGCTAAGGAGGTCACAGGTTACCAGACGGACCTGCTAGCTCTGTAGGGAAAGATTGACCTGCTCGTGGAGGGAGAGGAGGAGCGTCGGGCCTCTGCCCGGCAAGCGCGTGAACTGCAGCGTCAGTTCGAGACACTATTCCTTTGGGCGGTGCACAATGCTCGCGCTGTCACCGACCGACGCCGGAACTCCCCTACGAACGCAGCGGTGACAGCTGCGTCCACTACCTGGATGAGGACTTGAATGAGGAGAATCATCAGCTTCTATCGGTGGTGGTGAACCATGCCTTCTCCCGACTTCAGCTCGCTGATCCCCCCTTCGACTCAACCTATCTGAGCCGATTCCGGATGATCTCCAGGAGGCCCTCCGAATCCAGGTGCATGAGGCAGTGAATGCCTTCACTGAGAAGTTCAATCCGTCGAAGGGCGCGCCCGAGCCTCTTGGTGCGGACGAAGAAGGCGGATATGTCAGCTACAAGGAGGACTCTGAGGGCCACCACTCCTCCTCCTTTGTTTGATCATTTTTCCTGATGCACAAAGTAGATAATAGGTGAAACACTTTGTGAGCCTTATGTGCGAGTCGTTGTGCAACTCTTGTTTCGTTGTTCCTTAATCTATGGATGTTTTTCTGTAATGATACTTAGCTTTTCTGCGATGGTGTCCTTTGAGACACCTCGCTTATGTCCTTTGTGGTGGGTCTCCTGCTGCTCCTTGTGGGGGACTCTCCAGACTCCGCGTGGAGGGCTAGGCGCTTGCTCCTTGGGAATGAGGCTACCTGAAGTTTGTGTTCCTGGAGAGGTGCATGTTTGGTTGTTCCTTCGTGAGCATCTCGCGAGAAGAACCATGCCAACGGACTTGGCAAAGTGTTGTGTACGGTAGCGACCCGTACACATACACTATTCTAGCCTCCACTCGTGGGATACTCTCGAGAGGAAAAGGACACTCGCGTGCCTCTTGGAGTGGAAGGTATGCATGTTGAGATGAATGCGTATGATCTTGTTGGATGCAAAAATGCAAGCATGCTGGCACTGCTTCACTTACAAAACGCTTGGGGATGTCGTGACCTTGTGGTCCCCCAAGAAGCACTTGACGTCACCGTGCGGACACGGGACTCACATTGTCATGGGGCTGATACTCGCGAGAGTCTAGGTGCACAGATCGAGAATGCAGTGGCCTTGTGGCACCCTCGAGTAATGTAGCATCCCAACTTTTAGTAAAGGTGGAATACCTGTGTTATGTGCTAGTCCCCGGATCAACCGCTAGCACCACAATACAGAACTTAAAGGTATCATTGCATAAGAGTCAAAATTATTACAACCGAATCCAGAGTAGCCAAGTATAACTTATTACAAAGTGCATAGCCTTACAGGCTCGCTATAACTCAGAGATCAAGCAACAAAAATAAAGCAGCAATGAGACTCCATCTTCAAGCATGCGCCACATGCAGACATGTTGGGTGTAGACCTGAGTCCAGAAACATCTTCACTCCTCATCAGAAAACCCTGCATGTTGGAATATGCAGCCCCCAAAGGAGGTCAGTACAATTTGATGTACTGGCAAATGACACTTATGGTGGATATAAAATGGCAAGTCTAGTACTACATGAATATTTTGGCTAGGTGGAGCTTAAGGCTATTTGTAGAAAGCCAATTTCCTCCTATCTTTTTTATAAAGTATTTCCTTTTCAAAGAGGTGGCATCATTGGATTAAGACCCAAGCACCACAACTATTGTTTCCTTATTCAAAATTTTAATTTGTGAGAAAGGTGTTGAGATTCTTCCGTCCATCCTTGTCCAGCTGCTCGAAGTCGTCCATTTCTGGGGACATGGCTATGATCATAGTTTCTAACTCTGTAGAGGTTGTGCATGTTCACCCTTTGTCTTCAATTAGCCCAAACATCATATACACCCGGAGTGCATCATGAAAAGGAGAGAATTGAGACAATATCTTTCATAAAAAGGAGTTCAACCCACCGGCAAGACCCGTTCCACCTATAATTATGCTACATTTGCTTGTCAAGCTTGGGTTGAACTCTCACAACTTAGTTGATCAAGACAGAACCCTTATGTCAAAAGGTTGCACAGGAATCTACTTAACTTAGAGGGACTTATTAATCTCTTTATTCCTGGGTGGCCATCCACAAGTGACAACCTCAAGTGGAATAACGTTTAGACAAGGGCCCTGAGGCAACACTCAACATAAACCAATCACGTCCAAATGCCACCTAGTTGTTTCATTAAGGTTAAGCTTAGAAAATTTCCACAAAATTTTTGTAGCAAGGCTAAGCATGCACTAAGTAACAAGGCTTCAATAGTAACAAAGTATAAGGGTGTCTACACACTACTAGGATATAGCATAGCATAATACTATATAAAAAGGAAAACCTATCATGCACACTACCGAAAACCACTAATGCTTAGTGAAAATATAGGTAAAAATATGGGGTGTCACTTTAATTGGCAGCAGGAAGAGTAGGAACAGCGACCACAATTGTAGACATGCTCCTCCTCACAATCTAAACAATCAAAATAACAACACATAAACAAACAATAAAAGAAAACATTACATAGACATGTATGAATGCATGATATGCAATAGGTAAATGTTTTTAATGAATAAACCTACCACAATTGGATATACTACTTTTTGGTTGTTATTTGATGTTTAAAACATGTAGATGATGATAGAGAACAAAAATTATGCAAGCAACAATTTTTTAATAAAATTAGGGAAATAAAATAAGGCTATAACAAGATACAAAAATATTCTGTTATCAAAGTGTTCTATAAATTTTTCTCTTTCTTCTACTGGAGAGAGTGTTCCAAAACAAGACTAGACTAATTGCATTTACTCAAAAAGGAGTTGTAGAACAAAAGTTATTAACAAAATATGATATACAAAGATGTGTGAATAACAAATTTGTGCACGTGTCAAATGTGAAAATCTATAGCTTCAATGTGTTCTACTACTCTTGCTGATTTCAAAAGTACAGAATTATTGAATTTGGAATTATATAGTAGAAGTTATGGATTTTACAAGTTTGTACTTTAATTCTGTTTATTTCTGTTTTCAAAAGAAAATGGTCGATCCGGGGGATCTGAAACGGAGCACTCTGATTGGCCCATACCGTTTCACGCGGATCGGCTACCGTGGACCGCTGGATCTAAACAGGGATGGACATGCTGGATTAAAAGTACCGATTCGATCCGCTGTTTTAATCCTAGCCCTACGATTTCAGATCTACGGCCGGAAAACCACCCGCGCGGCTGAGCGGTGCTTGGCCAGAAAAACCCGCCGGAACCCATGGCGCTCGGCGGTGGCATATGGGGCGTGCACGGCTCGGCTACTATACTAGGCCAGAGGGACAGCAAAGCATACCTAGACAATTAGCGCGATGAGGCGAGATCGATGGTGGAGTGGAGCTTCCCGGCATGGCCTTCTCCTTCCTAAGTTGCTCGCCGAAGTTGCTCGAGGCGATGGTGAGGTGAAGCCGTGGATGGCGCCGACGTTCTGCGGGACAGAAGGGGGAAAACCATGTCAAAACGACGCGCAACAGAGAGATAAAGGGAAAAGGAGGGGAGAGGGGGCCGGGATGGCTGTTACGCGACGGAAAACCTCGGATTCACCGGCGGTCGCTGCGAGATCCCGAGCTCAAATTCTCTCAGCCTGGTGGTTCTCTGATGGTGTGGCTTGGGGCAAACTAGAGAGGAGAGCGTGGGGCTTAAGAAGGGCAAGGAGGGGGCGCTAATTGGGGTCTTGACTGTGAGAAATCACGCTGGAGTTATTCAGTCGTTTCTTGTCATAAAGGGAGCATGGTCACCGCACGAGGAAGGAGACGGGGTCGACGCTGATGACATGGCGCTGTCGTACGGGCCCACGGGGTCACCGGACAGAGAGAGAGAGAGAGAGAGAGAGAGCGGGGTTTCTTCCGGGCTGGCCCATTGGCTTGTTGCGGCTTGCGTCGTGTTTCCAACGCACAAGGCTTGCTGAGTTGGGATGTTGCGCCCGCGGTAGATTAGGTGTTTCCCTTTTTTTCTATTTTCTTTTCTTTTTCTTTTTTGAAATGTTTAACAAAATAATTTATGAACTCCTCAAACTTTATCATAAAAATTAGCAAACCTATGTTTTGAAAAGCTAAAGATGTAAGGAGTCAAAATTTTAATTTGTGAGAAAGGTGTTGAGATTCTTCCGTCCATCCTTGTCCAGCTGCTCGAAGTCGTCCATTTCTGGGGACATGGCTATGATCATAGTTTCTAACTCTGTAGAGGTTGTGCATGTTCACCCTTTGTCTTCAATTAGCCCAAACATCATATACACCCGGAGTGCATCATGAAAAGGAGAGAATTGAGACAATATCTTTCAGAAAAAGGAGTTCAACCCACCGGCAAGACCCGTTCCACCTATAATTATGCTACATCTGCTTGTCAAGCTTGGGTTGAACTCTCACAACTTAGTTGATCAAGACAGAACCCTTATGTCAAAAGGCTGCACAGGAATCTACTAAACTTAGAGGGACTTATTAATCTCTTTATTCCTGGGTGGCCATCCACAAGTGACAACCTCAAGTGGAATAACGTTTAGACAAGGGCCCTGAGGCAACACTCAACATAAACCAATCACGTCCAAATGCCACCTAGTTGTTTCATTAAGGTTAAGCTTAGAAAATTTCCACAAAATTTTTGTAGCAAGGCTAAGCATGCACTAAGTAACAAGGCTTCAATAGTAACAAAGTATAAGGGTGTCTACACACTACTAGGATATAGCATAGCATAATACTATATAAAAAGGAAAACCTATCATGCACACTACCAAAAACCACTAATGCTTAGTGAAAATATAGGTAAAAATATGGGGTGTCACTTTAATTGGCAGCAGGAAGAGTAGGAACAGCAACCACAATTGTAGACATTCTCCTCCTCACAATCTAAACAATCAAAATAACAACACATAAACAAACAATAAAAGAAAACATTACATAGACATGTATGCATGCATGATATGCAATGGGTAAATGTTTTTAATGAATAAACCTACCACAATTGGATATACTACTTTTTGGTTGTTATTTGATGTTTAAAACATGTAGATGATGATAGAGAACAAAAATTATGCAAGCAACAATTTTTTAATAAAATTAGGGAAATAAAATAAGGCTATAACAAGATACAAAAATATTCTGTTATCAAAGTGTTCTATAAATTGTTCTCTTTCTTCTACTGGAGAGAGTGTTCCAAAACAAGACTAGACTAATTGCATTTACTCAAAAAGGAGTTGTAGAACAAAAGTTATTAACAAAATATGATATACAAAGATGTGTGAATAACAAATTTGTGCACGTGTCAAATGTGAAAATCTATAGCTTCAATGTGTTCTACTACTCTTGCTGATTTCAAAAGTACAGCATTATTGAATTTTGAATTATAGAGTAGAAGTTATGGATTTTACAAGTTTGTACTTTAATTCTGTTTTCAAAAGAAAATGGTCGATCCGGGGGATCTGAAACGGAGCACTCTGATTGGCCCATACCGTTTCACGCGGATCGGCTACCGTGGACCGCTGAATCTAAACAGAGATGGACATGCTGGATTAAAAGTACCGATTCGATCCGCTGTTTTAATCCTAGCCCTACGATTTCAGATCTACGGCCGGAAAACCACCCGTGCGGCTGAGCGGTGCTTGGCCAGAAAAACCCGCCGGAACCCATGGCGCTCGGCGGTGGCATATGGGGCGTGCACGGCTCGGCTACTATACTAGGCCAGAGGGACAGCAAAGCATACCTAGACAATTAGCGCGATGAGGCGAGATCGATGGTGGAGTGGAGCTTCCCGGCATGGCCTTCTCCTTCCTAAGTTGCTCGCCGGAGTTGCTCGAGGCGATGGTGAGGTGAAGCCGTGGATGGCGCCGACGTTCTGCGGGACAGAAGGGGGCAAACCATGTCAAAACGACGCGCAACAGAGAGATAAAGGGAAAAGGAGGGGAGAGGGGGCCGGGATGGCTGTTACGCGACGGAAAACCTCGGATTCACCGGCGGTCGCTGCGAGATCCCGAGCTCAAATTCTCTCAGCCTGGTGGTTCTCTGATGGTGTGGCTTGGGGCAAACTATAGAGGAGAGCGTGGGGCTTAAGAAGGGCAAGGAGGGGGCGCTAATTGGGGTCTTGACTGTGAGAAATCACGCTGGAGTTATTCAGCCGTTTCTTGTCATAACGGGAGCGTGGTCACCGCGCGAGGAAGGAGACGGGGTCGACGCTGATGACATGGCGCTGTCGTACGGGTCCACGGGGTCACCGGACAGAGAGAGAGAGAGAGAGAGAGAGCAGGGTTTCTTTCGGGCTGGCCCATTGGGCTTGTTGCGGCTTGCGTCGTGTTTCCAACGCACAAGGCTTGCTGAGTTGGGATGCTGCGCCCGCGGTAGATTAGGTGTTTCCCTTTTTTTCTATTTTCTTTTCTTTTTCTTTTTTGAAATGTTTAACAAAATAATTTATGAACTCCTCAAACTTTATCATAAAAATTAGCAAACCTATGTTTTGAAAAGCTAAAGATGTAAGGAGTCTTTTGGTATTGTTCTTTTCCAAAAAATAAAATAGTTTCACATGGGGGTAACATAGTGATTTCAAAATTTCCTTTTAATCCCTATTATGGGTAAAATGGGTTTAAGGTTTTGTTGAATGTAGAAACAAGGTGAACACATGCAATGATGCCATGATACTTATGTATGCATGATGTTATTTTGAATTTTGAAAACCTAGGATGTTACAGACTAACCCCCTTAATATGAAGCTCGCCCTAGGGCTTTGGAAAGGTCAGCAAATAGGTGTGGATGGTCTTCTCGAAGATCATCTTCCCGCTCCCATGTAGCTTCCTCCATAGTGTGGTGACTCCATTGAACCTTGCAGAACTTGAGGGTTTTGGTACAGTTAACTCTTTCCGCAATCTCTAATACCTTGACTGGTTTCTCTTTGTAGGATAAATCACTCTCCAATTATACTTCCTCTATAGGTACATTATCTTTCAACAGAGTTTTCACCATCTCTGGGTGACACTTCTTCAACTGACTAACATGAAACACATTATGAACCGCTGACAATACCTGAGGCAGTTCTAACTCATAAGCCACTTCACCTTTGTGCGAGAGAATCTTGAATGGTCTAATGAATCGAGGTGCTAATTTTCTTTTGATTCCAAATCTCTTGACTCCACGAAGAGGTGACACTCTTAGGTAGGTCCTATCACCAACTTCATAAGTGACATCCCTGCGTTTGTTATCAGCATAGCTCTTCTGTCTTGACTGCGCTATCTTGAGTCTATCCTTAATCAATCTGACTTTCTCTTCATGGATTATATCAGGACCAAAAAAACTTCGTTCTCCTACACCACTCCATAACAATGGTGTAGTGCACTTTTTTCCGTATAAGGCTTCAAATGGTGCCATCTCAATACTTGCCTGGTAACTGTTGTTGTAGGAGAATTCTGCACAAGGCAAGTTATCCACCCAGCTAGACCCATAGTATAGTGCACATGCTCTCATCATATCCTACAATATTTGGTTCACTCTCTCAGTTTGTCCATCGGTCTGAGGGTGAAACGCTATGATGAATTCCAATCTAGTTCCTAAGGACTCATGCAACTGCTTCCAAAAATGAAATGTAAACTGGGTACCCCTATCAGATACAATGCTCTTGGGTACACCATGTAGGCACACAATCCTCTTCATGTAAATATCTGCTAACCTAGCCCTAGTGTAGGTGGTCTTTACTGGTAAGAAATGTGCTACCTTTGTCAAACGATCAACCACTACCCAAATAGAGTCATAACAAGACTTAGTCCTCGGTAGTCCAGTAATAAAATCCATACCAATTTGTTCCCACTTCCAATCTAGCACCTTCAATGGTTGTAATAGTCCTGCTGGGTTTTGATGTTCTGCTTTCACTCTACAACACACATCACATTTTGCTAACTCTGCAATGTCTCTCTTCAAGTTATTCCACCAGAATGACTCCTTCACATCCATGTACATTTTGGTATTACCTGGATGAATGGAGTAGGGTGTTTCATGGGCTTCTTGCAAAATCAACTTCCTAAGATCAGTGTGATTGGCTACACAAACACATTTCTCAAGCCACATGGTTCCTTTCCATCTTCATGAAATCCCTTAGCTTTTCCCACTCTTAGGTTGACTTTGAATTCTTCTATATCATTGTCTCCCTTCTGTGCTTCACGTATTCTGTCCATCAAGGTTGGTTGTACCACCAATGAAGCTATGAAACCTTCGGGTACTACTTCCAGCCTAAGTTCCTTGAATGCCTTGCACAGATCCTTAGGTAATTCTCCTGCTGTGAGGCCATTCACATAAACCTTGCGGCTTAGAGCACCAGCTACTACATTAGCCTTACCAGGATGATATTGCAAAATCAGATCATAATCCTTGATAAGTTCTAACCATCTTCTTTGTCTCGTGTTCAAATCCTTCTGTGTGAATATGTATTTTAAACTTTTGTGGTATGTGAAGACTTCACACCGTTTCCCCATCAAATAATGTATCAAGGTCTTCAAGGCATGGACTACTGAAGCTAACTCTAGATCATGTGTGGGATAGTTGACTTCATGTTTCTTGAGTTGCCTAGAGGCATATGATGCCACTTTTCCTCCTTTCGTAAGAACACTTCCAAGTCCTTGGCACGAGGCGTCATAGTACACTTGGAATTCTTTCTCTAAATCTGGTAAGCATAGGACTTGGGTTGACACCAAGCGATTCTTCAACTCTTGAAACTCAAACTTCTTTTCCTTCTTCAACAACTCACTCATGGGCATGGCAATTTTGGTGAAATTCTCAATGGACCTCCGATAATAACCTGCCAGACCTAGGAAACTACGAATCTCCCCAACATTCTTGGGTGGTTCCCATTCCATTACTGCTGCTACTTTGGAAGGATGAACAACAATTCCTTCCTTTGACACGATGTGTCCAAGAAATACCACTTCACTTAGCAAGAGCTCGCACTTACTAAACTTAGCATAAAGTTTGTGCTCTCGAAGCTTCTCCAAAATCAAACGGAGGCGATTCTCATGTTCTTTGGTGCTTTTGGAATAGATCAAAATTTCGTCAATGAAGACTATGACAAACTTGTCCAGAAATTCCATAAACACTTTGTTCATCATGTTCATGAAGTATGAAGGTGCATTGGTTAGTCCAAATGACATCACCGTATATTCATATGAACCATATCTAGTGAAAAAGGTTGTCTTAGGTATATCATGCTTCCTAATGTTCAATTGGAAATATCTAGATCAAAGATCAATCTTGGAAAATACACATGCGCCTTCTAATTGATCAAACATGACACTGATCCTGGGCAAAGGATACTTGTTCTTGATAGTAACTTCATTTATAGAACGATAATCCATAACTAATCGCTGACTCCTCTCCTTCTTCTCCACAAACAGAACCGGTGCTCCCCATGGTGGTGAAATTTCACGGATACAACCTTTTCCAAGTTGTTCTTCTAGTTGCTTCTTAAGTTCCTTTAATTCATCAGTAGACATGGGGTAAGGTATTTTTGCTATGGGGCCAGTTCCTGGTAGTAGATCAATGAGAAAATCCACATCTCTATCAGGTGGCATTCCTGGTAACTCCTCGGGAAAAACATCAGGGTACTCCCTCACTATGGGCACTTGATCTAGGCTGACCCCCTTAAGATAATTGAGCCTAATCCCTTTTATTTCCATGTTGGATTTGAATCTAATCCTTTTTCCTTCTGGGTGGTGAGTGCAATGGCTCTGTTTGCACAGTCTATGACTCCTCCAAAAGTGGTCATCCAATCTATCCCCAAAATAACATCTAGTCCTTGACATTCCAGAATTACGAGAAGGGTTGGAAATTTATATTTCCCAATTTCTAAGGTAAGTTGCCTGCATCCGGCATTGTCGAGCATTTCTCCACCTGGAGATCTTACTCTAATGGTTCTCCCTATGGTTTCAGTGGGTAGCCCATTTTTATTGACAAATGCTCTTGATATGAATGAATGGGATGCTCCAGTATCAAACAAAACTAATGTTGTAAAAGAGTTGAGTAGAAACGTACCAATCACAGCATCAGGTTCATCCATCACTTCTTCCACATTGACATGATTCACGTGACCTTTCTGAAATGGGTTGGGCTTGGCATTCTCATCAGCTCTCCTCTCTGGGCAGTCATTACCATAATGTCTTATCTTCTTGCTCTTGAAACATGTTACTTGGGAAACATCTCTCTTCACTTTAGAATTTTTACGATGATGTCCATTTCCACGGCTATGTCCATTGTGATTGTTTCCTTTGAATCCTCCATTTTACCCTTGTATCCAGCATTGTGGTTGTGTCCATGGTGCATGTGGACATGACCATTGTTGTGGTGGCTCCAAGATTTGTGACCACTTCCTTCAGAGAAATGTTGCTTCTTGTGTGAAGACACAGAGTGCGTCTTACTAACACCAAAAATCCTCTTTCTACTCTCTTCCTTCCCCATATTGTTATCTAGAGTGATGGATTGGTCTAGCAGGGCTTGATAATTTGGAGCATAAGCTACAGGCATAGGTATCTTCAAATCTCCCTTGAGTCCACTAAGGAATTTATCCTTCCTCTTAGCATCAGTATCAATATCCTCTGGTACATACCTTGATAAGGTGTAGAATTCATCCATATACTCCTTCAGAGTCCTACCTCCCCGCTTCAGGCTGCGAAACTCATCCCTCTTTAGATTCATTATCCCTGCAGAAATATGATCATTACGAAATCCTTCCTTGAAAGCCTCCCAAGTCATTACTTCTAAAGGATGTGTCACTTGATAAGTTTCCCACCACATTTCAACTGGTCCTTCAAGTAGGCGAGCAGTGAACCACGCCTTCTCAACATTAGTGCATTCACAAGTCACCAAGTCCTTATTAACCGAGTGGAGCCAGTCATCTGCCACTACTGGTTCTGAGGCAAAGGAGAACTTGGTAGGTTTAAGCCTTAGAAACCTAGCCAGTCTATCCACTTGGGGTGGGGGTGGCGGTGGAGGGGGTGGTGGATTGTTGTTGTTGTTATTATTTGCTACCAGAATTTGAGCCATCATTTGCATAAGTTGAGTCTGGGCTGCCATCATCTGCTGCACTGCATCATTGTTGTTGTTGTTGTTGTTGTTGTTGTTCTCGGGGTCGCGATTAGGAGGCATCTGTGGTGATTTTTCAGTATATGTGAGTAAAAGATGGATAGATCTAAGGAGAAAAGTCTTCCTACCTATGCACAGAACATCAGTCCAAACAAAAGAAAGATAGCTTGGAAAAACATAGAAAGACTTGGTTTGCAACTCAAAACTCTCCAGTATTGCCATATCATAAATTGATAGGTCAATACTTACTAAGGTCAAAAAACATAAATAACAAGATGGCGTTCAAACTTATAAGTCTAATATTCAGGCATGACATCTTCTTCCTCTTCAACTTCTTCAATCGTGATTCCTTCCCCTGCGAGGATGGCCTTGAGCTCCTTCACTTCCTTATCCAGGGCGTCATTCTTCTCATGCAACACTCTCTTCTCACCATGTAGCTTTCGTATCAACTCATAATCAGCCTCTAAGTACACGTCGTTGTCTTCTAGCTTTGACTTAACATCTCTAATATCTTGGTTCTTCTCTCTTTTATTGACTTAGCAGCTTCTTGTCTTGACTCTTGAGCTTCTCACCTTGAGTGTTGGCCACATCTTCTAGAGTCTTTACCTTTTCTTCTGTCTACTTGAGTTGGTCGAGTAGCTCGTCATTCTTCAGCAGCTCATTATACGTGTCTTCCTCGAGGTCATTGACATGAATCTCTAAGTTCTGAAGATACGGGCGTAAGGGGGTAGCTTTGGTCTCCGGGGCTAGGATGTAAGGTTCCCTATCTTCATTACATCTTCCTAGAGAATAAGAGTAGTGATTCTTCAACTCTCGATAATGCTTCCCACAAAGCCGCCCTATCAGCTCCTGCATAACGAGGTTGAGGTCTCTATCCATGGAGTCGCTGATCACCTTGATCGTATTGTCTACGGTCGTGGGCTCAGTTTGGCGTCCAGGTTGAAGAAGTATGACTCCCTAGCAACCTTCCTTGCTAAACTTGTTCAGTTGTTTTCCTCTGATGGTGGGTGTGGGCAGCGCCATTAGTGTGACTATCTCGAGAAAATAGCCTCTAAAGTGAGTGTTGATGAAGTCCTCGGCCGTGACGAAGTTGAAGCTCTCCATCTTAAGTCATCCGAGTAAAAGAACATAAGTTTTAATACATAAGGCAAATAATTGCATAAATACTTAGAAAAATCCCAAACTTTCTCTGGGGCGATCAATGGGTTATTAACAACTTGTTGTAAATTGGATATTCACTATAGTGAGAAGGACATGCATCCGCAAGTCAATCAGGGAACAGGTCTCGTGTCCGTGGACACGTAATGTTTGTCTGGGCCGCTTCATCTCACTGTGCCGCTAGGATCCAAAATACTCTAAGGAGATAATAACAAGATCAAAAAATGGTTTCCAAACCTAAGGGCTCGAACCTACATGCACCACTTTGCCCTCATACCATTTTGTAGCATCCCAACTTTTAGTAAAGGTGGAATAACTGTGTTATGTACTAGTCCCCGGATCAACGCTAGCACCACAGTACAAAACTTAAAGGTATCATTGCATCAGAGTCAAAATTATTACAACTGAATCCAAAGTAGCCAAGTATAACTTATTACAAAGTGCATATCCTTATAGGCTAGGTATAACTCAGAGATCAAGCAATACAAGTATAGCACCAACGATCCTCCATCTTAAAGCATGCACCACAGGCAGACATGTTGGGCGTAGACTCGAGTCCAGAAACATCTTCACTCCTCATAGAAAATCCTGCACGTTGGAATATGCATCCCCCGAAGGAGGTTAGTACAATTTGATGCACTAGAAAATGACACCTATGGTGGATATAAAATGGCAAGTATAGTACTACATGAATATTTTGGCTAGGTGGAGCTTAAGGCTATTTACAGAAAGCCAATTTTTTCCTATCTTTTTATAAAGTCTTTCCTTTTCAAATAGGTGGCATCATTGGATTAAGACCCAAGCACCACAAGTATTGTTTCCTTTGTCAAAATTTTAATTTGTGAAAACGGTGTTGAAATTCTTCCGTCCATCCTTATCTAGCTGCTCGAAGTCGTCCATTTCTGGGGAAACGGCTATGATCATAGTTTCTAACTCTGCAGAGGTTGTGCACTTTCACCCTTTGTCTTCAATTAGCTCAAACATCCTATACACCCGGAGTGCATCATGGAAAGTAGAGAACGGACACGAGATCTTTGAGAACAAGGAGTTCAACCCACCAGCAAGACCCTATCCACCTATAATTATGCTACATATGCTTGTCAAGCCTAGGCTGAACTCTCACAACTTAGTTCATCAAGACATAACCCATATGTCAAAAGGCTGCACAGGAAGCTACTAAACTTAGAGGGAATCATTAATCTGTTTATTCCTGGGTGGCCATCCATAAGTGACAACCTCAAGTGGAATAACTCTTAGACAAGGGCCCTGAGGCAACACTCAACATAAACCAATCACGTCCAAATTCCACCTAGGAATTTCATTAAGGCTAAGCTTAAAAAAAATTTACAAAAAATTTGTATCAAGGCTAAGCATCCACTAAGTAACAAGGCTTCCAAAGTAACAAAGTATAAGGGTGGCTACACACTACTAGGATATAACATAGCATAATACTTTATAAAAAAAACCTATCATGCACACTACTCAAAACCACCAATGCTTAGTGAAAATATAGGTAAAAATAGGGGGTGTCACTTGCCTTGGCAGTAGGAAGAGTAGGAACAGCAACCACAATTGAAGAAATGCTCCTCCTCGCAATCTAAACAATCAAACTAACAACACATAAACAAACAATATGAGAAAACATTACATAGACATGTATGCATGCATGTTATGCAATGGGTAAATGTTTTTAAAGAAAACCCTACCACCATTGGAGATACTACTTTTTGGTTGTTTTCTGATGTTTAAAACATGTAGATGATCGTAGAGAACAAAAATTATGCAAGCAACAAATTTTAATAAAATTAGGCAATAAAATATGGCTATAACAAGATACAAAAATATTATGTTATCAAAGTGTTCTATAAATTTTTATCTTGCGTCTACTGTATAGAGTGTTCCAAAACAAGACTAGACCAATTGGATTTACTCAAAAAAGAGTTGTAGAACAAAAGTTATTAACAAAATGATATACAAAGATGTGTGAATAACAAGTTTGTGCATGTCTCAAAAGTGAAAATCTATAGCTTCAATGTGTTCTACTACTCTTGCTGATTTCAAAAAGTACAAAATTATTGAATTTGGAACTAGAGAGCAGAATTTATGGATTTTACAAGTGTGTACTTTAATTCTGTTTATATCTGTTTTCAAAAGAAAATGGTCGATCCAGGGGATCTGAAATGGAGCCCTCTGATTGGCCCATACCATTTCACGTGGATCGGCTACCATGGACCGCTGGATCTAAAGAGAGATGGACATGCCGGATTAAAAATACCAATTCGATCCGCTGTTTTAATCCTAGCCCTACGATTTTAGATGTACGGCCAAAAAACCACCCACGCGGCTGAGCGACGCTTGGCCAGAAAAACCCGCCGGTACCCATGGCGCATGGCGGTGGCATACAGGGCACGCACGGCGCTGCTACTACACTAGGACAGAGGGACAGCGAGGCGTACCTAGATGATCAGCGCGACGAGGTGACGTCGATGGCGAAGTGGAGCTTCCCTGCGTGGCATTCTCCTTCCTCAGTTGCTCGCCAGAGTTGCTCAAGGCGACGGTGAGGTGAAGCCGTGGATGGCGCCGACATTCTGCGGGACAGAAGCGGGGCAAATTATGTGATGGTGCAGGTCTTGCACTCGTTGGGAGACCCCAAGAGGAAGGTATGATGAGCACATCAGCAGTTTTCCCTCAGTAAGGAACCAAGGTTTAATCGACCAGTAGGAGGAAGGGGTAACTTCAGAAGGTTGAAGCAGCTGAGATGGCAGGGCGCACTACCGTTCCAGAAGAAACGTGGAACCTATACAACACAATCAAATCACTTTGCCCCAACGAAGCAGTGAGGTTGTCAATCTCACCGGTTTTGTTGAACACAAAGAGGTTAAACGTATGGTGTGGAAACCAATAAGGAAACAATATGAAAACAGTATGAGAGCAGTATGAAAGCAGGGTGTTTATTAGTATGAGGAAAAAGGACCAGGGTCCACAGTTCACTAGTGGTTTCTCTCCGTGAAAGATAAATAACATGTGTGGTGAACAAATTACAGTTGTGCAATTGACAGAAATGAAGGATGCACCGTAGTGCATATGCAAGACATAAAATTTACTATGTAATTCATGAGGGCATTACAACAAGATACATAGACCGTTATCCAACTGGATCTATGACTAAAAATCCACCCTTCGAATATCATCCGAACAAACGTTGGGTATTAAGTTGCAAGCAACAGATAATCGCAGTAAAAAGTGTGTAATGTAAACAATAACATCATCCTTAGATAAATCATTGCTGTTTTCTCCCTAATGGAAACAACCACATCCTCCATCCGTCACGTTTCTGTCACTCGAGCACAGATGAAAAGGAGGCATGAACCCACTATCAAGCATAAATACTCCCTCTTGGAGTTACTAGCATCTACTTGGCCAGAGCATCAACTAACAACGAAGAGCATGCAAGATCATAAATAACATAAGCATGAAGATAACACGATAGATTGATAATTAGAAGACATAGCATGCAACATTCATCAGATCCCAGCAAACACAACATGTAGCATTAAATAAAGATGATCTTGATCATGTTAGGCAGCTCACAAGATCTAAACACGAGGTACAAAGTGGAGAGAACAACCATCTAGCTACTGCTATGGACCCGTAGTCCGGGGATGAACTACTCACGCATCTAGCTACTAACACGAGTAATTTTGAAAGTTTTAAAGGTAACACATGAGCTATTTACTTTGGAGTGGCGGTTAAATACCACATGCAGGTAGGTATGGTGGACACAATGGTAATACTTTAGTTTAAGGGAGATGGATGCATGAGTAGAGCTCATACTTAGTACATGTTGTAACATCCCAAGTATGAAAAACAACCTTAGAATGTTTGCTCTTTGTTAATTCATGTTTTGCATCATGTTATCATAAGCATTGCTTTTTTTCCATTTGTTTTCCCTTGTTTTTCCATTTGAATTTCAAACCAAATTTCAAATTCTTGTTTCATACTTGTTCTGTTACAATTTTCAAGTGAAATATTCAAATCAAAACATCAAATTGTTTCCAATAAACTTGAAAGTTCAAACTATTCAAATTGCTTCTTTTCAATAATTCAAATAATACCAAAATTGCTCAAATTCATTTGAATTTCCAAACAGCAACTAAATTCAAACTTTTGAAAAACAAAAAATGGCACAGCTGGGTTTTTGTAAATAACAAACTATAAAAATTATCCCCACAATTTTCAAACCCCAAAAACCCTTTCATCTCTTCCCTTTTTCTTTTCTGCAAAAAAAAGAGAAAGAAAAAAAAACAGAAAACGGCTGGGGGAGGCAAACCAGGCCAGCCAACTGGGCCAGCCCAGCCCACCTAACCCTAGCGCGCGCGTAGCAGCAGGCCCGCAGCCTTTCTTCCTCCTCCGTACGGCTGGCGTCAGCTGACGCCAGCACGCACACACACTTCACCTCCCCCTCGCCACCTGCTCCCTCTCCTCGCCCTATATCTACCACCCGAGCTCCCAAAACCCTAGCCTAGCCCTCTCCTTCCTCCCTGCTGCCGCCAGCTTCCTTCCTCCTCTCTATTTTCCTCTCCGGCGATCGTTGGGGGAAGTGGCCGATCATGGCGCCGCCGTCGACAGCAGCCTAGCGAGCGCCTCCGACAAGGCCAGGTGCACGAGCAGGACCGCTACCTCTCCCTCGACCTCATCGACAGCTGCAGCGGGTCCCAGGGGCCGCTGATTCTCGACGACGAGCCCGTCACCGCCGCTGCTGTTCTGAAGTTTGCTGCCGCGCCGTCGACTCCGTCACCCTCGCACCCAAACCTCGTCTCCGACAGCCCCACGGCGAGGCACCCGTCGTCCCATGCCTCTCTCCATCCCCCCTCGTTTGCTGTTTCGCCCGCGCCAGTTCTGAAACTCCGGTAGCTTCCGCCACCGTGCCGCCGTGGTTGTAATCGAGCACGATCTCGTGCGTTTTCGGGCCGTCCAAGCACACGCGCACACTCCACAACCCTCAGCACGCACGCACGCACGCCTAGCGCCGCCCGTTAGTGGTCACCGTGCGTTGCTGCACCGCCGTGCCGCCGTCTGCCTTCGAGTTTCAGACGAAAGACTGAAACTTCCGTCAGTTTCATTTAGACAGAACAGGTGCACCTCAAAACTACGCGCGCGCTTCCACTGTCGCGATTCGATCCACACCGTACTGGCTAGATCTAACGGCGCGCAGCGCTAGCTCGCGGGTTCGAACCCCCGCGGCGCAGATTAAAACCCAATTTTTGCTCCTTTGCAACGCGTGCACGCTGGCCCCACCTGCCATTGGCAGTGGTGGCCACGCAAGCACCCACACGCGTGCCACGCAGCGCCAGCTGGGCGCTGGCCCACAGGCCAGTGACCCAGGGGTTGATCTGCTGCGTAGAAAATGTTTCCAGGGGCCGTTCTGTAATTTCTTTTTTGCATCCAAGCCCCTGGACCAAATCTGAATGTTTTTAAAATTGCAGAATAGCCCCCAAATTTCAAATTCAAATAACTTTTGCATTTCAAATCCAAATATAATAAATAAAATATGTTTTCCAAACCAAATTTAATTCCCTACATGTTTAAACCATTTGTATACTGTTTTGAACATTTCAAATGTTTTCAAAATTTCAAATTCAAACTACTATTTCAAATTTGGTCAAATTTATAACTAATTCAAATTTAATTCAAATGGCACATATAAAATATGTTTTCCATGCAAAATTGAACCACCTTTCCAAATATAAACTTTGTTTCCTGTTTTGAATAATTAAAATTGGTTAAATAATTTAAACCTTGTTTAAATCATTTAAAATTGCTAAATTCATAACTTGGTCAAATTAAATTCTTTTTGAACATATAAAATATGTTTTCAAACCAGAAAAATACAATCTTTTCAAATATGAATTTTATTTAATGTTTTGAACAAATAAAAATTCAAAATAAATTCATACTTGAATTAAATTCATTTAAATCTTGTTTAAGCTTGTTTAATTCATAATTAATTCATTTTAAATCCTTTTTCAACAAATGAAACATGTAATCCACCCAAAAATTTGTGTTCTTTCCAAATATGAATTTTGTTATCTATTTGGAACAATTAAAATTGGTGAAAACAACAAATGCTTGTGTAACTCATTTAAGAAGCGAAATTTCATAACTTAATAAATAAAATTCCAAACTTGGTAAACATCATATCAAATTGAAGCTATTGTTGTTTTCTTATTGTTTTCTTCATCCATGCATCATTCTAATCAACTTTCACATGTTGGTTATTTGTAGGTCACTTAATCCAACCTTAACTCATGGGCCTTTCCATATGCAATCCAAATTGCATATGGGTCCATTTAATTATGTTACCATGTCAACTAGTTTATCTTGATGCATCAATTAAATTGCCATGCATCATACCATGTTTGTGCATTATGCCATGTTATTGATTGTTTGTCTCTCTGCGTTGTTTGTTTGCTTCTTCTCGAATAGACGACGACGTTGAGACAGACGAGGTTTACGACACTACTTCAGAGGAGTTAGCCCAGTACCAGGCTACTGAGTTTGCAGGCAAGTATTCACTCACCTGAACCATTGTGTCATTTCCACACTGGATACCGATACTTTCCGTTGTCTATCCTGCTAGCCTTAAGATTCGTTGCTTGTGTTCCGACCCTATCACATGTTATCCTGTAACCCTGATATAGCCTATCCTCCACACCTAAACCCCGTTGCTTGTTGCCCGTGTATTACTAGCATGCTTAGGGTTGTTTATGCTCGACTCTGATGTCCGTTATTCCTTTTACCATATTTATTATGTTCTAGGGCTCGATGTTTAAACAACAACCTGTTAATGTTGAGGTAATGCTAATTTGATGATAAGGCACCGGCAGGAGGCCGGGTATGGTTTTGAGGCCTGCTAGTGTCGAACTCAGGAAAAGTTCTTGTCCTCTAGATCCATGATGAGCGCGCTAACCGCATGTGGGAAGCGTGTATGGGCGCCCCCCTCAATTTGATTCGATTCGCATCTCGTCCAAATCGCCTCATTTAGTTCGGGTTTTCCATTTGCCGCATGCATATGCAGGTGCGAACCCGAGGCCAGGGTGGTAACTTTTGTAGTCGGCATTTAGGGAGACACGTTCTTAGAGCGCTATGAGGGTCCCCTTTTCTTCGTGGCGCTTGTTTAGCCGTGCGCTCAATTGCACGGGGTTCTTTGGGCTTGATGCGAAGAAGAGTTGGGTTGTGTTGAGTGTCTCGCTTGGTGGGTTTGATCCCCGCCTGGCGGGATATTCTTACGTGTACGGCCAAATTGGTGCATCCCTGCAGGGTTAAATCTTCTCGAGAAGCCGTGTTGTCCGCGGTTATGGATGACTTGGTGATAGGGCTGGCTAACAAGGATTAGACAACTTACACCTAATTAATAATAATTTGACTAGTAATAGGCTTAATGACACAATAACTGGAACCTTCACTAATCCAACTGTGTGAGTTATCCTCGGATTGCTTCTTTGGATACGGGGCGAGATTTAGGATGGGTTTGTTTGAGGTTGTTGGTAGTTGGTTCCGATGCGCTATCTTATCCCTTTCTTTTAGCCGGATGATGTAGCGCGTCTCTGTAGTTGGTTAGGCAGCCCGCTGCCGCACTTTTGTATCACCTATCTTCGGTTGAACCCAAAGCATCTGTACTTGGTGTTGCCGGGTACACTTTGGTATCTTGTGCGTCTTGCTTGCCAGTACTTGTCTGTACTGACCCCTTTGGGGCTGTGGTTTCCGCAGACTACGTTTCCGAGGATCCCCATGGTGGCTACTACGTGGAGTATGACGAGGCTGCTGACGAGTAGATAGCGGACCCGGGCAGGATCCGAGACATCGTGGATGGGCTCCGTCTTTTCGTTTCCGGCCTCTTAGGCCTATTTGGATCTTGTCTGTACTCAGACACTTTGGATGCTTCCGCTGTGATGTAATGTTGACTTGTTGGGACATGTGTCCTCTGGATGATTGTATTTGCTATCTCTGCTCTAGTGAGAGCTATTTGCCACTTATTTCTATTTCTTTCTGTCTTAGAGATTTGTTGTGATATCACTTGTTCAAATGCCATTGACGTACCATGTGTGTATGTTGTGAAGTACGTCAATGGAAGTAGTCGGATTTCTATGGGATGGTTTACGCAGACGATGAATAGTAGAGATTGGTTGTCACACGTTTACGTGTTGGCCTACTCATATTGAGATGCGGGTGCCGGTAAGCCCCGTAAGCCAATTATCTATTGTTTAGCGGGCTGTGAGTATCCTCTAGAAGTCCGGGTGCGACACATGTGGAGGCTAGCAAAAGACTGGGCGCGACAAATCAAGAGAGCATAAGAGCCATAATCATGCATAGCCACATAAACATCATTAATCAAAGCATAAGTGGTACCACAAGTTCAAAAACTAAATGATCATGGAGGCTATTCATGACTGTTTGATAATCATAAACATGGTGTGAGCATGAGCCAAGTCAACCAAATAAAACATTCAAAGGAGAAGACCACAAATTTATGCTTCAATATGACAAGAACAACTCATTATTCTTTCAATGGCACATTAAACACTCTCAGCTATTTGAGGCTAATCATGCTACTCAACAACCACAAGTATTTAAAACTAAAATGACATCTAGCGTGATATGAAAATGTTCTAGCCACAGTCTATACAAGCTTCTACTTACACCGTTAAAAATTCTACCTCAAGCAGCAGTTTCTTTTCCCAACAAGCACCATACAAAACATGCTTTAAAAAAAACTCTCTACATGCTACATCAATAAAACATGTGAGGTCACACATAACACTACTAAAACTAACAACTCTGAATAAGAGATGCAATGAAAACAAGAGCTAAACGGGAATTTTGCAGCAGCTAGAAGAAAAACTAAGAATACTAGCATAGCAAGTATTCAAACGAAAAAGCGAGGCATGTCTCTCTCCCAAAAAAAGAATGATAGGATCCAACTATATTATTTCAGCAAGGAAAACAAAATAAAACAAAAGAAAACCAAAGAAAAACAAACAGACGCTCCAAGTACACTTCATATGATGTGACCGAATCAAAATATAGTTTCAGGAGAAGTGACCTGATAGATAGTTGATGAAGAAGGGGATGCTTTGGGAATACCCAAGATTAGATGCTTGAGTATTCTAAAAATATTCTTGGATGAACCATGGGGGCATCCCCAAGCATTGACCTTGCACTCTTCTTTATCACATATATCACCTCTTCTCTTGACCCTTGAAAACTTCCTTCACACCACACTCAAACAATAATTCGCATTAGAGGGTTAGTGCAAATAATAAAAATCCATTGGTTCTGTATGGCACAAGTGCTATTGATACTTTTCAACATTATATACATCAACTGATGTTTCGTGAAGCAAAGAAATCCACTTGACATCACAAAAGAGCAAATGTAAGAAAAATGGCAGAATCTGTCAAAACCAGAACTGTCTGTAAAGACGATTTTTTTCGAGGCACTTACGTTGCTCAGATCGAAAAACTTAAATAGCTAAAAAGTACCAGAATTAGCTGGAATAAGCACACCAATTTTCAGATCATTCTGACCTTCCAGGATTTTATACGATTTTTTACGGTGGACAGCAGAATTCTGTTTCCTACGCAGAAATTCGAAAACCAACTCCAACTGTTGTCAGAAACCTTACTTGGCACTACTAAAACATGAAAATAAAGATACAAAGGAGTTTCTACAGAAGTATACAACCCCTTTACTCAAAGAAAACAGAGAAAAACAAAGCAAAAATAAAACCATGGGTTATCTCCCAAGAAGTGCTTTCCTTTAACGCCTTTTAGCTAGGCCGAGAAAAGTGGAATCAAGTATTTTCAAGTGAAGAAGCATCCAAATTGTAACTTGGTCGAATAAAGGAATAAAAAAGAAACTTAATTATATTTATAGGAAAGTGTTCTCTACCTTTCTTGAGTGGGAACTAAAATTTAATATTCCCTTCTTTCGTATCAATAATAGAACCAACAGTTCTAGGAAAAGGTCTTCCCAAAACAATTGGACAAGAAGCATTGCATTAAATATTTAAGACAACACAATAAATGGGGACAAGAGTATTATTAACCATGATAAGAACATCATCAAATCCCCCAAAGTTTTCTTTCTAACATTATCAATAAGACGAATATCCAAATAACAAGATTCCAATGGTGGTAAATCAAGAATATCATAGAGTTTCTTGGGCATAACAGAGATACTAGCACCAAGATCACATAGAGAATTGCAATCAAAATCATTCACTTTCATTTTAATAATAGGCTCCCAACCATCATCTAGGTTCCTAGGGATAGAGGCTTCACATCTTAATTCACCTTCTCTAATTTGCATGAGAGAACTTGTAATATGTTTTGTGAAAGCCATATTCATAGCACTAGCATTAGGAAAACTAGAAAGATTTTGTAAGAACTTAATGACTTAAGTTATGTTGCAATCATAAAAGTCAAGATCATTTTTTATCAAAGATAATGGTACCATTGTCTCCCATGTTTCTAAAAATTTCAGCACTTTTATCAGGAGCATTTTTAGCAGTTTTAGGCAGTTTTGCATTTTTACTAGCAGAAGTGGGAGTGTTTCCAAAACCAATTACTTTGACATTGATAGTAGAAGGTTTTCTAGCATGAGAAGCTTTAGTTTTACTAGTGGTGGTAATGGTGCAAACATTAGCTATATTATTCTTTCTAGCTATTTCATCTTCTCTTTCCCATCTAGCATGCAATTCAGCTAACATTCTAACATTATCATCAATTCGAATTTGGATAGAATTCAAAGTTTTACTTTCTTTAACATCATGATGCATAACCTTTAGTTTCAGAAAATCAACATCAAGAGCAAGCCTATCAACTTTAGAAGCAAGAACATCAATCTTGCCAAATTTTTCCTCAACGGATTTATTAAAAGCAGTTTGTGTACTAATAAAATTCTTAAGCATGTTATCAAGATCAGAGGGTACACTTTTATTTATGTTATAGGAGTTACCATAATAATTATCATAAGCATTGCTATTATTAGGATGATATTGCCTATAATTTTTGCTACCAAAATTATTCCTATAAGCATTGGTGTTGAAATTATTATTTTTAATGAAGTTCACATCAACATGATCTTCTTGAGCAACCAAAGAGGCTAAAGGAACATTATATTGATCAATAGGAGCATGGACATTCACAAGCGTAGACATAATAGCATCAAGTCTCTAATTCAAAGAGGAGGTTTCTTCAACAGAATTTACCTTCTTACCAGTTGTAGCTCTCTCAGTGTGCCACTCAGAATAATTTACCATAATATTATCAAGAAGCTTTGTTGCTAACCCCAAGGTCATGGACATAAAGGTTCCTCTAGCATCTGAATCATGAAGGTTTCTTGAAGAAAAATTTAGACCTACATAAAAGGTTTGGATGATCATCCAATTAGTCAGTCCATGAGTGGGGAAATTCTTTACTAAAGATTTCATTCCTTCCCAAGATTTCTCATTATCAAGTTTCTTATAATTCATAATGCTACTTCTTGAAGATATAATCTTAGCAGGAGGATAATATTTTCCATGAAAGCATCTTTACACTTAGTCCAAGAATCAATACTATTTGTAGGCAAAGATAGCAACCATTCTTTAGCTTTTCCACTCAAACAGAAAGGAAACAATTTCAGTTTAATAATATCCCCATCAACATCTTTATATTTTTGCATCTCACAAAGTTCAACAAAATTATTAAGATGGGAAGCAGCATCATCAGTACTAACACCAGAAAATTGCTCTCTCATAACAAGGTTTAACAGGGAAGGTTTTATCTCATAAAAATCAGCAGTAGGAGCAGGTGGAGCAATAGGTGTGCTAATGAAATCATTGTTGTTGGTCCTAGTAAAGTCACACAACTTAGTGTTCTTAGGAGTAGTTATTTTAACAAGACTAAAAATAGGAATAAACTACAGCTGGTATAAGAACTTTTTTTTTTGTGTTTTTGATAAAGAGAAGCAAACAAGACAAAATAAAATAAACTAAGCAAAACAAAAACAAAGTAAAGAGATTGGAAGTGAGAGACTCCCCTTGCAGAAATTCTCTTCCTCCCCGGCAACGGCACCACAAAAGTAGCTTGATGGTGCAGGTCTTGCACTCGTTGGGAGACCCCAAGAGGAAGGTATGATGAGCATAGCAGAAGTTTTCCCTCAGTAAGAAACCAAGGTTTAATCGACCAGTAGGAGGAAGGAGTAACTTCAGAAGGTTGAAGCAGTTGAGATGGCAGGTCGCACTACCGGTTCAGAAGCAATGTGGAACCTACACAACAGAATCCAATCACTTTGCCCCAACGAAGCAGTGAGGTTGTCAATCTCACCGATTTTGGTTAACACAAAGTGGTTAAACGTATGGTGTGGAAAACAGTATGAAAGCAGTATGGGAGCAGTATGAAAGAAGTAGGTGTTTTATCAGTATGAGGAAAAAGGACCGGGGTCTACAGTTCACTAGTGGTGTCTCTCCATGAAAGATAAATAACATGTGTGGTGAACAAATTACAGCTGGGCAATTGACAGAAATGAAGGCTGCTGCGTAGTGCATATGCAAGACATAAATATTACTATGTGATTCATGCGGGCATTACAACAAGATACATAGACCGTTATCCAATTGCATCTATGACTAAAAATCCACCCTTCGAATATCATCCGAACAAACGTTGGGTATTAAGTTGCAAGCAACAGATAATCGCAGTAAGCAAAGTGTGTAATGTAAACAATAACATCATCCTTAGACAAAGCATTGTTGTTTTCTCCCTAATGGCACAGATGAAAAAGAGGCATGAACCCACTATCGAGCATAAATACTCCCTCTTGGAGTTACTAGCATCTACTTGGCCAGAGCATCTACTAACAACAGAGAGTAGCTAGATCATAAATAAAATAAGCATGAAGATACCATGATATATTGATAATAAGAAGACCTAGCATTCAACATTCATCACATCCTAGCAAACACAACATGTAGCTGATGACCCACAAGTACAGGGGATCGCAACAGTCTTCGAGGGAAGTAAAACCCAAATTTATCGATTCGGCACAAGGGGAGCCAAAGAATATTTGTGAGCCTTAACAAGTGAGTTGTCAATTCACCTGCACCTGAAAGTACTTTTGTTCACAGTGGCTTATAAGTAGTAACAGTTTTATAGTAGCAGCAGTAGTGAAATAATAGCAGCAACAGTAGTGTTTGAAGTAAACATTAGATTAAATACTATAGGCATAGGGATGGATGAACGGGCGTTGCATGGATAAGAAAGTTCTAATAATGATCATGTCAGGGGCATTGTAGATAAATATGATAAAGCATCCAAGCACTAAGTAACCATAGGCATGTGTTCCGTAAATAGTCGTACATGCTCGCAATGAGAACTTGCACAACATCTTTTGTCCTACCAGCCCGTTTTCAGCGGGCCTCAAGGGAACTACTGGTAATTAAGGTGTTCCTTTTAATAGAACACCGGAGCAAAGCATTAACACTCTGTGAACATATGTGATCCTCACATCACAGCCATCCCCTCCGATTATCCCAATTTCTGTCACTTCAGGGCCTCGGGTTCCGGACAACAATATGTGTAAACAACTTGCAGGTATGATCAAGAAACAATAATTATCATCGTGATTCAATAACATGTTCAGATCTGAAATCATGGCACTCGGGCCCAAAGTGGTGAGCATTAAGCATAACAAGTTGCAACAATGTCAATAGCACTAATAGAGGACACTAGGCACTATGCCCTAATAATCACGGCATTATTAACAGAACGATCTCATCCAATCCCTACCATCCCCTTCAGCCTACAGCAGGGAATTACTCACACATGGATGGGGGAAACATGGATGGTCGATGGAGAGGCGTTGGTGATGACGATGGCGATGATCTTCTCCACTTCCCCGTCCCGGTAGGGTGCCAGAACAGGAACTTCTGATCCCCGAATCGAGGTTCGGGATGGCGGCGGCACTCTGTTGTGTTTCTGTGGAATATGACGTACCCCCTCGGGTTTTAAGGTTGGAGTCTACTTGTAGTCGAAAGGGGAGTCCGAGGGGGCTCTGGGGGGCCCACACCCCTAGGTGGCGTGGCCTAGGGGGGACCTGCGCCAGGGGGTGTGGCCACCATGTGGCCCCTCTCCTGGCCCCCTTCTGGCTCCCGGGGTCTTCCGGGGTGAAAACATCAATGGGCTCTTCTCTGGGCATTTTCCCGAAAGTTGATTTTTCTGCACAAAAACAAGACACAAAGGTAATTCTGCTGAAAACAGCGTTAGTCCATGTTAGTTGTATCCAAAACACACAAGTTTAGAGGAAAACAATAAGAAAAGTGTTCGGAAAAGGAGATACGTTTTCGAGGTATCAGTAGCTTTACATAAAGATGATCTTGATCATGTTAGGCAACTCACAAGATCTAAACATGAGGTACAAAGTGGAGAGAACAACCATCTATCTACTGCTATGGACCCGTAGTCCAAGGATGAACTACTCACGCATCACTTCGGAGGAGGGCATGGTGGTGTAGACCCATCCGGTGATGATTTCCACCTCCGGCAAGGTGCCGGGGAGAGCTCCAGAACCCTCCTGATCTCGGGATGACGGTGACGGCGGCCTAGGGTGTTTCTAGGGTAAAAGTGGGATATCTCTAGGGTTTATGTCACACCCCAGAATTTGGATCACATGTAGCACAGTGAGAGAAGCCATTTTTGTGAGCCAGCAAAAATGTTTTATGCACTTGTGTAATCCCACATTATGTAAGGAACTATGAGTATCTATGCAATGCAAGCAAGCCTTTGTTTAAAATCATTTATCAATTTTTCCTGATGTTTCTTATTGTTTCTGTGATGTTTTCTATATGGAGATTTGAATAATTTTTATCCAAAGTATTGTAGCAATGTTGTTTTCAACCTAACAAAAATATTTGGCTTTGTTGGAATCAAGAAAACAAAATGGCAAAATAATATTTAGATGTTTTATTTTAAGTTTTCTATTAAAACTTGTTTCTGAAAAACTAGCCAAGTAGCAGTATTTAACAAATGTTATATATATGTTAGGGAATCATATATTTATGTTTTCTTGGCATGAATGTGTTCTCTAATATATGGAATAAAAATGTATAAGCTTGGTTTGAAATTTGGTATAAGAAAACAATCAATTGCTTGATGGTTTTTGTGGAAGAAAATTAAGGCAGAAAGGTGGTTTTTAGAGAAACAGAGAAAAACTGTAAGTAGATGTTTTCTCACCTTGTTTTCAGTGCCTTTTAAAATTCCAAATTTTGTTTTCAATTGATGATTATGAAAGTACAAATCATGTTTAATAAAACCATACTTTGAAAACAAATTTTGGAAAAAAAATTATGCCTTGAAAACAGAGAAGACTTTTGGTTGATTTTATCTGTTTCAACACTTCGCCAAAATGGCTACGTTTGTATGTCTGAATTTCTGAATTTTCTGAAAACAGTGAAGTTGACAGAAATTTGTATGCTTATAACTTTTGATAGAAATCGAATTAAGCAGTACCACTTGGTTCTTCTAGAATCCCTCACATCCCTTAACAAATGCCAAGCCTTGGATTCTTGCTGTGTTGACTAGAGAGGAGAGGAGAGACGTGGGAACCGAGGAGAAAAGAGAGCGGAGAGGCATGGGCTGACTGACATTGTGCCACTGTGCGCGCGCACTGTCACAGCGCCCACGCCGTTTTCACCTCACACTCGCCACCCAGACCTTGACCACACATGCACGTGGCCCCTAGACACGCCCAGGAGTCAAGGGGCACGGCATGGGCGCTCGGAGCGCGGCCCCGTGCTTGCCACTGCCACCTCGAGGGCGCCCCCGTGCGCATGACCGTGGCACCGTGGCTATAAAGCCACGGGCACGAACGCATTGCGCCAGCACGCTCACACGGTCACACCACCCCACTCCACACCCCTGTCGCAGACCACGCACGCGTTGAGTTCGCTGGGCTCGAGAACGCCGCCGGCCACCGCGGAGAGGAAAGAGAGGTGGGGCATGACACGTGCGCTCTCAACCCTCATTTCAAACTCCTCTGTGCTCGTCGTACACCGTAGAACCCCCCTGACATTGTCGTTTGGCCGCTCGTTTGCAGGGAACCCGAGGAGCTCACCACAGCCACCGCGGTCCCGCAGCCGTGCGTCGTCGATTGGAGCTGCCCCGACCCCCTGCGACCACTCCCTGCACCGTATCGACCCCGTGCGACCTCACCGACCTCTCAGCACCGCCCTACACGTACCCTATGTGAGCAAATCGAGAGATCTCGCTGCCGGCCGTGCCTCCGTCGTGAGAAGGAGAGAGAGGGAGAGATGAGAGGAAGAGGATGGTCGTGCGTCGTTGATCTCGCAATCAACGGCCACGCTTCAACGCCTAAATGGTACGCGCGTTCACGCGCTGGGCCAAAATGGCTTAGCGAGCCGCGCGCGCGGAGTGAAACCAGCCCGTTGTTGTTTTTTCCTTTTCATTTTAGAAAAATGACGGCATGTTTGCTTTAAGCCTGTGAAAAATATAAAACTTGAGAAATAAAATCCACCAAAATTACTAGCAGTAGATCCACTTTTTCTTGAACGGATTCAACTTGAAGATCTACTTTTGGAGCACTATTTTGCCTGTAGTAAATGTTTTGTTGCACACTGTCTGTTAGAGTAAAATATTCTTAACGTTTTGTATGTGTGTTCAAATTGTGCAAACTAAACTTCTCTGAGTAGCTTATGAGTAGATATATTAGTAGAGCTTGACCTCACATCAACGAGATCTACCATTTGGAAATTCCATCCATTTTGGTATTTGTCCAGTAGCAGTTTCTAGGATTTTTAGAAGGATTTTAAAAATACTTTTTCATGTAAATCCAATTGGATCTGTTTGTGTATGCATAGATCTATGTTATCCTAGCTTTGTGTGATTTTTAGAGCTCTAGATTATTTTTGGCAAGCATATTGAGATACAACACCTTTTTTGTTAGAAATAGATTTTGTGTATTTAGTTTAGAATAATTGCTTGCTAGTTTAAATGTTGTTTTCTAGCATGTATAGATGTTTTTCTTGCTGTTAAGAAGTTGTTTACTCACAGTACTAGTATGTTAGAAAGTGTGTGTATGCTTGGAAAACAAATGAAAATAGGATATGTCTAGTAGTGTTTTCTAGTCTTTATTTTAATGGATTTTGTGAGCAAGTGTAGATATTTTTATTACCCAAGTTTTTAGGGTTGTTTTGTTGAGTCCAGTACCATTTTGGTACTGGTTATGTTATGCTATCACCTCTGTTAGTTGATACTTAAGTCCATAGAGAAGCATGAGTAGCATTTCTTGTTCACTATCACTAGTGTTGTTATTTTCACTAGTATCAATAGGTGCATTTTTGTTTGGTGGAAAACTTGTTTTCGACAAGTTGAACCAGAGGCTTTGGACCTCTTAATGTCATGGAAACCTAGTGGAACACCCACTAGTTCCATTTCATTTTGGTGAGAAATAACATTTTCTGTACCATAGTAGTGATAGTGATGTTATTGGTATTTTTGTGTGTGCTTAGGGTTTGTTATTTGCAAACTTGAGTTTACTTTGTTTTATGCATTGCTTGCTGTATGTTTGACTTAGTACCATTGTTTTCTTAGTTTGGTTCTGATTGTGTGTCCTTATTTTATTTTGCGACGATAGAAAACGAGGAAGAGATAGTTGGATCCGGAGGGTATTACTATCATTCCTGTTGCTACCACGACCAAGACCCTAGAATCAACCAAGGCAAGCCATCCTAAAACTTGTTGTTATACTACTTATCATTATGTATCATGCATTCCTCTACTTTTGAAGTTTTACAAAAAACTTGATTACCAAAACTATTTTTGAGTGGCTATTATTACTATTAATATTAGATATGAATATATCACATTGCCATTAGTAAACTTGGTGTTACCAAGCCCTTAGCCACCATAAGGTATATCAATACCGCCTAAGATAAAAATCTTGAGTCCCTAAGTGGACACTTTAAAAATGTGCTTTTGCAAACAAATGTTCTTAGGAAAGTCCACTGTGAAAAGGCGAGACCTTATTCACCGGGGAAGGTAAAGAGGATTGTTTGCAAAATGATTTACAAAAAGCACATAACCTATTCTTCGCTGGACAACCAAGACGTACTGCCACTCTACCTCAATATGGGTACGAGGCCTATCTAGATACTTGTTCTTGTTAGTGTGTGTTTTATCCCAAAATGCTATAGAGAGGATGATTCTCTGAACCGAAGTGTCGCCAGGAGGGAGTAACGGGACATACAAAGTGAGGGATTAAGTTACCCCCCGGAAGCAACAGTTGGGTCTCCTGCCGTGGCGGGGTGGGACCTGGTGCCGGAGATATTGCACCCAACTGAAGGGATAAGCATATACTAGCTTGATCAGAGTGGACAATTAGGATCATTTATCTGATGCTTGCATATCGCTGTGTCGATCCATGGGTGGTTCATGGAAGATGATTGGATCTTGTGGATTGTGTACATCTCTGCAGAGTAAAACTATTCTAAATAGCCGAGCCCTTGGATATGGGCAGTTGAATGGCCATGTTGCAAGCATTGCGTCAGTTTTCAAAAAGGTTGTTATTGAAGAAAAGACTTGTACCGTGGAGGTACCGATGAAAGAAGCTGGAGTTGATTACAAGAAGTTTTGCAAAGAGAAAACGTTCTTTTCTAAAACCTCTTGTACATGCGATATCTACAAGAGAAAGAAAACTATGATATTTTCTTTTGAAGTATCTTCTTCAACAAAAATATAGAGAAGTTAAAGCAACCATGATGATATCTTACATACACCCTGGATATTGAACCCTATTTATAGCCTACCTATCCACCATATAAGAATACTTGCATTTGTATGTTTATAAAGGATGTCTTGCAGAGTACATTCAAATGTACTCATATTGGTTTCGTACCTGGCTATTTCCTTGGTCAGACTTTGAGGAACCGCCAAACAAGGAGGAGTACTTTTATGACGACTATGCGAATTAGGCCTGGCTCCCGGTCAGCAGCTTATTGGTGAAGGCGTGACATGGGATATTTACGTTATGTTAAGTTTCCCCTGTGTGTTTGTGAGACATTTGCCTGTCCTTCGTGGCAGTTGTTAACACTTGGTCATGTGACCATTGCGTGTAAGACTCTATTTATTCGTGTAATGGATAATGTATCTGTGTACCAACTACGTATGTTGTTCACGACTGAATTCCTGGGATCGTGAATGTATGCATATTAGGGGTTTTGGACCTTCCGGTTTTGGGGCCTCTACAAAATTGGTATCAAAGCTATCCTGACCTTAGGATCCCTTAGTTAGCATGGACGTTAGCTAGTACTCTGAAAATCTATATTATAAAAACTAAGTTACTTATGTGACTACGTTTCAAAATATTCTTAGACCTATCTTCCATATTTTACAAAACCCTACTTACATTAAGTTATGTCTTGTTCAATCTAAAACTATGCACACTTTGGTCTAACTTAAAATTTTGTGTAGATGGAAGTCGTGTTCACCGAGGCTTGCCAGTTGGGACTGGTGAAGGACGTGGCGTTTCCTTTAGAGCAGAGGCTCGTAGAGATGACAGAGCTTATCGATCGCCCGGTTCCAGAGTTGCGGGGAGGGATGATCTTCGGTTCTCCTACTGAGGGAGACTAGTTCGTGGAGTGTACTATTCGTCCTCCACTGACCACTCCTTCAGTAGAGACTTTCGTCTTCACCGTTGTTGAGCGCTCCTGGAAGGAGGGCACAGTTAGGGTGATCCAGGAGGCTATTGCACGCTTGGCTCATCTGAGGGTCTTCCAGTACCTGGGCACTCGTTTTGAGTTTCTCGGGAGGAGAGACGAGACTGGCACACCTGTTATTGTGCCACGGGATCTCGATGGTATGGGTCCTCACCTTGAGGACATGGATATCTTACAGCACCGCGCCCAGCACCGACTAGATGACATGAGTATTCTGCAGCAGACCACAGTTGCAGAGTCTCGTCTTTTGGTTACCCATCTAGGTAAGTTGATGACCGACCTCAAGACAGAGACCGCCTGGAGCAGAGTCTTGGAGGGATAGCTACATACCACTCGTTTGGCACGTACCCATCTCACCCACAAGGTGGAAGCGCTTCAGGATGCCAACACAATCGTGTGTGGGCGACTGAAGACCGCGAGAGAGGACCTAGCTACTCGGGACTCCAAACTCGAGGAGCTAGAGGAGGAGAACACTAAGCTCTACAGGGAGAACGAGGATCTCCTAGTCGAAGATGACATTCCATCAGATGTTGATGGGATGGACATGACCGAGCAGAGTGGTCAGGAGGACGAGGACTTAGCTGAGGAGGAGGATCCCGAGGAGATCCTTTTCGGTGGAGACAGCGAGAAGGACTAGTCTTAGTACCTCTTAGCTTTTGGAGTTGTGTCAGTGAAATGTACGCCGACCCTATGAGGCGAATCCCCTTATGTAGCTCCGAGGAGCGTAGTTGTGTTAGATGACTGTTGTTTGTGTTTGTGCTATGTATTACTTGATGCTATGAATGTGATGGATGTTTGTGAGATTCCTATGTTTGTGAATTTTCTACTCGTATCTTTTCTTGTGATCTCTTCACTTGTATGTTTGCTTGATAGCATGTTTGTTTATTTTGTTATTGTGTTTTCAATGAGTAGATTGTACGGAGAGCAACAATCCTTTGTGAAGAGAGTGTGATATCTTCACCAACTTCAACAAGGCAAGTAACACACCATCAAACTACCTATTATTTTCCTATGAATTACTAGAGTTTTGAGTAGTATGCATGATAGGTGATTTTTCTCTAAGTACTATGCTATGCTATATCCTAGTAGTGTGTAGCCATCCTTATACCTTGTTATTTTGAAGCCTTGTTACTTAGTTGATGCTTAGCCTTGCTACAGAAATTGTTTTACTTGATGTTGTGGAAAAATTCTAAGTAACAACTTCAATGAACCACCTGGGTGGATTAGTATTGCGGGGCTGTAGAAAGTTGAGTGTCTCCCCGAGGGGAGTTCACTTGAAGGAATGCCACCCAGGAACAAAGTGATTTTGATGTTCCCCAAGTTTAGATTGCTTCCAGTGCAACCTTTAGTCATATGGGCTCTGTCTTGATCAACTAAGTTGTGAGGGTTCAGCCCGGGCTTGACAAGCAGATGTAGCATAATTATAGGTGGAACGGGTCTTGCCATTGGGTTGGATTCTTGCTTCTGAAAGATCTCGTCTCGATTCTTCTCCTTTCCTTAATGCACTCAGGGTGTATAGGATGTTTGGGTTGAGTTGGGTCTGAAGGTGAAAGTGCACAAGCTCTGCAGAGTCAACAAACTAAGATCTTAGCCGTGTCCCCGGTTATGGACAACTATGAGCAGCTGGACAAGGATGGACGGAAGAATCACATCACCATTTTCAATAAGTAAAATTTTGACCAAGTGAACAGTAGTTGTGGTGCTTGGATCTTAATCCAATGTTGCAACCCTTTGAAAAGAAAAGTTTGTTTTACAAAAGTGATAGGAGAAAACTGGCTTTATGCAAACTTAGCCAAAACTCCACTCAGCCAAATAAGCATGTAGTATTAGTCTTGCCATTTATATCCACCATAGTGTTACTTGCCAATACATTAAATTGTATTGACTCCCTTGTGGCTGCATATTCCATATTGCAGAGATTTCTGAAGACGAGTGAGGATTTCGTTTAGGATCTCGAGACTATCGCCAACATGTTTTGCCTGTGGCACATGAAGAAGATGGGCTCAATGATTGTTCTATGTTTTCCGTTGTAATACTTTGTTTTCTGCTAGTCTTCTAAGACTATGCAAGTTGTAATACTATTTTGTAAAGACTGGATCATGCGATGTAATAGAATTTGATGCATTTGCATGATATTTCATTTTGTAATGTGGTGCTAACAATTGATCCAGGGACTAGCACAATAACACAGGTGTCCTTACATTATTTAAATGTGGGAACGCTACAAAAATGGTATCAGAGCATTGTGTTGCCTGTAGAATTGGAGACCCTAAGTTTGGAGAAGACCCTAGGATAGAAAATTTCCTATGTTCAAAATTTCTAGAAACAAAACAACCATCTTAATTCTTCTCATATCATCTCATCTATTATTCGCCTTCAGAATTTTCTAGATGACCTACCTCTTCAATACCATCAAGACAGGAATGTTGATGATCATACCAAGAAGTGCAAGAAGTATTTTCACCACATGAAGACCTACACTCAAGACAATTGAAGAAAACTTGGAGATACACCAATACTTCACAACAATCAAGAATACCCCAAGACATTGAGAGAACATTTTTGAAGAAACTCAAGAAGATATAGATGAGACCACCACTCTAGTTACTTTGTTAGAACAATGCTAACGTGTTAGAGTATTTGATCATTCCAATGAGTATGGTATGACAATATTAGTGTTTTCTAAAAACCATGTTGTTTGGTGTGGTGAATGTGTTGCTATATGTTTGTTATGTGTTGTTTGCAAGATGAGTTTCCTTGATCTAATGTGTTGGGGTAGGAATTTCTTTAGTCTCTTTATAATCTCTACTCTTTCATGCTAAGCCAAACCAAAACCCATACCCATTTACCAACCCTATTGGGCTACCCTATGAAGTGCAACAACAAACCTTTCACCCAAGAATGCCATGACTAGTTCTTTATAGAGACACAAGCCATACAATTGAGGAATGTCACACATTTCAAGATCCCTTTTGTGTGAAGGAGCAATCACATCTATGATCAATGCCAACTACATCATAAGGAGCAGTAAGCCAATCAACAAGTGAAGAAAGACAAGTGAACCCCAGGTTGCATGAGATATGAAGATTTCAGAGCCAACTACACCAAGAGAAGAAATGATGAAGAAACACAACTATCCAGTTTGTGTTACATAGGAGTTTTACGCAACCCACTAGTTGAGAAATGATAGTTCGCTCAAGTTTGTCTTACAGATTGGAAACTTCCTGTTAGACAAGTGAGGTGACCTAGTGTTATTAAACAAGATTCATCAATCCAAGTACAAGGTAATGATTGAGTGTAACATGGATTGGCCCCATGGTGACTACTCACATTAATTACTTTTGCTATGAGTAATGTTAAATCGGAGTGACATACCTATTAGAGAGACGACGATGTTAAACCTGAACCATAAAATGGTAGAATACAATAATGACCCTATGTTGGTGTTGCTGAAAGCGTACTATTTTCGATGAGGATCAAGCCAACCTTTGAGCTATCAAGCAATGGAAGATTTTTCCTACCATGAGAGTTTGTTTAGAAATAGCATGACGTTTGCCTTCAAGGATGACAACAACAAGATGGAAGATTGTCAAGGATATCAAAAGACCAAGTTGAGAGTGAACCAAAGGCTTTTGATTGACCCAAAGAGTGACCCCTAAGTGTCAAAGGTAGTTCAACAGATCTATGATGGTCTATAACTCTACCATGAAGGAAATTTCTACTCAAGCCAATCTCAAATCAATCTACACTCCAATCTTATGAAAATAGACTACCCACAAAAGCTTATTTTAAGGGTGGTAGCCCACCCAGTTGTTTTGGAATCCAGATACCCAAATCTTTCTTTCTAGCCTTCCCAAATCTCGGGACGAGATTTCTTTTAAGGGTGGTAATCTGTAACATCCCTGATTTTTGGAAAAGCTCAAAAATCACAAAAATTTGAAACTTTTTGTTTTCATGTTATGCAAGTCACCAAGAACCAAATGAGAAGCAAGAAACAAAAGGAAACAATATATAATGCAATGAAATTGAATTTAAGAATCCAATTATACCTCTATTCCATAAACCCTAAAATCCTCTCAAAATGAAGTTTCATTAGATAAAGAAAACCATTTTATCTTTAGCAAAATTTATTACATAAAATGTTTTCAATTCAAATATTACCTTGATAATATTTTGGCAACCAAAAATCAAAGATTTATAATCCTTAATAAAGTTCTAAGCCTCAAAGGTATTTGATGAGAATAAAATTGTTAATAATAACTTTTAGTTGTTATTCCAAGTTTTAAACATGAAGGTGTGAAAATAAAATGCATTGTTTTGAAAATAACATAAAGAGGGTTTTGAAAACAATATTATGACTTGTGGTTTTATTCTAAATTTTATTGATCAACAATATTAATTAATTGATATGAACTAATTAAATACCATTAAGTTACTATTAGAAAATCCTTCATATCCTAAAATTATAATATGTGAAAATGGTTTAAAAATGGCTTTCCAAAAATAATATATGACATGTAAAATTGTCTCTGAAATTTTATTTAGACAATAACATCAATTTATTATTTTCTAAATTTTAAAATGGCCTTAAAGTACTATTAGTGTTTTATTTATAAAAAATTGTGAAAACAAGATGAAAGGACTCTCAAAATTATGTTTTCAACATTTAGAATGTCACTGAAATTTTAATTGACCAATAACTATGTTTCATAAATTATTAAATTAAAAATCCCATTAAGTAACTATTAAGGAATTATTCAAATTTCAAAACTATAACATGTTGAATTTTTTTCAAAAATGGTACTGTTAGAAAGTATTTGAAATTCAAAGAATTTAGAATTTTGTTTCATGTCATTTGGATACTTAAAACAGAAGTTATGAATTAATTAAATAAACAGAAATAAAAAGAAAAGAATGGATGACGTCACACATGACGTCATCTCGTCTTCCTCCCCAGGAAAGAACCACGCGCATCACGGCCGAAAATTTCGCGCGATGATTCCGAGTCTTTAAACCCGTAATTTCTTTCCCTCTTCGGCCCTACATATACCCCCCTATCCCCTCTCCTTTTCCCCTCATTTTCCATCACGAATTGCGCCTCCAGGCCGCCACCATTGCTCGCCGGAGCTCCATTCTTCCGCCACCGTCTCCACCCGATTCCGAGGAAGGTAACGACCGAGCGCCGCTTCCTTGTGTCCCACTGAACTCCCCAGCCCCTGGCGCACCTCCCTAACCCTTCCTCTCTCTTTTTCACGCGGACTTTCAACGGCGCCGTCCGCAACCGAGGCTCGCCGGTACCCGAGCTCCTCCATCCGCGCCTCACCGTCGACAGAGGACCCCGCAGGCGCCATACTTCTCTCTGCCGTGTTCACCGTGTCGTGTTGAGTCCCGTCGTGGTCTCCATCGAGCCCGAAGGCCACCGGAACGCCGTCGCCGTGAAGATTCTGACCACCGCGCCACCGCAGCCACCATTTCTGGCCAACTCCACCGGTGAGTAACCCTAGCCCCTCTCTGAGCCGTTAGATCGATCAAACGGCTAGGATTAGAAGAATCCCGAAACGGTACGATACCGTCAGATCTCGATCCAACGATCCAGATCTGTTGACTTAACCACGTCACCCGTCCAGTCAACAGGCCACGTAGGCACACAGTCAGCACTCCTGACCAATCAGATCCAGCCACGTGGCCAGCCTGTAAATTCAATTTTTCTCCCGGTAGAATTTTTGGCAGTTTTACAGATTAGCCCCTGCAACTTCAATCCATCATATCTTTTGATCCATGAAGCCAAATTTAGCAATCTTGGACTTTTTGAAAAGCCCTTGACAATTAGAAACTTTTGGCACTAGCAAAATTCAAATTTGAGAAACTTAAATTTGATCATTTTCAAATATGCTTGTTTGATGAATTTTGGCATAATTCAAATTCTACAAATCCAAAAATTGTAAATAAAATATATTTGGAAACCTTAGGATGTGTACTTTCATATCCTCTGTGCCAAAATAAAAATTGAACAGATTAAAATTGATTTTTGAATTATATGGCCATTTGAGATATTTTGACTTAGTTTAAATTCTATAAATAATTTTAATATGTTTTCTTAAACAATGTTGCTCCATATGGCAACCTTAATCCATAGAAACCAGTGCCATAGAATTTTGGACACATATGAGCCATACCCATGTATTTTAGGCCAAGTTATCACACACATGTTTCACACCATATTAAAAATGACTTAGGAAATATTTTGCTTAAGTGGTTCTATGTGTGTATGGCTATATGAAACCAAGGCTAAGTCCTTAGTGAAGTTTCAACTTATACTTAGCCAAAAAATGAACCTAAAAACACTAGTACAAATGTTTCCATCAACTTTTGTCTCCCCATGCTTGCTTCAAGATTTCACCAAGTTGGGATTTGTGAGAACCATGAAGTTCAATGGAGAACTTAACCATCTAGAGATTTTTCAACATGAAGATAGAAGACCAATGAAGGACTTAGCAAATAAACCAAACTTCAGAACCATCTCCAAGAAGTGGAAGCACTTAGAAGACTAACCCCCTTTCTCTCTAAGTCTTTTTCCTTCCCTTTTCTATTCTTCTCCTTTCAACTTGATGGCAACATGAAGAGCTACAAGGAAGATCAATGAAGAAGTTTTGAAGAAAAGACTTAGACTCCACAACAACTAGAAGCAACTCAAGAAGTACAAGTGTGAAGAAATTCAGTAGAAAACATCTCCCTCTCTCTTTCTATCTTTCTTCTTATATTCTTCCCAATTGACTTAGTGATATTTTCACATTTGTTAAATAAAACACTTAGTTGTGACCACACCACTTGGGAAACAACTAGTGAGAAAACCATGAAGACTATCAAGACCAAGAGAAGCACCACACCAAGGAAGGAAACAACTTAGATGGCATGATGATGATCTTCAAGAAGGCAATCACATGAGGTCTAGAAGCAATCCATACAAGTTGAAGAATAACAAGTTATTTTTGTCCAACCATTGACCCAAATGGAAAATCCAAGACTTAGTAATATTTTCCCTTTGATGATGAAGTTAGTAGACCTACCCTAACCACAATGGAAAATACTAACATAGTCACTCAAATATTTTTGAAGGTGAATATGACCAAGTGTTTGCATGTATTACTTTAGTTGAAGAACTAATATGTTTATTCTTAGTGAACTCTTCGAACTTCCTTGACAAGTATGGTTATAATAAAGTTAGATCACATCAAACTCAACCTAGTCCTTCGCAAGTAAACCATTGGAATTTCCTTCACAAGTATGAGACCATTAGAGAATGAATTTTTTTCAACTCAAACCTAGACCTTGTCCTAGTCCGCTAGGTTAAACTCCTTTGGCTATGTTATTGCTTTGTATGATCTCTTCACTTGTATGTTTGCTTGATAGCATGTTTGTTTATTTTGTTATTGTGTTTTCAGTGAGTAGATTGTACGGAGAGCAACGATCCTTTGTGAAGAGAGTGTGATATCTTCACCAACTTCAACAAGGCAAGTAACACACCATCAAACTACCTATTATTTTCCTATGCATTACTAGAGTTTTGAGTAGTATGCATGATAGGTGATTTTTCTCTAAGTACTATGCTATGCTATATCCTAGTAGTGTGTATCCATCCTTATACCTTGTTATTTTGAAGCCTTGTTACTTAGTTGATGCTTGCCTTGCTACAGAAATTGTTTTACTTGATGTTGTGGAAAAATTCTAAGTAACAACTTCAATGAACCACGTGGGTGGATTAGTGTTGCGGGGCTGTCCAAAGTTGAGTGTCTCCCCGAGGGGAGTTCACTTGAAGGAATGCCACCCAGGAACAAAGTGATTTTGATGTTCCCCAAGTTTAGATTGCTTCCAGTGCAACCTTTAGTCATATGGGCTCTGTCTTGATCAACTAAGTTGTGAGGGTTCAGCCCGGGCTTGACAAGCAGATGTAGCATAATTATAGGTGGAATGGGTCTTGCCATTGGGTTGGATTCTTGCTTCTGAAAGATCTCGTCTCGATTCTTCTCCTTTCCTTAATGCACTCAGGGTGTATAGGATGTTTGGGTTGAGTTGGGTCTGAAGGTGAAAGTGCACAAGCTCTGCAGAGTCAACAAACTAAGATCTTAGCCGTGTCCCCGGTTATGGACAACTATGAGCAGCTGGACAAGGATGGACGGAAGAATCACATCACCATTTTCAATAAGTAAAATTTTGACCAAGTGAACAGTAGTTGTGGTGCTTGGATTTTAATCCAATGTTGCAACCCTTTGAAAAGAAAAGTTTGTTTTACAAAAGTGATAGGAGAAAACTGGCTTTATGCAAACTTAGCCAAAACTCCACTCAGCCAAATAAGCATGTAGTATTAGTCTTGCCATTTATATCCATCATAGTGTTACTTGCCAATACATTAAATTGTATTGACTCCCTTGTGGCTGCATATTCCATATTGCAGATATTTCTGAAGACGAGTGAGGATTTCGTTTAGGATCTCGAGACTATCGCCAACATGTTTTGCCGGTGGCACATGAAGAAGATGGGCTCAATGATTGTTCTATGTTTTCCGCTGTAATACTTTGTTTTCTGCTAGTCTTCTAAGACTATGCAATTTGTAATACTATTTTGTAAAGACTGGATCATGCGATGTAATAGAATTTGATGCATTTGCATGATATTTCATTTTGTAATGTGGTGCTAACAATTGATCCAGGGACTAGCACAATAACACAGGTGTCCTTACATTATTTAAATGTGGGAACTCTACAAAAATGGTATCAGAGCATTGTGTTGCCTGTAGAATTGGAGACCCTAAGTTTGGAGAAGACCCTAGGATAGAAAATTTCCTATGTTCAAAATTTCTAGAAACAAAACAACCATCTTAATTCTTCTCATATCATCTCATCTATTATTCGCCTTCAGAATTTTCTAGATGACCTACCTCTTCAATACCATCAAGACAGGAATGTTGATGATCATACCAAGAAGTGCAAGAAGTATTTTCACCACATGAAGACCTACACTCAAGACAATTGAAGAAAACTTTGAGATACTCCAATACTTCACAACAATCAAGAATACCCCAAGACATTGAGAGAACATTTTTGAAGAAACTCAAGAAGATATAGATGAGACCACCACTCTAGTTACTTTGTTAGAACAACGTTAACGTGTTAGAGTATTGATCATTCCAATGAGTATGGTATGAAAATATTAGTGTTTTCTAAAAACCATGTTGTTTGGTGTGGTGAATGTGTTGCTATATGTTTGTTATGTGTTGTTTGCAAGATGAGTTTCCTTGATCTAATGTGTTGGGGTAGGAATTTCTTTAGTCTCTTTATAATATCTACTCTTTCATGCTAAGCCAAACCAAAACCCATACCCATTTACCAACCCTATTGGGCTACCCTATGAAGTGCAACAACAAACCTTTCACCCAAGAATGCCATGACTAGTTCTTTATAGAGACACAAGCCATACAATTGAGGAATGTCACAGATTTCAAGATCCCTTTTGTGTGAAGGAGCAATCACATCTATGATCAATGCCAACTACATCATAAGGAGCAGTAAGCCAATCAACAAGTGAAGAAAGACAAGTGAACCCCAGGTTGCATGAGATATAAAGATTTCAGAGCCAACTACACCAAGAGAAGAAATGATGAAGAAACACAACTATCCAGTTTGTGTTACATAGGAGTTTTACGCAACCCACTAGTTGAGAAATGATAGTTCGCTCAAGTTTGTCTTGCAGATTGGAAACTTCCTGTTAGACAAGTGAGGTGACCTAGTGTTTTAAACAAGATTCATCAATCCAAGTACAAGGTAATGATTGAGTGTAACATGGATTGGCCCCATGGTGACTACTCACATTAATTACTTTTGCTATGAGTAATGTTAAATCGGAGTGACATACCTATTAGAGAGACGACGATGTTAAACCTGAACCATAGAATGGTAGAATACAATAATGACCCTATGTTGGTGTTGCTGAAAACGTACTATTTTCGATGAGGATCAAGCCAACCTTGGAGCTATCAAGCAATGGAAGATTTTCCTACCATGAGAGTTTGTTTAGAAATAGCATGACGTTTGCCTTCAAGGATGACAACAACAAGATGGAAGATTGTCAAGGATATCAAAAGACCAAGTTGAGAGTGAACCAAAGGCTTTTGATTGACCCAAAGAGTGACCCCTCAGTGTCAAAGGTAGTTCAACAGATCTATGATGGTCTATAACTCTACCATGAAGGAAATTTCTACTCAAGACAATCTCAAATCAATCTACACTCCAATCTTATGAAAATAGACTACCCACAAAAGCTTATTTTAAGGGTGGTAGCCCACCCAGTTGTTTTGGAATCCAGATACCCAAATCTTTCTTTCTAGCCTTCCCAAATCTCGGGATGAGATTTCTTTTAAGGGTGGTAATCTGTAACATCCCTGATTTTTGGAAAAGCTCAAAAATCACAAAAATTTGAAACTTTTTGTTTTCATGTGATGCAAGTCACCAAGAACCAAATGAGAAGCAAGAAACAAAAGGAAACAATACATAATGAAATGAAATTGAATTTAAGAATCCAATTATACGTCTATTCCATAAACCCTAAAATCCTCTCAAAATGAAGTTTCATTACATAAAGAAAACCATTTTATCTTTAGCAAAATTTATTACATAAAAATGTTTTCAATTCAAATATTACCTTGATAATATTTTGGCAACCAAAAATCAAAGATTTATAATCCTTAATAAAGTTCTAAGCCTCAAAGGTATTTGATGAGAATAAAATTGTTAATAATAACTTTTAGTTGTTATTCCAAGTTTTAAACATGAAGGTGTGAAAATAAAATGCATTGTTTTGAAAATAACATAAAGAGGGTTTTGAAAACAATATTATGACTTGTGGTTTTATTCTAAATTTTATTGATCAACAATATTAATTAATTGATATGAACTAATTAAATACCATTAAGTTACTATTAGAAAATCCTTCATATCCTAAAATTATAATATGTGAAATTGGTTTTAAAATGGCTTTCCAAAAATAATATATGACATGTAAAATTGTCTCTGAAATTTTATTTAGACAATAACATCAATTTATTATTTTCTAAATTTTAAAATGGCCTTAAAGTACTATTAGTGTTTTATTTATATAAAATTGTGAAAACAAGATGAAAGGACTCTCAAAATTATGTTTTCAACATTTAGAATGTCACTGAAATTTTAATTGACCAATAACTATGTTTTATAAATTATTAAATTAAAAATCCCATTAAGTAACTATTAAGGAATTATTCAAATTTGAAAACTATAATATGTTGAATTTTTTTCAAAAATGGTACTGTTAGAAAGTATTTGAAATTAAAAGAATTTAGAATTTTGTTTCATGTCATTTGGATACTTAAAAAAGAAGTTATGAATTAATTAAATAAACAGAAAGAAAAAGAAAAGAATGGATGACGTCACCCATGACGTCATCTCGTCTTCCTCCCCAGGAAAGAACCACGCGCATCAGGACCGAAAATTTCGCGCGATGATTCCGAGTCTTTAAACCCGTAATTTCTTTCCCTCTTCGGCCCTACATATACCCCCCTATCCCCTCTCCTTTTCCCCTCATTTTCCATCACGAATTGCGCCTCCAGGCCGCCACCATTGCTCGCCGGAGCTCCATTCTTCCGCAACCGTCTCCACCCGATTCCGAGGAAGGTAACGAACGAGCGCCGCTTCCTTGTGTCCCACTGAGCTCCCCAGCCCCTGGCGCACCTCCCTAACCCTTCCTCTCTCTTTTTCACGCGGAGTTTCAACGGCGCCGTCCGCAACCGAGGCTCGCCGGTACCCGAGCTCCTCTATCCGCGCCTCACCGTCGACAGAGGACCCCGCAGGCGCCATACTTCTCTCTGCCGTGTTCACCGTGTCGTGTTGAGTCCCGTCGTGGTCTCCATCGAGCCTGAAGGCCACCGGAACGCCGCCGCCGTGAAGATTCTGACCACCGCGCCACCGCAGCCACCATTTCCGGCCAACTCCATCGGTGAGTAACCCTAGCCCCTCTCTGAGCCGTTAGATCGATCAAATGGCTAGGATTAGAAGAATCCCGAAACGGTACGATACCGTCAGATCTCGATCCAACGATCCAGATCTGTTGACTTAACCACGTCACCCGTCCAGTCAACAGGCCACGTAGGCACACAGTCAGCACCCCTGACCAATCAGATCCAGCCACGTGGCCAGCCTGTAAATTCAATTTTTCTCCCGGTAGAATTTTTGGCAGTTTTACAGATTAGCCCCTGCAACTTCAATCCATCATATCTTTTGAGCCATGAAGCCAAATTTAGCAATCTTGGACTTTTTGAAAAGCCCTTGACAATTAGAAACGTTTGGCACTGGCCAAATTCAAATTTGAGAAACTTAAATTTGATCATTTTCAAATATGCTTGTTTGATGAATTTTGGCATAATTCAAATTCTACAAATCCAAAAATTGTAAATAAAATATATTTGGAAACTTTAGGATGTGTACTTTCATATCCTCTGTACCAAAATAAAAATTGAAAAGATTAAAATTGATTTTTGAATTTTATGGCCATTTGAGCAATTTTGACATAGTTTAAATTCTATAAATAATTTTAATATGTTTTCTTAAACAATATTGCTCCATATGGCAACCTTAATCCATAGAAACCAGTGCCATAGAATTTTGGACACATATGAGCCATACCCATGTATTTTAGGCCAAGTTATCACACACATGTTTCACACCATATTAAAAATGACTTAGGAAATATTTTGCTTAAGTGGTTCTATGTGTGTATGGCTATATGAAACCAAGGCTAAGTCCTTAGTGAAGTTTCAACTTATACTTAGCCAACAAATGAACCTAAAAACACTAGTACAAATGTTTCCATCAACTTTTGTCTCCCCATGCTTGCTTCAAGATTTCACCAAGTTGGGATTTGTGAGAACCATGAAGTGCAATGGAGAACTTAACCATCTAGAGATTTTTCAACATGAAGATAGAAGACCAATGAAGGACTTAGCAAATAAAACAAACTTCAGAAACATCTCCAAGAAGTGGAAGCACTTAGAAGACTAACCCCCTTTCTCTCTAAGTCTTTTTCCTTCCCTTTTCTATTCTTCTCCTTTCAACTTGATGGCAACATGAAGAGCTACAAGGAATATCAATGAAGAAGTTTTAAAGAAAAGACTTAGACTCCACAACAACTAGAAGCATCTCAAGAAGTACAAGTGTGAAGAAATTCAGTAGAAAACATCTCCCTCTCTCTTTCTATCTTTCTTCTTATATTCTTCCCAATTGACTTAGTGATATTTTCACATTTGTTAAATAAAACACTTAGTTGTGACCACACCACTTGGGAAACAACTAGTGAGAAAACCATGAAGACTATCAAGACCAAGAGAAGCACCACACCAAGGAAGGAAACAACTTAGATGGCATGATGATGATCTTCAAGAAGGCAATCACATGAGGTCTAGAAGCAATCCATACAAGTTGAAGAATAACAAGTTATTTTTGTCCAACCATTGACCCAAATGGAAAATCCAAGACTTAGTAATATTTTCCCTTTGATGATGAAGTTAGTAGACCTACCCTAACCACAATGGAAAATACTAACATAGTCACTCAAATATTTTTGAAGGTGAATATGACCAAGTGTTTGCATGTATTACTTTAGTTGAAGAAGTAATATGTTTATTCTTAGTGAACTCTTCGAACTTCTTTGACAAGTATGGTTATAATAAAGTTAGATCACATCAAACTCAACCTAGTCCTTCCCAAGTAAACCATTGGAATTTCCTTCACAAGTATGAGACCATTAGAGAATGAATTTTTTTCAACTCAAACCTAGACCTTGTCCTAGTCCGCTAGGTTAAACTCCTTTGGCTATGTTATTGCTTTGTATGATCTCTTCACTTGTATGTTTGCTTGATAGCATGTTTGTTTATTTTGTTATTGTGTTTTCAATGAGTAGATTGTATGGAGAGCAACGATCCTTTGTGAAGAGAGTGTGATATCTTCACCAACTTCAACAAGGAAAGTAACACACCATCAAACTACCTATTATTTTCCTATGCATTACTAGAGTTTTGAGTAGTATGCATGATAGGTGATTTTTCTCTAAGTACTATGCTATGCTATATCCTAGTAGTGTGTATCCATCCTTATACCTTGTTATTTTGAATCCTTGTTACTTAGTTGAAGCTTAGCCTTGCTACAGAAATTGTTTTACTTGATGTTGTGGAAAAATTCTAAGTAACAACTTCAATGAACCACCTGGGTGGATTGGTATTGCGGGGCTGTCGAAAGTTGAGTGTCTCCCCGAGGGGAGTTCACTTGAAGGAATGCCACCCAGGAACAAAGTGATTTTGATGTTCCCCAAGTTTAGATTGCTTCCAGTGCAACCTTTAATCATATGGGCTCTGTCTTGATCAACTAAGTTGTGAGGGTTCAGCTCGGGCTTGACAAGCAGATGTAGCATAATTATAGGTGGAACGGGTCTTGCCATTGGGTTGGATTCTTGCTTCTGAAAGATCTCGTCTCGATTCTTCTCCTTTCCTTAATGCACTCAGGTTGTATAGGATGTTTGGGTTGAGTTGGGTCTAAAGGTGAAAGTACACAAGCTCTGCAGAGTCAACAAACTAAGATCTTAGCCGTGTCCCCGGTTATGGACAACTATGAGCAGCTGGACAAGGATGGACGGAAGAATCACATCACCATTTTCAATAAGTAAAATTTTGACCAAGTGAATAGTAGTTGTGGTGCTTGGATCTTAATCCAATGTTGCAACCCTTTGAAAAGAAAAGTTTGTTTTACAAAAGTGATAGGAGAAAACTGGCTTTATGCAAACTTAGCCAAAACTCCACTCAACCGAATAAGCATGTAGTATTAGTCTTGCCATTTATATCCACCATAGTGTTACTTGCCAATACATTAAATTGTATTGACTCCCTTGTGGCTGCATATTCCATATTGCAGAGATTTCTGAAGACGAGTGAGGATTTCGTTTAGGATCTCGAGACTATCGCCAACATGTTTTGCCTGTGGCACATGAAGAAGATGGGCTCAATGATTGTTCTATGTTTTCTGTTGTAATACAGGGAACGCTACATTTCGTCCTTGGCTATTTCCTTGGTCAGACTTTGAGGGAACCGCCAAACAAGGAGGAGTACGAGGAGGAGTACTTTTATTACGACTATGCGAATTATGTTCGGCTCCCAGTCAGCAGGCTGTTGGTGAAGGCGTGACATGGGCTATATACGTTATGTTAAGTTTCCGCTGTGTGTTTGTGAGACATTTGCCTGTCCTGTGTGACCGTTGTTAAGACTTGGTCATGTGACCATTGCTTGTAAGACTCTGTTTATTCGTGTAATGGATAACGTATCTGTGTACCAACTACATATGTTGTTCACGATTGAATTCCTGGGATCGTGAATGTATGCATATGAGGGGTTTTGGGCTTTCCGGTTTCGGGGCCTCTAGAGTTTACGTCTCGGGGGGATTATATAGGCGAAAGGGCAGAGGCGGTGGAGGCTCAGGGACCCCACACCACCCCCTGGCGCGGCCGGCGGGCCGCGCCACCCTACGCTGTGGGCCCCCTGAGGCCCCCCTCCGGGTCTCTTCGGGACTCTGTGGAACCTCCGGGATTTCTAAGACTTGCGAGCTTGAATTTTCCAATTCCGAGAATATTTGCAGAACAACTTTTCTGAAACTAAAATCAGCAGAAAACAAGGAACTGGCTCTGTGGCATCTTGTGAATAGGTTAGTCCGAAAAATTGATAAAAATGACATAAAATGTATAGCAAACATATGGGAAACAATAAGAAAACAACATGGAACATTAGAAATTAATGATACGTTTATGACGTATCACCATGTCAAAACGACGCGCAACAGAGAGATAAAGGGAAAGAGAGGGGAGAGGAGGTCCGGGATGGCTGGTACACGACGGAAAACCTCGGATTCACCGGCGGTCGCTGCGAGATCCCGAGCTCAAATTCTCTCGTCCCGGTGGCTCTCTGACGGTGTGGCTTGGGGAAGACTAGAGAGGGGAGGGTGGGGCTTAATAAGGGCAAGGAGGGGGCGCCAATCGGGGTCTTGAATGCAAGAAATCAATTCGGAGTTATTCGGTCGTTTCCTGTCATAACAGGGGCATGGTCACCGCGCGAGGAAGGAGACGGGGTCGACGCTGATGATGTGGCGCTGTCATGCGGGTCCACTGGGCCACCGAACAAAGAAAAGGGGTAGAGATAGAGAGCGGGTTTCTTCCGGGCTGGCCCATTGGACTGGCTGCGGCTTGCGTCGCGTTTCTAACGCGCACGGCTTGCTGGGTTGGGCCACTGCGCGCGTGGTAGATTAGGTGTTTCCCTTCTTTTTTTTATTTTTTCTCTTCATTTTTTTATTCAAATGTTTAACAAAATAATTCATAAACTCCTCAAAATTTATCAGAAAAAATAGCAAAACTATGTTTTGAAAAGCTAAAGATGTAAGGAGTCTTTTGGAACTGTTCTTTTCCAAAAATAATAGTTTCACATAAATGCCCTTTTAATCCCTATTATGGGTAAGATGGGTTTAAGGTTTTGTTAAAGGTAGAAACAAGGTGAACACATGCAATGATGCCATGATGCTTATTTATGCATGATGTTATTTTGAATTTTGAAAACCTCGGGTGTTACAAGTAAAAAAAAGTTTGCCCCGCTAGAGTGGAGCTCCCACTTGTGTGGGTAGAAGCTCCTACGACCTTATGGCCCGTCTAGCGGGAGCTCCATGAGACCCTAGTAAGGAGGCGCGCTCACATGGAAAGCAGTGGCAGCCCCCAAGCCTCCAGCGCTCTGGGAGGTCGTCGTGGAGGAAGCCCTCGAGCCTCCAGTGCTCTAGGGGGTCTTCATGGTGTCACACCCCAGTTTTTGGATTCCTGTACTGTGTTTAAGAAGACAAAAATTAGGGCCAACAATTTTTTTTTCTAACAACATGATTGTTTGAACTAACATGTGTTTTTGATCTTAATCATTTTTGCAATGCAAGTTTTGCTTCTTGATAAAACCAATATCCAAATTTTTCTGAAAACACTTTTATAATTGTTCCCTGATGTTTTCCCTAATGTTACTTGAGTGGATTTTTATTCCAAGACTTGGATCATTCTTGTTTGCATCTTAAAATAAACTTTTAACTTTGTTGGATCCAATAAAACAAAATTTCAAAATGATTTATGGAAGTTTTCTTTTAAGATTTCTATAGAAAATATTTCCTGAAAATATAGCCAAGTATCTGTTTTCTACCTTTGTTTTCACTAGGCTATAAAATGTTATTTTATGTGTTCTTGACTTTTATTTTCTCCTTGATATATGTACTACAAATACATAAGCTTGGTTTTATTTTTGGATTAATAAAAATGATCTTTTGCTTGTTGTCTTTGTGGTATAAAAATAAGGCAGAAAAAGGCATTTTTGGTAAACAGAGAAAAACAGAATACAGCTTTTCCCACATTGTTTTCATGGCTTTAAACTTTTTCAATTTTATTTTCAAAAGTTGTTTTGGAAAGTTTAAAACATGGTTAACAAGATCCCACTTTGAAAACAAAGATTGGATTTTATTTGACCTTTGAAAACAGTGCCAACTTTCTGATATTTTTAACACATCCTTAACTGAATTTTCAAGGAGTAGTGCCAACAAGTCCTTAACTGAATTTTCTGAAATTTTAGGAACAGTGGCTGATACAATTTTGGGCTGATGTTTTCTTGGCTTTTCTTTGCAAGAATTGATGGGAGGTGTTGTCTAGTGTGTTGACTAAGTTATGGACTCGAACCAGGATGTGTTTTTTTTTGCTTCTAGAAGGCTTGAGAGTGAAGAAAACAAGAGAGAGAGTGGTGATGTGGCATGGGTATGGGCCTCCATACCTTGCTTTTTCCCTCTTGACCTTGACCCATTTTGCCTCCAAAGTCCAGGCATTGACTGCCCCTTGGCCATTCTTGCCTTGATGTGCTCTGACCAAAAGACCCCTAGAGCGCACCCATGCCATCAAATGGCATGCACCCGAGCCACCTCCATGCCCTTGCCCTTTTCCCCACGGATACAAGCCACCACATCCCTACTCCTTGCGCCACTGCCCTCCTCCACATCCACACACCTCCCCCAAGTCGAATGGAAGCACAGCCCTGACCCCTTGGAGCGTCCCCGAGCCTTTGACCCCGACGATCACCGCCCGGAGATCGAGGTAGTATCCCCCTTCCCCGTGCCTTCCCATTCCCTCCCACCGCCCTGGATGGACTCCCCACACTCCCACGACACCGTCTGACATCTTCTCTCGACTCCTCGGTTGCAGATACGCCGCCGCCGTCGAGATCGCCGCCGCGGGCATGCGGCCGTGCCCCGCCATTTGAAGCCGCGTCGACGACACCAACCGCACCCCTCGACCCCTACGACTCCCCCGAGCACAAGCCACCGCCCCAGAGCCCCCCACGGTGAGCCACCGTGAAACCCTGCTGCCGGCCCCGTCGAGAGAGAGAGAGAGAGAGAGAGAGAGGAGAGCGGAGTGGAGGAACAGAGACCAAGGACCGTTCGATCTTAGATCAACAGCCACGCTTGAACCCGCACCGTTCCCGCGCAGGCCGCGCGTGCGCTGCGCGTTTGGGCTTCCTTTAGCGTTTAGATGGGCCGCGCTGCGAGGACGCCAGCCCACGCTGCTTTTTGTTTTTCCTTTTTAGTTTTTGGCAGAAACTTGTTGTTTGCTTTTGGTCTATGTAAAATACCTAGACTGCAAAATAAAATCAACCAAAAATATTTACCCTAGTATTATGTTTTCTTAACCACCTAAAATTTGTAGATCCAAGTTTTGACTAGTATTTTTGTTACAAGGCTTGTTTTGCCACAGGGTATCTGTAATATTATTTTCGGCATAACTTTTTGGATCTGTTTCCAAAATGGACAAACTAAATTGTTTTGGATAGCTTAGGACTAGATATATCACTAGGACTTGGCCTCACATAAAGGTAAGTTACCAAATGCAAATGCCATCCATTTTCGTAAATGGCCAGTAGGCTTTTCAAAGATTTTTAGAATGAGTTTAAAAATGTTTTTTGAGGTGAATCCAATTGGATGAGTTTGCTTATGACTAGATCTATCTAATACTAGCTGGGATTAATTTTTGGAGCCCTAGATTATTTTTGGTGAGCAAAACTAGAAACAACAGCTTTTCTATTTTTGTTTGTATGTGTGTATTTGTTTGAAATAAAATGTGTGATTGTTCGAATCTTGTTTACTAGCATGTATAGATGTGTTGGATCTTGTTATTAGGTTGTTTGGTTGCAATATGTCTACCTTAGAAAGTGTGTGCATGTTTGGAAAGTCTAATAGAAATAGAACTAGCATTTGTTATTTTCTAGTTTTATTATTTGATTATTGTGTGGATCAAATCTTGGTAGATTTGTTTTGCCTAGGTTTGTGGTATGTTTGAGTGGAGTCCAGTACCATTTTGGTACTGTTATCTTGGTGTTTTCATCTCTGTTAGCTTGCAACTTATTCTATAGCAAAGCATGTGTAATATTTGTTATTTGTTTTCACTAGTATGAATAGCTATGTGTGGATTGCTTTGTTAGCTTAATTTTGTCATGTGTGACCAGAGGTCTTGTTACCCCTTTTGCCTTGGTATTAGTGGGACCATAACCCACTGGTCCCATTGCATCTTGGTTAAGGATGAAAATCCCCTACCATGCACTAGTGTAAGAAAAGCTTGTATTACTATATGATTGATTGTTATTTTCCACCAAGGGAAATAGATTGTTTGTTTCACTTATGTATGTGAAAAGTTTAGTTCTTCTTTGTGAATACTAGTATGTTTGGGTGTGATTCATTTGTTAGCATAATATTCCTTGGGAGTATCATGTTAAGAAATGCTTCACTATTGTTTGCTTAAATTGAATTGTTTGCTCATAGAATAATTCCTTGTGATTGATAGATTGTTTGTGAATGATTTTTATTGAGTGTTTGGATTTTTGAAAGTGTTTAGTTAATCTTTTGTTGAGTTCATAGCTACTGGTTGTGTAGTTTATACTTTGATTGCTTGCTATTTAATTGAGTAGAAAAGCATGTATTATTAGAATTTGTTTATGCTTGCTTAGTAGATGTTTTCATAGACTTAATTTAGTGTTTTTGCTTACTAGCATGTGTAAGGTGGTGTGTGCTGTTAGTAGGTTTTAACCTTCATACCTTGCTTGTTCAGGATCATGCATCCTTGTAGCATTGATTGCTTCCCTAGTTAGGAACTAGTGCAACCACTAGATTGTTTGAGTTGCTCTAGTATTGTTGCCCTTTTATTTTATGAGTGTATGCTTTATACTAGAATGTTTAGAATGTGATTACTTCTGTTATCATGCCATGACTTCTTGAGTTGCTTGTTTCTATTAGTTGTAGAATACAATTACTTCTTATAGCATGCTTGTGTAGAATTCCATACTAGTATGCTATTAGTGCACTCCTGTTACCATGTGATTGGTAGGAGTGTTATCTCTTGTGAGGAGTGTGTTGTAGATTATATATTATGGCTTGTTACCCTTGATTTGAGCTGTTGGTTTGTTTGTTTATTTTCATGATTGATGGATTCCTTAACTTTGGGTAGGCATAAGTATAGTCAGTAACTAGCCTATTCATCTGTGGTGTGTTTGCTTGTTGTTTGGAAATTGTCTCAGTGTTTGCCTTAGCATGAGTATTGTACTTATGTTATTTGTTGTGCTAGTGTTATTGTTGTTCTTAGTAGTATCTTGTTATCTAGGCATTGGTTTATCCATGTACTTGTTTGGTGATGATTGCTTGTGCGTTGTTAATACCCACTGCTATGGGTATTGCTTTGATTGATCGTATTTTTTTAATAGCCTCACGTTTTGTGCCCACAAGCGATAATTTTAGCTTCTTGGATATCTTATTATGAGAGTGGTACACCCACTCCATATATGGTATGTAATATGTGGGATATGGTTTCTCAACCATATGTTTGTTTGGCGATAGTTTTGTACCATGAGGGTTTGTGAGAAAGTTTCCGCGATAACTTTTGAGTGTTTGCGCTAGTATAAGTACGTTTGATGTATGTGTTGTTTAGTTTAGTTGTTTGGTCTTTAGTTCTGAGTGTGTGTATTTTATTCTTTTACGACGTTAGAAAACGAAGGATAAGAAGAAGCAGTTGTGGAGCTGTGCGTCAAGTTCAAGCTACTTCAAGGCCAGGGACATTAAGAGTTTAAGGCAAGCCATCCTGATGCTTGCTTTTATACTACACTTATCATTATCTATCATACATGTTTTACTTCTGAAATTTTTACAAAAACTTTGTTTACCAAAAGCTATTTTTGAGTGACTACTACTACTACTATATATAATATTACTACGCCAGTAGTTGATACCTGGTGTTACCAATCCCATAGCCACCATATGGTATTTATTACCATCACAAGTATTAGTCCCTAAGTGGACACCCTAAAAATATGTTTTTGCAAAACAAAGGTTTTATGGAAAACGCGGTGGAAAGGCCGAGCCTTATTCACCGGAGGAATTGTTGAAGTGGTCATTTTTGGGGAAAAGGTGTTTTACAAAAATGACACATAACCTAGTCTTCGTCGGACAACCTTTATCGTACTACCACTCTACCCCAACATGGGCACGGGGCTTAACTTGAAGTTTGTTCTTGTTAGTGTGTGTTCTATCTCAATTTGCTATAAGGGACGCGACTTCCCTCTAACCGAAATGCCGACAGTCATTAATCAAATAGGCATATAAAGTGTGGGATTAATTTTCCCTCCGGATGCGACAATTGGGTCTCCTGCCATGGCGATGTGTGACATGGTGCCAGGGAGAACAAACTCAATTGAAGATATAGTCATATACTAGCTTGAGCATAGTGGATAGTTAGGATCAGTTATCTGATGTTTACATACTGTTGTTACAGTCTGTGGTTGTTCACGGCGAATGTACTGGATCTGGTGGATTGTGTACACCTCTGTAGAGTACAACTGTTCGGAATAGCCGTGTCCTCGGATATGGACAGTTCAATGGACATGTAGCTAGCATTGTGTCAGTGTTTTCAAAAAGGAGTTTCCAAAAAGGTGTTGGACTTGTGAAGTTCGGAAAGGAGGCAATCTTGTACCGTGGAGGTACCGTTGATGAAAAGCCAGAAGTTGTTTTACAAGAAGTTTTGCAAAGAGAAAACCTTCTTTTACAAAATGAGTTTATAAAACCTCTTGTACATGTGATATTGACAAGAGAAAGAAAACTATATTATTTTCTTTTGAAGTATCTTCTTCAACGAAGATACAGAGATTTCCAAAATCAAATATGATATGTCTTACATATATGAGTGATAGTGAACCCTATGTATAGCCTACCTATTCCACTATATAAGCATACTTGCATTTTGGTAAGCTACATGATGGGTGTCTTGCTGAGTACATTCAAATGTACTCATATTGGTTTCGTCCCTGGTATTACTTGCGAGACATCGAGAAGGAGTCTCAGACGGAGATCTATGAAGAGGAGTACGGAGCTGATGGCTTTGCAAACTAGGATCGTCTCCCGGTTAGTAGCATGTAGGTTAAGGCATGACTTGGGCTCTACTACGTTTGTGTGTGTTTAGTCTTCCGTTGTGTGTGTGTTGTGTGTTTGCCCTGCGTGGCATTTATGTTAGACTTGGTCATGTGACCATGTCCCTTTTGTAAGTGTTTTATGCAACCGTTTAAGGGATATTGTATCTGTGTACCAACTTGATATGTTGTTCACGACTTGTGTGATCTGGGATCGTGAATGTATGCATATCGGAGGTGTCCTTGAACAGTGGTTCTGGGGACCTTACACATGGTGGTTGCTATCTCTCGAAAGGGTAGCAGCCTCTTCTTGGGAGCCTCATCGAGGTGTCCCACATCGTCTTCATCGACAGGGTGCGAGGTCGCCACCTCCTTATAAGCTTGCTCGACAGAGCGCTGCATCCTCCACCTCCCCATGGATGGTGATGGTCCCGGCAGGCCCAAGCAGCTTGGCGAGGTTGTACGCGTGGTGCGTCACAACCAAGAAGTTCGCAAGAGCTGGGTACCTGAGAATGTTGATGTAGGGGAGGGCGATGTGCGCTACGTCGAAGTCGAGGGTCTCGGTGCGGTAGTTATGGTGGGTGCCGAGCGTGACGGCGAGGCGCACCTGTCCCAGTGGGACTATGGTGCCATCTGTGACGCTGGTGAATGGCCTTGTGGGGGGGAGACGCTCGTAAGGCACTTGAAGCCGCTCGAACATGGGCACCGAGATGACATTCAGGCTCGCAGCCCTGTCAAGCAGGGTCTTGTTGACGGTGATGTTTTTCATGGTGGGGGTGCAGACGTAGGGTTCCCACGGTCCTTGTGGACTTGGGGTGGTCGATGATGTCGAAGGAGATATCATGGTCTGACCACGTTGATCTCACACGAGATTTTCTTTGCCGCGGCTCTTCCTGAGTTGACAACGTTGATCGCACACCAGATTTTCTTGAAGTGGCGGTTGGAGAGAGCAGCTTGTGCTTCACCAAGGATACAGGCTATGTAGCCTGTGGGCTCTTGGTAGCTCCCACAGTGTCCGTCGCCATCACCTTGGGTACATTCAGCTTGTTGCTGTGTGACAGCGTTCACCTAAGGCGGGGGTCGGTTGGGACGTTGCAGCGGCGGGCGCTGCTACTGCTGTGGTGCTAGCTGCTGAGGGAGCGGCTGGTAGCCGTCGTGGTTGTAGCCACCCGTGTAGTAGTTGTTGTACCCGTTGTAGTGGTTCGGGCCGCGCTCCTCCCATCTCCCTCCAGCGCGGCCTCCACCTCGCCCAGGACTGCGCCAGGCGTCGCCTCGAGAGTAGCCCTCCTGGCTACCCCTCATGAGGTGGTCAACCCTCAACCTCTCTAGCTGGAAACAATCCTTTGTGGCGTGTGAGTGCATTTTGTGGAACTTACAGAAGGGGTGGTTGCCCGCCATGGGTGCGGCGTCGCTGCGTCCGTGCTTGTGTTCTGGCTCGGCTACCAAAATGGCCGAAGCTTTCCGTTTGGTGTCAGCATCGTTGCTTCGTGCCTTGGTATTAATCTTGGAGGCCGCCAGTTTGGATTCATCGGCAGGCGCGATGTGTCTGAAGAGGCGTCCCTCCTGAGCCTTAACGCACATGTCGTCCATAGCCATGAGCTCGATGGCGGAGGTGAGGCCGTCCTTGATGCTGAGCTCCTCGACCTTGCACTTGTTGGTGACTCCTTCCTTGAAGGTGTCACATCCCAATTTTGGAATACCTGATAACACAGTTGTTTTGCTAATTGATTGACCAATAAACTTTGGTTGTGTTTGTTTGAGTGCAACTAAACAAACTAATTATATAAACTTACATGGCTAAGAAATGGAAAGCAAACTTAAAAAGATAGCAAAGCAGTGAACTAAAAATATTCAACATATTGTTCCAATGACCTTGGCAATATTTTCTAAAGTAAATATTGATCAAAGAGTTTTCCAAATCAATCTTATGAATCTACTACTTGTTGAATATCATTCCAAGGCCTAAGTTAAGAAAGAGGAAACACTTAATAAATTTCCCTAAAAGATTATCAGAAAAAGAGGCATTCTTAAATGCTTCACCAAAATCTTATCAAATGTTTTTCCAACCTTGCAAGCTTACAAACAAAAGTATTGGAGAGCATTGACTTGCTATCCCTAGTCACATAAATATTTTTGGCAAAGCATTGTTAAAGAAAAGCCTAGTGTCTTATTAAATTGAATTTCCAATATTTCCAGAAACAGGAAACTCAAACAAGTTACTATTGGAAACTTTCTTCAAATGATCTGAAATTAATACCATTGCTTCCTTATATCAAATAAGGAACACACACAAGAGGAGACCAAAAATTCAATCCATTAAAGTCCTGAAAACATGATTTTTCTCCACAGCAACATTTGGAATTTTGGACAAGTTTGTTCTACAAAATTTTTCAAAATGCCATGAAATAAATACCACATGCTCTATATCATAAATAAGGATGAAAACCAAAAGGGAACAAGTTTTGGAATTGATTAAGTTGCCAAAAACCCCTGTTTTCAAGACAGCACCTTTTTGAAATTTGAACAAGTTTGTTCTATGAAGTAACTCAAAATGACTTGAATTTTCTACCACATAAGGAACACACCAAATAAGGAATATGTGCCAAAAATTATCATTTTTTGAAGCTCCTAAGTAGTCTAATAAATTCAATGTCCATTTATGTAAGAATTCAAATTTGAACAACTTTGAATTATCAAGATTCTCCAATTGAGCCAATTTTCACATATGTTGTGCAACTCAACTAATAAGAATTTTGGGCAAAAGGAATTTAATTTTAGACTTTGTTTTCCTAGTGAAAACAACCTTTTTCAGAGAAGACAAGGACCTTTTTGTAATTTGCTAGGGACCAAAATGTAAGCTGAGTCATCTTCTTCCTCTAGCTCCTCTGTAGATACAGAGCACCTACCCCATTGCTTCGATTAGAAGCTTTCGAGGTGGATAAGAGGCCTCCCATGTTCTCATGTCTCCCACATGCCCCCTCTCTCTCTCCCCCTCGAGTTCCCTTCCCTCTCTCTCTCTGAAAAAGCCCAAACCGAACCCTAGCTTATATGCTCGCCGTCGAATCGGCCAAATGTGAGCTCACCGGCGGCAGCCGTTGAGCCCTACCTCTCCGCCTCGTCGTTCTTGACCTCCCTACAGAAGGAATCGTGGAGAAAGGCCCCGTGGTGCCCGCGCCGTCCATCCTTCTTCCTCGAGCCCGATAAACTCCGGCGAGCTATCGTCGTTGCCTCGTGCATTCTCCGACCTCACCGAGCCCTCAGTTGCGTTCACGTTGAGCAGGCGAACCTCCCCGTACCTTTTTCCCCTCTCCCTCTCCCTCCAAAACGTCGCCGAGCCGTGCTCGCGTTCGGCCGCCGTGCGCCGTCCGTCGCCGCCGCTCTCCGGTTGCCTCCCTGGAAGCGAGGGTGCCTCCGTTGGGTTGCCTGCGTTGAGGACATCACGTAGATGTTTAGGAATCGAAAAATGGCGTCCGAAATCTCCGGTTGCAAGCTCACCGGAATCCGTCCCGCCGGCGAGTGACATCGCGGTGACGTCGTGCTGACGCAGCACTGCCTTGACCCCGCGCGCGTGGAGTCAAACCTGCTGGTGGCCCTCGCGCTGGCCCGCGTGGCTGCCACCGTGTCACCTGGCCCGCTGGTCAGTGGCATTGGCTAGATCTGCCGCGGTAGAAATTGTCCAGGCCGGCCCAATACTAGATCTAGCCCAATAATGCTTTGTTTTCCATTTAAATTTTAACAGAAATTGTACATGATTGCTTTTGGTTCTAAAAGGCAAACTAACAGATGATTTTGACCAAACCAAAATTCAAAGTTGTAAAACAACAAAATCTAAACCATCTCCAATTTGTAGATCTACATTTGGATGAATATTTTTGAAATGAAAAATGTTTTGGCAACAGGTACCAGAAACACCAAAATGAGCACCATTTTAATTTCACAACTCAGAATGAGGTGTATCCAATTGAATTGGAAAGCCCTTGAAATTTCCTAGCAGGATCAATTAACATTGCTTCCAAATTCCTAGTATTTCTGAAACGGCATGCAATTTGGTAAAACACCAGAGAGCACTTTGGTGATATTTATAAAATAATTAAAAATGATTTTTGATGCAAACTCAATTGGATGGTCTTGTACATGTTTAGGGCTATCGAAACATATCTGGGCTTAATTTTTAGAGCATCATAGAAAATTTGGTGGACAGATCTTTAATTTGCATGTTTCTGCCATTTTGGCATTTTAGGTGATTAAATTATGTGAATATATTTTTGTGTTGCAATATTGTTTTCTAGCATGTATAAGTTGTGTGAACTTGTTTTCTAAGTGTTACTTAGCTATTTTAGCATGTTAGATTGTGTGGACTTGAGTGGAGAAGAAATAGGATTTATGAAGATAGCATATGTTTTGTCTCTAGTTAATATTTGCATAATAAAGTTTTGAGTGATAAATTTATGTGCAAGCACTTGGATTGTGGTGTTGATAAATTTATGTTGGTACTTATATTGTGTTGGCATCACCTCTGCTAGCTTTCATTTGAGTTGGTAGAAAATCATGAGTAGCTTTGTCATGACTATGCAAATGTTATGGAAAAATTCTCTCATGTGTAGAATTTTTGGCATAAAAATTTGTGGTTGTGTAGCCACATATTTTTATGTTGTGATCATAGTACCAGTAGCATCTTGGTTATGTTTTTATGAGTACTTTACCCCTAGAGTTTTCACTTGTGTGAAAATAATAGCATGAGTATCATTACCTTGCTTATTTTAGCACCCTATTATTTTTTACTAGTATGGTTATTGCACTAGAAGCTAGTTTAGTATTTTGTTAATTTTTAGCAAGTGTGACCAGAGGCCTTGTGACCTATTAATGCTTTGATATGCTAGTGGAACACCCACTGGTGTCATTGCATTTTTGGTGGAAACCTTATTTCCCCCACACTAGATGTGTTTCTTTTATATAGTTCTCTAACTATTGAGTGCCTAGTATTTTTGCCTTGGGATTTTTAGTGCTAAATGAAAATGTGTATGCTTCTGTTTGTAAGTGGTTATAATCATGTGTGGCTTTCTAGGAAAAATCCATCTTTTGAGTGTTGTTTGATTCCCCTAGTAATGCCCCTTTTATTACCACTAGTATGTAGGAGTTGCCCTGCAAATTGATGCTTGTTTTATCAAATAGAATATTTTTGTTATAGCAAGTATAGATGTTTTCCACTCATGTTTTTATGACATGGACCCTCTGGTTGTATTTCAATTACTTGATTGAAATGCATCCATTGATTCTTCATGTTTGAGTAGTACTAGTTTCCCTAGCATTTTTGTATTGAATTATTTTTCCTGCCAACTTGTGTTTGGTAGATATTTGTGTATCCTTGCATGAGGACATGTTTTCATTTCCCATTATGATAACATGGTTCCTTGTTTGCATTTTAGTACTTTACTTATTATGCATGCTTCCATAGCAAACCCTTAGTAGAAGCATGTCTATAGGATTCCTCCTTTTTATTCATTGTTTCTATTGTTCTCACTATGAGAAATTGTGTGTTTTGTGATGAGTCTATTGCCTTGTTGCACTTGTGTAGGCTCACTGATTTGTAAAAGTAACTTTTGCAAATCATGTTCCTTATTTATTCTTGATGTGAATTTAGGCTTAGCAGATTAGCTACCTTGTTCTTTTTGTGGTTTGGTTGATAGACCCATTGCCATGATTAATATTGTGCATGTTTTGTATACTCTTAGTAGTCTCACCCTTGTGAAACTAATTTTATTTTGGGTTTATTAATATCTTGGTATGAGAGTGGCACACCCACTGAATCCATGATATTGAGGTTGTGAGATATGTTCCTCCAACCTTAAGCTGTCTTATTAAATGGCATTTCTGCCAAGTGTGTTGGTCTGATTGTTTGCCTCAATTAATAATTGTGTGATTGGTTATTATTAGTTTCCTTGCTGTATTTATTGTTACATATGGTTGCTTGCCTTGATTGGTTCTGAATGTGTGTCCTTTATTCCTTTTACGACGTTAGAAAACGAAGAGGAAGGAAGTGTCGTGAAGCTCTGTTTGAAGTTCCAGTCACTCCAAAACCAGGGACACAAGGAGTTACCAGGCAAGCCATCCTGATGCTTGCTGATACAATACTTATCATTATCTATCATGCATGTTTTATCTCTGAAGTTTTACCAAAACTTGATTATCAAAACTATTTTTGATGTGGCTATTACTACTATACTAGTATATAGGTTACTATTATGCCAGTAGTTAAACTTGGTAATACCAAGCCCATAAGCCACCATATGGTATTTCTTACCATCAAATATACTAGTCCCTAAGTGGACACCCTAAAATTGTGATTCTACAAAACAAAGGCTTTACGGGGAAAAAAAACCCGGAGAAAAGGCGGATCCTTGTTCTCCGGAGGAATGAGGAAGTGGTCATTTTTGAGAAAGTGGTGTTTTCAAAAATGACACATAACCTAGTCTTCGCCGGACAACCTTTACCGTACTGCCACCCTACCCCAACATGGGCACGGGGCTTAACTTGAAGTTTGTCCTTGTTAGTGTGTGTTCTATCTCAATCGCTATAAGGGGCGTCGTACCCTCGAACGGAATGTCATGGAGACATAAAAGTGTGGGATTCATTTTCCCTTCGGATGCAGCAGTTGGGGCTCCTGGCTTGGCGGGGAATAGCTCGGTGCCGGGGATGCGGACACTCGACTGAAGAGATTGGCATATTCTAGTTTGAACATAGTGGATGGTTATGATCAGATACCTGATGTTTACATACTGTTGTTACAGTCCGTGGTTGTTCACGGTAGGTGTACTGGATCTGGTGGATGTGTACACCTCTGCAGAGTACAACTTTTTCGAAGAAGCCGCGTCCTCGGATATGGACAGTTGAATGGCCATGTAGCTAGCATTGTGTCAATGTTTTCAAAAAGGAGTTTTTGGAAAGCAAGTGCTGAACTTGTGAAGTTCGGAAAGGAAATGGAAACTTATACCGTGGAGGTATCGTCGATGATGAAAAGCCAGATGATGTTATACAAAACAAAATGTTTTGCAAAAGAAAACCTTTTTCTACTCTAAGCACGAATTCTGGAAATTGATTCCAAGAAGTTTTGCAAAGAGAAAATATTCTTTAATAAAGCTTTACAAAACCTCTTGTACATGTGATATCTACAAGAGAAATAAAACTATATTATTTTTCTTCTGAAGTATCTTCTTCAACGAAGATACAGATTTACCTGACTGCAACTGTGGTGTCATCATATATGAACACCATTGATAGTGAACCCTATTTATAGCCTACCTATTCCACCATATAAGCATACTTGCATGTTGGTAAGTGATATGATGGATGTCTTGCTGAGTACATTCAAATGTACTCATTATGGTTTCGCCCCTGGTATCTACTTGCCAGACTTTGAGAAGGAGCCTCCGAAGGATATCTATGAAGAGAAGTACGGAGCTGACGGCTTTGCGAACTAGGATCGTCTTCGGGTCAGCAGCCTGTAGGTTAAGGCGTGACTTGGGCTCATCTACGTTGTGTTTTGATTGTCTTCCGCTGTGTTTGTTAAGTTGCCTGCCCTATGTGGCAGTTGTGTTAAACTTGATCATGTGATCCTTTTTGTAATACCTTTATAATATTCGTGTAATGGATGATGTATTTCTGTGTGCCAACTTTGTATGTTGTTCACGGCTGATCTTTCTGGGATCGTGAATGTATGCATACGGAGGGTTTCAGACTGCCGGTCTGGGGTCCTTACAGAGTTGCTATCAGAGCCATCCTGACCATAGGAGACCTTAGTTAGCATGGACGTCAGATAGGAAAGGAAAGTATTTTGAGTAAAAACCTATTTACTATCTAAATTATTTTATCTAAGGGGATTTTAGTATATTTTCCCTCCTTATTATCTTATCAAAAGATTCTAAAGGCATATCTCTGTCGGTTAAGAGTTTATTTCTTACTTGTTTGCAACTGCTCCGCTCTGTTTTTGAAACATCTCTCATTTTTGAAGTTTTCTGTTCAGAAAATAGTTGGGTTTTCAAAAACAAATTGTTGCATAGTCCGTTAAAAGTTTTATCAAAACTCTACTTCTATTATCTTGTTTCCATCCAAAAACTTGTATACTTGTCGATGTCCCGAGAAGACCAAAATAATTGCCTAGCTCTACAGTGATGATGGTCAGAAGTAGATATAGTTCTTCAGCCACTTCTAGGATTTTGGATCCGTCTAGTTTGGAGTAATTTAGCGATGACCCCATGAGTCGCCTTCCCCGACGTAGCTCCAATGGAGCCTTGCTTGTGTGTTATGGCTTGCTTATGTGTGTCCGTAGGACTTTGTGCTATTGTGTGGTGTAGGATTTGGTTCATCTAGGCTTCTTTATGTTTGTGGGGTGCTCAAATTTTGCCAATTTGTGATTGCCCCGCTCTTGTTTTTGAATCGCCTCGTGTTAGATTTTTGCAAGCAAAAATGTTTGTATAGTATTCAAAAACAAGAATTTGTTGCTTAGACTTATACTGGTTTTCGCTTCGAAATGCCACCCGTCGTGAACCACCACCATCTCCACCACAATCAATGAAAGCACCGTTGGGCCTAAACAAAGGACCATCAAGCCACACGAGCTGATAGCGTTGCTGCCAGTGATGCACTCCAACAGATAATGCTCCAACAACGACAGCCCTCAAAGAAGAAAAGGCGTGAATGCACCAACCACCACTGACCAAAAGAAAAACCTCTGTGTTTGTCTGTTTGCAAAAGACTCGTTTTGCCCTGTTGGCTAAACGTTGCACCTTTTTATGTTCCCTTTTAAAAGACCAAACAAGAGAAATCCCCTTTTAAAATTTATATACCTCCCTCCTCTGGAGAAAAGTGCAAAAGAAGTCTTCACATGCCATGATGCGCAACCCCCTCAAAAGCCAATCCGAAGAGCACGATTCAATATTCGACGTACGATGACGCTAGTCGTATCATGTCGGACAAACATTATTTAATAGAAAGCTAACAAGACTAACATGCTTTGTTCTAATCTTAGGTTGACACCTAACCAAAGCATGCGAACTACTGAAAACTCTTTCTAAACCAAGAAATTAAGTGACTTAGGACACCTTTTAATCTAGTTGGTAAAAAGGAGAAGTCACGAGAAAATAAAATGATGACCTATTCGTTTACTAGTCAATAGGATATCAGGTGTATCTACTTTGGAAACCAAATCTTAGTAGACGTTGTAGGTACTATGAAATTCGGGGTTTAGAAATTAAGTGAACGATGGAATGGTTATGATAGATCTAGAAAACAGCAGTTTTCCTGTTTTTGTTTCTTTGTGTGCTCTTGATTGAAATAAATTTGTGTTTTATTCAATCTTTCTTAATAACTTATATGGAGTTGTTAGGACTTGTTATTATGTTGTTTTCTTACAATAAAGCTACCCTAGAAAGTGTGTGCATGATTGGAAACTCGAATAAAAATGAAATAGCATTTGTTACCTTCTAGTTTATTATCTGGAAGTATTATGAGAGCTAGATCTGTGTATACTTTCTTAGTAGATTTTGTGATATGTTTTCTTTGAGTCCAGTACCATTTAGGTACTGTTATTTTGATGCTTGTACCTATGTTAGCTTGTATGTCTCTTAATAGTAAAGCATGTGTAAGCATTGCTATCAATATGCACTAGTATTGTTTCACTAGATTAAATAGCCTTATGTTTTTATCTTGTATGCAAAGTTTTTCATGAGTAACCAGAGGCTTAGTACCTATTTTTCCTTGGTATTAGTAGGCCATAGCCCACTGGTCCCATTGCATTTTGGCTTGAGGATGAAAATCCCCAACCATACACATGTGTGAAAATAGCATGTTTCACTATGTGATTGATTTCTATTTTCCACCATGGAAAATATAATTGTTTGTTTTCACCTATGACAGTGAGAAGTTTATTTATTATTAGTGAATACTAATATGTTTAGGTGTGATCTTTTTGTTAGCATAATATTCCTTAGGGGTATCATGTTAAGAAATGTTTCACTATCGTGTGCTAAAATTAAATTGTTCGCAAATAAAATAAATTCCTCTTGATTGGTAGATTGTTTGCGAATAATTTTAAATTGAGTGTATGGATTTTTGAAAAGGTTTAAATAAATTTTCATTAATTGCATAGCTACTGGTTGTGTGAGTTATACCTTGCTTGTTTGCTACTAATTGGTTAAAGAAAACAGAAATTGCTAGAAGAAATTTCTGCATGCTTAATGGTTGATTCATAAAATTACTCTGGTGCTTGTGTTTACTAACATGAGTAAGTTTTGTGTACTGTTATTAGGTACATTTATATTCATGACTTGCTTGTTTAGTTTTAAACATCATGATAGCATTGTTTGCTTCTCTAGAGTGAAACTAGTTTCACCACTAGAAAATGGTGATTTTTGCTCTAGTATTAGCCTCTTTTTATTTTATGAGTATATGTGTTGATATAGCATGTTTAGGAAGTTATTACTTCTGTTATCAGGCCATGAATTATTTAGTTTCATGTTCTATGGTTATAGGATATGATTATCTCTTATAGCATGCTGGTGTAGATTTTTCATACTAGTGTGTTATTTGTGCAGTCCTGTTTTTTTTTCTATGCCTGTGTAATAGGTGTTTTATCTTGTGTGAAGATGGTGTTTTAAAGTATATTTATGATTGGATTCATTGGTTTTTAGCTACTGGTTGTTTGCTAATTGTTCATGATTCATGGATTCCAAAACCTCTAATAAACAATAACCTAGTGAATAAATAGTCTATTCATCTGTGGTGTTGTTTGCTTGCTTATTGGATTTTGTTTAAATGTTTTACCTTAGCATGAGTTTGTACTTGTGTTGTGATTGTGCTTAAGAGTATCTCTTGAAAACTAAAACATACAACTGAAATCATGAACATATTAAGTGATAGTCGCTTGTGGTGAGTAATACCCACTGCCATAGGTATTGTTCTATCTGTTTGTTTTACCTTAGCAACCTAACCTTTGCACCCACAAGATATATTTTAGCTTCTCATATACCTTGTTATGAGAGTGGTACACCACCCCATATGTGGTATGTAAGATGTGGGTTATAGCTAGGAACTCATGTAATAATTGACGGTACGTTCCCAGGTAGTTCTGCACTAACCTTAATTTTGTAGGGACGTTATCAGAAATTTTAAAAATTGGCGGTTGAGTAAATTGATAGCTAGAGAATTTTTTTGAAGAATTTGCTAATTTAGGGGAGTACCCCGCCTCCCAAGAAAAGTCAAAGGGGGGAAGCACCTGCACTCCAATTCTAACATTGTGTTTATTGGCCCTCCCTTAGTCCTCGCCTGCGAATCTCGGGGACGAGATTCTTTTTAAGGGGGGAAGACCTGTCACATCCCAATTTTGGAATACCTGATAACACAGTTGTTTTGCTAATTTCTTGACCAATAAACTTTGGTTGTGTTTGTTTGAGTGCAACTAAACAAACTAATTATATAAACTTACATGGCTAAGAAATGGAAAGCAAACTTAAAAAGATAGCAAAGCAGTGAACTAAAAATATTCAACATATTGTTCCAATGACCTTGGCAATATTTTCTAAAGTAAATATTGATAAAAGAGTTTTCCAAATCAATCTTATGAATCTATTACTTGTTGAATATCATTCCAAGGCCTAAGTTAAGAAAGAGGAAACACTTAATAAATTTCCCTAAAAGATTATCAGAAAAAGAGGCATTCTTAAATGCTTCACCAAAATCGTATCAAATGTTTTTCCAACCTTGCAAGCTTAAAAACAAAAGTACTGTAGAGCATTTAATTTCTATCCCTAGTCACATAAATATTTTGGCAAACCATTGTTAAAGAAAAGCCTAGTGCCTTATTAAATTGAATTTCCAATATTTCCAGAAACAGGAAACTTAAACAAGTTACTATTGGAAACTTTATTAAAATGATCTGAAATTAATACCATTGCTTCCTTATATCAAATAAGGAACACACACAAGAGGAGACCAAAAATTGAATCCTTTAAAGTCCTGAAAACATGATTTTTCTCCACAGAAACATTTGGGATTTTGAACAAGTTTGTTCAACAAACTTTTTCACAATGCCATGAAATAAATACCACATGCTCTATATCATAAATAAGGATGAAAACCAAAAGGGCACAAGTTTTTTAATTGATTAAGTTGCCAAAAACCCGTGTTTTCAAGACAGCACCTTTTTGAAATTTGAACAAGTTTGTTCTATGAAGTAACTCAAAATGACTTGAATTTTCTACCACATAAGGAACACACCAAATAATGAAGGTGTGCCAAAAATTATCATTTTTTGAAGCTCCTAAGTAGTCTAATAAATTCAATGTCCATTTATGTAAGAATTCAAATTTGAACAACTTTGAATTATCAAGATTCTCCAATTGAGGCAATTTTCACATATGTTGTGCAACTCAACTAATAAGAATTTTGGGAAAAAGGAATTTAATTTTAGACTTTGTTTTCCTAGTGAAAACAACCTTTTTCAGAGATGACAAGGACCTTTTTGTAATTTGCTAGGGACCAAAATGTAAGCTGAGTCATCTTCTTCCTCTAGCTCCTCTGTAGATACAGAGCACCTACCCCATTGCTTCGGTTAGAAGCTTTCGAGGTGGATAAGAGGCCCCCCATGTGCTCATGTCTCCCACATGCCCCCTCTCTCTCTCCCCCTCGAGTTCCCTTCCCTCTCTCTCTCTCTGAAAAAGCCCAAACCGAACCCTAGCTTATATGCTCGCCGTCGAATCGGCCAAATGTGAGCTCACCGGCGGCAGCCGTTGAGCCCTACCTCTCCGCCTCGTCGTTCTTGACCTCCCTGCAGAAGGAATCGTGGAGAAAGGCCCCGTGGTGCCCGCGCCGTCCATCCTTCTTCCCCGAGCCCGATGAACTCCGGCGAGCTATCGCCGTTGCCTCGTGCATTCTCCAACCTCACCGAGCCCTCAGTTGCGTTCACGGTGAGCAGGCGAACCTCCCCGTACCTTTTTCCCCTCTCCCTCTCCCTCCAAAACGTCGCCGAGCCGTGCTCGCATTCGGCCGCCGTGCGCCGTCCGTCGCTGCCGCTCTCCGGTTGCCTCCCTGGAAGCGAGGGTGCCTCCGTTGGGTTGCCTGCGTCGAGGACATCGCGTAGATGTTTAGGAATCGAAAAATGGCGTCCGAAATCTCCGGTTGCGAGCTCGTCGGAATCCGTCCCGCCGGCGAGTGACATCACGGTGACGTCGTGCTGACGCGGCACTGCCTTGACCCCGTGCGCGTGGAGTCAAACCTGCTGGTGGCCCTCGCGCTGGCCCGCGTGGCTGCCACCGTGTCACCTCGCCCGCTGGTCAGTGGCATTGGCTAGATTTGCCGCGGTAGAAATTGTCCAGGCCGGCCCAATACTAGATCTAGCCCAATAATGCTTTGTTTTCCATTTAAATTTTAACAAAAATTGTACATGATTTCTTTTGGCTCTAAAAGGCAACCTAACAGATGATTTTGACCAAACCAAATTTCACAGTTGTGAAACAACAAAATCTAAACCACCTCCAATTTGTAGATCTACATTTGGATGAATATTTTTGAAATTAAAAATGTTTTGGCAACAGGTACCAGAAACACCAAAATGAGCACCATTTTAATTTCACAACTCAGAATGAGGTGTATCCAATTGCATTTGGAAGTCATTGAAATTTACTAACAGGAGCGATTAACCTTGCTTCCAAATTCCAAGCATTTCTAAAATGGCATGCAATTTGGTAAAACACCAAAGAGCACTTTGGTGATTTTTATAAAATAATTAAAAATGATTTTTGATGCAAACTCAATTGGATGGTATTGTACATGTTTAGGGCTATCCAAACAGAGCTGGGCTTAATTTTTAGAGCATCATAGAAAATTTGGTGCACAGATCTTTAATTTGCATGTTTCTGCCATTTTGCCATTTTAGGTAGTGTGAATATATTTTTGTGTTGCAATATTGTTTTCTAGCATGTATAAGTTGTGTGAACTTGTTTTCTAAGTGTTACTTAGCTATTTTAGCATGTTAGATTGTGTGGACTTGAGTGGAGAAGAAATAGGATTTATGAAGATAGCATATGTTTTGTCTCTAGTTAATATTTGCATAATAAAGTTTTGAGTGATAAATTTATGTGCAAGCACTTGGATTGTGGTGTTGATAAATTTATGTTGGTACTTATATTGTGTTGGCATAACCTCTTCTAGCTTTCATTTGAGTTGGTAGAAAAGCATGAGTAGCTTTGTCATGACTATGCAAATGTTATGGAAAAATTCTCTCATGTGTAGAATTTTTGGCATAAAAATTTGTGGTTGTGTAGCCACATATTTTTTGTGTTGTGCTCATAGGACCAGTAGCATCTTGGTTATGTTTTTATGAGTACTTGACCCCTAGAGTTTTCACTTGTGTGAAAATAATAGCATGAGTATCATTACCTTGCTTATTTTAGCACCCTATTATTTTTTACTAGTATGGTTATTGCACTAGAAGCTAGTTTAGTATTTTGTTAATTTTTAGCAAGTGTGACCAGAGGCCTTGTGACCTATTAATGCTTTGATATGCTAGTGGAACACCCACTGGTGTCATTGCATTTTTGGTGGAAACCTTATTTCCCCCACACTAGATGTGTTTCTTTTATATAGTTCTCTAACTATTGAGTGCCTAGTATTTTTGCCTTGGGATTTTTAGTGCTAAATGAAAATGTGTATGCTTCTGTTTGTAAGTGGTTATAATCATGTGTGGCTTGCTAGGAAAAATCCATCTTTGGAGTGTTGTTTGATTCCCCTAGTAATGCCCCTTTTATTACCACTAGTATGTAGGAGTTGCCCTGCAAATTGATGCTTGTTACAGTCCGTGGTTGTTCACGGTAGGTGTACTGGATCTGGTGGATGTGTACACCTCTGCAGAGTACAACTTTTTCGAAGAAGCCGCGTCCTCGGATATGGACAGTTGAATGGCCATGTAGCTAGCATTGTGTCAATGTTTTCAAAAAGGAGTTTTTGGAAAGCAAGTGCTGAACTTGTGAAGTTCGGAAAGGAAATGGAAACTTATACCGTGGAGGTATCGTCGATGATGAAAAGCCAGATGATGTTATACAAAACAAAATGTTTTGCAAAAGAAAACCTTTTCTACTCTAAGCAAGAATTCTGGAAATTGATTCCAAGAAGTTTTGCAAAGAGAAAATATTCTTTAATAAAGCTTTACAAAACCTCTTGTACATGTGATATCTACAAGAGAAATAAAACTATATTATTTTTCTTCTGAAGTATCTTCTTCAACGAAGATACAGATTTACCTGACTGCAACTGTGGTGTCATCATATATGAACACCATTGATAGTGAACCCTATTTATAGCCTACCTATTCCACCATATAAGCATACTTGCATGTTGGTAAGTGATATGATGGATGTCTTGCTGAGTACATTCAAATGTACTCATTATGGTTTCGCCCCTGGTATCTACTTGCCAGACTTTGAGAAGGAGCCTCCGAAGGATATCTATGAAGAGAAGTACGGAGCTGACGGCTTTGCGAACTAGGATCGTCTCCGGGTCATCAGCCTATAGGTTAAGGCGTGACTTGGGCTCATCTACATTGTGTTTTGATTGTCTTCCGCTGTGTTTGTTAAGTTGCCTGCCCTATGTGGCAGTTGTGTTAAACTTGATCATGTGATCCTTTTTGTAATACCTTTATAATATTCGTGTAATGGATGATGTATTTCTGTGTGCCAACTTTGTATGTTGTTCACGACTGATCTTTCTGGGATCGTGAATGTATGCATACGGAGGGTTTCAGACTGCCGGTCTGGGGTCCTTACAGAAGGCGGAGATGACGTTTGAGTCGGCGATGCGAGCGATCTTGTTGCGTGTCTGACTGAAACGTTGAAGGTATTGGTGAAGTTTTTCGCGAGGGCGCTGGCGAATGCCACGGAGGTTCTTGTAGGAGAGTGGGAGTTTATAGGAGCCCTTGAAGTTGGCGACGAAGTGGAGGCACAACTCCTCAAACGACCCGATGGATCCCTCCGGCAGATTCATGAGCCAGATGAGGGCAGGACCCTTGTGGGCCATGGGCAGCCAGTTCGCCATGCACTTGTCTTCCCCCTTTGCAGCTCCTACGCTGAGGCAGTAGAGCTCCATGAAGTTGAGAGGAGGAGTAGTGCTATCGTAGCAAGATGGCAGCGTCAGGTTGAACTTCGGCGGCCTGGAGACCATGTAAAGTTGCTTCGTGAACGTGAGACGCCACTGACGTAGACCGTGGCACGCGCGTCCAAGTCCGATGGGTGGTTCGCGCGAACGGCCTTGGCGAGGTCGCGGATGGTGCGTTGCTCACGCTCGTGGCAACGTTCCATCTCTATGCGCGCATCTGGAGGAGTGCGCAGGATCTGACAGTTGTTGCTGCTCTTCTCAGGTACCTTGGTGGGCGGTGCCTTGTCATGGAACTTAGTGCGGGGATTGCCTTGCACTAGCGAAGTTACACCGTGAGAAGGGGTGGTGCGTCATGAGTTGCCGCGCTCATACGCTGGTCAACACCGCCTCCCCTCGGCTCCCGCGAGGGGACATTTGCGGCGGTGGCGAGCTCTTGGAGGCGGGCGAGCCATGCGGCGTGTCCTTCCGGTGCGGGTGGGTGCGCAAGGAGCTCCCGGACTAGTAGCAGAGCTGCTGCAGGAGTGGGTTGCTCCACGTGTCCCTGCATTCCTGACGACTGTTATGGCGGTTGCTGAGACGCACACGCGTCTTGCTGCAGCATGTGAGAGGAAGCCTCCTCCTCAGCGCCGTGTTCACCATCCACGCTAGTGGTGTTGCGTCACGGCATGTCGTTGTCGTTGTCATTTCTGGTCGGCTCGACGTCCCCCCTACGACAAGCGCGCTCGGATCGGGTGAGACGAGGGCTAGTCCGGGGGCAGGTGCCATGGCGACGAGGAAGTGGAGGAGTGCCTTATCCCCCTACCTGGCGCGCCAAATGTCGGAGAGTGGTCCGTCAACGACAGGATCTCTAAAGAGGTTCGAACACTAGGGGCTAAACACACTTTGATATGGGGTGGCCCGATCTTCTCAATGAGCTCTCTCTATTTTTGGTGGATGTTTTGTGGTTTTTCTGATAACTAGTGCTACACTGAGACCTCTCACTTGGATAACCCATGTTGCTAATGCAACAACAATCAACCCCTTTGGATATTCTCCACTACACACTCTTGCACACGCAATCAAAGATCACGAGTGGTCATGTATCCCCTTATTCCTAGTGGAACAACAAGATATCACACAACTTTGCAATGGTAATACTTCAAGATGAATGCTTAGCAGCAATACAATCTAGAGGCTAGGGTTTTTGGCTTAAACTTGTTCTGAGCTTTCCACACGCAGGTGGGGATTATATATAGGTGGAGGTGCGGCCACAAGGGCTCCTTGCGCAAACACCTCTCCTACTAGCACTAGGACTCAACTAGGACTCCTACTTGGACTAGGAAGGGATACAAACTGAACCAACTTTAGGGGGTTCGGGAATTATGGCATACAGGCCATGCCTAATTGAATTATGACTTCTATATGGCGCATTGATCTTCAATGGGGCGCTCTCCTCTTGTTTTCACCATTCCTTATTGTGGAAGAACATTCCTGGAGTTTTTTCCACACTTATACATTTGTTTTCACGTTCTTGTAAATCTGTTTTAACCATTGTACTCTTGTTTTCCAGCATCTCCATCTTGTTTTCCAGCTCCTCTTGGTTGTTTTCCACCACCATGTGTGTGTTATCAATAACCCTGATCATACATAAATGCATAGATTTAGGCAGTATAAAATTCTCACTATCACAAACATCATATTCAATAAGGAGTGAATTCACCTATTTTTGTAATAACTTGGCCCTTCATCTTGTTATTGGTCCAAGTCTTATTTCATCGGGCTTCTCTTGGATAACAACCTCCTTATGTGGTAAATAACTAGGGATGTCCTCATCATCCCCCACCCCCCCTTGAAAAGGAGTTGACCTCGGCGCAGCAAGGTCATCTCCATGGTATCGTGTCCAATCAACAACATTTAATGAATTACTCACACCAAACTCATCAACTGGAAGGTCTATCTTGTAAGCATTGTCATTGATTTTATCAAGCACTTTGTAGGGACGAGCACCTCGAGGTAACAACTTGGACTTTCTCAACTTTGGAAATCTGTCTGTTCAAAAGTGCACCCATACTAAGTCTCCTGGCCGAAATATAGCCTCCTTTCTCTTCTTGTTTACTCTTTCAACCACATACCTCCCCTTCTTTTCTATAGCATCTTTTGTCTTCTCATGTATCATCTTCACAAAATCAGCTCTCTTTGATGCCTCCATATTTATTCTCTCTTGTATGGGAAGTGGTAGCAAATCAAGTGGTGTAATGGGTTGAAACCACATACCACTTCAAACGGGCAAAGCCGAGTAGTAGAGTGAACAGCTCAGTTGTATGCGAATTCCACATGTGGCAAACACTCCTCCCACTCCCGCAGATTTTTCTTGATCATGGTTTGCAACAATGTAGATAATGTGCGATTAACCACCTCCGATTGTCCATCAGTTTGGGGGTGAGATGTTGCTGAAAATAGCAGCTTTTTTCCTAGCTTCCCCCATAATGTCTTCCAAAAGTAGCTCATACACTTCACATCACGATCAGAAACAATAGTCCTTGGTACTCCATGTAGTCTCCCTATGTCCCTGAAAAACAGATTAGCAATATATGACGCATCGTCGCTTTTGTAGTAAGCAATACAGTGTGACATTTTAGAGAATGTATCCACTACCACAAATATAGAATCATGCCCTGTTTTAGTCCTCGGTAGACCTAGCACAAAATCCATACTAATATTTTCCCTTGGTGTAGTTGGTGCAGGTAGAGGAGTATACAAACCGCGGGGCTTCAATTTTGACTTGGCCTTGTTGCAAGTGATGCAACGTTGCACAAACCTGTAAACATCACATCTCATATGTGCCCAATAAAAATTGTCAGCCAACATAAGTAATGTTTTCTCACGTCCAAAGTGTCCCATTAATCCACCACTATGAGATTCCTGCAATAACATCAAACACAAAGAATACTCGGGAATACATAATTTGTTAGCTCTAAACAGAAATCCGTCATGTATATGATATTTATCCCAAGCCGTCACATTAGAACAATTATCATATGGTGTAGAAAATTCTTTATCTTCAGCATATAGTGGTTTCAAACTCTCCAAACCCAAAACTTGGACATCCAATTTAGTGAGTAACATGTTTTTTCTAGACAAAGCATCGGCAACCACATTATCTAATCCTTTCTTGTGTTTAATAATGTATGGGAGAGATTCAATGAATTCTACCCATTTAGCATGTCTCTCATTAATATTGGATTGACTATTTAAAAATCTTAATGCCTCATGATCAGAATGTATGATAAATTATTTTGGCCACAAATAATGTTTCCAAACCTCAAGAACTCTAAAAAGTGCATTAAATCCTTTATCATATACATAATAATTCAATTGAGTACAATGCAATTTCTCACAAAAATAAGAAATAGGTTTCTTATCTTGCATTAGCACACCTCCAATACATATGCCACTAGCATCACATTCAATTTCGAATTGTCTATTAAAATTAGGTAGCATAAATAATGAGGCCGAAATCAACTTATTTTTCAAATTGTCAAAAGCAATATCTTGAGCAACCCCACTCGAAATTCACACCTTTCTTAGTCAAATCATTCAAAGGAGCAACAATAGTACTAAAATCTTTCACGAATCTTCTATAAAATCCAGTAAGACCATTAAAACTACTTACATGACTCACATTCATGGGAATTGGGCAATTTTTAATTACCTCAATTTTAGATTTGTCTACTTAAGTTCCATGCTTAGAAACAACATATCCAAGAAATATGACCTTATCGTTGCAAAAAGTGCACTTCTCTAAATTACCATACAATTTATTTTCTCTTAGCACATGCAAGACTTATCTAGTATGATCAATATGTTCATGTTCATTGTGGCTATATATGATAATATCATCAAAGTAAACAACCACAAACTTGCCAATAAAATCTCTCAAAACATGGTTCATTAATCTCATGAAAGTACTAGGTGCACTAGTTAATTCAAAAGGCATTACTAACCACTCATATAAACCAAATTTGGTTTTAAAGGCTGGTTTCCACTCACCCACTCTTTCATCATAATTTGATGATAACCACTATGAAAATCAATTTTAGAGAAAACAACAGCACCACTTAATTCATCTAACATGTCTTCCTAACGTGGTATAGGATGACGATAATGAATAGTGATGTTGTTAATTGCTCTACAATCTACACACATGCGTCAAGTACCATCTTTCTTAGGAACTAAAATAACAGGAAAAACACAAGGAGATAGGCTTATTCGAATATAACCTTTATCAAGAAGCTCTTGTACTTGTTTCTGAATTTTCTTTGTCTCTTGGGGATTTGTCCTATAGGGAGCTCGGTTTGGCAATGATGATCCAGGAATCAAATCAATTTGATGCTCAATCCCTCTCAATGGTGGCAGCCCCGAGGGTACTTCTTCTGGAAAAACATCATCAAACTCGTACAAAACATTAGAAACAACAATAGAAAGAGGAGTCATGTCGTTAGAAACTAAAATGTCCCCTTATGCATGAGCACTATAGTTACTAAGCTAGGATCCTAACTAAACTCTATCAAATCTTATTTGGTGGCTAACATTGTTAAAAGGCTCACTCCCTTACTTTGACCACTCGGCCTAGGCTTGTTTTCACCCACGGATTTTGTGTTTTCACTCTTCCCATCTCTCTCACTCTCTTTCTATAGTTTTACTTCAGTTTTCTATCTAGACTCATTCGCAATATGTTGTGGTGTCATAGGCCTCAACACTAGTAGGAGAAACCCTACCAGTGACGAACAAAACTGGGCTACCGCTGGCGAAGCGCTGTTCGCCAGCGTTAGCTCGTCAGTGGTAGCTGGTTACCGCTGGCGAACAGCGCTTCGCCAGCGGTAGCAGTTATTAGCGCTGGCGAACAAGACCTTGTTCGCCAGCGGTATATTCGCCAACGGTAGTGTTGTTCGCCAGCGGTAGGTTCGCAAACGCTACAACCCCCAATTTTTTTTTGGTATTTTCGTATATAGTGCTGTATTTTCTGGTATTTTAGTATATAGGTGCAAATACATGTATTTTCTGTAATTTCTATAATTCACACATACAAATCACTCCAACTTTTTGATTCACAGATATATATGTTCACGTATGCATATATATGTATATGCAATACACAAACCGGGATCCATCGATATCGTACGAAAATAAGTTTCATAAATATTTATATATATATAGGGTCGCGCTATTTGACACTCAGGGTGCAGAATAGTTATTCTACACCCACCCTGTATCTTTTGAACCGTACATGATTTTTACGTCACGTAAATTTTGTCGTATTCCTTATGTCGAATAGAACGTAAGAAAATATAAACATGGCATAGGCCATTAATTTACATGACCATACAAAGAAAAATGAAAAAAATACGCATTTTTATGACTTTTATGTTGGTATGACTCTTATTTTTTCATAGTTATGCCGAGTATTCTCTTATGGATGAAATATGAACGTAAATAATTACATACGTAACATAATTTTTTGACTTACGAACATAAAATAAATTGTGGGTGCAAAATAAGTATTCTGCACCCAGGGTGCCAAATAGGGTGTCTGTTTTTTATATATATATATACACATGAATTCATGAATACACATCGATCTCGATAACATGTTTAGGTCGAAAGATTTCGAACCAAAAGTATAGACATCTAATTATTTTAATGATTACACAAGTATCACATGCATACAACGCGCGATATAGAATTGCACACAACACATCGACGATTACGAAAGAATTAAAAGTGAGACGGGCGCTTTAGCTTCCGCCTCCACTTGCGATCTTTCACTAGGCCAGCGCGCCGTCCACTTCTTCATCTCTCTGTAGACCAAGATAAAAGCATTAGGCCGGCAAAGAAAATCACAAGTTTTTATTAGGAGCACAATTCGTACCGAATCGAATACACACCGTCGATCATTTATTGGTCGTTGTGATCTTCTTTTTCTTCATCGGCGGGAACGGAAGAACACCTTCTAATGAGTTGAATGGTCTCTCGTCAGCCTTCTCTAGTACACATTGTCATAGCTCATCGTTAGATGGTGGGCACCGCGAGTGGAAGGCCCCGTCTGAAGTTACTACATCCCTATAGATGATTGTGCAGAGCTTGCGCTGGATGCGACCAAAGTTTTGTCTGAATTCAGCATCAGACCATTCGACGATGCTGCGAGACCATTTGTCCACAGCAGACATGAATTGTAAACTCTGTTGCTCCTTCACGATCTACATCATGTGTTGGACGAGGTACCATGCCTCCATATGGCCGCCTGGTGCCTGCTTGGGGCAGTTCCTTGAATCTGTTGTACTCTGTCGTAGAATCCTTCCGCCCTGATGTAGTCGTCCATAGTTTCATTGAGAACAGACTTGATGAGGGAGTAGTTCTTCTCCTTCAGTTTACTGCGGGAGTCGAGATATACGGCGTGCGCGTCTCTCGGGTAGAGCATGATGAGTGTGTCGTAATTGTTTCTGCGCAAAATAGTTCAAAGAGTCCATATATATATAATCCTCAAAAATTGTAACCACTGTTAATTGTATATGCGCAAACTTAACTAAAGATGGGAAATAACTTACTCGGGAAAGTAAGGCAGGAGGGTGATCCCTTGTGCATATAATTATTGTGCAACACCTCTTGGATGTACTTTGCCGCTTTTTCCCTACCCTTGGGGTTGTTCAAGTACATGTCGTGCATGTAGTAGGGATCTACTACCGCGATGCTTTTGGTATTCTTTATGGATAGTTGATGCGCCAAATTGAGCGCAAGCAGGCGGACGATTTATGAGTGGAGGGATTTCATGTGGAACATCCGAAAAAATGTCGTCAAATCTCACGATGATCTTGTTTGCGTTGAATTCAGTGAAAAATCCCACTGTAGATGGCACCTTTGCGACCAAAACCGGCAGCGTTGGATTTTTCTCTTTGAGAAGCATCGTCTCCATAAATTGAACACCGTCATGGACGCTAAGCATATCACCTGTCAACAAGGAGGCCAACCTCGGCGGAATCAACGGTTTTCCCAACTCATGGATCTGATGTCAGTCGTGTATGGGTATCTTGTCCAATACCCGTTGTGTCGGTGGGTTAAACTTGGTCCCCTCCACCGGTTGGCTCATGGATGCAACGGCAGAACTCTTCTTAGTTCTTTTCCGTGCCGTCTTCTTAGGCTGACTCTAAAATACATTTGCTACCGCCTCTTTGAGGGCGTCTTGGCTGAGGCCAACTTGCTCGTGGGCTGCCGGTTCTTGAGAAAAGAAAAGACGCTTCCTGCATCGATATTTATCCGCTTCCTCCGCTGGCAAGAGAAGTTCATCAAGATCATCCAGGCCGCCCCCATTGTAAGGATCGTCGACGAGGTAGTCATTCGGGTTCTCATCTTCAGCATCGTCGTCGTCGTGTCGCACGGACTTTGCAGGTGAGAAATCTTTGTGTTGGCTTGGGTGCCCCGACCCCTGGACCGGTGTTGGAGTGTTGACAGGAGTAGTTTCTAAACGAATTAGTGATTTTGGCCATGTCAATCGCCAAACCAAGCACTGCTCCAGGTTTAACTCGTTGTCGGCTGCGGGGGTTTGGTTCGGAGGATCGAGAGCACCGCAACCAGGGAGAACCCAACTTAATGTCACCATGAACACGTCGCCGGGCATACGGATGCCGTGGGACACGCGGTTGAAAGGTGTTATGATCTTTCCTTTATCCACGTCCTTTAACTTGCCGTTCACACGGAGGAGCAATGTGCATCCCGTGTCGTCGGCCTGCGAAACATCGCGCGATCATCGTTAGAGACTGAGGCCGTCACGAATCAAGTCATAATATATAATTAAGTTGTGGACGCTGAATTACCGTGAGGGCATTGAGATCGGACAAGGGAGATGGGCCGCTAAGGGTCGTCGGCGGCGTTGCAGAGACGTGGCGGGGCGGCGATGGATCTTCGCGACCTTGCGGCTCAGGGTTGGCGACCGCCTCGTTCTGCGCAGCAGGCGCCACGATGGGGCTATATTGATCACGGGGAAGGCCCTTGTCCGCCACCTTCCATCCAAGGCGCTAAGGACTGAGCGACGGACGCACATATGCTAGGGAGGAGCGTGTTGAACCTCTCGTTCACAATTTCGTCGATCGTCTTCTGCGGCACCTTGTTCCGCTCCTTTCTCTTCTCCTTAGTGTCCGGGTAGTAGTGCACATGCCGATGGCCCTTTCCGAGGCCATGCCCATGGCCACAATGCGGCTTCTTGTCTATGTCCACTCCCTTCATCACCTTAAGCGCCCTAATAAAAGGGGTTTCATACGAGTCCTTGTTCATCGTCGCCGACGACCCTGCGTCAGACTGAGATAGACGTTCTTTTTCTTCTTCCTCAAGATATTTCTTCTCGAGCTCTTTGACCTTCTCGTTCAACATAAGATCGCCGGGCTTTTGGGGATCTTCCCTATAATGGGCCCTGGCAAAATTTCTCACCTGCGGGTCGGGGATCTTGTCATACGGGTTCGGCCCTTTCCTCTCAGCATCCTCCTTAGCCCAAACTTTCTACTTCCCAAGGTAACCTCGGATTCTGAGATTGTGTGGACCAATGTTCTTTTCTCGGAACTCTTTTCCCCATTTACTCAGCTTCTGCCTTTTCGGTTTGAGTTTGTCGAGATTGAATGTGGCCAAGTCTTCCTCAGAAATGGAGGGCCACATTTTATGGATCTCGTCGAAACCCTTACCCGCCGCAATCATCTTCCGCAAACTGGATCTCCATGTCGTAAACGCCTTAGTGAAATTTCCGAGTGCTAACGAGTTGACCAGATTGTGCTTCAGGTTCTGGTTGTCGTAAGGATCCGGGAACTTGTACCGTGTGTGCAGCTTCTCAATCAGCAGGGCGACCATAGCCTTGTTTTCTTTATCTCTTAGTTGGCCCGTATTAATGTTGCCAAAGTCTCGAGCAATGCAGCCTATCTGGTTTCCATACCCCTTAGCGTACATCTCAGGCTCGACAGGAGCACCGCTTATGGGGTCCACTTCCGTGAACTCTTGCCGGATGGTGGTGAGCATGTTGTGTCGTCTTTCTTTGCGCTTACATGACGCCTCACTACCGGAGGTGGCATCCCCGGTGCCACTACCGGTTTGACCTTCTCCTGCCGATGTATCGGTGCGCGGCGCCTCCTGACAAATGGTTTCCTCCATCTCGTCGTCTGCATCGCCCTGCGTCTCCGGCTCCGGTCCCAGAACTAGGGTTCCTCCTCCGGCGCCAAGCATAGAGAGCCACACATCATCGTCCCCGCGTCCGGTCCCAGAACCACCCGCCTCGTCGTTGTGAGCCATATCTAAGTAGAGAAAAGCTGAAATTAGTTCAACAAATCCTACCTTTTAAACGATATATACCCCATATGAGTCCAAATTTCTCGGGCACTCTAATATGTGATATTTTTAGCAAAGTTCATGCCAAAATTCACGAAAAATTTCGGCCTGGTCTTTGCTAAAAATATCACAAATGGAGTACCCAAATTTGCCGGAACGGAAATTAATCAACATTCCGGCAAATAGGGCCTCATGTGGGTTACCTGCACGTAAAATCCCACCCCCCATATAATCCCATCCAATTATTATCGTCATCCACACGAAGGTGGGCACATATCCACACCACCATCATGCCGTCGTCATCCGTACACCATCAGACAGCACCAACCACACCATCCACACCACCGTCACTGTCGTCATCCACACGAAGGTGGGCACATCCACACCGCCACCATCACCGACATCATCACTAACCATCACCACACAATAACCACCATCCATCCACACAGCCACCATCACCACACCATAACCACCATCCATCCACACCATCCATCCACACCAACCATCCCATCCATGAATCCAAAAACAGAACAAAAACCTACATGGTGATCTTGTAGCAATTTTGTCGAACACCTTCCGTGCGTGGCAGGTTAGGGGCAGCAGCAGGGCAGCAGGGGTGGCGCCGCTGTAAGAAGGAGTGCAGCAGCCGTAGGGGAGGAGGAGGGAGCTGCAGGGGAGATATGGAGGTCGGGTGCATTGTCGATGGCCGCCGGTCGTGGAGGGGCGTCGGCCTCGCTGTGGTCGGGCGCAGCAGAGGGAGAAGGGGTACGGTGGAGGAGTGGAGGGGCGCAGCAGAGAGGTGGAGAGGGCGGGGGCTCGCGGTGGTCGCCGGAGACAGAGGTGGAGAGGGCGGGGGGGCTCGCGGTGGTCGCTTCCTCACGCGCGAAAACGGCTAAGTCCCAGTACTGCTCGTAGGGGAGAGGGCGGGGGTGGGGGCGTGTAAGTCACAGCGCCCACTTACCGCTGGCGAACAATAGCATCGGCTCGCCAGCGGTACCTTACCGCTGGCGAACAACATTTGTTGCCCAGCTTTAACTTACCGCTGACGAACCAAGGTGGACGTTCGCCAGCGGTACTTTTTTTTTTCTTTATTTGTTTAAATTATTCAAACATGTTTCATTTATAATAGTTCAAACACATTACAAATTAATTTCAAACACACTACAAATAATATTGTTTTATTTTGTTTTCCATTATATCCTTTATGTTTTCTATTGTTTTATTTTGTTTTCCAATATTTCCTTTTTGTTCTCCATTATTTCCTTTATGTTTTTATTGTTTTATTTTGTTTTCCATTATTTCCTTTATGTTTTCTATTGTTTTATTTTGTTTTCCATTATTTCCTTTATGTTTTCTCTTGTTTCCTTTATGTTTTACATTGTTTTATTTTGTTTTCCATTATTTATTTTTTGTTTTCCATTATTTCCTTTATGTTTTCTATTGTTTTATTTTGTTTTCCATTATATCATTTATGTTTTCTATTGTTTTTCTTTATGTTTTCTATTGTTTTATTTTGTTTTCCATTATTTCCTTTTTGTTTTCCATTATTTCCTTTATGTTTTCTATTGTTTTATTTTGTATTTCATTATATCCTTTATGTTTTCTACTGTTTTCCTTTATGTTTTCTAATGTTTTATTTTGTTTTCCATTATTTCCTTTTTGTTTTCCATTATTTCCTTTATGTTTTCTATTATTTTATTTTGTATTCCATTATATCCTTTATGTTTTCTATTGTTTTCCTTTATGTTTTCTAATGTTTTATTTTGTTTTCCATTATTTCCTTTTTGTTTTCCATTATTTCCTTTATGTTTTCTATTGTTTTATTTTGTTTTCCATTATATCCTTTATGTTTTCTATTGTTTTATTTTGTTTTCCATTATTTCCTTTTTGTTTTCCATTATTTCCTTTATGTTTTCTATTGTTTTATCTGTTTTCCATTATATCCTTTATGTTTTCTATTGTTTTATTTTGTTTTCCATTATTTCGTTTATGTTTTCTCTTGTTTCCTTTCTGTTTTTTACTGTTTTATTTTCTTTTCTCTTGTTTCCTTTTTGTTTTCTCTTGTTTTATTTTGTTTTCTCTTGTTTCCTTTTTGTTTTCTATTGTTTTCCTTTTTTTCTATTGTTTTCCATTATTTCCTTTATGTTTTCAAATAATAACTCCACACATTTCAAATACAGAACAAGGTACATTAAATTTATAATAAGTGCACGTTAGACCAGTTGATCCATGCATATACATAGTTTCGTCGCATACAAGGCAGACATATATATACATAGTTTCTCAGCGTTTGATCTTTTTGCCTTTTTTGGTCGCAGTTGCATAATTTAGCCCCACATCATGACTTCTTCTTTTGAATGGAAGACCATGCCTAGGTAGCGTAGTTCTGCTTCTTCTTGTGGTGTATCTTGCATGACTATCATCATCATCTTCTTGATCATCGTCAATATTTGCGTCGCCGAACGTGTCAAACTCGTCCTCGTCAATGACTCCATCCATTCCGATGATATTTCTTTTCCCTCTCCTCACGACAGCACGGCTAGGCCTTGCGGGGTTTGTTATGAAGAAGCATTGGGACACATGCTTAGCCAACACCCATGGCTCATTTTGCGCTGTGACGTTCGCGCTTGATGAAGTTCCGGCTTCGGGAATAACCATGGTTGTAAAGTATTGGTCTTCTTTTTTGATTGTCGACATCCTAGCCCATCTGACGCGGAACATAGGCACCTTCTCTCCAGAGTAGTTAAGCTTCCATATCTCCTCGATCCTTCCGTGGTATCTTAATTTTTGTCACCGGTGTAGGATTCCATCGTTACCCCTGAGTTTTGATAATCGGAAGTTTTGTCTTTCTCCTCCGTGTAGAAAGTGAACCCGTTGATATCATATGCTTGAAACATTGCTAGGTTGGGAGCGGGGCCATGTGCCAAGGAGTACAATAGTTTATTTGTCGTTCAATCCCTTGGCGGTGGGTTAGCGACGATCTCATCTTTAAACCAACGCAAGAAAGTGGAGTTATGCTCTCTGATTATTTCTCCTTCGGTCCTCCGCTTGCCTTGTTTGGTGTACTTTTTCTTAATCGAGCTCTTGTGTTTTTCCACCCAAGTATCGACCATGTCAATGTGTTGGAGAGCTACTAAGTTTGCCCTGTTAAAGTCGTTGCGTCGACAAGCCCGATCCACATGCACTTCTCTACGTCCATTTTTGTGACCTGCTCCATCGAGCTTGCCAATGTGCTTGTTTCTGGGCAGACCAACAGGGTCCTCCACGTCAATATGATTCGTGCAGAAAGAGATGCACTCTTCGGTGAGAAAGCCCTGAATGATGCTTCCATCCGGACGGGCCCTGTTGCGAACAAATCCTTTGATGACCCCATCCATCCTTTCAAACGGCATCATGTTGTGCAGGAACAACGGCCCGAGATGGATGATATCGTCCATGATATGGACCAACGGATGAACACATATGTCAAAGAATGATGGTGGAAAGTACATCTCAAGCTCGCATAGTATCACGACAATCTCTTCCTGCAGCCTTGAGGTATGCTTCCCCATGATCGACTTTCGAGATATCACGTCGAAGAAGTTACACAGGCCAAACAGGGTTTCCCGGACGTGCTTGTCCATTATCCCGTGGATCACAACCGGAAGTATCTGCGTCATCATCACGTAACAGTCACGAGACTTCATCCCGCTGAACTTTTGTTTCTGCGCGTCTAGGAATCTGCTTATTAGCCCTGAGTAACCGGGGACTTTGACTCTGAGAAGGCACATCATCAATTTTGTGATCTCGTCCGACTAAGAGTGAAGTAGGAGGGGGGCAGTAATAGTCATTCCTCTTAACCCTTTTGGCCTTGCGACCCTCCATCTCCTCATCACACGATTGGTCGTCGTCGTCATCATCCGGGCGTCCCCCCTGAAGATCTACCCTAATACCAAAATATTTCAGGTCGTTTCTTGCTTTCACCCCATCTTTGGTCCTCTCCATGTTGAGCAGCGTGCCAAACAAACTTTCAAACACATTCTTCGTGATATGCATCAAATCAAGGCAGTGAGGCGTATCGAGAATGGGCCAGTATGGCAAGTCCCAAAACACCAACCTCGTCTTCCATACATCCAGAAGGGGTTTTGGCGCTTTTTGCTTCTTTCCCGGCTCTAGGCATTCCTTCTATTCATTCAGCAACTTGTAGATTTCTTTGTCGCACCTCTTACTTGGAGGTCCCCGGAGCTCATCTTCACCGTTAAAAAGGTCTCCTCGCCTTCTCCACGGGTCTTTGTTGGGTAGCCACCTTCGATGCCCAACGAAGACTGTTTTTTAAGACCTAGGATCTTTCGGAAATTGCATAAACGTGGGGTCATCCATGCACCTCACGCAACCGTTATGTCCGTGGCACACCTGGCCCGCCACATATCCGTAGCCGAGTAGGTCGTGAACCGTACAGAGCAAGACAACTCTCACTGGGAAATATTGTTCACCGAAGGCGTCCCATGTGTTCACCCCTTCCTCGGCCCATAGCATGTCCAGCTCATCTTTAAGCAGCTTCAGGTATAGATTGATGTTGTTGCCTGATTCTTTCGGCCCTTGAATTAGCATACTCTTGTGAATATACTTCCTATTCATGCACAACCAGGGGGATGTTGTACATCCATACAAACACGGGCCAGGTGCTATGGGTGCTGCTCTGGTTGCCAAACAGATTGAGTCCGTCGGTGCTCACACCCAACCTGATGTTCCTTTCCTCCGCCCCAAACGTTGCATATTCACAGTCAAATGCTTTCCATTGACTTGCATCCGAAGGATGTGTCAGATTTACTTTTTCACTCCGCTTTGGATCTTTCAAAACTTTCTTCCTCCTTTTCGCGTGCCGGCGCATGAGCTCTGCTTCCTTGGGGTCCGCGAAATACCGTTGCAGGCGGGGAATGAGTGGAAAGTACCACACAACTTTTCGAGGAGCTTTCTTCTTCCCTTTCTTGTATCGAGCGGCATTGCAAACTGGACAAATGGTCTTGTACGCGTCCTCTTTCCGATAAATGTAGCAATCGTTGATGCACACTTGGTATTTCTCGTGCGGTAAATCAAAGGGGCACCCGACTTTCTTGGCCTCGTCGCAACTTTTAGGACACGTGTTGCCCTCTGGAAGGATATCGTGCCAGTATTGCAGGCTTGCACCAACGCTTATGTCGCTCCGTTTTTATCTCGTCTTCATCTGCAAAACATCGAGCGCCACTCTCAGGCGGGACTCTCCCGGACCGCAGCCTGCATACAACGGTGTCTTCAAGTCTATCTCTAGTTGGGCCAGCTTAGATTGCTCTCTAGCAGTAGATCTCGAGTTAGTCGTCTTTCTCAAAAGAAGTTCTTTCAGATGAGGGTCACGCACAACTTCCGTTAGGGGTGTCCCTCTGTCCTCGTCTTCTTCCACGTCTTGTTCAGCATCTTCTCCATGATCATGTGCGGGATCTTGAGGCTGATCTTGGTCCTGCTGTAGTTCTTGTCGATCGTTGTTATTGTCCTATTGCACATCATTTCCTACCACCGCTGCCTCATGGACTTCATCATCTTTATCATCACTTATACACTGAGTGTTGTGACCATCCATGAAACCATACCTAAGGAGGTGACTAAGCAAGTCTCCGGTAAAGGGGTTGAGCAAGCCCCCTAGTTTGCACTTTTGACATGGACATCGTATCTCCTTGCGGCCATTTTGTAATATGTCTTCTGTCGCGTGTCTCAAGTAACTAGTCACGACACGTTCACTCTTAACGGCCACCATTATTTGTCGCCTGCACGAGCGCGACAATATAATATTAGAACCACACACACACACACACACACACACACACATATATATATATATAGGACTCCTATTATATACTTCTGGGTGTATGTACTCTCATATTGAATATACCTCACATACATGCATAATATACCTCTTTATTGTTTTTTATATACCTAGTTAATTATTCTAAGATACCTTAATACAGGTTTTGCGGAAAAAATATCATCAGCATACTCAGTTTGTTCAATATAACTTTTTCACGTACATAAAAGCAGTATATGTGCAAACAATATAAAATATGGAGATTGAAATGAAAATTTTCACAAAAGTCAATTTGGGGTATCTAGTATTGAATGATGAAGTATATTAAAAATGCTAAAAAAAAGTATATTTAATTAACTATGTGGTATATTGAACGCTGAGAGTACGTACACTCAGGTGTACAGAACAATTTTCCTAAAATTCGGCATGACCTTCCTACAAATAGGAGGTTATTAGGGGGTGCCAAACTTTGCTGAGACGGAAATGAATCAACATTTCGGCAATAGTTGGCTACTCAATTTTATTCCACAACAAATTGCACACATTTAACATCTCCATCACACGACCATATTTGAATCCGGTGAAATTTCACACATATATTGCATATCTCGTGTATCCGGACATAATTCATACAAACTTATTTAATTATATATTAGCATTCATCCCACCTCAAATGATTAGATGGATACACGAGATGATATCCGGAGAATTTTGGAGCTTTGGAGAGAGGGGGTAATTTTAGATCTAGATGTCTAGGAAGGGAAAACTTTGGGTAGAAAGGGTGTTGGGAGGGAGATAAACCTAGATATACCAACTAAAATAATTTTGGTTGGTTGAAAAGAGAGGAGGAGGGTGAAAAAATTGGCATGAGTTTGAGCTAGAGAGAGAAATGGGACAAGATTGAGAAGAGAGTGGAGGAGGGGAAAGTGGGTGGGGGGTGTGTTCACTTATTACAGATCTACAGGCTTACCTCTGGCGAACAAGCTGGGTGGTTCGCCATCGCTAGAGTGCGTGTTGGGCCCATAGGTTAGCGCTGGCGAACCCCCCAGCTTGTTCGTCAGCGGTAGAGGCCATAGCGCTGGCGAACAAAGGAGCACGTTCGCCAGCAGTAGTGGCAGCTGCGCGCAGGGTGGCTTACACTTACCGCTGGGGAACAAACTGGCACGTTCGCCAGCGGTAAGGAGCGTAGCGCTGGCGAACAGATATATGCGTTCACTGGCGGTAATAGCGTTGGGGAACACATATATCTGTTCGCCAGCGCTATACTGGTGTCTATAAGCACTTCCCATTGTGTATAGCCTTATTTTCAATTGTTATTCCAATTCAATTGGTATGTGTTTTCTCTCCCATTGTGTATAGCCTTCTTTTCAAACTTTCATGGCCTTCCAAGTAGCACGTGGCAAACTGTCATGGGAACCACATCACACTCAATTGTATCTTTGTATGGTCCAATCTGAAATTCCACTCTCACAATTTGGCACACCTTGATTTCTTATTTGTCACTCAACCATTGAATATAATATGGGTGTGGGTGTGGAATATATCTCAACTTGAGGTTTGCACATAAATCATTGCTTGCTAAATTTCTGCAACTCCCTCCATCAATGATCGCCTTACAAGACATTTGTTGACCCACAATCGCTTTGGTTTGAAATAGATTGCATTTTTGGCTCTCATCACTAGGCACAACACTCAAATCTTGTGTGCAAACAATAGTTGGATAATCTGTAGCATAGGCATCAATAGGACCATCTTCATCATCATATGTATCTTCCTCAGTAGGATCAGCATCATCTCCAGTCTCATACTCATCATCAGCATTGATAACCGTTATTTTCTTGTTAGGACAATCTCTCATAAAATGCCCTTTTCTTCCACATGTATGGCATGTCATGTCCCTATTTTGTGGTGTAGGTGTAGATCCACTTGGAACCGAAGCTGGTGATGTTGGTGTCCTTGTACTAGGGGTGCTTGTCTCTGGTTTTGAAGTTGTAGTTCCACGGTTTGAAGCAACTTGAGGTGTAGGTGGTGTGAAAATATGACTTTTGGATGGGAAACTTCTCCTAGCACTCAATTCCACCTCCCCGGCCAACCTCTTCTCAGCTTCTCTTGATTGATGCAACAATTCACTCATATTGCTATATTGCACATGCCTCACAATGCTTCTAATTTGAATTGCAGTCCTGACAAAAACCTTTGCATTGTTTGTTCTGGCTCCTCTCTAACCCGAGCTCAGCATCCACAGATTTTGTATCGTGCTTCAATTTTTGTAGCTTGTCATAGAGAGTTACAATACAGTTTCTTGGAAAAAATCTTTCTCTTAGAAATTTATTCATCTCTCTCCATGTGTTAACTTATGGTTGTTCATTTTCTTCCCTCAAGCTTGTAATGCCATCCCACCACAAGAGAGCATATCCATCAAATCCAGAAGATGCAAGCTTTACCTTTCTCTCCTGAGTATACTCATGTAGTCTCCATAGCTTCTCAATTATCAGCTCCCATATGAAGTATTCTTCCACATCTTCAGTATCACAAGTGAGACTAGGAATAGAGAATTTTGGTTTTCCCAAGCCGTCATCCTCTCTATTGTTTTCCACATGAACTCTTCCAGCAACTCCTCCATGGCCTCCATGTAAATTGCCTCTTCCATCATCAAAATCAGTAGCATTAGGAGCATTAGGTGGAGCTCTTTGTTGTTGTTGTACCAAAGTTGTCAAATTGGCAATCTTTCTTGTCAAATTTGTCACAGACTCTTGCAAAGTTTAACAAAATTCTTGTGTAGCTGCAGCTTCAATTTTGAGGTCCATGTTCCTCAACTCCTCTCTTAAAGAATCATCACTTCTATCCACCTCAGCAGTAATCCTCTTGTAAAGTGTATATTTTAAAGCTTCATATTCATTCCACTTGACCACCTCATCTGGTTTCTTCCTTTCCTGCACATCATCATCACTAGAAGAACTCATGATTAATCTGTTAGTAACAAAATAATCAATGGGTTGTGGTGCTCTCTCACAACTCACTCAAAACGATCAAAAAATTGTTTATCTTACCGTTCCAAAGTGAATAGAATTTACTTACCACAAGGAGAAATGAAAAGTGTACCAAGTGTGAGAATAGAATAACCAGGGTATCAAGTATCACAAGACAAAATATGGTATTTGGTGGGGCTTGGTTGGGAATCCTAACAACACCAAAATAGCAACTCCAATTTATTGTCTAATGTCATAAAATTCACTAAAGGAACACACTCACTCTCGGAGACAAATGTGGCTTAGCAATTATATGGAAGAGTTATTGCAAACACAGGAAAGAAACTAGCAAATACTTTATGAAAACAAGCACAAGATTGCTCAAATATGTCCACAAAAATTTCCAAGATATGATGTATCAAGCTCCACTAGTGATAATGTATGGCTCAGCCTCTTTTTGCTTTTTCTCTCTTTCTATTTTTTTATACTTTTTCTCTTTTTATCTATTTTTTTGTACTTTTCCAATGGCCTGTGAATCAACCAGGAGCAATGAGTAGTGGAAAACAGAAAATATGGAAAAGAATTGATCAAATTGAGCAACCTGTTAGAGCAATAAATACAGCTAGGCTTTGGATAGGTTCCTAAAAATTTGCTGTAGATAGTGTATGGCTAGGCTTAACAAAGATAAAACTAGAATACCTAGAGATAAAATAGGAGAAAACAACGAAAAACTACTGAAAACAGGAGAAAAACGAGCAAGAATGGCTCACGGCAGAGAAACGACCGATTTTGTGCCGTACGGCAGCTAAACTCGCAGAATAACTCTGCCCGGCAGAGGCTTGCACGCGGTTGTGTGCTTGTTGCGGGTGGAGTGCTCACGGCAGCGGTTTTGGGGCTTTTTGTACCGCGGCAGGGTGAGTCCGATATGGGCTAGGATATAGCACGCGCGCGTGGCAGCAAGTGGAGCAAAACGCGTCAAGGCAGGGCTCGGTGTTGAGTTCGAGTGCAACTAGGAGCGCGTGACAGCAGATGTACCAAAAACGCGTGCACGACAGCAAGTGCATTGGAATCCGAGTGCAACTAGGATCAATGCGTGGTGGCTTTGGGAGAAGTTTCCTTGTCCAATCCGAGAGGTACTAGGAACCTGAGTGCAAACCAAAGGAGGAATCCGATAGAAGGAAGGGTGATCCACGACAGAATTTTTTCTTCTAACCCGTGGTAAAAATCAAACCCTAACTCAAACAAGATCCACAACTTGAAGAAGAAAACAAATTAGCAAAGCTATAGGTCTGTTTTCCCCAAGGAAGAACACATGGATATCAATTATTTTTGTGATATTTTCTATTTATGATGGAGACAAAGATGAACAAGATGAACCCTAAAAGATTTAAATGAAAAACAAGAAAACAGATACACAAATCAACAGAAAACAATAACTAGTAGTAGCTAATTGGTGTTGATCTAGGCTCTGGAAAATCTAAAACCTAATATTTTTGTGTGGCTTTTTCTAAGTAGGAAATAAAAACAAATAGACTATGGATGGAAATTTCTCACCGAGTAAACCTGAGAATCTGATACCAATATGATATGGGGTGGCCCGATCCTCTCAATGAGCTCTCTCTATTTTTGGTGGATGTTTTGTGGTTTTTCTGATAACTAGTGCTACACTGAGATCTCTCACTTGGATAACCCATGTTGCCAATGCAACAACAAGCAACCCCTTTGGATATTCTCAACTACACACTCTTGCACACGCAATCAAAGATCATGAGTGGTCATGTATCCCCTTATTCCCAGTGAAACAACAAGATATCGCACAACTTTGCAATGGTAATACTTCAAGATGAATGCTTAGAAGCAATACAATCTAGAGGCTAGGGTTTTTGGTTTAAACTTGTTCTGAGCTTTCCACACGCAGGGTGGGGAGTATATATAGGTGGAGGTGCGGCCACAAGGGATCCTTGCGCAAACACCTCTCCTACTAGGACTAGGACTCAACTAGGACTCCTACTTGGACTGGGAGGACTCTACTAGGACTCCTACTTGGACTCCTACTTGGACTAGGAAGGTATAAAAACCGACCCAACTTTAGGAGGTTCGGCCATTATGGCATACAGTCCATGCCTAATTGAATTAGGACTTCTATATGGCGCATTGATCTTCAATGGGGCGCCCTCCTCTTGTTTTCACCATTCCTTCTTCGTTGGTGGGACAATGTAGTGCATCTTAGAGAGGAGTTGGGTGATCCACCCATTGTTACTTGGAGGACCATGAAGCAAGTTATGAGAGAGATATTTGTGCCACACAATTATATTCGTTCCCACTATGATCAATTGCAACAATTGAGGCAAGGCACTATGACAGTTGATGCTTATTATCAAGAGATGGAGATGATTATGCAAAGGGCACGTGTGAGGGAACAACTGGAGAAAACAATGAAATGTTTTCTTTCAGGTTTATAATACAAAATTAGAGGCATTATGAGGCACCATCAATATCATGACATGAATGAATTATTGCACCATGCTAGAGAGCCGAATCACAATTGGCTGAAGAGGCAAATATTAGAGCACGTACTAGGAGTCGTTTTCCCATGAGATCTTCTTCTATTTAGAGTGCTCCAGCCCCTACTACTCCAATTCGTGGTGATAACAACGCCAAGGTTGTTTCTAATGCTTCCAATGCTAGGAAAACAACCTAACCAGCAGCTAGTGCTACAGGTTCCTTAGTGTCTACAACACATAATAGAGATATGGCATGGCATACATGTGGAGGAAACGGTCACTTCAAAAGAGATTGTCCCAATACAAAAGTTATGATAGTTAATGAGACAAGAGATGATGTTGATCCTAATGATGATGATGATGATGATGATGATGATGATGATGGATACATAAATGACACGCCATTGTATGCTTATGCTACACATATACCATCTATTGTTTGCACATAGAAAGCTTTGAGTGTTATTCCAAGTCCTCTGTAGCTTCTCATATAAATTATACCAACACCGGCATAATTTCTCTGTTATAGTAATTTCCCCGAAAACAGTCCGATTGACACCGGACTTGTTTCTGTGATATTGTAATGACATCAAACATTCATAACACTAATAACAACATATTATTTCTCTCAATAAAAGGTTGGGACGTCTTAATCGTGTGAACCATAAAGGCTCGATAACACACACACACACACACACATGTTCGGGTACTTACCGAACAATAACCAACAGCGGGACCGTGGACGCCCATGATGGCTCCTGTGCGTTCCTGATGTATGAGGGGACCTTATAAGTTACTCATTTCACTTATTATTTTAACTTCATGATACCAACGATATCACAACGTGAGACTATGTGATCTAGTCTGATCAAACTCTTTGATCATAACACATATAACTTGTTTTCCGATATCGTTATTTTTTCCCATCCATATCCGTGATGACCCTGTGATTAGTTTCTAGGTCATACCCACACGTCACCGTTATAGTCCGCGGTTACGGTAAGACGGTTTATGATATCCGAAGTATAAATTTCGATCATGCGGTCACTAGATATTCTCATATTATAGGAATTATAGCCAATGTTAACTTCATATGTATTTGCTAAAACATATGCTAATTTTTTAGTCTCTTTTAGCAACAACATAGACTTGGGTCGATTCGGTACTATTGTTACCCTAACAATAAACTCCCATGTTTTGCTAGACTTTCTTCTAAGTCTATGATCAGCAAAATATGATCATCTCACAAAACGCAAGCTAATCTTAGAGACAATGTTAGGAACTCTTTTTTGTTTATGTATTCACACCCGCACAAAAAAAAATCTTTGAAAACTCACTTTACAAGTGCTATAGAGGTTGTAGCATGATGACATAAACTTAATTCTGAACTTGAAGATAGAATAATAACTGAATATTATTGTCTCTATGGCATACCTCTAACGGTGAGGTATCAGTAGTGGTACATAATTAGGATTTAGTAGTTGTGAGGGTATTATTGGTACCTACCATGTCATGTGTAGCTAGCCACTCCTTAGGAACCCTTACGTAATGTGATGGCAATCAACAAATATAAACCCTAATTTTTATCTTGTAATTTACCTTTATTTTAGTTCAGAAATTTACATATTTTTTCACAGATTCCTCCCAAAATCCTCCTTCTTCGTGATCCCAAATCTTCAAGGTCCATCAGAATCCTGACAAATTGGTATCGTAGCAAGCTCATCAACGCGTGATCTTCCCCCCTCTTCTATTCCATCGCACCGGCGACTTCCTCTTCATCTTCTCATCTTGTCCACGATTCCTCGCCCTCCTCTGCCCAAATGGACCTATGATTCGCACCAAAGGCAACCACGATGTCCCCCTTCCCGTTTTTCCCTCCTCCCCATATTCTTTCCCCTACACAAGCCCCACCCAAATCCATGGCGGCCTCTACATGCCTCCTCCTTGTCCCGATGGCTGTTACAGCGCACCACCAACCTTCCCCTCCGCCACCACCGACCACCACCCTTATGCCTCAACCTAGCTCTCCACTTGAGAACACTCCCGGCCACTTCAGTCTGTTAGATTGGTTTGGGTGCGTCGATAGTTTTCATTGACTGTGCACATAGCACATATATAGGTACCAGGGGTGTGACCGGGTCTAATCTCCCAATAAATACAGGGGGAGAGAGACTATATAGGTACAACGTACAAACCCATCCTATACACGTACATGTATGTTCAACACCCCCCCCCCCCCCCCCCCGCAGTCTAAGCGTCGCCGGTGACGCAAAGACTGGACCAAAAGCCTTGAAAAGTCGAGGTAGTAAGGCCCTTCGTCATCACATCAGCGAACTGCTAATCGGTGGGTACATGCAAAACTCGAAGACGACCAAGGAAGGCATGCTCCCGAGCGAAGTGGATGTCGAGCTCAATATGCTTCGTCCGGCGATGATGAACAGGATTAGCCGAGAGGTACACCGCGGAGACGTTGTCGCAGTAGACAATCGTGGCCTTGGGAACCTCGCATAGAAATTCCTGTAGAAGCTGTCGTAGCCAGGAACACTCAGCAACAGCATTAGCCACATCCCTGTACTCGGCCTCGGCGCTCGAGCGTGAAACTGTGGGTTGTCTCTTAGACGACCACGAGATCAAGGAGGGGCCGAGGTAGAAGCAGTGGCTTGAAGTGGAGCGTCTAGTGTTAGGACACACAGCCCAGTCTGCGTCGGAGTAGGCAACAAGGTTGGTGTCAGAAGATGCCGTCAGGGTGAGCCCCATGGTCATGGTGCCACGGATGTACTGGAGAATCCGTTTCACCAAGGCCCAATGAGTGTCACGCGGGGCGTGCATTTGGAGACACACCTGCTGCACATCATACTAAAGATCCGGCCGCATAAGCGTGAGATACTGAAGAGCACAGACGATGGAGCGGTAAAAGGGAGCATCGGACGCCGGAGAGCCCTCGACGGAGGACACCTTTTTCTTTGTATCGACATGCGTGGGAGAAGGTTTGCAATTAAGCATGCCTGCTCGTTCCAGAAGCCCGTGCGCATACTTTTGCTGATGCAGAAAGAAGCTTGTGTTGTGGTGGACTACCTTGATGTCGAGGAAGTAGTGGAGAGCCCCCAAGTCCTTGAGGGAAAACTCGGTACTTTGCCTAACTATAATCTATTGCAGGAGTGCTGGCGAGGAAGCAGTCAGGATGACATCGTCGACGTAGAGGAGAAGGTACGCGGCGTCGGCTCCCTGGTGATACACAAACAGGGAGGCATCAGACCGAGTGGACCGGAACCCCTGCTGCTGAAGAAAGGCCGCAATCTGCCGGTACCAAGTGTGATGCACCTACTTTAACCCGTAAAGAGAGCGGGAGAGCAGGCACACGTGGTCCGGATAGGCGGCATCGACAAAACCAGTAGGCTGCTGACAGAACACCTGCTCGACAAGATGTCCATGCAAGAAGGCATTGGATAGATCGAGCTGGTGAACTGGCCAGGCGCGAGAGGCAGCGAGCTGTAGAACGGCGCGGATCATGCTCGGTTTTACAACCGGGGCGAAGTTGTCGCTGAAGTCCACGCTGGCGCGCTGGCGAAAACCGCGCACTGCCCATCGCGCCTTGTAGCGCTCAAGAGAACCGTCACGGCGAGTCTTGTGGAGAAAAACCCACTTGTCGGTTATAGCATTGGCACAAGGGGGTCACGGAACAAGCTGCCACGTGGATTGCGCTGCAGGGCATCGAACTCCTCACGCATGGCGGCAAGCCAGTTCAGATCCCGAAGGGCTGCGCGAGCGGAGGAGGGCAGTGGCGACGAAGGCGAGATAGACGTAGCACAGGCGTACTCGGCGGCGGTGTAGCGCGTGTTAGGACGAAATGTCCCGTCCGAGCCCGTGTGACAACACCGGTGAGAGGTGCAACCACGGCGGGCGTAGCCGAAGAGGAGACCAGCGAGGCGGAAGTCGAGCCGGGCCCCGAAGGCGCCGAGGGCGCGGGGGCGCAGCCTGGGCCGCAGAGGGCGCGGGCGCAGCCGGGGCCGCGGCGCTGCTGGAGGGCGCTGCCGAGGCCGGTGGCGAGGAGTGCGGCCCACCATGTGTGGTGGCAGGGGCGAGCCGCATCAGAGAGGGCGCCGATGGTGAAGGTACCTGCTGAAACGGAAACACCATCTCATCAAAGTAAACGTGTCGCGATGTGTACACACGGCGGGACACTAGATCATAGCACCGGTAACCTTTGGTGTTAGAGGGGTAACCGAGAAAGATACAAGGAACTGACCATGGAGCGAATTTATGAGGAGCGGTGGACACTGTGCTGGGATAACAGAGACATCCAAAAATGTGGAGACCGTCATAGGATGGGGGTACACCAAAGAGGAGCTGATGAGGGGCATAGTTCCAGCGTGGAAGACATGGGCGAATTTTAAGAAGAAGTGTGGCGGTGGCAAGGGCATCCGGCCAAAACCTAGGGGGCACGTTGGAGTGAAAGAGCAACATGCGGACACAGTCGTTAAGAGTGCGAATGACGCGCTCAGCGCAGACATTTTGCTGGGACGTGTAAGGACAAGTGAGCCGGAGGATGGAGCCGTGAGACGCAAGTAGGTGGCGGACGGCGGCGTTGTCAAACTCTTTGTCGTTGTCAGTTTGAAGCGCAAGGATAGGACGACCGAACTGAGTGGCGACATAGGAATAAAATGTAGTGAGGGTGGCGAGAACGTCGGATTTGCGACGTAGGGGAAACGTCCACACATAATGAGAAAAATCATACAATATCACCAAATAATATAGATAACCTGTGTTGCTGGCAACCGGGGACGTCCAAACATCACTATGCAACAACTGAAATGGGAAAGTGAAAATAGTGGTAGAATCGCTAAATGGAAGACGAATGTACTTGCCAAGACGGCATGCCTCACAAGTATGGTTTTCGTATTTATTACATGAGAATGAAAAACTCTACAAAATCTGATGCAAAACGGTGGAGTTGGGATGACCAAGACGAGCATGCCAGAGATCGACACTAGTGGAGAAGGTGGCGGGACGGGTGGTAGTGGTGGTGGAAGAATGCACCGGTAGAGCTCGTCGAGGCTATCACATCGGTGGAGAACCATCCGTGTACGGGCGTCCTTCACAGAAACCAACAACGTCAAATTCAACAGTAATGGGATTCTCACGAGTAAGACGACGAACAGAAACGAGGTTTGTGCCTAGGTTAGGAGAGACAAGGACATTAGACATGGTAATAGGAGTAGAAGAGGATGGAAAAGACCTATGACCGACATGTGTAATGGGCAAGGACAAACCGTTGCCGACGGTGATACGAGTAGAAGTATGGACGGGAGTGGAAGACGTAAGGTTACCGGGATGAGTTGTCATGTGAGCAGTGGTGCCCGTGTGCATGTGCCAGTCACCTCCGCCACCGTAGTTGCTGGGGGAGGGCGTCGAGTGCAACGCGTCGAGTAGGGCGGGATCCCATGGAGGCGGCACCTGGAGCGGGTAGTACCCGCCGTAGGGTGGCGCGGCGTCGTAGCCACCCGCGGCCGGCGGTGCATGGAAGGCAGGGTAGGGAGCGACATGGGGCGCAGCGCCGGGGCCCGGGTATGGGGCGCCGTGCGGTACGCCCGGCGAGGTACGCCTGGTGAGTCAACGGATGGGCCCCGAACTAACTCGGTGCGGGTGCCCGAGGCACCGGCATGGAGTAGGCGTGGACGACACCCGTCCATGGGTTGGCGCCGTAGTTCCACGACGGGGAGGGTTGGTGCGGACGTGGCGCCCCCCAGACACCTGGCCGCCCCCATGCGCCTGCGGCGGTCTGCGGCGGTCTGCGGCCCCCGCGGCGGTTACCACGGCGCCCGCCGGACTACTGTTGAGGAGCAGCGGGAGGGGCGGTGTAGTCCCTGGCGGCGGGGTGGGCTGCGGCTGCGGCCGTGGTGCGGGCGGGACGGTAGGTGGCGGTGCGCCACGAGAGGTGCCGGCGGCGAGGGCCTGATGCTGCACGTGTTTCTTCACTCCTTTCATCCAGCGTTCCTCCAGCTTCAGATATACCACGAACTTGGGAAAGGAAGGATCCGCCATCAAGGTGAGGTTGCCGGCGGCATGGCCGAAATCCTCGTTGAGGCCGGCGGTGAGCGTGCTGAGGAGAAGATCGTCGTCGATCTTGGCGCCGATGTCACGCAGCTCATCCGCCAACTGCTTGAGGCGGCGGCAATACTCATCAATAGACTTGTCGTCCTGATGGCAGTCAAAAAAAAAATCTTGCTGCAAGAATACGCGGCGCTGGAGCTTGTTGTCGGTGAAGAGGCCGATGAGCTTAACCCACACGGCGTGTGCATCATCACCGTCGTTGACGACGGTGTGAAACAGGTCCCTCGAGATGGTGGTGAAGAACTAGCGAATGAGTGTGGCCTCGATCGCAGTCCACTCGGGGTCATCCTCCATTGCACACGGGTCGACAGAGCCGTCAATGTGATCCACGAGGTTCTCCTCGCGGAAGAGAAGCGAGAAGTACGTCTTCCAGGCGTAGTACGAGGAGTTGGTGGCATCGAGGGTCACGGGGACACAATCCCGAATGTTGACGTCGCGAATGACGGCGGGATCGGGGCCGGCGAACAGGTTGGTGCTGGAGGAGGCAACTGACATGGCCGCGACGCGAAGAGGAGAAGGAGCGGCGGCGTGAGAGGAGTAGGGCGCGGCGGCTGGGGTGGAGTCGCCGCGGCGCAGGAGGAGGGCGCGGCGGCGAAGTTTGCGGTGACGCGACGGCTAGGGTGGCGGCGGCGTGAGAGGTGGGCGCGGCGGCTAGGGTTTCGGTGGCATGGGCGGCGGCTGCTGCGGTGAGAGGAGGCGGCAGCGGCGGCCCGACGCGGGGTAGCGGCAGCGGCGATGGCGACTCGAAGCGACGGCTAGGGTAGGCGAAAGCGAGGGATGACCGATACAGTGTCTAATACCATGTTAGATTGGTCTGGGTGCATCGATAGTTTTCATTGATCGTGCACATAGCACACATACAGGGGGATTGGATGTGGGGAGGGGTCTCATCCAAACCCCTAGAAGATAAACCTCACCAATCCCCACTAATACTCCCGAAACAGACAGGGCCTCACAGAGACGCAGGCAGGCCTCCTCCAAGGCCGCAGCAGCCTGTGCGGGGTTGTGGTTAAGAGCAATGGGCGTGGATAGGCCCTGAACCAATGTCTCGACGGAGCCGGGCAGGGGCGCCCTATCACGGTTCTGCGCTATCGTCCCCTTGTCGTCTCGTGGATAGGCCCTGAACTAATGCCTTGACGGAGCCTGACGGGGGCACCCTGTCACGGTTCTGCTGGCTGTCATTGGCTGAGGAGCCAGCCATCATGACTTCTGGCTTGGTGCTGCTCTGCTCAGCCAGGGGAGGTGGTCCGAACAAACGTGCACATTGGCAGATGTACGCGGGCAGCTAGCCGGCTACGGATGTATTCGGCCAATACAGCGGTTTGGTCATACGCCAAGTCTCGCTCCACCACGCCTAGTGGGATCTTCTGCATATTTTAGGCCACCCGGTGGTCATCCAACCGACACGAAGATTAGCATAGCCCGCTTCAATATGTGGTGTTGGTTAACTGACGAAGTGGCAAGGCCTGACATCAAAGCATCTCAGAATAAACAAAGTGTAGAATCCTAATCACTTAGTTTTCTTGGAGCCAGACCCCAGAGTCCCGGACTATTTATGTTCCTTCTATATCAATCGATTTGCGTGTTCATAAATGAAAAACAGAGAAATAACATGTTGAATCAGATTCTACAGGATCAAGTTTGCACCAAACTTCATCCGATTGCACCATAGGAAAAACAAAGAATCCAAGAGTTAGTGGATGGGAAACATTAGTATAGATTACACATTTAAATTTGAGAATTTTATTAAGTTAGTACATAAGAGACTACACAATTTACAGCAATCAGAAAACCGAGGCTGGTTCAAAGTACTACAAATTTACAATGAATGAGACAAAAAAAAATACATACATATCTGTAGAGATCAACCAGAAGGAACTAAACAGAAACAGCAAGATTAACTAGAGGTAAAAAGAAAGCCGAGAAACATTCTGTGAGGCGTGCGCCACCACGTATAGCTAAAATCATCATGTTCGAAGTCGATTTAATGGCCCAAAATCTGTGAGATGCGTCTTTCAGCATCCATTGGTATGTCTCTACCAGGTACATTGACCTTTAATATGCTCAAGTATCTACACGATCAAAATAACTTCAAATTTAGACATAGTTTATTAAAAGCACAACATTGTATTTAATGCAAATATTTAAATGCTTACTCCTTTGCAGAAAACAAATATTCCTGCTCACCGATGAATCCAAGCAAAGACTGCACATAGAGAAATGGGGTAAATAAGATCATACAAAATAAAAACAGGTCAGGTTACCGACAGTTATCTTCTTAGTATTACTTCGAAAGGCAAATTTAATAGTTCATAGAATGTCCGAACACGATCTAGTCTTTGTTGGACTGCTTCGCTATCAATTGAGGGTATGGCTGCAAGGGCCTGCATATAGAAATGCAATTTACAGATGTGACTGCGAGATCGTTCAATATGTCATAAACTATTTCAACTGCAGATAGTGTAAACAGCTATACCCAAGTACAGATTAGAAAACATTTTTACCACATTTAAAACTTTTACCTGTTCTAGTGCTATCAAATTTCTGCATATTTGTTGGACTCCTAACAGGTTGATGGACTTCATCTGTGCAAGTGCCTGAATGTACATTTCCGATTGAAGAACCGTAAGTAGGATACATGGTACTTTTTGACAGCATTCGCTTATAACAAGAAAAATAGGCAGAGCAGCAAGTCAAAACAAACCTTTATTGACGCATTTGCAGCAACACTAGAAATTCCACCAAATACATAGTTCCTTTTCGATTCTGCAAGGTAGGGAGCCATTTCTTCGTCCCTACGTGCAATCTGTTCACATTGTAAAGCTCAGCACATGTTATACGACACACTGACAGCGGTTAATTGAAGAATATAGCACTCAGCACATGAACTTGAAACTTTTATCTACATGAATATGTACCCATATTAGTACTCCTTTTTCACTTTTACTTTAATAAGCCCACCATTCCAAAATACATGGTGCATTTTTTTCGTTAAGACAAGCCTTGATCAACAATTACTAACTTGTACATATTTTATCATGTGACCTAAAATTGGTATTATTAGATTTGTATGCAAAAGTGTGTCTGGTTATGATTTCGCATCATACAAATTTTATAGTAATGGCAAAATTGTTGGTCAAAGACTTGGCATAAAGAACCAAACCATGTATTTTGGGACGGAAGGTGTAATGTACTAATATGATATTTCAGTAAAAATGTGTGCAATAAATGCGTGTTATACCACTATTTCAAAGGTATATGTATAACGTAGCAGACCCAATCTTGCATATACATATACTGCATGTGCATAGCTTCTAAATCCAGAGTAGGAAAATTGCATTCCAGTATTATATATATAGTGTAAATTGCGCTGGCAGTCTGTAAACTTGGCATGTGGTATCACAACTAGTACAACAACTCGCAAATAATGAACTCAACACGATAAACGTTGCCAAGTGGTGCACTACGCAACTCCATGAACAAGCAAACATAGGATGAAAGCTCATACATGACAGCTGAGCTGGCGGCGTCCTAAGAGATTTATTTTCATTTGCTCGCCCTGCTCTCCTACGCTGTGAAGGATGCTGACGAATGGCACCATCCGGAGGGCTGAGGTCGCCGGAGCCTCCCAATTTCACACCACTTTAACTTTTCTGTGCATCATCCAGTTATTTTGCACTAACCAAACCACGTGGACTACCCACTATGCCAATTCACCTGCCACGCGTGGAAATCTTCCCACGTGAATTTACGCTTTGCAAATTGTTGGACTAACTGATTCCACCAGCCAAGTTCATGGATTGTCAGCGCTTACTATATTTTATATATTGATTGGCGTTGTGGTAGCATTTCGCAGGTGCTTATTACTTTCCATCACCAGACGCAATTGTTAGTATGAGATGTATACATTGTTTTACTGGAGTCAGCTCCCCTAGCAAACCAGATTCTACAGTGCCACACAACGTAGCAGAACCATCATAGATTGGCCCTAAAAGAGCACCCAAGTTGTATTTGTGCTACTAACATGAGCTGGCATACCTGAGTTGTAAGTGAGATGATAAAGTCATCAGGATCTTCAGCATCTTGATCTTCTACGTACTCTCTTTTTGTCATTTCCTGTTCAAATTTGTTTGTACGAAACTATTGAAATGGCGCCATCAGTACAAACAGAATAGTTCAGTCAGAAACTTGAGTGATATTACCTGCATGTGATATATTGTTTCTAATTGCATTTCCAATCTCAAGACTCTGACACAATCAATTGCTAACCTTCTGTACTCATTAGCAAGAGATGCAAGGTTTTTTGGAATTGCACTAGTTGAGCGAGTATGACGCCCTTCTTGTATATGAATTTTGTTATCCGGGGCGGTGGATAGACTTATGAATGACTCACCAAGCCTGAAAGTTCAAAACTATAAGCGTGCACCCAAAGAATTCTGGCAATGACAGATCATTAGCGATTGCAGCCCAAAAAACACTATAAAAATGGATGAAGGTTACAAGTTTGCTAAATGTTCATTAACTAGGGACCAAGGTATATGCACAATTTTTCTGGAGTTGGGATCCGTTGTCTACTGAAGTTGCTAAATGTTCATTAACTACAAAAATCACATGTCTACTGAAGTTGGGATCCGTTGATTTTCTGGAGTAATAACTGAACCCACCCATATTCGCCCCTTGGCAATTAACATCAATGGAACAGTACTGTAGTTCAGCAACATTGTTATCTCATCATAACAAGTGAAAAGTTTTACCTTTCAACTGAATCTGCAAGATATTCCAACGAGTCGCTAAGAGATGCTAGCAATATTAATTTCTGATCATCATGGATCAAGTTTTCCTGCATACCAATAAAAATGGTCAACAAGAGCTCGGAAATATATTGTCCAATGTCTCCTCAATTTCAAGAGTATAAATTTTCAACTTCCACTTAAGACAAATAAGTGTGAATCTGGGATCCTTCTTTTTTCGAGAAAACGCAAAGGATCTTTGTGCTTCATTGCACTGAAAAGATAGTTTGATTACAATCCTCCTAGGAGGTATGGTTCATGCAGGGAAGTAATGAACATCCCAAGTGGGCAGCAAAATGACACGCAGGCCATGAGCGCCGGCTCGTGTCCATTGCTCAGCTTCGTCCTTGATCTTGGAGACCAGGTCGTGCACCAGAGGCTTTGCACCAGAGGCTGGGCACCATCGAAGATGCATACATTGCGCTGCTTCCAGATCATCCATGGCGTCAAGTGGGTGATAGAGGCGAGGCCTTTACGCAGCTGCTTTGGGGTATCCTGCTTGGCGCATAACCACCAGACCATGAGGGTGTGATTCTGATTTGGGGCAGGGGTGGTCATCCTAAGCCAGGCTAGTATCTGGTGCACCAGAGGCTTTGCACCAGAGGCTGGGCACCATCGAAGATGCATACATTGCGCTGCTTCCAGAACATCCATGGCGTCAAGTGGGTGATAGAGGCGAGGCCTTTACGCAGCTGCTTTGGGGTATCCTGCTTGGCGCATAACCACCAGACCATGAGGGTGTGATTCTGATTTGGGGCAGGGGTGGTCATCCTAAGCCAGGCTAGTATCTGGTGCGATGTCTGCCGCACGAAGGGGCATTCCAGGAGGGGGTGGCGCAATCGTCTCGGGGACCTGGTCGCAGAGTGGGCATCGCGGTTGGTGCTGGAGGCCTCGACGGGCGAGGCGATCTGCCGTCCAGCAACTGTCCTGGTTGGCCAACCGGTGAAAGAATTTTACACGCGGCAGCACTCAGGTTTTCCATATGAGTTTCCACGAGAAGCATGTCATGGATCCATGGAAGGTGGCGAGGTAGCAGGAGCGCGCCGAGTAGCAGTCCACTTCCAGATCAGTTGGTCGGGGGTGTCAGAGAGCAAGATGTGCTTGGTTGCCATCCAAACCTGGAGGTATTGCCCAATCTCATGGACGCCAAGATTCCCATGGATGTCGCGTGCCCAGTTGTGGTTCTGCAAATCTTCCGCGACAATTCTGGCTTTGCGTTAACGCTTTAGGGATGCACTTGTAAAGGGGCAATCTCGCTGATTGATTTGCCGTTAATCCAGCTGTCCTCCCAAAACAGTGCATCCCTGCCATTGCCATTGGCCATCGAAGTGGAGACGAAAGAAGAGGCGGCGTTCCTCGGCAGAAAACTGCAGGTCGAGGCCACTCCATGCTCGTCCGTTGTCCATGCGTGCAAACCATTGCCAGCGCATCCTGAGCGTGAGGCTTTATAGTACATATATGATGTATCAGTATATGATACTCCCTTCATATCAAAATGTAAGACGTTTAGCTTTTCCTAGACAAAATGTATCTAGACATGTTTTAGTGTATAGATTCATATGCATTTTACACTAAAACATGTCTAGATACATTTTGTCTAAGAAAAGCTAAAACATCTTACATTTTTATACGGAGGGAGTATATGACTGTTCGTGTGCTTGACTCAGCCACATGAGTGGTCCCTTGAGATATATGCAGACCTTTTGGAACAAAGTAGAGAGGAAAACCATTAAGTCAAATCAATGTGAGAAATTTTCTGGTCATCTTTGACTATGTTTGAGCCACTACAATATAGGAGTATTGTGTACATCGGAATACACGAAATTTGCACGTGATGAGACGACGACATGTAGGTCACTAGGTCCATACAATCTTGTCCCCACTTGGTGATACAGTATCATACGGGACACACGGGCGTGTGTATAAAGAGTTAAAAACAGTCTGCCGTCCCACTTCTCCTGTTTTCTCCTATTTCATCTCTCGTTCATTCAAATCCCCTTCCCTCTTGTCTCTCTGACTCTCTGTCCCCAACTCCAAAAAATTCTCTTATGTCCTCATATCAGCAGCAAAAGGGGCAGCGCCAGCAAGGCCGGACGTAGTGTCATCAGCGATGGTGTTGGACGAGGTGTGAACATAGTTGCCCGCCTAGGCAACAGAGACCGGTATGCGTGCTGGGAGGTGCCATTGTGCCAGATCAGCTGAGGCGACGTTCCAGATCAGTTTCTCGCCGAATGAAACTTTTTGCAGATTCACCTGTTCTTACATTTTTCACCATCCGATTCAACCTGGAATGGTGAGATTAGTTGTCATGAACTTGGTTCACGATAGAGGGGATAATGGCCCTAGGGCCTGTACGAGGTTGCCCTGGACCTATGAGGCGCGGCAGCTCCATGAAGGTAGCCGCACCTCAAGGGCAGGATGAACTGCTGCTGCCGTGCGGCTGCCTCTTTGATTTCCATCTCCACTGCTGCAGGGATCGTGGCGTAATATCCTATACCTTGCAGCACAACCCCCCGCTGATTTTGCAGCTTGCCCTCAAACTGCTGGTTGGTGAAGGCCTTGTGCAAGGCTCACGATGCAGTTGCTACTGCTGCAGGATGCAATGGTGGCAGCGAGACCAGTGGCACCCTTGACGAAGAAGAATATGAGAGCACCGACCGAGGCTGCAATGGTGTTGCCCGTAGTGGCTGCGATGACGAAGACTGCGATAGCGGCATCGGTGTCAATGTGCAGCCCAAGGGCACCATGGTCGACATCACCCATGTCGTCGGCAAGGCTTGCGATGATGTTGATGGTGCACAAACTGGGAGCATCCTGGTGTGATGGAGAGGTATCAGATCGCCGGTGGGATTGGCGCGGACGATCTTGACAAAGTCAGAGGTATTCGAACTCCCCGTCCCGCCCCGAGACCTCGCCGCCGGGTCCCCTCCTCCGCGACCTCCTGCCCCCGTGCGACTTGCAGACCCCCGCGTCGCCCCGCTGCGGCAACTCGGAGGGGAACCCTAGCCGCCGGGCCCTCCCTTCCGAGCTTCCCGCCTCGCCGCCGCCGGGATCTCACAGCCGGGAAAATCCCGTGCGGTTGAGGGCGGCGACGGGACCCTTCCTCGTTGCCAAGGGTGCTGGCGGCACGGCGCCCAGTTGCCCTTCTGGTGCGAGCAGCCATGGCGGCGACTCCTCTCCCCAGCATCTCGTGCGGGTGACGACGGCGCGGCCTGGAGGTTGTCCTATGCATACTCCCCCTCCTCCACCCTTCTCCCCACCCCACTCCCTCATCCTCGATCGCGGCGGCAGCTGGAGGCCACGGCGGGGCCGCTGCGCGTGAGCGGCGGCAGCCGGCCTCCTCGTCTGGACTCGCGCTTGGTGGTAGCGGCGGTGAGGCCATGGCGGTGCTTGCGCGGCGCCGTGGCAGCAGTCAGGCCCTCCCTGGACTTGCGCGTGTGCTATGCCTCGGCTGCAGCGGCGGCGGCCAGTGGCCTCGGCGGTGAGGGTGGGGTGGGGCTCGCGCTGCGCCTCGCGGCAGCAGCTGGCCCCTCGCCGGAAAGTTGGCACTTTGTCGACTTTGGCCGGTGCGAATGTGCGGGTGTTGCCATCGCGGGTGGCGTCGAGACTCTCGGTGACAGGCGGGCTGGTGAGTTTGGGTGCTCCTTGGAGTGTGCTTGGTGCGCTGCAGACGGCGCGTGGATGTCCGGTGTTCGAGAGGAGGGGGACACTGGTTGGTGGGGTTGGACCACGTGATTTGGCTACATTTTCTTCATGATTCTGTTCGTGGGACAAATTAGTTCATTATTGGGCTCCTGCAAGAAGTCTGCTGCAAATGTACAAATTCATAAATGTTGAAAGTTCCATGTCCAATATCAGAAATAATTTGTTTCACATCCAGATCCAGTCATTGGATCCGTAACTACTGGACCCTACGGGTAAACTACACGTGCTGTCAAACATGTCATGCCCGAGCATTTCTATTTTGAAAAGGCTGTAAAGAACATTCTGCCTTGCAGATCTTAAAGCATGATAAGGACTGCCGGGATCAAACTAGATTTGTGATGTTGAAAATTTGATTAGTTTCTGTAACATCAGCAACTGAACCTGCTACATACCTTCATAGCAGAAAAGCATAAAAACAATGACATGCTTACATATGGATTAAATTGCATGTGCAAACTCATACCCAAAATAATATCTTTGGTAAGCCTTAACAGAAAATGTAGACTATTAAGCAAAGTTTGAATATGTTAAACATACCTGTTTGATTGGGGACATATCCAACAAGAGATCACTTAGTTCAATCTCTACTTCAACTCCGGTGTCCGGAATGTTGTTTTCAAGTTGACCAAAAGAATTTTGCAAAGAAGCATTTGCAGGGTCCAGACGCATTAAACTTTCAACATCACTCCTTGAAAGAAGGATATAACTTTGTTTTTCAAGAACAGCCTGCATTTTTGCCAAAACATTAACACCGAAGGAGCATGAAGAAAACAGACAAGAGTAATATATCTGGACTGCAAAAACGGAACTTATCTTCATCCTCAGTCCCTAAATATAAGATGTTCTAGCAGTTGAAATTGAACTAATAGGATCTCTAAAAGTAAGACAGTTCTAGCAGTTCAAATTGAACTACTACGATGTCTCATAGTTAGGGATGGAGGGAGTGTATCTAAATAGTTGCCTTCCACTATATAATTTTCCTACTCTCTCCTGAAGCCACATCACCAAAAATATTAGTCAATAATTAGGCGTCTTCTCTTTCTTTGAGATTTGAGATTTGCACTAAGCCCCACTCTCTTTAATAACCACTAACGAGCCCGTCTCTTGTGGTTTGAAACCGAGTGTCATCCATCTAGAAACAACGAAACGTTCAGTACCCACTAGGCATCTTCTTCTCGTTTAGTCTCCACTATAGGTGTGGAGCCACACCGTTCCTACATGCCCGGGTCTTCACCAGCTCAACCTTTTGATTTTCAACACCCAAACTAAGCATCGTAGCCTCATCTGGGCAAGCTAGATCAAGGATCAGATGAACCAACACCAAATCCCGCAGGCAGCAATAGCCAACGAGGACATCGATCAGCTACCTTTTACCTTTGCGACCAACGACCATGGTAGCCACATCACGCACAAGCGGATCAAACTAATGGCCACTTCTAATGAAGTATGGAGTAGTAGCTAAACTTCCTATACCACTATAGTCGCCTATATAATGATTCTTGGCATTTTTGTTTTGGCCCTTTCAGGTATGCTACACTATTTTTCCCTCTGTTCCTTTCACCTTAATATTCATCATGAATCTTATATTGTCTTTTGGCAGATGCTCGTGCAAATATGTTTGTCACAAGTTTCCACTCAGGGAATACTAGTTAATGCTAAAAGGGTCACTATTCTCATTATCTTTAGGATATACTATTTGTACTCATTTGGTTCAGATTTATGCCTTTTTTCTATTATTAGTCAACTTGTACTACAGTGAGTACAATACCGACTTAGTCATATCTTGGACATTATTGTCCCTCTTTATTTTCATAGAAACCTGTTTTGTCCGGATGCCACATTGCTTACTGCCGTGAGTAGCTTCAGTTTAGCATATTGATATAAGCTGTAAAAATATATTAGCTCTTTTATCTAACCATGTCCTCTGCATAACTGATTCCAACCCAGCAATTATTTCTTTTTATGGGCAATATTGAGCAAATGTCCTGCGGCAACGCGCAGGGTATCTTCTACTCCCTCCGTTTCAAAGTAAGTGTCGATGAAATGGACTAAAATAGATGTATCTAGCACTAAAATGCATCTAGATACATCCATCTCAATGACACTTATTTTGAGACGGAGGGAGTAGTTTTTATTAATTTAGCACCAATAAGTTGAGCTAAAAGAGCATCACCGCATAGTAAGCCGTGATTGCAAATAAATAGCTAGCAAAAATCTCCCATTTTAGATTAGCTGTTACCCATGAGATAGTACTAATGCTGAATGTAGATATTCCAGAATATACCTGTGTGGCTGTATAACATATTTTATTGTGCTGTCGCCAAACTGTATGTTAACTCCTAAATATGGTAACAGTTCAATACCAATAAAAATATACACTGGCCACTATATATGCTAGAAAAGTCTACGAGCAGCTAAAATGTGATACACACTAGCTTGGCAGCTGATTTTCAGAAGTTGGTTATTAACTTGCATTTCATATCAGCAGCTTATAAAAAGTTGGCACAACATGCCATATAAATTAATATATTTAGTTCACAAATAACAATTACATGTTCCTGAAAACTGCAGAATACAGATAAGTGCATAACTATACCTCCATATATGATGCACGGCATCTCTCGTGTGTACGTTCCAGAAATGTGCGAACATACTCAACAAGCTCAGTGGCATAGTTCGGCATCAATTGAACCCAGCCAAGAACCTAAGGAGAGATTGAAAAAAATATATTAAACAGAATTAAGGCTTGAAACAAAAGTAATGTTTCAGTAACTGGGGCATTACTTCTTTGGCTATTATATCGACAGCCAGAAGCCCTTGTAGTACAGGGCGCCCATTCTCCACTACTGAACTATATACCAAGGTAGCATTTACACGTGGTCTAAATGCTGCTGGACCTGTCAACCAATATAATAAAGTTGTTCAAATGTGGGTGAATGAAAGGTTAAAGAATAGGCTACTGTAAACACAAGTCTGGACTTCAAAATACCACGCTATGTTTAAGCACACTTCTTCAAAGATGCATAATAGGGTCACAATATCATGTAAGCGATAATCAAGTGTTTGATGATCAAGCCAGGTGTTAGCAATAAGAATAAGGGGCATCTGGCTCTTTTTTTTTCTCTTGAAAACACAAAGCTTTGTGTTTCGATTCATTGATAGAAAAGATCTTTACATGCTCAAGAAAGAGCAGACACCACCCAAGTATAACGACTACACCTCGCTACGAACAATGAGCGTAGTAGGCGCTCCACACTCCCGAGAACAGCCACCAACGGTATCAGAACTACACAGTAAGAGAGCCTGTCCTAAACTGATCAACATCACCCCGTCTCGACCGACACCTGTCACCTCCGAAGTCTCCAACTAAACTTCGCTTGTCGACGCACCATCCACTCTTGATGAGGGGTGGCTAGTGGATGGCGGGACTTGGTCGGTCGCGTGGACTCGCTGGCATCAACCTTGGACAACGGCATGCACCGAGGGAAGCAACAAGGAATCACACGCAATACTCCTAACAGAGGGACGAGGCCAAGGACGTCGCCATCACGCCGATTCACCTAAATCTAAGCTTTCACTCGAAGATGTCAACCAAACCAACATAGGGCGGGGAGGTGTCGACACCCTTCAGCGACGCCTCCAAGGAGGGAAATGACTCCCACGGGCGCCATCGTCGCCGGCACCGAAGGAAGACAGGCAAGACATTCATCTCTATTGCGACCCACCTCCTAACCTGCCCACCAGATTGGACTAGCCGTCCTTCTCTTATACACCGCCGTTACGGCAGCACCCCGCCATCGTAGCCAATCATCATGTCACAGAGGCGCAGCCACCGTTGTGTGCCGCAGCCACCTACCATCTGCACGCATGCCAAGGCGCAGCCTTTCTTCCCCCATCCCACACGGACAAGAGCAATCGGCGCAGGCTGCACTGGGGGAGAGGGAGAGCTGCCACCCCTGGTGGCAAAGCTGCCTCGCCACAGAGCACCTCGAACGTCCTACACAGCCACAACCTGAGTGGTGAAGGGGCGCGAGGATGACGACGTTGCTGCGTGCGGTGCGGTCGGAAAGGGTGGGTGATAGTAGTTTCAGCCTGAGCATTGATATAGTGGATGACACTAGGAGAGTTGGGGCAATTTTCGTTGGTTTTTCTTACACAGTACCATGCCAACCTGAGGGGTTGGGGGTACATATTTATAGGCTGCTAGCCAGCCAAGCATATTCTAGATGCTAGTCTAAGATGCTATCCTAAAAGTGTTCTAGGATCCTATCCTAACAGCAGTCTAACAAGCAATCTAATTGACCCTACCTAACAAGCAGTCCTTGACACAAGGACCATGTGCTACAGTCCTTACCCTAGTACAAAGACTCAATATGCTGCAGCCCCACAAAGACCACAGTACAAGGGCTTATCCATCATTCTCCCCCTAAGTCTTGTACGTCGTCTTGAGGGGAAGTGGAACCATCCCGATCAGAATTCGAGGAACTTGATCCTCCCAAGAGGCTTGGTGAGCAGGTCAGCCAGCTGATCTGTCGTGTTGATGTAGCTCGCCTTGACGCTTCCTTCTTCCAAGTAGCTTCGGATGAAATGGTACCTCAGACGAATGTGCTTGCTCCGTTCGTGGAAAACATGGTTCTTCGCCAGGGCCAGAGCGGACTTGGTGTCCACCATGAGCTGCACCGCTCCGGTGTCCCGGCCAAGGAGATCACCAAGCAGTCGAGCAAGCCATAGCGCCGACTGCACGCGGTGGAGGCTGCCATGTACTCGGCCTCGCAGCTTGACATGGCCACCACCTGCTGCTTGACCGACTGCCAGCTCACAAGGCACTTGCCGAGGAAGAAGAGGATCCCGCTCGTGCTTTTGCTGGTGTCGATGTCGCCGGTATGGTCGCTGTCGTTGTACCCGGTGAAGTGAATCGCCCCGGGACACCTAGGATAGTGGAGGCCATGGTAAGAGTCCCCGCTACATAGCGGATGATTCTCTTCACAGCCTGCTGGTGCTCCGTCGTCGGTCGCTGCATGAACCGACTAACGTAGCCGACAAGGAATGCCAAGCCCGGCCGTGTGTGGGCGAGGTACCGAAGGCTCCCCCACAAGGTGTCGGTATTGTGTAGCGTCCACTTCCTTCGTTGTGCTGTCGTGGCTCAGTTTCAGCCGCTCTTCCATCGGAGTGAGAGTTGGGTTGCAGTCGGTGAGGCCAGCCAGCTCAATGATGCGCTTGGCGTAGGCGGATTGTCGAAGCGTGATCCCGGAGTGATCTCGGTGCACCTCGATCCCTAGGTAGAAGGAGAGGAGCCCTAGATCACTCATCTGGAAGGCGGCCTTCATTTCTTCATTGAATGTCGCCACCTTTGCATCCTTGATACCGGTGATCACCAAGTCGTCGACGTAGACGCCCACCAGCAGGGCATTTCCTCCACTGCCCCGTCGGTAGACGGCCACCTCGTGCGGGCTTTGCTCAAAACCCATCATCTTTAGCGTGGAATCCAGCTTGGCATTCCACGCCCTTGGTGCCTGCCGCAGGCCATAGAGAGCCTTGTGCAGGCGGAGTACCTTGCCCTCCTTGCCGGGGATCGCAAATCCCGGCGACTGATGCACGTAGACTTCCTCCTTCAAATCGCCGTTGAGGAACGCCGACTTGACATCCATGTGATGGACACGCCAGCCCTCCTGGGCAGCTAGCGCAAGGAGAAGTCGCACGGACTCCATCCGCGCCACGGGAGCGAAGGCGTCGTCGAATTCGACCCCTTCCTGCTGCAAGAAACCTCGTGCCACCAAGCGAGCCTTGTGCTTGACGATGGCGCCGACTTCATCCCTCTCCAGCGCCCGTCGATCCTCATGGTGGTCGACGTCGCCGTCCTAGACTGCCTCCCACATGTGCCGCACATGGAGCCTGATCTTCATGGCCGCGGCCCGCTCGACGTAGTTGGTTTTGGTGAGACTAGGCCACCCAACACCGGGACCAACATCCCTGACCACAGTCCGGACCTCGTAAAGGCCTCGGTCTTGGTCGACTCAGCCGTCGTCGCCATGCACGCCTCATCTTGGAGCGCCACCCCGATGTGTGCTGGCGTGCTCGGCTGCCCACTGCACCGCCCGCTCTCGCGTGTCGTCGCGGTCTGCGTCGACGCTGTCGTCAGCCGACACGGAGTTGTTGCGGAGTGCCTTGGCCTCCGTCGTAGCCTCACGTGCTGCCTCCGCCGCCGTTTCTACCTTCGCTCTAGCTGCTGCCAGCTCCACCGTTGCCAGCCTTGATGCCCTTGCTGCCGGCACAGCGACTGCTACAGCCACTCGCTCACGCTCTTCTGCCACAGCGCGCTCGGCCTGCTGCCGACGCCGTGTGCTCAAGGTAGCCGTGTGTTGAGAGGGGCTTGCGAAAATGGCTTGCTGCTGGGCTGTTGCATGGAGTAGAGGCTGACGAGTTGCTGCTCGACAGTACGGATGGTGGAGAGTAACCAAGGGCAGTCGGAGCAACTGCTGCTACCGACTGGGGTTGCTCAGCTCCCGGGGAGAGAGGTGAGCAGGAGATGCTCAGACTAAAGACAACTTGGCTATGATACCACTTGATAGTAGTTTCAGCCTGAGCATTGATAGAGTCGATGACACTAGGAGAGTCGGGGCAATTTTCGTTGGTTTTTCTCACACAATGCCATACCAAGCATATTCTAGATGCTAGTCTAAGATGTTGTCCTAAAAGTGGTCACAGTCTTCACCCTATCCTAACAACCAGTCCTTGACACAACAACCATGTGCTGCAGTCATTGACCCTAGTACAAAGACTCAATATGTTGCAGCCCCACAAAGACCACAGTACAAGGGTTTATCCATCAGTGGGGAGGGACAAGGGAGTTGGGGCATAGGCAGCAGTCACCTTCGGAGGCGAAAATTGGCCGTTGAAGACGTGTCTCCAGGGGTATGAAGGGGCCGCAACCGGCCAAGCGTCGCGACGCCACGACCAGCGCAGGCCACCCACACCGCATTGGAGCTGACCGCAGCATGCGTGCGCGGCGGCCGAGGCGATCGGGCCCTCGAGCCATCACCTCGCAACACACCAGGCCCCCGCCTCACATCCACGGCAACCCTGCCGACCACCCCCATCACTCGCCATCTCAAGGCACCGTCGTCGTCGGCAGCCCCCTGGAGATGGGCCCAAACCTCGAACTGAGTCGCACGAATCTCGCCAGCGGGGACAGGAGAAGAGAACGCCCCGCCGCCACCTTCTTTGGGGCACGCCATGGCTTTTTAACGGCGGCCGCTCCGGCGGCGGAAGAGGGAGGCAGTTGGCCCTATCCCACCAAATAAGGATTATATCTTATCTGGAAGTAACATTACAGAGGGGTCATTGTTAGAAAAGTATGAATTAGTTAAAATTTGGTCTGTTGGTAGGGCTAACCATCTCTATAGCAAAAGACCTGCACCGGCCTTCCCTTTCCTTCCGTCATGATCAATCAATCAAAGATGTATTTATCCTTCTTATAGTTTAGTTAGTCTCCCTAATCCTTGTCTCGTTTACATGAGATTCATGAATGTATTATGTTTACCATATGCATGTACAATTACTTATACGCCTCCTACCTACGTGGAACACTAAATTCCTATCGAATATGGGAAATATGCCTCCTGGTGTGAAATGCCCAAACTAATAAAGATAGCCATGTTCCATTCTTCACCTTCTATTCCCCTCACCCCTACTTGCTTCTCTCCCTTACCGCGCTCATTTCTCTCCTGGATCCCGTCGCGCCGTCGCTGATTTCTGTAAAGCCGCCTCTTCTTCCCGCCACCGCCCAAGAAAAACCTCGACCTCTGCCGCCATAGGACGAGCCGCATAGACCTCGACCCCTTTGATGCTAAGCGGCCTGGATTTAGCAGTTACGGGTTTCCTCGCAGAGTAGAGCCGAATCCGCCAACAAGGTTGTTTGGGTAAGATCTTCTCTAGAGCCCATAACTCAAATAGTCCAGAAACTTGCGTGATACTAGTTGACAAACACACCCTAGCGTGATATAGTTAAAGTCAATAATTGAATAGTCCGATAACTCATATTAACGTCCTGGTAACTTTGAACTCCTTAAGAAATCTCAAAACACTTAAGTGAGATCAGTTGTAAAGCCAATAACCTCACGCAAACAGTCCAATGACTCGCATATTACTGGCCAATAACTTCTAGGCTTGAAAAAAGTCGTCAAAACATACCAAAGCGAGCTCTAAATTTCAAGTCCGTTACTATTTGTGACTAGCCCGGTAACTCAAATAATACTGGCTGGTAACTACTTTTAACTCGAAAAGAAAGTCATCAAAACATACCCATATGGGATCTAGTTTCGAAACCCTTGGACGTTTCATAACTCACTTCATAACTCACTGGCGATAACGAAACATAATTTCGATTTGCCATTTGAGATTTAATCATTGAAAGCATTTTGAATTTCCGTATTAGGGTGAATCTTTGCTGACACAGCTCTTTTGTTTTTATCTTTGTTAATGCAATAAATCAGTACATAGAAAACTGGTTCCTTGCAAGGTACAAAAAAGCATTAAGTGTAATCGATGCAGTGGCCTTGTGTTTGCAGCTTATAGGGATTTATGCGTGCTTAAGCGTTGTTGACTTAGTCAATGACAGGACCAAAAAAAACAGCAGATATTAGGAGTTTTAGGCCAAAGAACTAGAAGTACCTGGACAAAGAAGTGGAATAAAGGCAGATTACATTCTTTCCTTCTTCTTGTCAAGGTGGAGCTATCACTTCCTTGAGTTTTCCAAGGAGATAGAGGGGGACAGGGAGGAGACATGACCATACCTTGACAACAGTGCGCCAGCAAGCACGGGGTTGCAGCCAGGGCATTGAAGGAAAGGGTGGGGCTGGTGAAGTAGGTGGTGCAGCAGCAGGCGGTGAATACAGGGGAGGGGACGGCGAGTGGGGGGCGGAGGAGGCAGCCCGCGTGCTCTCCTTCTCTCCAGAAGCATGAGTAGAGGAGATGGGAGGGGAGACGTGTTCAATTGGTTTCTAAAATCGAGCCCTATTTCACCGTTCGAGCTTTTAAGCCAGCTCGATGGTTCAATTTTTCTCCCATGTGCCAATTTTCCCTCGGGATTTTTCTTTTCGAGAAAACGCAAAAGGCTTTTGCATTTCATTTCATTGAAAAGAAGGGAGAGTTCAATTTACAAGCCTCCAAGGAGGTACAGCACCCAAGAAAAAAAGGATAACAAATCAGTCTACACCCCAGGTCGTTGGCATGACCAGTCGCAGACCAGATGCTCCAGCCCGTGCCCAAAGGGCAGCTTCCTCCTGAATTAGCTTGATGGTGTTCCAAACATGCAGTCGTTTCTTTGTTTCCATATCATCCACGGTATCAGGAGAGCGGAGGAGGCGAGGCCTTTGCAGAGCGGTTTGGGAGTAGTAGGCTTGGCAAGGCACCACCAATCATCAATCCCCTCAAGGGGGGCTCCGATGGTTGAAATTGCGCACAGCCACACAAAGACCTCGAATCAAACCTGACGGGAGAAAGGGCACTCCGTCAGGAGGTGCTGCATTGTTTCCAAGGCAGCAGGGGTGGTGCTGTAGGCGGCGGCGTTGCAAGCGCGCAACAGTCCAGCTTGGCGAGCCAATGGAAGAATTAACGCAGGGCGCCCAACTCTTCCATTTGAGCTTCCAAGCGCGGCAATAGGCCGAGCCATGGAATGTGTCCTTGTAGTAGGAGCTGGCGGAGTAAATTCCATCGGGGCACCACTTCCAGACAAGTGTGTCAGCCTGGTATGTGAGTGTGACACTCGCGAGCTCGTGCCAAAACACCAAGTACTGACCAATCTTGTGGATGTCACACACCCAAGCATGGCCATTAAGGGCTTCAGCGACGGTCCTTTTCTTCCGGCGGCGTTTGAGGATGCAAGCCAGTAGATTGGGGGGGGGGGGGCGATCTCCCCAATGGAGCGACCATGAATCCAGCGGTCCACCCATAATTTGGCAGTGGCTGTTGCCGACTACCATGGTTGTCGGGGCAAAGAACACGTCGCAACTCCCAGGGCTCCAAGCGAGAGGGGCCTGCAAACACAACTCCAGTTCACGTGGCAATGTCCGCCGTTAGCATCTTTGCGGCCTGCCCAGAGGAAGTTCCGCAGGATCCTCTCAATCTTGCCTGATGATGATTTTCTTTGGGGGCAGGAAGGTTAGAAGTTGGTGAATCGGGATCGCGCAGAGCACAGAGTTTAGTGATCAAATGATCGGACAAAGTAAAATTTTGAAAAACATGTGCATCTTCTTTTAGCAAACAAACCGAAGGAGTAATTCCTATGGCAGCTACCGCAAGTGACAGAGAACTCTCTGTACCTATCCCAGTCACCGAACGTTCGCGACCCAGCACCGTCCGTATTCCATATATTTTACATGCATTTCAAATTATAAGGCCAAAAATGCAGGAATTCTTGTTCTTTGCATGTAGCACTTGCTCCATGTCTGATCATATTCTCCGACATGTTAGATGTTACAACACAATACATCGGTTTTTCAAAACAAAATTGATAATCCATCAACTTTTCTCGAGTATAGAACAAGAATATGATTTTAGTTCTTTAATGCAACATGACAGATAAAGGGGTAAGTAACAGTTGCTATGTACTGGTGGAAAGTAGTTGAGACTTACTAGATATAGCCTGCTGAACACATTTTCTATAATCTACAAAGATAGCTGGCAAGAAGTGCTCCTTCAAGAAGTTGTTCACAAATGCCAATAACCCATCATTCCTGCAGAAATTTAAGAGTAATCAATGGTTTGGAATTTCTCATATTTCAATCGTTCTTGAACAGCATAAATGACTGGAAATGCTTTCGGTCCACTATTATCATTTCCATCTGCCAAACCTAAAAACTTCCGTCTACATTGATTAAATTTTAGAAAAAATCAAATTACTTAAATGGTGTCATTTGAGAATATAGGAAGTACACAGGAGCAAATACAACAATCAAAGAAATTCTGAGAAAAGTTATAGGGTGTGCATGCCTCATAGTTCTGAATCACCCCACCAACTAGGCTCTATTGTTTTCCAAGGATTATTTTAAAACAGTCAATTTACATAACACTACTAATTCTCCATGGCTGTAAATAAGAGCTCCTCTAGAAGGCGTGTACCTGGCAACTTGTGGACTAAGAGCACATAAAGAGGGGGCGGAAACCCATAGCTAAAACACAAGTCCCAACAAAGCATACGAATACATTGGAGTCATCCTTGCTCCCGAGATACATGTTTCCTTTAGTCTACCAGCCACAAAATGGAGGAGAAAGATAGTACGGACTCAAAGAGCATGACCAGAAAAGAACACTCATGGACAACAGAGAATAAGGAATGTCGGTTTGTGGAAGAGGTTAGGAGGGGGGGTAGGAAAGGGAAGGAGGGGAGGACCGGAGGAGTCACATGATCTTCTTTGCAACACTTTTGTGAACTATAGTTTTGGCAGGATGGCTGCTGATTTTTTTTTTTACATAGGTATGTATGCGCTAAATGGACTGTGAACCATGGAAAAACTAAGAATGTGATATTAATGGAAGGCAGATGAGATGTCAGAACGAGGTCAACATAAATAAGTCCATTGATACTCCACCAAACCACACTATGGGTGAAGGAGAAGAATAGTGATTAAATAAACTCACTTCTACATATAAGAAAGTTCCTCTAAATTTTCATTATAAAATAAAAGCTTCTCTATATTTTGCTTCGAAAAAGGATCCACTATTAGCACCAGCTTCCAATGCAATTCTGGAGTGATGTCTTAAGAGAAGTTCTAACTAATGGTGTGAACAGAACTAATAGAGGAAGTCTACTATACAAGTCCATTTTTAACTATATTAGCAGGTACTTGTCAACAGATATATCGAACCCATTCTTTAAGTTTCAATTGCTATATGTACGCAAAAGAAAGTTATAGAAGGAAAAACGGGTCCCGAAATCCACCAAAGGGCCTAGATAATGTTGTTTCCCATAAGAAAGCTCAATAAGCTAGGAGAATCTGGTAGTTATAGAGGGAGAAATTAGTCAGTAAGTCATATTAAGGGTTCCTATTAGGGGATTTTCTTCGCCCGATAAGGTAGGGAAAGGTGGCTTAATATTAGCAGTACAAATGGGTCTGTCAATCTTATCTGAGAAGAAACTTGAAAACAAATAACTGGTGAGGCATAAGTATGTGACATCTTTAAGTCCAAGCTCAGGAACATGCAGAAACGACACCCTAAAGTCCATCTATACATATGCATACTTCTGTCGAGGAAAAAAGATGGCTGATGACAGAAACATGGTGAAACTTTACACCACATGTCACTAACGAACCTAAATAACTCAGGTTATTAGAAGGAATTTAGGTAAACAGTAGCTACAAAGTACAGATGGACAATTTCACGCGTGAATCAGGATTGATATCAAAAGATTTAGCACATTACCCAAGTTGTGAGTATTTTGGAGGAAGCATCAATCCTATTTTGTTCATAAACTGCAAACAGAATAGCATCATGAACAACTATGCAATCACACTGTGATAGGGATAGGATCATACGAATTACAAGATGAGTATAAGACAGGTCACCTCAAAGACAGGACGGTAAACAGATGCAGCTAGGAAGATCCCTTGATCAGGTATGACGCTTGCTGTTCCATACCCTTCTTGTGGTACAGTTGAGCTTCTTCGCCATCCTTGACCTGAGACTTTGATTGCAATAGATCAGGACTGGACATATGGCATATACATATAATATCCAAGAGAATGCAAAACCATGTAACGGCAGTTATTAGCTGACCATAGAGGATATGTACTCCCTCCATCCCAAAATACTTGACTTCCATTTTTCTAAATATAAATGTATTTAAACATGTTTTAGTGTATACATACATCCATATTTGGACAAATGGAAGTCAAGTATTTTGGGACGGAGGGAGTAGTATGAATGAGATGAGATTGAGTCCATATGATACATAGTAATCTGGTTAGATCATACCTTCATTTTGTGCAGAAATTGCTGCATCTGTAATACGAAAAGCAAAAGAAAGACCTTCTGATCCATCCCTGAGATATCAAAGTTTAGTAGTTTATAGAAATGTAAAAAAAAAAGGAGAAGCAAAACCCAAAGTTGCTAAAGATCTACCTACACTAGTTTCAAATTTATCAGCACTATGATTTTGGATTTTTGTTTCCACATATAAAGGTAGATCCAAAAAATCAAGACAACCATCCAGAACATCTCCATGTATGTAATTCAGAGTTGTTGGATCCATGTCTCAACTGAACACTGACTAACTAAATCAAGAAAAAACAGATAAGCTTGTTTAGTTATCTGCCTTTGGTAACAGTTCTAAAACCAGCAAGAACATGCTGGCCCGTAACACATGCTAGTCTCTCGACCAAGATCATGTTCAAAAGAATCAGATATTAGAAGTAAACAATCATCCCACATTAACAAGTGTGAACAGATTCAATGTGCATCTTTCTAAAACAAATCTACTTTCATCCTGTTCCAAAATCTCATTTATGAAAAATCACCGACCTTTATTTCGGAACTAAAACAGTGATCATGGAGAATGTTAAAAGGCATTGTACTTTGAAGATGATGAATGAACATATCTGTTTAGATTTCTGGATGCGGGTTTAGTGACAGTTCTCTAAGCGGTTGTTTGGATCATAATTTTAGATCCAGACAGATTTTGTTAAAACTTACTTTAGAGCTTAACCAGCAAGACCTTGGTCTCTCATAGTGTCGAGAGCCTAAACAGCCAGATTTTGGTCGAGAGCCTGTAACACATACTAGTCTCTCGACCAAGATCTTGGTCACAAGAATCAGAGAATCTTAGAAGTAAACAATCATCTCACATTAACAAGTGTGAACAGATTGAATATGCATCTTTCTCCTACATAGATGCTCCGTACATTAAGCTAATATAAGATTGTTGGCCATTGTTCAAGAGATTGCCATACTATTGGCTTAATTATAATGCTTAACTGAACATGTAACAAACTTATAAAAATCATTATATTATGGCCACTGATAGGAGAAGTCTTGCCTCTTTTCCTTCACCGGATCCTTATTTGCAAGCCTAGCTGTCTGAACAGCTGCATCAGCGGTAGCAGCTTCTGGAGTTGCCCGCAAAATTTCACACAGAAGTTGCTGGCACTCGCTCTAACAAAAAAGGAAAGACGGACAGAGAAATAGAAGATATTAGAATAAATAAGAGAATATTGAAGTAGTGGAACTATCGATTTCATTGCATAAGGGGCAGTCATGGTGTTGCCTCCGCTGCTGAATAACAATCTCACATGCTATCTTTCAAAGGATTGTGTGCATGGTGTTACACTGAATTTGAAAAATAAAAAAAATGTGGACACTTAAACCACTAGTAGCAAACAAAATATCATAATTGATGATAACAGAAGTAATGGCTACCTGAACAACTGAAAGAGAGAAAGCAACACTAAAACCACCAGTAGCTTGGTAATATTCAGAATCTGGATTCCAGCTTGTGTCACCATTTGCTATGTGAGGTGTATTTACATTGTCAACTTCCGTTGATGATTTTTGTTCAAGAAGCTCTCCAACAGTAATATGGTTCTCTGGCAAGTGAAGAACTTTTTCATATATGCATAGATTAAGCTTAAAGTACGACCCAGGAAACTGAGAGCTGAGCACTTACCTAGTATGTCAACTAGACATTCGAATATTGAGCCAAGAAGTTGGCTAGCTGCACACTGAGCATCCCCTGTGGGCGCCATAGCTGGAGAGATGGGACTAGCAACAAGTTGTGTTGCCACTGCCAATGCCCCATTCTTTGTCTTCTGTTTGGACAGCTGGTAAAGGGTGACAGGCCCATGTGAATGCGACACATCAGATGTTCTATTCCTTGCAATTTTATCTATATTTGATTTTGAAGCCTCTCCTGTATATGCTTTTATCTTTGAACTGATAACATCGTGAATCGTCGGGCGAACTCTTTGGCTGTCATGAAAATACAAATAGTTACACGAAAATGTGAACTAATAACTGAAATGGCACTGGCGTTATTCTCTTGCTCCTGACCATCAATTGTGTTAATAAAGAAATACTCCAACATTAGCAGACAAGATGTTTTTCAATATTATTTTCCCAAGGATATCCATTTTGTAGGAGTATAAAAAAATGAACCTCAATTCTATATCTCTATACCAATATACAAAATACAAGTTAGGTTGTATACTTTTCATGTTTTAATCTCAATCATTCAAACATATGTATTCTAATTTCAAAACTTTCATCCAACAGTTCTGCACATAGTTGAGACTCTCTCCTAATAACTCTTAGTTACAAAGTTAATATATTTAATAACCTATTTATCACGTTTGACTGTCCTTTCCTCCCATTTTAACTCCCTCGATGCACCTCTCCATATCGGTGAACGCTGATATCAATTCGTAGAACTATGCATGTTCTTTCACCATTTCGTTGGAATGCTACCAATCCCTCAAGAATTATCGCTGAGAAATATAGCAGGTTCGCCTTCACGGTTTATATGACAGTTTATTTTGTTTCATGGAGAATTTTATCGGTCTATGTGCATGTGCTTTAGTCCACGTACAATGTTTTCATTACGACATGTTATATGTATGTGTGGCTTCATTTACGCTCACCAACACGTGCATTGCACATAAACAACTGCTAGTTACAATGTTCTTTAGCATCCACTTGCTAATAGCTGAAATGGCACTGGTGAAATTCACTGTTCAGAACCACTGAGTTAATACGGCGTTATTATTTATAACCTTAGGAGACAAGATGTCCTTCAATAATTTGTTGTCCCTTTACCTCCTAGGAGGCCTGTAATATCAAACTCTCTATCTTTTTAATGAAATGAAATGCAACAGTTTTTTCGTGTTTTCTCGAATTAATATTAGTGTCTCAGAAGAGGTGGAGGAGATTTCCCAAAGATCACCATTTTGTCAAAAATAAACAATAGATCACATATTTCGGAGAAATCCAGTATTGTTGGTGAACTTTCATCTTATGATGTTTCCCTGAATTCAGTAGCAAATAAGGATACCTATCCTGTGTAAACCTATGTCTAATAAGTGCAAAGCTTACTCGTGTGAAAAATATATAACAAAATAGAACGTGAGTACCATATGACAGCTCCAGCAGCTGCAACCTTTCGAAGCATGGATAAGCACTGCACCAATGTTCTTAAGTATTTCACATTGAGAGGAGAGTCTGCCTTTATCATTGATTCCTAAAGCAGCATTAAACATAAATAAATAAGTCAAGCAATTTTACCCCAAAATAATGTTAACCCGCAATGTACTGAGGACAGAGTAAGCCATACAAGGAACTCATCTGGAGTAGCACAAGAAAGAAAAATCGGGATTTTGCGAGAGATTCTCTTCGAATCTTTCCGACCACGCCCACCATCACTTTCCCGCGTGTCTAAGCTACTTTTGTCATCTGGGCTATCAAATGAACTGAAAATATGATAACGCAATCAGAAATCACAAGGTAAGTAACAGCCGGAAGTTGTCGTGTATTCCATTCATTTAATAATTTCCTAGATCGATTCTGATGCGGATGACAAGAAATGATTATCATTATAACATCTTCACTGAAACAACTCAGATACTGTACCTGTATATATGTGTGCGGCTGTTCTGTAGATTCACTAAGCGCGAATTGAAGTGATTCGAGGTTATAATTCATGATTATGACAAAAAAAACTCTTCTGGGGCACTTGACTACGTGAATTGAAGAGGTAATAATTCACGATTTTGACCAAAAAATACTCTTTTGAGGCATTTTATGATATAATGCATAAAAACTTTTGAGCACATGATGAACACCAAAATCTGATTTAATTATTCACTTCATTATGAGATGAAAGGGTATCATTAGCCCAATTACAACTTGGAAGTGATAGGGAGTTGAACATACCCGCCATCAACAGAACTAGTTTTAGTAATCCCATCTGCAGCAGTTGGTCTGCCGGTATGGTTTTCACCTTTAATTGACCTAGATCTCCTGGACAGAGGCTGCATGCTGTTTACTAAGCGGCCAGTGGCTGTAGAAGTTGGTACTTCCTCATTATCAACCATGCTTAAAGTCACCAAGCTGCAACATGTACTTAGAAATGAACAGGTGTTGACCTATGACAGAACTTTAATAGGTAAATTATTGACACATATGGTATACATTACCAAAAGAACTAGTAAGAGTCAAAATCAAAATAAGATTCTAGAGCACAAAATAGTCTAGTCACTGGTGTTCACCACCATTATAATCAAGTGCATATGCAACAAAACGTGTGCAATTGTAAAAATAATTACAATGAATAAGAGTGCTACAGTAACGAAAAGAGCACAATCATGCCAAACTAAAAGGATTCAAGGATATGGGATTTACCTATATTCTCCATTATTGTATAGGTGGCAATGCAGATCTTCCAAAATCTTGTAAAACAGAGCACCTCGCAGCTTCGTTAAATCAGAGCGAACTTCTTGGAGAGCACCTACCTTTAAAACTTTGTTAATGTATGAAAATACTTTAATGATAAAAAAAATGTGTGCACGATAAGAGAAAAGAGTTATTTTGAGGTACAGAATGTAATCAGGACGGTGACCAGTCCCACATGGCAAGCAAGAATAAATTTACCAATAAATTGTATGTCACAACGTAAGTTCAGCAAGGAGAAAAAAGGTAGCACCCACTATCACTAAACATATTTATGTTTTCTGACAAACCTAGCACTAGGTGTAGACATTGTACAGCAAGCATATTACAAATAATACCAGTGGCTCGCTTCCAAAATACTTGTATGTTGAGACTAACCGCTTGAAGGCCTTCCCGCTCTAGCATCAGCATTGATTGGACATGCAACTGCACTGCAGCATATAGCTGCTTCTCTGCCATCAAGTTTTCAATCCGAGCAGGAACCTGCAGGATTCAGCAAGTTGATAGGGAAAATAACTTATCGGTATCTGGAACAAAACGCACGCTAAGGTTGAAATATACAGCGTGCCAGATATTTTTTTCCAAATGTAAAATCAGTAAATCTGCAAGAATTGCGATATTTCGGATGTAAAACAAGCTAAGGTTGAAATATACGCTGTGCCAAACATTTCTTTTCAAATGCAAAATAATTAATACTTCCAAGAATTGTGACTTTTACGTGATTTGGGCCAAACAATACGAGTTCTCCTCAATTCCTTTCTACACTTGAGCAAGCTTTAGGCTTCAGAAGAAACTACACATGAAGAAGTGTAGGCCAGTCTCATCCAGTCACTGATAGTGATATCTTAGTCTAGGATATCATGCAAGGAGAAACAAACCACCATGAAGAAAGAAGTGCACCATTTCGAACAAACTAGCTACCATGCACGTGCAATACATCTTTCTTGTAACATCGAACGTGATAGCTGAATTAGCCACCGACATATGATATACAGAATGCTAAAGGTTGACAAAAGAATAGCTCCTCAAATATTATACTCTGATGATTATTAATTTCCTAAAATTCTCTTCATTTATTATACATGACAATTGTAGTTTTTCATGCTCAAAGATGTTTGTGATATTTTCTGGCAAGGTCTTTGCTACCGAGATGTGGGTGTTAACTGTTAACTTAGGTTTTCTTAACAAAGATTTAGAATTAACATGAAATTATATGATGATCAACATATCCAGGATTAAAGTTCTCCTATCTTTGTAATATGCTTGATTTAATGTATACTAGCCTTTCTCTATAAACACATTTTTACAGTTCTTTTATGTCAGTCAATAATATGCAAGATATGAAAACATGTAAAAATAGTAAGACAGTATATTTGTAACTAGTAAACCAGACATCTAGCAGTTTACAAAGAATTTCCTTCTAAGTCAGACGAATGGTGTCGCCATGGTTACTATCATTACCTAACAAAAGTATGCCGCGAACTAGCGTCATCAATTAAGTGCAAAGTGATTATTATTTTTACAAACAATACTAAAAATGGTATTTTTATTCCATCCCATAAACTTTTTTTGTATAGTACAGTTTTTTATCGTCTGACATATGGGTACAACACAGGATCTACTTATATCCCAATATACACTATACACATACTGGATATGTACGCCACTACAGAACTGCCTGTTCAAGACAATCTTTTTACAGAACAATGTCACAATCTCATGTGAATATTGGAATTATGCTCCACCCAACTAAAACATGCAAACATACAACATCATATCTTGACTGGTAAATACGGTAAGTTGTTTTCCAAATAGATTGGATAGCTGAACAAGCAGTTCAGTGAGCCATCAGATGAAGAAATTAGTTTTATTCTTGTTAGTCAGCTCTGATAGCATCATGGTGTACATTGGATAGCTGAACAAGCTTCACGGTGAAATACTGGTAGAAAGTGGTTTTTGGTAAGGCCCTCTTCAATTTAAAGCTATAAGCAGTTTGTTCACGATTTTTTATATGGTTTTATCCGTAGCAACCAAAGAAGATAATTTCTAGCAGTTAATTCCAAGTTCCATTGCCGCCAAGTGTTACACAACAGTAGCAGATAAATTGTGCGCCCTGACCTTGGCAACATCCTCAACCTGATCCAGCAGGGAGATCACGTGGCGCAGCGTGAGGGACCGGTACCACAGCTGCCCCAAGTGCTGGTTCTTCCTCCCAAGGAGCGCTTTGGCCTCTGCCATCTCCCCCTTGAGCCCGTTGATGCTCTCCGCGGACTCACTGAACAGCCGCAGGATCTGGGACCACACCACACAACAATGAACATAAAATGCAACATCCTCCACAAATGGCCAAGATAAATAATCCGCCAGCCACTGAGAAACAATGTGCAGGCGGTGCGACGGCCAGACGGACGGACCTGGGAGTAGTTCTGTATGGCCTTGTTGAAACCGTGGTGGTACGCGTGGACGACCTCGTCGACGACGTCCTCGATGAGGTCGCTCTGCTCCTTGAGGAATTGGATCTCGCCGTCGCGATCCTTGGAGGTGAGGATGTGTACGACGTGCGGCAGAGAATCGAAACGCGCCGCCGCCCACCCCTCGTCGATCCGCGACAGCCCTTCCTTCAGGTACTGCACGCACGCGGACCCCAAATTCAAAGTCCATATCATAATTCCAGGCTATAGATCGAGGGATGGTAATATGGAAGGTAACGGGTCTTACGGATTTGTCGGCCGGAATCGGGAGGCCGTCGAAGATGCCGCGGCGGTGGCGATTCATCGTGCCAACAGCGAGACGCGACCCTGCTGCCGGAGAGGCGCGAGATCTGGAGCGGTTGGGCCGGGAGAAGGGGGGTATAGAATGCGGGAAACCTGACGGTCAGATCACTGATGAAGATAGGGGGATTTTATTATTTGCCATACTTTTCTTTTGGAACGCGCTGAGCGTCCCCCGGGGGATAAAACATCCCGATCCCCCGGGTCGCCAGCCGTCCGATCGGGCGGACGTGGGCCGCACGATGGCCTCCCAAGGAAACGAGCCCCCGTTTTTGCTTCGATGAGCAAAAAGGCGCGCAATTGGAGCAAAACCCGACAGGACGCGGATCGGGGCAGGTTCCCGTGAACTCCGGGGGCGGCGCGGTAGGAGATCGACGCGGGCGCCCGGCGGCAGTCGACGCGGCGGCGCGCCGCGAAACAGACGCGATGGCCCACCACGTCCGCAACCACGTGCTCTACCCACCTCCTGTCCAACCTCACAGCGTTCCCCCACCATCGACGGCAGCTTCGAGCTCGGGAGCGATTCCGGCGAGCCGGCGAAGGAGGCGCAGTACCAGCTTGTACGACGGCGGCCTGGGAGCATGGTTTGCTCCGCGCCCGAGTGAAGGGGTCCGAAATCCTCCATCCTTCTTCAATGAAGATCCGGACAATGAGGAACCACCGCGATCTGTGAGTTTTTTTTGCTCAAAATTTTTGTTCCTGCAAAAAAATTGCTCCCCAATTTTGTGATGGATGCTCCTGCAATAAGTTCCTCCTGCAAGTTGTTTGATCATTGGGAGCAAAACCTTCTAAAATTGTTGCTGGAAATTGATCATTGGAAGCAAACTGTGTTGTTGCTATGAATTGCTCACAAATTTGCTCCAATTAATACTTGAATTTGCTCCTGAAAAAAAATGCTACTACAACTTGTTATGAGTATCAGTCTTGGTGTGATTGCTGTTGCTATGAATTGCTCCACTTGGTGTGTTTTTTTGGGATGGTTTGCTTGTACAAGAAAAAATGCTCTGTTTTATATGATGTTTGTACAGAAAAGTATGCTACCATTGTTTTAGATCAACTTGAGTGTTTGGTTCATTGTAGCATTATATGTAGCAAGCTTAGATTGATGCACATATTTTTGCTAAAACTTGCTACTTATTGGCATGGTGTTTTGCTCCAAAACTCAAACAAGAAAATGTGTGTTCTGTAGCATCGGCAAGAAAACTCATATTTTGTTGTTTTGTGATTCAGGGATTTGTTGCGGACTCAATATTGGAAGGATTTGACCTTAACGCCACCCCTGGAGGAGAGGATCAGAACCACTATGATTGTCGGGACAGTGCTCCGAATGGTTTCGTTGATGGGCCTCGTAGCGCGAATAGTGGTTCTGTTTCAAATGCTGTTGAGGAAGCTGGCGAGGAAATAACATCACAACCAGTGGAGCCATATGTTGGGATGATCTTTGATGATATCGAGGAAGCACAAAAGGTCTACAATGACTACGCAATGAAGTTGGGATTTGGCACCCGCATTGGAAACACGAAGTACAGCCAAGCGAGAAATGCTCCTCCGGATACTATTCTGAGCAGGGTGTTTGAGTGCGTGCACACAGGTAGACCTCCGTCCGAGAAGAAGAAGCATGGAAGCAATGCTGGTAGCAAATTGCCAATTGAAGAAGAAAATGACATGAGCATTCACAGCGCGCAAAAGTCTAGAAGCAAGCAAGCCTCGGAGCAAGTTGAAATGTCGGACACACGGCAGCGAATGAAGGTCATTCGCCATGATTGTAAAGCCCACATGGTCGTTGGCGTGCGCAATGGAGCTTGGACAGTGACGGTTTTCCGAGCAGATCACACACACGCCTTGGTGAAGAAAGTGGGGAGGCGCAGGTTCTACCGCTCACACAGGAAGGTGCCGGAAGAGGACTATCAGTTCATACAAACTTTGCATAACCAAAACATAACCACAGCGCAACTGATGGGGGCTCTGGGCAGTGTGCACGGTGGAGACCCAAGATGCTTGGGATATGTTAAGAGGGATGTTTCAAACATCCGCACAATGCTGCGCAATGAGGTAACATTAAGAGACATGGAGCTGACATTGGATTATTTCAAGCAAAGGCAAGCTGAGAACAGCAACTTTTTTTATGCTACGCAGGTTTTGCTTCTTTACTCATTTCTGATTGCTACTTTACTTAGTTTTGTTTGCTACTTTAGGTATTTCTGCTTGCTACTTTACTTAATTCTGCTTGCTACGCAGGTTGACAAGGATGGTGCTGTGAGGGCCTTATTCTGGGTGGATGGTCGAACAAGGTCATTGTATCATAAGTACAAGGATTGTGTCTTTTTTGACACAACTTTCTGTACGAATAGATACAATATGCCTTTTGCTCCCATAGTCGGAATAAATAACCACTCACACACAATTGTGCTAGGCTGTGCTCTGTTAGCAGATGAGAAGATAGAAACCTTCAAGTGGGTGTTCGAGCAATGGATGCTTGCAATGGATGGTGTCCACCCCGATAACATAATGACAGATCAAGATCAAGCAATGGCTGAGGCAATACGTCAGGTTTTCCCGCAATCGGTACATAGGTGCTGTCTCTACCATGTCCTGCATCTTGCGAGGAAGAAGTTGGGACCAAACTTGGCGGAAGGTAATCCTTTCAGTGATGCTTTCTATGGGTGCATATATGGAACGGACACATTGAAGCAATTTGAGGACTGTTGGGAGCATATGGTGGCAGAGTTTGGCATGTCTGAAAACACTCATCTGCAAAACATGTGGAAGACTAGAACAACATGGGCCCCTGTTTATTTCAGGAAAAGATTCTTCCCATTCACGAGCACTACTGGAAGGTCTGAAGGACTGAATTCATACTTCAAAACGCTGATACGGCCAGGGGACTCGGTGTACAATTTTGTGCAACAATATGAGCTTTGCCAAACATTGATGCTTGACCGGGAGGATAACGCCGGGTTTGCAATGGAGACAACGAGAAGATCGCTTTGGGGAAGGTAAGCAAAGCAAAGTAGCATTTCTATAAATGAAAACAGCACCCATTGTAGCACACCAAAAAAAAACAAAAAAAAAGTAAAGGTAGTGTGTAGCAACTAGTGCAAAAAAATGTCTCTGCCTGCTGTGTGTGTAGCATTCCAGAACAGTTAAAGTAGCAACCAAAACATACTATTGTAGCATTAAAATTAAACTAATGGTGCAAAAAACTTGTTTTGCAGTTATGCGATTGAGAAGCAAGGACAGGAATTCTACACAGCAGAAATCTTTGAAAGGTACCAGAAGCATGTTGCTGCATCAACAAAGTTCTATCCACTACGGGCAGAGGTAGATGGCTTTTGTTTTGATCTAGTTCCAAACCCTGGGCTAGATGTGAGAACATACCGGGTTCAAGTTGACTTTGAGGAGGGACTATACTCATGCGGCTGCAACGGGTTTGAAATGTGTGGACTGATATGTCCACACATCATCAGGGTCATGGTCCACCTAAATGTCCAGAAAATCCCAGAAAGGTACTTGCTCTACAGATGGTCCTCGGTAGCAACAACACCAGCACCTGATCCTGGGGACAACGGGCTCAGATTTGGTGTCCCACCAACCAATACACTGAAATACAACGCGTTATGCAGGAAAATGAATCAGCTTGACTCTGATGCTTGTTTTGTGGATGAAGCTTATGTGGCTGTTTCAGGAATGGTGGGTGAGGCTAGCAAAAAGGTTGCTGCAATCTTGAGAGCAAAAAGGAATGTTGTTGAAGGAGGTCAAGAAGAGGATGCAGGATTGGATGAAGAGCAACAAAATGGACCACCACAAGATGAACCAACAACAATGGTTGGTGACTGCGGGCAATTTGCTACCGGCGAGCAAACTCTGAAAAATCCTAAACGGGTAAAACCTAAAGGACGTCCCACGATGAAAGAACAGAGGCGGAAGACTTTGGTTGAGCTACGCGATGAAGAAACTTTGAAGAGGCGCAAGCAAGCTAACGATGCCAAAGCGACAAACAAGACACCGGTGAAGAAGCCAAGGCAACCTAGGAAGAAAAGAGCAATGAAGTGTGCATGGTGTCATGAGGAGGGACATGCGGTGAAAGATTGTGTTGCAAAACAAGTGGAGGATGAAAGAATTGCTGCAGGGGCTGAGCTAAGGCTGTAGCTGTTTTGTCATGATGTTTTTGTAAACATGTTGCTACGATTAAGTTGTTAGGGTGGAGATATTACTTGTACATGGCATTGGTGCTATTGGTATGGAACGATTTAGAACATAGTTACCTTGCATTGGAGCAAATAATTATTCTGTGGATATCTTATATTCTTGCGTTGGAGCAAATGTAAAAATGTGGTCAGCATTGGAGCCAAAAAAATAAAATTATTACCTTTTGTTTGTGTAAAAAATGATGGTAGCAACTTTTTATTGCAATTGAAGCATTGAAAATATGTTATTGAAGCAAATGGATTACTCTGCGAGAGCAAAAACCTGTTCCTGTCCAGGGGTTTCAGAAAATCTCTGTATGGTACAAATAGAAAGGTGTTCTGTAGCAACCAGATTTCACTATTGTAGCATTGGAAAATACCTATTGAAGCAAAGCTATACAACTATTGAAGCAAAAACTTGGTCAACTCCAGGAAAAACAAAAAACACACATAAAAGGGTGCCAGGAAATTACAAAAGATTTCATTTGATGTGAACTAGTGGATAAAAACCAAGCAGGTGAGAAAAATACATTAATTCACATGGTTAAAAAGGTACACCGTCAACTCTTTGTCATTGATAGCCACATAAATTTGTTCCACAAACTGACACAAACCGTGGATCAGTAGATACCACCGCGGATAAACAATACGGTAACACAAATAGAAAGGTTCTTTCATCCATCCAAGGCTACGACGAAACTAATTGAGGCAAAGGCGAATGTACAAGTGGTGATTGTCACTCTAGACTACAGAAACTACAAATCTCTACACCCCCCTCGGGGCCTCCAAGGCAGCCTCCATGATGTCGACAATGTTGTCTTTGTTCTCTCTTTCCTCGATGAGCTTTGCTGCGACAGCCATGCGATATGACAGAATATCCTCCTTGTTGAAAGGCAACATGGTTTTAGCATCAAAGTGCTCAATGAAGAGCATTGTGAAGAAGCCACAATCAAAGCTGTACAGAAAAGAGAAAAGAAAACAAATGATCATAGTTAGTAGCAAACTCGAAAAGCAATGTGCAAATGAATAGTAACATGAAGGTAGCAATTTGTTCAACCTATTGTAGCAACCATAAACTTCTAAAAGAGCATATAAACTTAGGTATGGGAGCAATTCTGTCCCCAAAAACAGAAACTGGTACAACTGCATCAAAAAAGGAGAAACAAATCTTACAGAGTCTTCTGTTGTGGGTGTGGGGGTGTGGAAAGTGTGTAGCGGTCGATGTCTATGTGGTTCGACACTCCAGAAGCTTTGCAAAGTGCAGCAAAGTTAATGAACTGGAAAATAGCAAAAAAATTAGACATTAGTGTGATAGGCAAACAAGACAACAAAAATGTAATACTTGTAGACAGTTGTAACAACAAACCAGGTTGTTTTCTGCTTCCTCGAGAAAGCTCTTGTCCTTGTTGCTCAGGGAGTCAAACACGTGGAACTGGTCGTGGATCAAATTGACAGTGCAAACCATCCAGTGATTGCTTTTCACCACAGGGAAGTAAAGCTAGAAATGCAAGCGGAACAAAAAGAAAACCAAATTAGAAAATGTACAATTACTGGATATCTGAATGTAGCAATTATTTAAAACTATTGAAGCAAACAAAAACTTCTAAAAGAGCATAAAAAACTAGGAATGGGAGCAATTCTGTCCAAAAAACAGAAAGTTATACAATTGTCCACAAAAAAACTGGTTCATGAAAAGAAATACCAATGAAATTACAACGTAGCGAAAAGCAAAAATGTAGAAACAGGGAAAGCATAGCTCACAAGGTCTTTCTTCATGATCTTGAACTTCGCGTTTTGCGTTTTGAACTCTCTCGCAAGTGCAGCAGGGTTGAACTTCTTTGGGTCAACTATGAGCTTTTGCTACTCATGACAAAACAGAAAAGGAGCAAAAATTGAATTACATCTTAGGACAAACTGAGGCATGCATCTAAAAAGGTCTAAGGACAAAGAACTAACCGTTGAGTAGCAATTGAAAACATATCTTTTCAAAGCGGTTGAGCAGCCATCCTCTTCTCTTTTGGCATCCTTGTTGAAGCTCTCAGACCAAACACACATAACCTGAGTGTCTAGGTACTTCCTCGGTCCTAGTGAATTGTGGAAACTCCTGTAGTCACAGTGAGAGCCCCCAATCGCAATGAAAGGAGGACTGTAAAAAGAAAAACAATAAAACCTAATCAGTCGTGCCCCATTTTGCTACAAATGACCAAAAGTAAAAAGCAAAAAAAAGGAGTAGCTAGTAGCAAAACAAAGAATGTCACGTAATTACAAAAACTGTGCTAAAAAATGCCAGAAAGAAATAGACTCACGGGTCATCTTTCCCCTTGATTGAAGGCTTGAGATGGCGCGGATGGCGCACAAACTTGTCGTACAGTGCAACGGTATCTACAGATGTCTTCTTCATCTTTTTCGCCACCGGAGCCTTGACATCATCTTTCATAGCCCTTTTGCGCCTAGTCCTCCTTTGAAAAGTTAGCAAGCCAGTGCTGGCATCCTTCTTCTCTTCAGCACCTGAGCTGCCCCCAATGTCTAGGAAAACCAACAAAAAGAAAGCAAGTGATTAAGGTAGCAACCATAAGTATCTAAAGGAGCAAACAGACTGAGATAAAGTAGCAAGCAGAATTAACTAAAGAAGCAAACAGAAATACCTAAAGTAGCAAATAAAATTAACTAATGAAGCAAAACTATAACACTAAGACAATAATTTTTTTAAAAGAAAACCAGCAGAAAAGAACAGCGAGGCAAACCTGTATTGTCGCCATGATCCGGTGTTGCAGCTTCCGGAATCTCCTCCAAATTTTCCGGTATGGCGGCGCCAAGGCAAGCTTTGGAAGCTACACAACAACAAAAGGTGAATCAGAAAAGAAAAACTTTGAAAAGGCTTGTTTTGGCGGGCAGTGCACACAAAAACCAAAGATGAACAATGCAAAAATGTAACAAAATAGGGAAAAAGGGGAAGGAGAACATACACGATGGAGCAACCTTGTCTCCACCTATCGGAGCAGCAACATCAACGACCTTTTCCACAACATCGGTCTGGTCAGCGCCTTGGGAGGATTCATTGTCTTGGCTCCACACATTGAATTTCGGACAGTCATCCCAGTAGCCTGCTGGTATGTTGCGCCGAGGTGAGGGAGAAGCCGGCATAGGATCCGCAGCAACTCTAGGTGGGCTAATGGCAGTGGGCATGGGTGGAATCACAGCAGCAGGGATGGCTGGGCTACCAGCAGCAGCCACTTTGTCTGGACTGCCAACAGCAGCAACTACAACTGGACAACCAACATCAGCTAGAACCGGGCTACCAACAGCACCTCTAATCGGACTACTAACAGCATCCTTCTCCTCGCCATCAGCGTCCGTCTGAGAGGTCCCTACAACAACTGCTGGTTGCGGCACATCATTGCGCTCCGTAGCATTGGTTTGCTCATTGGCTGCCGCCCTTGCATTGCCTTCTCCACAAACATTAGAATCACAGTCCGTAGGATCCACAGCAACAAGATCCTCATCAATTTCGATATCATCGGACTCAGAATCAGCCTTGTCACCATCCGTATTGCCCTGCCCGTCAAGTCCTACCCCAGCAGCTGGAAACACAACACTAGGGCCATCGTCTTCCTTCATGGCAGCTTCAACATCATTCAAAAGCAAAGCCATTTGCTTGGACTGCATTGATTTTAAGCCTACAGCGAGACTCTTGAGAGTAGCATCAACGTTTGAAGCGAAACTAACCCTGTGCTTGTCGTATATGTTCTTGAAACGAGATGGTACCTGTGATGAAGAATAAACAAGGATTACATTCAAAAAAGAAGCAAAAAAACAGCAAAACTGAGCAACTACATTGATAGAACAAAACAAAAATAACTAATGGTGCAAAGTAAAAAAACTATAGTGGCAGACATGTAAAAACAACTAAAAAACAGAAAAAAGTACGCACAATATAAAACAATGGAACAAAAAAATATAACTACAAAAGCATTGCTTAAACACTAATGGAGCAAAGGGAAATAAGTAAAGTAGCAAATTGTGGGGAAAATACACCTTGATACACATGAAGAAGTAAAAAATGCTATATGAAACAAACAAAATGACCTGCAAAAAACAACACATGGAAAACTATACAAACCTCAACTTGCTCGAAGGTCGGGAAAACAAGCCATTCGTTAAGAGATGCGGACGGATTAACATCAATATCTTCGGGCAATGAACTGTCCAAGGGAGGCGCATACACTGTTCTGGATAACGGGAGGAACTGCACAACAAAAGAACAAATCATCTTTGAGATCCAAAACAAAACAAAATTGTTACGTGGCAGCGGAACGCAAACAACGAAGGAGCAAAAAAAGAAAACAACAAATGTGAGTCTACTTACAGGGCGCCTCCCAAAGACGGTCTTGTTCAGCAATATTTTGTTGTCGCGGTCGATCTTGACAATGAAACTGAAATCTTCACTTGTCACGAAGCAAACCCTAGGAATCCCATTGTTTATGAAGTGCTCGTTCTTCGGGATTAGCAAGTGGTCCATGTAAACCAGCTGCATATGGAAAACAAAACACACAAAAATAATCAACCTTCAGCTGTAAAAAAAGTGCAACTAAAAAACAGAAACAAGAATTCGCGCGAAAAAATAAAACATTTGGAGCAACAGAACATAACTAAAGAAACAAAAATATAAAACTAAAAGAGCAACAAAAACTATGTAAAGTAGCAAATAACTTACAGCTAGAACATAAGAAACATAAACTAGTACACACAAAAACTAAACTGTGGAGCAACAAAAAAAAACTAAAGCAACAAAAAGTTAAATCTATTGGAGCAAACAAAAATAAGAAAAGTAGCAAAGCTATACAGAAAAATGTAAAAACCTTAAACCTATAACAAAAATAACAGAAACAAAACAAAAATGAAGCAACAGAAAATAACTAAGGGAACAATAAATTAAAACTAACGGAGCAAACAAAATTAAGTAAAGTAGCAATATGTAAAGTAAAAGTAAAAAACTTACAGCAAGAACAGGCAAAGGGCCAGACATCCAGAATTCAAACATGTTCTTCACCTTCGTCTTCTTCTTCGAAGGACCAGGAGCTTCCTCGGTATCAACCTTCTGCTTGCCCTTACGAACGGCAACGCCATCGAGCTCGAGAGGTTGCTCCTTCTTCTTCTGAATTTTTTCAATGTAATACATCAGAAGCTCTAGGATGTGCTCCTCCCAATCATACTCGTGCGTCCTCTTTGGGTCACTCATGGACCCTATGTACTCTAGGCACATCATGTTGTTCGTGGATGGGTTCAGAACGGTGGCAAAGCATAAGAGGTCCCATGTCCTGATAATGGAATCCTCTTCACCATCGTCAAGCTCCTTCAGCATCTTCGCTGCATTCTCTATGGGGAGCCTCCCCAACGAGCCTTTGTAAGCCTCTCTGATGTCGGAATGAACACTCTTTGTGAGCAACTCAACAGGTTTTGATCCTGAGCGTAGACCAAACACCTTCTTTATAATATCCCTTGTGAAAACAATCCGTTTAGATCCAAGATGAAACTCACGAAGCTCAACAACGGTGTTCACAGCAACGAAATCAATCAGCTCATTGGGGACATTGAAAGGAGAGATATTTAGAAGGGAGGAAAAAGCGCTATGCTGCTCAATAATTTCTCGCTTTCGCGGCGAGAGATCATTTGCGCACTTGAGCAGACGCTTGGCAGCGAACCGGTCCTTGCTGACCCAATACTGCCCCTGATCAGCAAAAAAAAAGATCAAATCTGTGAACAAAAAAAGGAAACAAAAGTAGCACACAATATGTACAACAGAAGCAACACAAATGCAGTAATAGAACAAACCTCCATTTGAGCTGCTGATTAGAAACTGAAAGCAAATACACTAGGAGGCCAAGTACGATCACCAAACAAGCTGCAAAAAAGAATAGATGAAGTTCAGAAAAATACAACTACTTGCGTACGTACGGTTCGAACTTAAAAAGAACAGGAAATTGCTACAAAACACGGATGTGTGAACACGGGGGTGTCGAATGTGGTTGAGCAACTAAAAAAATGCTAAAAAGGTCTAAAAACTGCTAAAATAATTTGCAATTTGCTCAAATATACAACTAACAATTGTGCACAACACAGGAAATAAGCATATGGAAAGTGCAGAACAGTGGAGCAAATTTTATCCAAACAATTGCTCCTCAAGAAGTTGCAGACTAAGCTATTGAAGCAAAAATGGGAGCAATTTCTGCTCACAAACCAAAACCATGGAGCAACAGTACAGGGGGGTCGCCTGAGACATCAATTTCACGCGGCAGGGGAGCGCCGGAGACCTCGCAAACCTGCAACAGCGACGCCGCTCGAATCGGCGGCGAAACCCTAGCTACCGGCGTTGATGCAGAATAAGCGGAAATTGGCCACGTCGGGGGGGGGGCGCCTGAGAGCAGGGTAGGGGGCGGTCAAGGGGGCGCCGTAGTGCGCAAGGACACGCGACCGCTCCGCCGCCCGCCGGCGCTCGTGACTGCTACTAAACTCCGATATGACGCCGGTGATGATAGAGGGAGGCCGAGCCGAAGAGGAGGACGGAGGCGAAAGGAATAGGAGATACCTCAGGGGATAGCCGGAGAGGAGGAGGAGGAAGAGGGCGACTGCGTCGACGGCGTCGCCTCTCGTCGCCGCCCGCGAATCCTACCGTCGCCGCCCGCGTCGCTCACCTCGCGCGAGAGAAACGTAACGGCAAGGGCAGAAATGGAAACCACCGAAGGAGCAAAACGGGGCGCTGTCCTAATCTAAGCGAAACCGGCGGGGTCGTGCGTCCTAATCCAACCGCCCACATCGCACGCATCGAACGGACACGGACCCGGGGGACGGAACGAAACGTTCCCCCGGGTGATTCACAGCGTTTTCCTTTTCTTTTTACTTTTATAATTTCCCACAGCATGTGTCACTAACAGGTGGTGGTCAGTGTGGCAAATTATAAAGGATTTGAGAAAAGTGTGGCAAATTGTAAATTATCCCATGAAGATAATAAGGGACCCCTATGCTTCGCTTCTAGCGAGCGGTACGCGGGATCGCCCGCACGGAAGCGGGGATTCCCTACCTACCGCTTTATGCGAGTTGAAAGAAAGGCTTTCTGACTAAGGAGAATCGATCCATCCTAGCGCGCGTGGGAAGCGCAAATATGCATGGACGCAGAGCAGGAACGTGTGATGGAGGCCGCATGTGACCGTGGCTTGTCGACAGGATTTGGATGCATTGATCAACAAGTCTCGCTCGTCCCACTTGCCACGAAAACTACAACGAGCGGAAGCAAGTAGGTGCAACGCGATTCGGACACGACAAAGACGCAAGACGACAACCATGTGCGTCGTATTCCTTTTCCTTCTGTTACATTTCGGCGCAGTAATTTCAAAAATCTAAACATTTTATGATTCTAAAACATTTTTGAAAATTTCAACAATTTTCTAAAAGATGAGCGATTTGTAATTTTGAACAACTTTTAAGTTTGAACGATTTTCAAATATAAACGATTCAGACATGAATTATTTTTTACAGATGAACAATTTTTAATCTTAACGTTTTTTTCATATTAACAATTTTTATATTTGAATATCTTTTATCCGAACAATTTTTGAATGTGAATATTTCAAAGTTTGAACATTTTTCAGTTTGAACCAAAAGTAATTTTGAATAAAAAATTCGGTGAAGCAAAAAAAATAGTGAAACCATCATGCTCCAAAAATTCTGATGAACAAAAAATAAAAGCGAACCAAAATTTCCAGTAAACAAAAAATAATAGTGAACAAAAAATATGGATGCACCAAAAATAATGGTGAACCAAAATTTGTTGATGAACCAGAACTAATAGTGAAAAAAAAATTGGTGAACCGAAAATTGTAATGAACCAAAATTTTCGGTGCACCAAAAATATCGATTAACCAAAAAATAGTGAACCAAAATGTTTTCACATTTGAAAATGGTTCTGATTTTTAAAAACGGTTCCAAACCAAAAATGGTTTTCTCTCCTATCTAAAAGAAAATTTTGGTTCCTTCAACCGTCGTCTTGCCTTGTCCTGCCCCATCCTTCGTTGCACCTCGTACCAGTTTCGCTGCTAATTAATGCCGCTTCTAAATCCTAATCAAGTCCCTAATTAACGCCGCTCCTCCCTCTCGGAAAAATAAAAATAAACACAGGTACACGCACGACCGGTGCACTAGCCCTAGCCGCCCGCCCGCCACACCCTGGTGAACTTCGCCCTCAGCGTCGGACGCCGCTGCTGCTTCTGGTCTTCAAGCCGACTACGCATGTTGTCTTGCGTGTCCTCCGGCCAGATCCCGTGTAGGCAAATCCATGACCATTGAGCGGACAGGAGCAAGTTGATGTCGGTTGTCACTACTTTCCTGGCTTCCAGCAACCACCTTGGTATGCCGCCGTGCGCTTGTTCCGGCAGGATCCAGTGGAGGAGACTACAGTCGACACCGGAACAACAGTAGGTTCGCACCAGCAGTTCATTCGCGCTGCGGGATGTCAGCGCGAGCAACAACACTCGCCGCTCCGGCCACGGCCGTGTCGTTCCCAGAAACTGCGGCGAGAAATCATTTGCTCCCTCTCCCGGAGGAGTGGCGGGCTGGAACTGCCGTGATCCCACGATGTCATCGTGGCAGGCTGCGGAGCGCGGTGAGAAGGCCGTCGAGGCGGGAGGCCACAACGGCGTCACATACGCCGTGCTGGGCTACGCTGGCGCCATCGTCCATTATGCATCAAGTTTTGGTTGACCGTTGACTCTCCCCGTCCGCCTCGGCCACCACTACCACCGCCGAGGCGCCGACACAACCGCCGCAAGCACGCCCCACTTTTAGCTCGATAGCCTCGCCGCAGGTGGGCGGCCATGGAGGACTACCCGGAGGAGCTACGTACACGGCCGGTGCTCCTGGTATGACGCCGAGCTCCTTGCAGCACCCATGACGCTGGCCCTCCTTGACGTCTCCAATGCCATCAGGAGATCTAGGTTCATCAGGTTGGATACTTGAATCATGAATTGGACTACATCAGGTTGAATCTGAATGCCAGTGGCAACCATCATGTTTCTACGACGATGCAGGAGATGAGAGAGTGACAGTGAAGCGAAGGCCCCGTTTGGCTTTGTGTGTCCCTAGAGACGCCGTGAGCCCCTCACGTGGCCATACACCTCTGTTTACCCCTGCTGCTAGCTAGCAGCTCTTCAGATTTCAGATTGCATTAACATTGTGCCAAGCCACCACTTACACGAGGCAAATCTGATGTCTTAGGTGGAATAATTGCTTTCCCCATTCCAAGACAGAATATATATTTTCATAGTCAGTCAACAAAGGTAACTATGTTACTAATTCATCTGCAGAAGTAGTCATCTATATCATTGCAATATTATGTAATGTGTGATTCCTTCCTCTAATGTTCGTTGCTAATGTATGATCATAACCTGGTATTAGTTAGGCTTACAGAGAGCGCCGCCCGGTGTCTCGACCACCTCTTGTCGGAACGTCTCGGTGCATCTTGTGGATTCTGTACCAAATTTATTGGCAATGTTCCGATGCTGAGCTTATTTTAGGTACTCGGAGCTAGGAATACACACAACAGTCCAGAGAAACTGCCATCATGGTACACATCCAGTCCTAATGTTAGCCAACGCTAGGTTGTTGTATTTTGTTCGAATTGCTAAGCAAAATATGGCTTTTAGCTTGTGTCATGTGGTAAGTGCTTATATAAATAATACTCAGTATTCGCTCACGGTGCTTTACATCTTAGAACTGGAAGAATATTTCAACATTGAGATGATGCCACACGTGAAGAAAAACTTATTTTTCAGATCATTAATAATTAACAAGATATCTCACAAGAAAGGTTGTAAGAATGAGATTAAGAAAATAATCAGCAGTCCCCTGCTGTCCTTCCTTGCAGCTTAAGAATTGAACTTCCATTCAGTTTAAATTGATACCCAATATGAAGAATAGCTTATTTATGGATGAACAATAATTCACAAGCTGTCTCACGTAGGCTACTTATGACAAAAGATGAGATGTTAGAAAGAGGAAGATATATGTTTGAGGCCATGATATTAGAAACTCGTTGGCACCCATGTGAGATTGAATGATTTTGTTTGCTAATATCGTCATTTCGTATATCGGGTAGTATATTTTACTCTGTGTTGTTCACTTCTCATTTTTGTGTCAAAGGAGAGTGATTGAATGCTAATATTAACGACCATATAATAATGACCATACTAGCATGCCACAATGCAAGCTTTCATTCCTGAAAGTATAGTGTTACCGTTTGCATGACGTTGCAAGCAACTCTTTTCTCTATGGGTTGGAAGAATGCGCCGAACAATTTGATCAATCAGATCACTTGAGTTGCGATGCTAAACAAATAACGGAAAATTGAGTTATCACTGCGCCCAACATTATCTGACTTGGCGTATCCGCCGTACCAATAAGAACTCACTAGGTGCACTTTTAAAATTGTTTCTCCCGTTGCAACGCACGGGCATGTTTTCTAGTCAAACTAAAAATGGTTCCATATTTGGAAAAAAGTTCGATAAAACAGAAAAAAATGATTCAAAATTTTAAAATATCAAAAAAGAAACTATTTTAAAATAAAGAAAAATAAAAAATAAATCATAAAAAAGAAACAAAAAAGAAAGTATAAAACGAAAAGTAAGACAAAAAAGGATAGAAAATGGGAAAAATGAACACAGAAAAAACAGACAATAAAAGCACAAAAAAACAATGTTAGACACAAGGGAAATGTAGCCCAGTGGTTCAGCATATGATCCCGATGCGGAGGTTCAAGGTTTGATCCCCTCATTTGCCACTTCTTTTCTTACGTTTTCTCTTAACTAACTGAACTAACTGGGCCGGCCCATAAGGGGAACGCCTATGGGCGAAATAGTGCCCGCGCGGAAGCGAGCTAACGTCAGGCGGCGTACGTGCTATTGGGCCTAGCCCATCAGGCGCCTCCACCAATCTCCCTCAATTTTATGTGATGTTTTTTTAATATAAATGATTTCTCATTTTGAACAAATTTTTAAATTTGAACGATTTTAAATAAATAAACGATTTCGAACATGAACAAATGTTTCAGATGAACAACTCTTAAATTAGAACAATTTTTAATCTGAATATTTTTTATTTGAACAAATTTTTAATTTGAACATTTTTTATCCAAACAAATTTCAAAATTGAAAAAAAAATATAAATTTAAACATTTTAAAGTATGAACAAAAAAAATCGGTGATAAAAAAAACTGAAAACAGAAAAGAAAATGGGAAACAAATGAAAAACAAAAAAGGAATAAAACGAACATTCTCAATTAAAAGGAAAAATAAACAATAAAACGGAAACAAATAGAAAGAAGGAATAAAACAAAAATAAAAACAGAAATAGAAAATAAACAAATAAAACGGAAATGAAAAACAGAAGCAGAAAAAATGGAACAAACAATAAAAACAGAAGAACTTATATAATATAAATAGCGAAAGAAAGATATATGTACACTAGCCTGTTGTAGCCCAGTGGATGTGCACTGTGACCCCGATGATTAGATCCCAGGTTCGAGTCCCCATTTTCAACTTATTTTCTCTTTAATCGCTAGTTAATGGGCCGGCCCACCAAATAATTTAACACGCCCGAGTCCGAACAAAGACTCGCAATAAGCGACAATTAGTGGTTGCGGATAATAACTTCTCCTCGTTGGCTAAAAAAATGCACGAGTATTGTCTTGTCGGATCACACTTTTCATGGCCGTCCGATCGCACGCGAACGATAAAGATGGAGCCCCGCGCTTAGTTTCCCGACCAAACACCACCTATCCCTGACCAAACACCACCTGGGCCTGATCCCTCGACCCCACCAGAAGAGAGAACCCTCTTGTTTGAATCTCGGGAGGCGAGCCGCTCCTTTCTCCCCCGTTCTTCTCTCCCAAATCGGATAGGGTTCCGACCAAGCATTTCGACGACCGCGCCGATGAAATCCCATTGACGGGGCGCGGATTTTCCCGCGACGGGGGAGGGGTGGTCGCGCGCCTGCGCTGAATTTTGGGTGTTCGGCGGCAGGCGGGGGAGCTAGGTGTCGTCACATGCAAGTCCGGGGAGCTCGGCGACGGCGCGTGCAATGCGATGGAGCTCTACTACGGCGAGCGTAAGTGCGGGGAGCTCGACGAACGCCGCGCGCCTCGGCGTCTCCGCGAGCAACTATGTGGTGTTCGTCGACGTTTACGGCAAGCGTGGCAGGTCGGCAACGCCGTGCGCGACCAGGACTTTGCTCTGGTCTGGATCTCGTTGTTCGCACTCCAGTTGGTGAGAGGTAAGCACGCTCTAATCGATGCCCCCTCGCTCTAATCGCGCATCAAACACCGTTGCATTCCCATCTTCACATCCGAGGAGTTCCCATCTAGAAATTGGATTCCCAGTAGCATGCATTTTTGCAGGCTTGATTATTGCCATTAGAGCCATGGAGTTGCAGATAGGGTTAGGTGATTACAACCAGAGTTATGCAACTTTTGAATTCACGCTCTACAAACGGTTGTATCTAGGGGCTATGCATTCCCAGCTTTTTTGTTGGCATTCTCTGAAAAGGTGTTAGACCCTGCAAAAATAGGTGGCATGACGTGCAAATAAGTTGGCACGCTATGGAATTAGGGTTGTTCTCTACAACTTAGGGGTGTCTTGCTCTACATTTTTTAGGTGGCAGATCGACGACGTCGTGCGCGACGAGGGGATATGTAAGATGCAGAGCATGTTATGTAAGGTAAATAGTATGTTAGTTAGGTTGCAGAGCATGATGCCCAAGATAGGTTGCAGATCATGTTAGTTAGGTTGCAGAACATGAGATCCAAAGGCATGATATGTAAGATACAGAGCATGTTAGTTAGCTTGTAGCATGATGCCTAAGTGTGTGTAGCATGATCGTGATAGCTTGGTTGTGTAGCATGAAATTCCACATGCATGATATTTTTTAAAGTTGCAGAGCATGATGTCTAATTTGTGTGGCATGCTAAATGGGTTTGCAGAGCAAAGATGCTTAGGTTGTGCAGCATGAGCATGGTTTTGCACATCATTAGCGCTCGACATCTTAGTCATTATGCTTTTCAACTTACTCATCATGCTATACAACTCATGCATTAAAGTTGTCGACAACCTAGGTATCGTGCTCTTCTACATTTTTGACTCACAAAAAAAAAACTTAGTAAACTTGATGTGCAACTTATGATGTCACACTCTGCAACTTAAACAGCTTGCTCTGCAACTTCGAAAACACCATGTTCGCCCTACACAACTTAGGTGAGACTTAACAAATCATGTTTTTTTATGGAACTCATGCTGCACATAATTTAGTTACCACGCCCCTACAGCTCAGTTATGCTTTTTAACTTGATTATCATGTCGCACGACTTAGTTTTATCACACTGCACACAACTTAGTTTGTCATGATATTCAACCTAATTATCATGTCACGCAACTTAGTTACCACACCCCTACAACTTACATCATGTTTGTGGAGCTAACATTTATAACACATGATTTGATTATTGCAAATAACATTAGCAGTAAGTTTGCAGATAGTATTAGCAATAAGTTGTAGAGTAAGAGTTGTATATCATTAGCAATAAGTTCCATGGAATTTTTTATTAGTATTAAGTTTTTGCAGAACCAAGAGTAGGGCATCTCATAAATTGTTTTTTGTGTATTTTTCATCTGGTAGTAAACTTGACGAAACGCAGTCTACGCCTACCCGATGCTACGGATGCAGGGAAGAATGCAGGAATAAGCACGCACATTGAGCAGCAGGTTTTACATGCTTTTTGAGATGATAGGCAATGTTAATCTGCATTCATTTTTTCCTCTGTTTTTTCCTATATATGGTGAATTTTCATTCTTCAAAAATATTATCTACAAGACGGAATCAAACCCACTGTATTCCATGCCTAGCACAAGCACAAACACCACCGCGGGGAAAACAAGCTACTGTAACAGAAACAGTGAAGCCAACCCGAAAACGGAAGAAGGTCCAATCGGTGAGCTTCAAACCACCAGAGAGAGAGAGAGGGAGGGAGAGAGGGAGAGAGAGAGAGGGAGAGAGAGAGAGAGAGAGAGGGAGAGAGCGAGAGAGAGAGGGAGAGAGCGAGAGAGAGAGAGGGGGAGAGGGAGAGAGGGAGAGAGCGAGAGAGAGAGGGGGAGGGGAGAGAGAGAGGGGGCACCTTCTTCTGTATGAAACTAACATTTTTTTCTTGTTCTTAACTAAAAGCAGCTGGGTAGGAATCGTGTGTCGCCAGCAAGGCTTATCAAGTTGAACGCGCTCTTGTCAGGAAAACAAAAAGAGTTAATCACAAGCTGGACATGTTACATGTGAAGGGGACAACAATGCCAACAGACATTAGCATGTGGTTGCTAGGATGCTTCGACCCAATTAGGAGCGAGCTAGTAATCCCTGGTAGGGGCAACATCCATGTCGACAAGACAGCTTTCAGAGAAATTTTGGACTTCTCAACGAAGGGAGCCGCGTCAAGTATGAGCTTGATCCAGAAGCCACTGCTTCATGAATGAATAGTACGGTATTGATGATGGCATGGCACCCTCATTCAAAGACTGGTTCTTGAAGATACAGGGCATGAATGGGTTGGAAGACATGAAGTTCCTCAAGGCATACTTCGCCGTAGTCATCAGCTGTTTTGTGTGCCCTGCAACAAAGTGCAGAATTACACCAAGGTGTTACGGAGCAATAAAAGACATGGATCAAACTGATAAACCCAACATCTGCCAGCTTGCCATTGACCAAATCGTATCAGAAGCGAAGGGTATGGGTACCAAGAAAAATTCAATGTGTTGCTGCCTATATCACATAGTGGTAATAATTCATCTCTTCTACCTTTTATTTGCTCCCCCCTCAACTTTCTTAATTAGAAAGTCATTAACGAGAGTATGGTTATGTCACGCAGATCCTTTACCTTGACTCACTCGAGGTAGATGAGGTCGTTCCACCACCAAGCGACTGCCCAATACGTGTTGCAGGTTGGACAAATCAGCTAATACATGTTGTCACTCAGAAGGATAGAAAACAAAACGGCAGTTTTGGAAAGCTGGGGGTATGATACTATTCGTGTCATGTCTATTTCTCATTTTTACAAACTTTTGTTTTTTTGGTACGATATTGATCCCCTTTTTGCCAACTGTCCACACCACGCAGCTTAAAAAAGGTGTTGGAGCTACTATACGGGACAGTTTGTTTGTCGGGATGGCGCAAACTGAAGACTCTGTGGAATCAAAGTTACCGGCATCTATCTCGAGCGAGGTACTCACACAACCACCCCCTCCCACTTTTTTATTGAATTTTCGACAACTTTTTTAGGCCCGCAACTTAGTTGAGAAGCAGGAAAAAAATATTAGCCAAAAGCACAACTTTTTTAGGTTGTTGAACACCTTTTTATAAGTTGCAGCGCAGTAATTTTTAAGTTATGAATACAACTGAGGGTACCATGATCGACAACTTAATTTTATCATGCTTTGCAACTTAAGGTCCCATGCTCTGCAATTTGAAACATCATGCTCAGCAATATGAATAGTTAAGTTATCATACTCTTTTTTTCGAAACAAAAATAATCATGCTCATGTTACACAAACCTAGGCATCATGTCCTGCAACTGAACTAATATGCCATGTAACCTAGGTATTCATGATCTACAACTTAACTACGATACCCTCCAACTTAGCTACCATGCATGTGGAACTCATGCTCCAAAACCTTTCTCTTTTTATGGTCTGCAACTTAATTATCATGCTACACAAACTTAGTTATCATGCTAAGCATGGCTCACATATGCAACTTTCCCCGAATAAACAAAACGACAAAGTTAGGGTCCCAAAAAATAATACTAAATAACATCAGATAGGCATACCAGTTTCTATATTTTTTGCAATCATAAAGACACCTCACGAATTGTTTTTCATCTTGGGAAATCCACTCCAGCGCAACAAAACAAACTAACCTGTTTTTTTCTCTTCATGATAGCTGCAGAAGAAAAGGAAATTGACACTTTTGCTAGGAGATCTATGGTCAGATATATCCACAAGATTAGGTAAATTTGTTGAAGACTATGGGAGCATTAACCAATATGGTCCAAGCGACACATATGTTGAGAATCTGAAAGGCAAAAGGCAGAGGACGGACGAATCTGACGAAGTGGCTGAGGACGACGAAGAAGAGATAATTGGAGACACGGATTCAAACGAAGAAAGCAATGGCAGTGATGACGATGATGACCAGGAAGGAGGTCCAAACGTTGGCAGAAATAGCACAAATGACACATGCACACCCGAAGATAGAAATGAAGAAGAAGGCCAAGGAGGTCTAGAACAGATGCCAAGAAGGTTTGCTAGGTTGGCAAATAGCAGTTTAGGGAAGCAACATAGAGAAGTAAATAGTTGTGGATCTAGTGAGGATGCTAGCAGTACTCACAATGTGGGAACAGAGCAGGGATGTGATGGCGACACCACACTTAAGTACATGCTCTGGTCTGCAAGCAGGCATATGAAAATTCAAGCAAGCAGTGCGTCCGCACAAATCAATGCAAGCTACCCACAACGTAGTCCATAAGAGTATATGGCATGGGTTGAGATTTCTCAGGTGCCAAACTACTGCACATCGAACCGCCTGAGTTCTGCGACACACCACCGAAAGGGTATGCAAAAAGAATTTTCTTGGAAGAAGTATCAAGGCAACTCCGTACACCTCTATCAGAACCACGGTTTGGGGAATTCCTCAACGATAATGCAGTAAAAAAAAAAGTTGCAGCAGAGTGTTTTCAAATGGAAAAGGAAACTATTCTTTGGGAAAACTCGTCCCAGACCAAAAAAAGAGCAAAAGATGGTGTCACGTCGTCGAAGGCCGAATGCTAGCAAATCCCCATTAGGAATGCATGAAACACCGGATCGAGATGCAGCTGTTCGACATGAGCCAAGCATAGCAGGAGCAATTGATAACACAGAGAAAGCAACTAAGATAGATTTTCCAGTAACACAAACCTGTCATCCAACAACCAAGATCACGCATGAATGAAAGCAAGTGCAGGCACCAGAGCATGAACAGACAACAACAATTACACAGGACCCGGCCCCTACAACACCTAAAGGAACAAGTTCAGTATCAGAAAATGAGACTGGCGGACAGTCCAAACCTCAACCAGCAGGCACAAAAATGGCAGGGTTAAAGCAACCCATAGGACCAGTTACTCGCAGAAGAGACAAGTTGCGGTTACTCACACCAAAACCAGCAACAAATGACACTCAGCCAGAACCAAGTAAGTTAAAGGGAGAAACTATGGCATGTTTGAAACCACCTTTAGGAGCAGGCAGTAGGCATGTTGTCGAGACATCATAGTAGAGTTCATAGACGGGGGTGTCATGAGACTACTGGTAGAGACGTGGGGGGACGTGGCAGTATGACAACCAGGAACACCAAATTTACCCAGGTTTGGTACGTCGCTAGTAGGCGGCGTTCCTACTCCTGCAATCTCACTAAATCAGGGTTGAAGCCTGAAGTATACAAAGTACAATGTGAGTAGGGTTTCGCTAACTCGACGAGGATCAACTTCTCGGCGAGTTGGCTTCTAGCTAATTGTCCGTCTTCTTCTCTCCCGTCCGACTTTATATAGATAGTTGGGTTAGGGCTTATAGAAAGGAAACCTAGAAGACTACGGTAAGTATCTAACTTGGAAAGCAGGAATCCGCCTTCTACTCCAAGCCGCACCACTTGGGCCGTGGTCCGGATTCTTCTAGAATCCGGCTTCTGCGCGTCAGCTTACTGGGCCGCCTAATGGACTGTGATCCATTACCAATGAGGCCACCCTAGTAATCCGTCTCTTTAGGACAATGCCGGATATACCCCTAATCGGTATATATCCGACAGTAGCCCCAAGAAGGTTTGAGACTTCATTCTGTCACCTTTCTTCAATTCGCATTCCTTTCCGAGAAATGTTGGCGCTTTGTCTCGATTCTTCTTTTTCCCAAATCATTCTTAACGCGGAACTCGGATTTTGTCAAAATCCGCCTTTTTTCTTCCACGAGACTTCGTGGAGAAGGAACTTCATGACGTCAGCAATGAAATCGTGCTGACATCACTGACGTTTGGGTTCAGTGTGAAACCCTGAAACATATCTCTGACAGATTCTTGCAGGAAACAAGGAGATAACCATTATCACCCTGTCCCCTTATTTCCCGGATTTTCCGGGCGTGACACGCGTCAAAGATCCAACGGTCAAAATAGCCGTTGTGGCGCATCTTAACGCATTTCCGGCTATAAATAACCGCCTCGGGCCCTCCGGTTTAACCTTCCGCTCTCTCATCTCCCTCAAGCCCCCTGCGCCATTGCCACAGAGCTCAAGTTCGTGAGAGTGACCAGAGTTCGTGCGACCGCGCCTTCCTCGGAAAAACGCCATCAGAGGATCCGGATCCTCGTCGCGCCGCCCAAACATGACCACCAGAGAATTACCCCGCGCTACGGAGGAGACCTCCATCGCCCTCGACTTCGACAATATCATCAATGACATAGACCCGCAGATGGACTCTCCCGGCCGCGCCACCACGAGCGCGCCGGAGGGAAACGCCGGCAACTTGGCCCGCGGGGATCTTCCTCCCATGGCCGAGAACGCGCCGTCGTCATCTGCCACGCCAACTCCGCCTTTCGCCACCGAGCCAGCGGAAGAAAAACTCGCTCGTGGTGGTGAGGAGCTCGCCGCCACGGGCGCCACCGGAGCGGAAGAAGACACGGAGGAAAACTCCGGTAACTGGAGCCACTGCAATGTGGTTCCGTCCCTCCTTTCGACAATGGAGAAGGAAGGGCTCATCCAGAAGGGCAAGTGGCGATACGAGGAGGATGACTCCGAGCCATCGCCGAAAGCCGGAGAAAGGGTTCTCCTCACCTCCCACATTAGTAGAGGTATGGGATTTCCGCCTTCTACCTTCTTCCTCCAAGTCCTGAACCACTACAACATCCAACCTCATAACCTTCCTCCCAACTCCATTCTTTATCTAGCCGGGTTCCAAGCCCTCTTTGAAGGGTATATAGGAATAGAACCTAGGTTAGATTTCTGGCAGTATTGCTTCGGGGTGAAGCGCAACCCCTTTGAGGGTGCTCTCCCCACCTGCGGGACCATCTCCTTCACTCTGCGTAGGTTTAGGGAGGATTGGTTTCCGAAAATCAAAACCTCGGAATCCGTCAAATTTTGGACGGGTTCCTTCTTCTATCACGAAGATGTCCCATTTCCTGGAAAGGAAACGGGAATTCCACCTTTCGTCAACTCTGCTGCTACTCCCCAAGATAATTGGGCAGCAGACGCAGTCCAATCTTTGCCGGATGACTTGATGAGAATCAAACGACGCACAGGAAAACTCGTCTCCTCCCCTCACTAGCACCGACACAGTTCTGTGTTGGTTCGGGAGACGCATCCAGCCATTGGCTTATCGCGGAACCCGGCTTTTGTGTGACTATAGAGGCCCGGAGGATGCAATGAGGGGAACAGACAAAGCGTTTTCTAAGAGGGACTTCAACAAGCGGGTAAATCATCTGGTCGCTACTCGCGACCAGTACGAAGAAAGCCGAGAGATGTATCACGAGGGAAATCCAGCTCCAAAGGTAACATTTTTCTTCTTTGGGCACTTTCTCGGGTTCTATCTTTCTCAGATTTCTAACTTAGCCGGATTTTGTGCTTTTTCCACAGCTGGCCGATCTCACTGATGAGGACCTTGCGACCGATGCCGAGTTGGACACAATGCGTGCCAACTTTGCATGCGGACGGAAATGCAAGAAGCCATCCACTGCTCAAGAAGTGGTTGAACTTGACGGAATTCCCGTCGCTACTTCCAGGTAAATCATCTGGGTTTCTCTTTTCTCTGCTTTTTGTCGCAGGAATTTCTTTCCTTTCTCGGTATTCTAACTTCTCGAATTTTATCTTTCTAGCTTGGCTCCGACAACATTGAAGCCAAAAAGCCGGAAGAAACTTAAGTCTGTTTCCCGGAGAGGGACACAACCTTCTCCTGCTGTTGCTCCCGACACTCCGGTCGCAGCTGCGGAGGAAAACGTGGCTGCCAGGGAGGAGGAAACCCTGCAGACCAGACAGCCCATTGCGCCGGAAACGGACGCGAGGGAAAGGGCGGTGGAGTCGGAAGTTGGGTGTCCGTCCAGTGTTCCACAGGAGGAGCCGATCCCCAACTATGACCCGCAGTTCAAGGTAAAACAAGAGGAACATTTTGACGAACATGGATATATTCATCTGTGGGCAACAAAGTTCTTTGCTCCAGCTCCTTTAATCCTTCCTTGGCCGCAAGGCGGACTTATTGTTAGGAATAACTTCGTGTTTTCACCTCAGCAGATTATCCAAGAGGCCTTTGCCACGTTGGAATTCTCTTTGCCGAGTATGCAAAGGAATTCAACGAGAACTTGTCGAGTCTTCAACGGATGAGCCAGGTAATATCTCTAGCCCCCAAGCATTTTTTCCAAAAGTATACTTTTTTGACTTAATGCTTTTATCATTTCCTTGCTTGATTTTTGACTTAAGCGCTTTGTTTCTTTTCCATGTTTCAGCAAACTGCTGAAAACATTAACATGGAAATTTTCAGCAAGCTTACCATCAAGAATAAGGAGGTGAAAACCCTTCTTAGTATTCTTGAAGTGTCGAGACATCGTAGTAGTTTTCATAGACTGGGGTGCCATGAGACTACGGTAGAGGCGTGGGGTAACGGGATAGCGTAGTAACACAAAACACGGGATTTACCCAGGTTCGGTACGTCGCGACAGTACGGCGTACCTACTCCTGCACTTCTCACTATTTGGGACTAAAGCCCGTATAACAGGGTTACAGTGTGAGGGAATAGATCTAGCTACTCGACGAGGATGAACTTCTCGGCGAGTTGCGCAGAGCTTTAGCTTGTGAAACTTGAACCTAGAACCTATCTAATCTATCTCCCGTCCGGCTTTATATAATAGCCGGATTAGGGCTTACAGAACAAGAAACCTAGAAGACTACGTTTAACTTGTAACTTGGAAAGTAAGGAATCCGTCTTCTCCTCCAAGCCAGAACACGTGGGCCGTGATCCGGGTTCTTCTAGAATCCGGCTTCTGCGCGTCGGACTACTGGGCCGCCCAATGGACCTAAGCCCATTACCATGTAGGCCACCCTGGTAGTCCGGCTCTTTTGTCTACCATCTTCTATACCCCTATCCAGTATATATCCGACAGTAGCCCCCAGGAAGGATCAAAACTCTGATTCTCCGTCTTTCGTCAAATACATTTTGTCCGGGAAAACTTGATTCAGCAGTCTTGATTCTTTCTTCTTTCCTTTTAAAGGAGATGGTAACATAAAACTCGGAACTATGAAAATCCGGCTTTTCTTCTCGCGATCCTTCGCGGAAAAGGAACTTATGACATCAGCGCTTTAATCATGCTGACGCAAGCGCCGCTTGGTTTCACGCGGGAAACCCTGCAACGTATCTCTGACAGATTCTCACGAGAAACGAGGAGATAGCCATCATTCCCCTGTCGTTTCGTTTCCCGGATTTTCCGGCGAGCGACACGCGTCGAACATCCAACGGTCAAAAGAGCCGTTGGCACGTATCTAAACGGATATCTGGCTATAAATAGCCATCATCGTCCTCCTCCGAAACTTTCCTCACTCCACACTGCCCACGCCATTGACGCGAGCTCGAGAGCAAGTTTCTTGCCCCAGGCGCACTTAGTCTCCAAGCACCCAGAACGCACCAAAACGCGCCACCAAAGGATGGCATCCTCGCCGCCTTCACCGACCCGCGCTGTCGCACCCTGGTTTCTAGAGGATACTCATCGCACGAACTGGATAGCAGGTGCTTGGATTATGGGGCATACCTGCTCCCACGTCCCAGCTTCCTGGTAGGTCTGCGCTTATGCGCGACAACACAAGCCCTGCTTCCACCGTCGAAGTAAACTATCCGCTAGGAACCTAAGGCACTACTGTCGACGTACTTCATAACAAGCACGCACTGTACGTCAACAGCTTTGAACAAAAGGAAATCACAGAATGTCTCTAAGACACAAAAGAATGAAATAAGTTTGCAAATAGCCTTCACTAAGGCAGAGATAGCAAAACACTCATACAGAGGACACATGTCCCAACATATCATTCATTACATCAGCGGAAGCAAACAACGGTGTCTGGGTACAGACAAAACCAAAAGGCTTACGAAGCCGGGGAAAATAAAGAAGACGAAGCCCATCCACGTAGTTCCTGGATCCTGCCCGAGGTCCAGCTATCTACTCGTCTGCAGTCTCGTCAAACTCCACGAAGTAGCCATCCTGGTGATCCTCGTAGTCGTAGTCGAAGTCTGCGTAAACCACAGCCCCAACGGGGTCAGTACATCCAAGTACTGGCAAGCAAGACTCACATTTCATCAAGGAGTTACTCGTCAACACAAGCCGGGATGCTTGGGTTCAACGGAAGAAGATAGGTATTATAAAAGCTGCAGCGGGCTGCTCTAACCAACTACAGAAGATACTACTAGTTCCGGCTAACAGAAAAGATAAGATCGAGGAATTGTAACCAACTGAAAGATAACTTCAAACAAACCCATCCTGGATCTCGCCCCTTATCCGAAGAAGCAATCCGAGGATAACTCACACCGTTATAATAAGGTGAATCACGTTATTGTGTGAATAACCTATTACTAGTCAAGTTATTAATCATTGGGTGAAACATGATTGATCATTATGTTGAAGTTGTCCTGAGTACTTGTTAGCCAGTACTTTCACCAAGTAATCCATAACCGCGGAAAACACGGCTTCTCGAGAAGATTTACCCTGCAGGGGTGCACCATAGTAACCGTACACGCATGAATAACCTGCCAGATGGGAAATCACCCCACCAAGCGGGGTACTCAACACAACCAACCCTTCTTCGCATCAAGCCCAAAGCACCGCGTGCTGTGCGTGCGCGGCTAATCGAGCCCCACGAAGAAAAGGGGACCCTCATAGCACTGGTAGACCACGCCGCCCTAAATGCCGACTACAAAAGTTCCACCCTGGCGCCAAGGGTTCGTACCTGCATATGATGCAGCAAATGGAACACCCGAACTAGTACGGCGATTTGGACGAGATGCGAATCGAGTCAGTTGAGGGGGGCGCCCATACTCGCTTCCCACATGCGGGTAGTGCGCTCATCATGGATCAGTAGACAAGACCCTTTTCCTAATTAGGGGGTCGACACTAGCAGGCCTCAAAACCACAAAGGGCCTCCTGCCGGTGCCTTATCATCAAATTATTATTAACAGTAGCATTAACAGGATTGATTGATTAATATTCGAGCCCCCGAAACGGTAACAAGTAATAATAGAACGATAGTAAACGAAGTAACCGACAACAGGCTCGAGCGAAAGCAACCCTAAGCATGCTAGAATAGAACAGGCACAAACAAAGGCTGTAGGTATGGAGGTGAGGCAATATCATGGCTCAAGGTAGCATGTGATGGGTTCGGAGAACAAGCATCGATTCATAGGGCTAGCAGAAATAGACAAAAGGATAGTATCGACAACAAGTGTGGAAGAGAACTCGATGATTCATGTGAGTGATAACTTGCCTGCAAACCCAGTAGCCTGGTACTGAGCTAACTCCTTAGAAGGGATGTCGAAAGGATCGTCGGTCTCAACGTCGTCGTGTATCCGAGAAGAAGCAAACAAACAAGGCAGAAATATAAACAATCATTATCATGGCATTGTGCACAATCAAAGATGATGCATGTCAAATTAATGGTTGCATCAAAATAAACTAGTTGACAAGATAGGAACAGGATTAAATGGACCCATATGCAATTGGATTGCATATGGAAAGCCCATGAATTATGGTTGAATTAATTGTTTTACAACTAATCAACTTGTGTAAGTGAATTAGCATGATGCATGGATGAGGAAAACAGAAAAATAACATCAATAGAACCAAATGGAAATAAGGTTTAACAAGTTTAGAAATTCATTTATTAATTTGGGAAATTTTGGTTAATTAAAGGTGTCACACAAGCATTTGTTGTTTTCACCAATTTTAATTGTTCAAAATAGATAACAAAGTTTATATTTGAAAAGAAAACAAGATTTTAGTTGGAATACATGTTTCACTTGTTGAAAAAGGATTTCAAATAAATTATTTGGGAATTAACCAAATTTAAGCAAGAATTAAATGAATTTAATTCAAATGTGGATGTTAATTGAATTTTATTTGATCAAAACAGTAACCCAAGTTCATATTTGAAAAGTTTATGCTTTGATGGTTTGAAAACATATTTTATATGTCCCAAAAGAATTTGATTTGATCAAGTTATGAATTTAGCAATATTAAATGAATTAAACAAGGTTTAATTATTTAACCAATTTTAATTATTCAAAACAGAAAACAAAGTTTATATTTGGAAAGAGGGTTTAATTTTGCATGGAAAACATATTTCATTTGTGGAAATTGGATTTAAAATGAGCAAGTTATTATTTTGGCAATTTTAAATGCAATAAATAGGAAACAGTTGTTTTCAGCAATTTAAATTATTCAAAACAGCAAACAAAATTTATATTTGGAAAGTACATGAAAAGTTGATTGGAAAACATATTTAGTTTGTGAAATTTGGAATTTTTATGAGCAAGTTATGAATTTTGCAAATTTAAGTGAATTTGACAAGTTTTTAAGTTTTGCACCAATTTAAAATATTCAAAACAGTAAACAAATTTTATATTTGGATAGAACATTTAATTTGGTATTGAAAACATATAAAAAATGTTGAATTTGGAGTTAGGATGATTTATTTATGCAATTTACAAAATATAGGGCAAATCTGCCATTTTGATGAATCTAGGGACTTGGAAATTATTTTTACCGGGACTAGAATTAATTAGCAGGGATCTATGTGTGATTTGCAGAAATTCCAGTACCAAAACCTTGCAAAAATAAAAGATTGTTTTATTTGTGGGAGGTGGGATTTGATCCCCCCACCTCCTGATTCCTGCGCTGAGGAACCAACCAGTGTGCTGCTGCTTGAGTTTGTGTTAGACTAGGACTCGAGGGGGAGTATGAGGTGATGTTCCGCGGGGATTTTCTCTGAAACTGCAAACGAACAGGTACTGAACCTGTACCACGATAGGACCAGCGAGCGAGGGCATGGTGATCGCCGGAGGGCGCCGGGGGGGGGGGGCTGCGCGTGTGGGGTGCGGTTCAAGGAGAGGGAGGGGCGAGTGGGGGAGAGAGACCTCACCTCGGTGGGACCAGCGGGAGGAGGCGGACAGGGATCGATGCAGGGAGCAGCAGGGCGCTGCAGCAGGGTCGTGGCCGACGTTGGAGGAGATGGCGCCGGCGGTGGGAGCCCTCCCGGCTCGAGCCGAGGGGGGGAGACGGTAGCCCGAGGCTCGACGTTTCCATTCCCGCGATCGGCCGTCCCCGGCGCCCACCCTTTCCCCGCCGCCAAGGAGCTTCCTCCTCCGGCCATGGAAGTTCAGAGGAGGGACAGAGAAGGTGGGGGAGACAGCAGAGGGAGAGATGGCGGCTGGGAGGAGGGGCTAGCTAGGGTTGAGGGGCAGAGGGTCGTGTGGTGCTTGTTTTATGGTGGCAGATGAGCTTGTACGGCAGCACATCGGTGGGAGGAGGAGAGGATCACACGGTGGGGAGTTGGTTCGTACAGAGGAGATGACGTAAGGAGGAAGAAGGGGTTAGCTGGGCCTAGGTTGGTGGGCTTAAGTGAAAGATGGCTGGGCTGGCTTTCTCCCTCTCTCTCTTTGTTTTTTTTTTTTGTTTTTTTTACTTTTTTTTTTTGTAGCAAAAGCAAATGGAAACTTTGGATGGTTTTTAAGGTGGTAAAATTTTTGGAAAAATTAGATTAGGTTGGTTAGGTGATTAGAAACCATATTCCAAGATTTGATTTCAAAAAGTTGAGTTGTAATATGAGGTTTGTATTTGAATCCAAATAGAAACAATTTTCATTATTAAAAACACAATATTGAAACAACAATTTAAATAGGGTTACCCCTATGAATTAATGTGTTTAAGGATTACAATTTTGAGGTGAATTTTCATTGTTTCATTTAGGTACTGATTTGAAATACATTTGATTTGAAATTGGATTGAAATAGAATTAATGGATTGAAATAAAAGCACCATTTTATTAGGTTGATCCATATTGAAAAATATGACAACAAATGGGTTGTTTTTATTTGTTATTTTTATTCCAAAAGTTGTAACAGAACAAGTATGAAAACATTGTTTGAGTAAGGTTTGAATTTGAGTTGTGAAAACAGTGGAAAACAAATTGAATTTGAAAAGGGTTTGATTATTGGATGCATTTTTATAGAAATAAAACAATAGTTTTGAGATCACACTTTAATGGAAACATATGATTGTTTTATTTTGAAATATCATTTTGGAAATTGTAACATCACAAGGATGAAACAAAAGGTTTGAAATTTGGGTTGAAATTCAAATAGAAAACAACGGAAAACAAATGAAAACAGTTGGAAACAACTGAAAACAGAGGAAAACAAATGGAAAACAAACAAAACAGATGCAATCAACATGATGCCATGATGCAAAACATAAAATAACAGATAGCAAACATTCTAAAGGCTATTTTTCAGACTTGGGATGTTACAAAACGCCCCCCCTTGAAGGAATCGCGCCCCGAGATTCCTACTGAGAAAAGAAAGCGTCCGGAAACTTCTTGGGAAGATCCACTTAAGCTGTGACACGTGAAACACATCGTGCACAGTGGATAGACGTCAGGGAATTTGGAAACCACCGGAATATTTCAAGTAAAGGGAGAGGTTTTGCACCAAGGGTGTAGAGCTGAGTAGAGTTTGATGCATTTCGAGAATAGATTATCTGGCTAGAATGGTGGAACAGAGTTATTGACATCAATGCAACACCAGGAATAACCATTAATGTCAGAATCATCAACATGAGAGTAACGAGTAATATGTGGCCTCCCATTTAGAATTGGATTGTTGTTACTTATCTTGGAAGTCAACATTTGAGATCCCGGGGAGTGAACAGAGTTTTGGTTGCTTAGTGGAACCAGAATTGGGTTGTATGTTGTGGAAAAGATTGTTGACACAAAGGAATGTGATTCTCCGGTATGAAATAACACTTTAGTTGGACAAGAGTTTACGAGGAAGTTTTGATTATACGCCGGTAGAAGATTTGAAGTGAAAAACAACAACAAGATTTCAACGGACGAAAAGGATGTTGAGAAGAACAGGATATCAACATCGGTAAAACGAGATCAAAACACTCCTGAGGTACTACGGAAAACCCATCCGGGCTTCTAAAGGATCAATATCTACTGTTTAAGGAATAGAGGATCTGCTTCCGGGGCCTATTTGCCACCGTTCTCAATCGTGAGTAGGCAACATGATAAATCACGTCACAACCACCTCCATTCCTATGGACTAGTAGATATAACTATCCCAGAGAAACCAGGATTCGTGAAATCCTAACTTGAAATTTTAGATGAGAAGAGAAAAACAACGTTGCACTTCCTTACCAGAAAAGGGAGGGTGGGTGGGGAAAGAAGAAAAAGAACAGAATTCCTACTCTCACGTTTCATTTTTCCTATATAGCTACAAAATAGTTTCTAGACTCAACTGCGACCAGTAAAAAGGGATCCTACAGGCAGACAGGCTCTGATACCATTTGTCGCACCCTGGTTTCTAGAGGATACTCATCGCACGAACTGGATAGAAGGTGCTTGGATTATGGGGCATACCTGCTCCCACGTCCCAGCTTCCTGGTAGGTCTGCGCTTATGCGCGACAACACAAGCCCTGCTTCCACCGTCGAAGTAAACTATCCGCTAGGAACCTAAGGCACTACTGTCGACGTACTTCATAACAAGCACGCACTGTACGTCAACAGCTTTGAACAAAAGGAAATCACAGAATGTCTCTAAGACACAAAAGAATGAAATAAGTTTGCAAATAGCCTTCACTAAGGCAGAGATAGCAAAACACTCATACAGAGGACACATGTCCCAACATATCATTCATTACATCAGCGGAAGCAAACAACGGTGTCTGGGTACAGACAAAACCAAAAGGCTTACGAAGCCGGGGAAAATAAAGAAGACGAAGCCCATCCACGTAGTTCCTGGATCCTGCCCGAGGTCCAGCTATCTACTCGTCTGCAGTCTCGTCAAACTCCACGAAGTAGCCATCCTGGTGATCCTCGTAGTCGTAGTCGAAGTCTGCGTAAACCACAGCCCCAACGGGGTCAGTACATCCAAGTACTGGCAAGCAAGACTCACATTTCATCAAGGAGTTACTCGTCAACACAAGCCGGGATGCTTGGGTTCAACGGAAGAAGATAGGTATTATAAAAGCTGCAGCGGGCTGCTCTAACCAACTACAGAAGATACTACTAGTTCCGGCTAACAGAAAAGATAAGATCGAGGAATTGTAACCAACTGAAAGATAACTTCAAACAAACCCATCCTGGATCTCGCCCCTTATCCGAAGAAGCAATCCGAGGATAACTCACACCGTTATAATAAGGTGAATCACGTTATTGTGTGAATAACCTATTACTAGTCAAGTTATTAATCATTGGGTGAAACATGATTGATCATTATGTTGAAGTTGTCCTGAGTACTTGTTAGCCAGTACTTTCACCAAGTAATCCATAACCGCGGAAAACACGGCTTCTCGAGAAGATTTACCCTGCAGGGGTGCACCATAGTAACCGTACACGCATGAATAACCTGCCAGATGGGAAATCACCCCACCAAGCGGGGTACTCAACACAACCAACCCTTCTTCGCATCAAGCCCAAAGCACCGCGTGCTGTGCGTGCGCGGCTAATCGAGCCCCACGAAGAAAAGGGGACCCTCATAGCACTGGAAGACCACGCCGCCCTAAATGCCGACTACAAAAGTTCCACCCTGGCGCCAAGGGTTCGTACCTGCATATGATGCAGCAAATGGAACACCCGAACTAGTACGGCGATTTGGACGAGATGCGAATCGAGTCAGTTGAGGGGGGCGCCCATACTCGCTTCCCACATGCGGGTAGTGCGCTCATCATGGATCAGTAGACAAGACCCTTTTCCTAATTAGGGGGTCGACACTAGCAGGCCTCAAAACCACAAAGGGCCTCCTGCCGGTGCCTTATCATCAAATTATTATTAACAGTAGCATTAACATGATTGATTGATTAATATTCGAGCCCCCGAAACGGTAACAAGTAATAATAGAACGATAGTAAACGAAGTAACCGACAACAGGCTCGAGCGAAAGCAACCCTAAGCATGCTAGAATAGAACAGGCACAAACAAAGGCTATAGGTATGGAGGTGAGGCAATATCATGGCTCAAGGTAGCATGTGATGGGTTCGGAGAACAAGCATCGATTCATAGGGCTAGCAGAAATAGACAAAAGGATAGTATCGACAACAAGTGTGGAAGAGAACTCGATGATTCATGTGAGTGATAACTTGCCTGCAAACCCAGTAGCCTGGTACTGAGCTAACTCCTTAGAAGGGATGTCGAAAGGATCGTCGGTCTCAACGTCGTCGTGTATCCGAGAAGAAGCAAACAAACAAGGCAGAAATATAAACAATCATTATCATGGCATTGTGCACAATCAAAGATGATGCATGTCAAATTAATGGTTGCATCAAAATAAACTAGTTGACAAGATAGGAACAGGATTAAATGGACCCATATGCAATTGGATTGCATATGGAAAGCCCATGAATTATGGTTGAATTAATTGTTTTACAACTAATCAACTTGTGTAAGTGAATTAGCATGATGCATGGATGAGGAAAACAGAAAAATAACATCAATAGAACCAAATGGAAATAAGGTTTAACAAGTTTAGAAATTCATTTATTAATTTGGGAAATTTTGGTTAATTAAAGGTGTCACACAAGCATTTGTTGTTTTCACCAATTTTAATTATTCAAAATAGATAACAAAGTTTATATTTGAAAAGAAAACAAGATTTTAGTTGGAATACATGTTTCACTTGTTGAAAAAGGATTTCAAATAAATTATTTGGGAATTAACCAAATTTAAGCAAGAATTAAATGAATTTAATTCAAATGTGGATGTTAATTGAATTTTATTTGATCAAAACAGTAACCCAAGTTCATATTTGAAAAGTTTATGCTTTGATGGTTTGAAAACATATTTTATATGTCCCAAAAGAATTTGATTTGATCAAGTTATGAATTTAGCAATATTAAATGAATTAAACAAGGTTTAATTATTTAACCAATTTTAATTATTCAAAACAGAAAACAAAGTTTATATTTGGAAAGAGGGTTTAATTTTGCATGGAAAACATATTTCATTTGTGGAAATTGGATTTAAAATGAGCAAGTTATTATTTTGGCAATTTTAAATGCAATAAATAGGAAACAGTTGTTTTCAGCAATTTAAATTATTCAAAACAGCAAACAAAATTTATATTTGGAAAGTACATGAAAAGTTGATTGGAAAACATATTTAGTTTGTGAAATTTGGAATTTTTATGAGCAAGTTATGAATTTTGCAAATTTAAGTGAATTTGACAAGTTTTTAAGTTTTGCACCAATTTAAAATATTCAAAACAGTAAACAAATTTTATATTTGGATAGAACATTTAATTTGGTATTGAAAACATATAAAAAATGTTGAATTTGGAGTTAGGATGATTTATTTATGCAATTTACAAAATATAGGGCAAATCTGCCATTTTGATGAATCTAGGGACTTGGAAATTATTTTTACAGGGACTAGAATTAATTAGCAGGGATCTATGTGTGATTTGCAGAAATTCCAGTACCAAAACCTTGCAAAAATAAAAGATTGTTTTATTTGTGGGAGGTGGGATTTGATCCCCCCACCTCCTGATTCCTGCGCTGAGGAACCAACCAGTGTGCTGCTGCTTGAGTTTGTGTTAGACTAGGACTCGAGGGGGAGTATGAGGTGATGTTCCGCGGGGATTTTCTCTGAAACTGCAAACGAACAGGTACTGAACCTGTACCACGATAGGACCAGCGAGCGAGGGCATGGTGATCGCCGGAGGGCGCCGGGGGGGGCTGCGCGTGTGGGGTGCGGTTCAAGGAGAGGGAGGGGCGAGTGGGGGAGAGAGACCTCACCTCGGTGGGACCAGCGGGAGGAGGCGGACAGGGATCGGTGCAGGGAGCAGCAGGGCGCTGCAGCAGGGTCGTGGCCGACGTTGGAGGAGATGGCGCCGGCGGTGGGAGCCCTCCCGGCTCGAGCCGAGGGGGGGAGACGGTAGCCCGAGGCTCGACGTTTCCATTCCCGCGATCGGCCGTCCCCGGCGCCCACCCTTTCCCCGCCGCCAAGGAGCTTCCTCCTCCGGCCATGGAAGTTCAGAGGAGGGACAGAGAAGGTGGGGGAGACAGCAGAGGGAGAGATGGCGGCTGGGAGGAGGGCTAGCTAGGGTTGAGGGGCAGAGGGTCGTGTGGTGCTTGTTTTATGGTGGCAGATGAGCTTGTACGGCAGCACATCGGTGGGAGGAGGAGAGGATCACACGGTGGGGAGTTGGTTCGTACAGAGGAGATGACGTAAGGAGGAAGAAGGGGTTAGCTGGGCCTAGGTTGGTGGGCTTAAGTGAAAGATGGCTGGGCTGGCTTTCTCCCTCTCTCTCTTTGTTATTTTTTTTTTGTTTGTTTTACTTTTTTTTTTTGTAGCAAAAGCAAATGGAAACTTTGGATGGTTTTTAAGGTGGTAAAAATTTTGGAAAAATTAGATTAGGTTGGTTAGGTGATTAGAAACCATATTCCAAGATTTGATTTCAAAAAGTTGAGTTGTAATATGAGGTTTGTATTTGAATCCAAATAGAAACAATTTTCATTATTAAAAACACAATATTGAAACAACAATTTAAATAGGGTTACCCCTATGAATTAATGTGTTTAAGGATTACAATTTTGAGGTGAATTTTCATTGTTTCATTTAGGTACTGATTTGAAATACATTTGATTTGAAATTGGATTGAAATAGAATTAATGGATTGAAATAAAAGCACCATTTTATTAGGTTGATCCATATTGAAAAATATGACAACAAATGGGTTGTTTTTATTTGTTATTTTTATTCCAAAAGTTGTAACAGAACAAGTATGAAAACATTGTTTGAGTAAGGTTTGAATTTGAGTTGTGAAAACAGTGGAAAACAAATTGAATTTGAAAAGGGTTTGATTATTGGATGCATTTTTATAGAAATAAAACACTAGTTTTGAGATCACACTTTAATGGAAACATATGATTGTTTTATTTTGAAATATCATTTTGGAAATTGTAACATCACAAGGATGAAACAAAAGGTTTGAAATTTGGGTTGAAATTCAAATAGAAAACAACGGAAAACAAATGAAAACAGTTGGAAACAACTGAAAACAGAGGAAAACAAATGGAAAACAAACAAAACAGATGCAATCAACATGATGCCATGATGCAAAACATAAAATAACAGATAGCAAACATTCTAAAGGCTATTTTTCAGACTTGGGATGTTACACGCGCCGCCATCGACGAGCTCGTCAACGACCTAGATCCGCAATCGGGAGCGCAAAAGCCCACCGGCGGTGAGCCGGAGAAGACCACGGCTTCCGCGGCGGGCGGAGAAAACACTTCCGCCGCCGCGGACATAGCATCATCAAGCGCCGCGACAACCCCACCGTTTGCACCAACGACGGCGAGGGTCAAGATCCCTTCCCGTGGCGATGAGCGCTTCGCTACCGGAGCCAACAGCAGAACAGAATTTGTCGGCAATTGGAATCCGAGTAATACTTCTCCCGTTCTTCTTCGTCGGATGACAAAAGAAGGTTACATAGTTAAAGGCAAATGGCGGATCTCAAAAGATGAACCCGAGCCCCAGCCAAAAGTCGGAGAATGCGTCATCCTTACCTCTCACATCACGAGAGGTATGGGTTTTCCCCCTTCCGCCTTTTTTCTAGACGTCCTTAACTTATATGGCGTCCAACCACACAATATTTCTCCGAATTCCATCCTCTACTTAGCCAGTTTCCAAGCCCTTTTCGAAGGATATCTCGGGATGACACCTGACCTCGGTTTCTGGCAGTATTGTTTTGAGGTAAAGCATAATATCACACATGGCATATCGCCTATTTGCGGGACTATATCTTTTACCCTTAGAAAATTTAGGGAGGAATGGTATCCAAAAATAGAAATGCCGGAACCAGACCAATCTTGGCTAGGTTCTTTCTTTTATCATCAGGATATTCCATTCCCAGGCAGGACAACCGGGTTTCCTCCCTTTGTTAACTCTGCTGCTATTCCTCGCGAGAGTTGGACAACCACAGCAGTAGAAAATTTGCCAGAAAACTTGATGAAGATAAAGCGGCGCATCGCCAAACTTTCTTCCTCTCAACCTTCTTTGATTGGGAAGGATACCGTTATGTGCTGGTTCGGACGCCGCATCCAACCTCTCTCTTTTCGTTCCCGACTCCTTTGTGAATACCAAGGGCCAGAAGATAGTATGAGAGGAACAGATAAGGCCTTTACCAAAAAGGATTTTATAGGACGACTTCACCAACTGGTTGCCGCCAGTAGTCAGGTTGAGGAAAATCTGGCGATCTATCACGTGGAAAACCCGGTCCCTAAGGTATTTATCTTTCCTTGTTTCCGAGTTTTTCCTCAGATTATCTTCTCTCTCTGCTTTTTAACATACTATTAACTCCTTCCTAGCTTGATGAACTTGGAGAAAATGATCTTGCTTCCGATGCTGAGCTCAACAAATTGCATGCCGAGTTTCTCAACAATCGGAAGCGCAAAAGGCAACCAGCTATTAAAGAGGAATCTATTCCCAACCCGGACGATACCCGGATAAAAGAAGAACCATTCGACGAACTCGGATATATTCGTCCAGAAGCAAAGAAATTCTTTGCTCCTGCGCCTCTAATTCGCCCTTGGCCACAAAATGAGTTAGTTATTCGCAATGACATTGCTTTTTCACCTCGTCAAGTTATACACGATGGCCTTCATCACGTTGGGATTCTCTTTGCGGAATATGCCAAAGAATTCCACGAGGTTTTGACCGACTTGCGGGAAATGAGCCAGGTAATACTTCTAGCCCCCAAGCATTAAGTTGAAATATGAATTCTTCTTAATGTTTCTTCAAATGCCTGTTCAAACTTAAGCATCTGGCTTTCATTTCCATGTTATAGCATTCCGCAGACGCCATAAACTTAGAAGTTTTGAAGAAGCTTAGTCTCAAGAGCAAAGAAGTAAAAACCCTTCAATCTGTTATTGAGACGAAAAGCAATGAACTAGCGTCAACTCAACGGCAACTATCAAAAGCCACCGGTATTTTGTTTTGTACCATTTGTTTTCTCTGGAGAATGCTTGCTGAATTGTTTTGTAAACTCAAATTAATTTTTGCCCTCCAGCTGCTTTAAACAAAGCCAACAAATTAGCAGAAAACAATGTCCATTTTTCTCGGCTTCGTGAGGAAAACTCGAATCTCCGAAAGGAACTTCTGAAAGCTCAGGAAAACCTGGAAGCCAGTAATCTGGCCCTTGGGATTGCTCAATCCAAGGCTTCTTTACAAGCAGCGGAAGATAAATCTGTTATAAATGATTTGGAAAGTATGCTACTCCCGCGCATGAAAGAAAGCGACGAAATTGACAAGGCTCTTGGTAAGTTATTTTATTTTTACCAATGTCTTCCTGTCTTATCTCTTATATTTTTTCCCGTAACCTTTGCTTTTGTCAAAAAAGCAGGAAATTTTCCAGGAATTTCTCGGACTGAAAAGATCCGGGCCTTTGGGGAAGTGTGGAATTCAATCAGGAATGCAGGAATGCAGCTGATTAGTAAATTCCTTCCCACAAGTACTGTACAATTTTCGGAAGTCTACCGGCTTCCGGGTGCCATCACAGAGGTAGCAGAGTCGAGAGAATCTATCCTTCGCTCTGCCGCACGAGGCGGTGCACGCATGGCACTTGGCCTTATGCGTCTACATTACCCTAATGCTAGATCTTGGCGCGTAGCATCCAGTATCCCTCAAGGATATACAGAAGCGCAATGCAATGCAATTTTTGACGAAGTTAAAGGGCATGCTTCCAAGATTGCCTCTATGGTTAATATTTCCATTACTTATCCGGAAGAAGAAGTGCCCGCAGCCCCCGAGAATGATAGCAGTGATGAAGACTCGGATGCTTGAGGGAATACACTTAACCCGAATGATGGATGTGTATAGGAGCTTTTTTACAATGTAATTCATATTGTAATGCTTCTATGTCATTTGTCGGAACAAGAACTCCGCCTTTTGCAATTTCAAGCTTCCTGCAAAGTTCTTCCGGGTTTGACTGTTCCTTTATCTTCTAAGTAATCCGGCATCTGTGTTTTAACTACTCTAGTGTTTAAAAATGGCTCAATTAGCAATATGTATCGTCATGTCGAGTAACTGGGGACGAACCAAACAGTTTTTTAAAACTCAGAAACATGGATTATGCTAGAAGCATTTTTACTGACTAGTTTCAGTAACCCAACACATACACAATCAGATAAAATTTAGAGAAAACAAGGAACTGCTCTGAAACTTGGGCACGCAGGCACAATCTGAGTTTCCTTTAACCTTTAACAGGCCGAATCATTCAGCTTTTAAACACCGAGCACGCAGGCACAATTCGGGTCAACATTGAGTATTTGTATGATCATTGGGAAATAGATAAGGCGGAAGTATTTTGTACTTATAATGAATATGAATTCCGACAACTTTATTTCATGATCTCAAAGATGTTTACATAGAAATTGAACTAAGTATAGAAGGGACGTAATTGCTGGATACTCCAAGGCCTCTTTGTCTCTCCTAGTTCATCATCTATTTTTCTCTTTCTTTTGCGATTCGGCTTCTCGGGATCGTCTTCCGTATCTCGAATGTCAACAAGATAGTATGATCCATTCTTCATGGCTTTACTGATGACAAATGGTCCTTCCCATATGGGGGCCAATTTGTGCTTCCTTTGCTGCACCAACCTCAGCACTAAGTCACCTTCTTTAAAAGAACGATGCCTGATTTTCCGACTGTGATAACGTCGTAAACCTTGCCGGTAGATGGCGGATCTTTGAAGCACAAGTTCTCGTTCCTCTTCTAGGAGATCGACGGCGTCTTGTCGTGCTTCCTCGGCATCCGAGTCGTCAAAATTCTGCACTCTCGGGCTATCATGGATCATGTCCGTTGGAAGAATAGCTTCCGCACCATAAACCAGGAAAAACGGGGTTTGTTCGGTTGACCTATTTGGCGTCGTTCGAATACTCCACAACACGGAAGGTAGCTCTTCTACCCATGCTCCAGCTGCTCTATGGAGAGGAGATTCGAGTCTTGGGCGTATTCCTTGCAGGATTGAACTGTTCATTCTTTCAACATGTCCATTAGATTGCGGGTGCGCCACAAATGCAAGATCTAAGCGGATTCCCGTTTGTTGGCAGTATTTTGCCAACTCTCCAATGGAGAAATTTGTCCCGTTATCAGTTATTATGCTGTGTGGGACGCCATACCTCATTACTAAATCAATAATGAAATTTCTGGCAGTTGCGCCATCCAGCTTTTTGATGGGTTTAGCCTCCACCCATTTTGTGTACTTATCTACCGCTACGAGTAGATGCGTAAGTCCACCTCTTGCAGTTTTGAACGGTCCCATCATATCTAGCCCCCAGACCGCAAATGGCCATGTGATAGGGATAGTTTTAAGTGCTTGGCGTAATATTGACATCCTTCGCACGTATTCACTATGCGCTCGGCGTCTGTCTTGGCTGTTAGCCAGAAAAACCCCGCCCGGAATGCTTTTTTGACTATGCTTTTTGATTGAGCATGATGTCCGCAATCGCCGGCATGAATTTCTTCCAGTATTTCTCTTCCTTCTTCTGGTGAAATACACCGTTGAAATATTCCGGAAGTACTGCGTTTATACAAATGGTCATTGATCACCACGTATCCTTTGCACTGACGCTGTATTTGCCTTTGCAGTACTTCGTCTGCTCCTTCCGGGTACTTCTGATTGACTAAGAAGTTTAAGTATGTAATTGTCCAATCCGGTTTAACGAGCATGACCTCAATTGTTTCAGATGCCAGAGGGTAATCAACGTCTCCACCCTTTATGGATGGTTCATGCAAATGCTGGACGAATACTCCTGGTGGTAAAGTTTTTATTCTCTCTGATCCCATGCGGGCTAACGCATCCGCGTTCCAATTTTCCTCCCTTTTTATGTGAAGGACTTCGAACCCGAAGAAACAGATGGCGAACTCATCCACCGTCCTCCGATATTCGGCCATTATAGGGCTTTTCGCGTCCCAGGTTTGGTTGAGCTGATGCTGTACCAAATCCGAGTCTCCATAGCACAAGATGCGTTTTACCCCTATTTCTTTTGCAATATGCAAGCCATGAAGTAGAGCTTCGTATTCTGCCACATTATTACTGGCGTTGAAGTGTATTTGTAATACATACTCCATTGTGTCTCCCTTGGGAGATTTTAGAACTACGCCGGCCCCAGCTCCTTCCTTCATCTTGGATCCGTCAAAGTGCATGATCCAGTACTCGGATTCTGGCATCGGTGTATTTTCCATTGCCTCTGTCCAGTCGGCGACGAAATCTGCCAAAACTTGGGATTTTATTGCCGTCCTTGGCTGGTACTTAATGTCGAAGGCTGCCAACTCGATGCCCCATTTGGCTACTCGGCCGGTTGCCTCCGCATTGTTTATAATATCCCCTAGTGGCGCTTTACATACCACTGTTATGGAATGCCCTTGGAAGTAATGGCGCAGTTTTCTGGATGCAAAAAATACGCCATATGCCAGTTTCTGGTAGTGCGGGTATCTTTGTTTGGATTCGGAGAAAACTTCACTTATGTAATATACCGGATGTTGATCTGGTATGCTTTGCTCTTCCTTTGTCCGTTACACAACGATTACCGCGCTAATAACCCGACTTGTAGCCGTAAGGTATAGTAACATGGGTTCTTCGTCTTTTGGAGATGCCAAGATGGGAGCGTTCATCAAGGTTTCCTTCAACTGAGCCAACGCTGCATCAGCTTCTTCTGTCCATTCGAACTTGTCGGATTTCTTCAACAGTTTGTAGAGTGGTAAGGCTTTATCCCCCAGCCGACAAATAAATCTGCTGACGGCTGCAGCGGAACCCGTCAATCTTTGGACATCTTTTACACATGTAGGCTTTGAGATATTCAAGATTGTCTTGATCTTTTCCGGGTTAACTTCTATTCCTCTGTGGGAAACAATGAAACCCAGAAGTTTTCCTGAGGGAACCCCGAATACGCACTTAGATGGATTCAACTTCATCTTGTAAGTGCGCAAGTTTTCGAAAGTTTTTCGCAAATCCTCAAGGAGTGTATCTTTTTCCTTGGTTACGGCAGCAATATCGTCCACGTAAACATGGACGTTTCTGCCAATTTGACTATGCAAACAGCGTTGCATGCAACGCTGGTAGGTTGCACCTGCGTTCTTCAGGCCAAAAGGCATGGTTACGTAATAGTATGTCCCATACGGGGTTATAAAAGAAGTCTTGATTTGATCTTCCTTTTTCATGCGTATTTGGTGATACCCGGAGTATGCATCCAAAAAGCATAAAAGCTCAGAGCCTGCAGTGGCGTCTATTATTTGATCGATTCGCGGTAACGCAAACCTATCTTTCGGACACAACTTGTTCAATCCTGTGTAATCTATACACATTCTAAGAGCAGTGGTGTCTTTCTTCGGCACTAATACCGGATTTGCGGACCAATCAGTATGGATTACTTCCTTGATAAAATCCGCTGCTAAAAGCCGGATAATTTCCTTGCCAATAGCCTTCCGTCTTCTTCCGTCAAATCGACGGAGACCTTGTTTGACGGGTTTTGATCCGGGAATAACCTTGAGTTGGTGCTCAGCAAGTTCCCTGGGTACGCCTGGCATGTCAGCTGGACACCAGGCAAAAATATCCCAGTTCTCACGGAGGAACTTGATGAGCTCGCCTTCCTATTTGTCGGTCATCCCAGTCCCTACGACGACAAATTTTGTCGGATCTTTGGGATCTAGGATTACCTGTCTTGTATTCTCGGATGCCTTGAAGCATTCTGTTGGCTTCCGAGTTTCTTTTCCTGCCGGCATTTCTTTCGGCGATACCTCCTTGGCTAATTCCTTCAGTTCCTCCTTTGCTATAACTCTCTGAGCGCAAAGGGCGTTTTCTTTCTCCAACTCGTTTGCCAGCTTGAAATCACCGGCAATGGTGATTACTCCTCCTTTGGGTCCTGGCATCTTCAGCTTGTTGTAGATATAGCAAGATCTTGCCATAAATTTGGCGAAAGCCGGTCGTCCGAGTATTGCGTGATACACGCTTTCGAACGGCACTATTTCGAAGGATACTTTTTCCTGCCGGAAGTGATCTTTATCTCCGAAGGTGACATCTAGGGAAATTTCTCCTAGGGATCGTGCTTGCCTGCCAGGAACAATGCCGTGGAAGCGTATATTGCTGTAGTTGAGCTGGGACTCGGATATCTTCAAGTGCTTCAGTGTATCCAGGTACATTATATTGAGGCTGGATCCTCTGTTCATCAGCACTCTTCTTAGCCTAGTGTTTTGAACAATAGGGCTTACAACAAGAGCTTGTGTGCCGGGTTCAGGGATATTTCCGGGATGATCTGACTGATCCCAGATTATCGGTGTGTTGGAGTACTTCAAGAATTTTGGGGTTGCAGGGACAACCGCGTTTATTTCTCGAAGTGTTCTTTTGGCCACCTTTGCTGACGGGGTTGCTAGGAAAGTTAACATTGCTTCTCCGTCAACTCTCGGAAATTTGGGTTCGCCTTTTCGCTGCTGTTCCTGGATTTTGTCATCAGTGTCCGATTCACTGTCTTCTTTTTCAGCTTCTGGCTTTTGTTTGGCAGGTTTCCTCTTGGAACCCTTCCCTTTATTTCCGGATCCTGCATTGCCTTTCATATGCTTGTTTAGCCGGCATTGCGCGTTTGTGTGGGTTGGTTTCCCAAACTGAGAGTGGTGGACGCAGGGTTCCGACTTAATTCTCTCCCATTCTCCGGGAGTGTAATTGATTGGATCTGGACTGCGGCCTTTCCACTTGTTCACCTTTTCTCCTCCAAAGGCTATGTTGACCTCCTTGGGCTTTGTTGTTGACTCCGGGGTTCCTTTTTTATCAGAACGAGGGGTTTTCTTGGCCAGTATCAGTGACTCAATATTGCCTCCTCTTGCTCTGATATCATCTTCGGCTGCAGCATGCTCGTTAGCGGTTGTAAGCATAGATCCGAGATCTTTGTGCTTTTTAGAACCAACCATGAACGGCACAAGTCCGGGTTTTAGGCCATTGACGAAAGCATGCATTGCTTGTACGTCAGTTACTCCAGAGCAACTATTCTTCATTGCAGTCCATCTGGAGATGAAATCCACGTATGGTTCGTCTTCAAATTGGGTGCAACGGTTCAGCTGGTTGATGCTATTTGGGCGTTTGTATGTTCCCCGAAAATGCTGAGTAAATACTCTCGCCATATCATCCCAACTGTCGACAGTTCTTGATGGTAAACCATTGATCCAATCTCTGGCTCCGTCTAACAACATTAGGGGAAGAAACTTAACAGCTTCCAGGTCTGTCCCGTTGTTGATTTGGACGACTGTGTAATAATCTGAGAGCCAGGTATCCGGGTTTGTACTGCCGGTATACTTTTGGTAGGTTGGACCAACTTTGGCGAAGCCAGAATGCAGGGTTATCCTTCGGATCCTGTCAGTAAAACACTTAGGACCAAAGTATAGATCATCCTTTTCTGCTCTATCAATATGTGCAGAATATCTCCCGGCTGAATGGACAGAAGGGGATCTGCTCCTTTCTTTTCCATTGTTGCGCGGACGCGCTTTTCCGAGGTTATCTCTATCTCTTCCGTTGTCACGCCCCCTGGGATTAGGTGGAGTCCTGCTCCTGTACCTTTCCTTATCTTTAGGCGGTGTCCGAGATCTTTCACGTCTGTGAGGTGTATCGTATCTTCCAGCTTTTTCAGCTGGGTTTCTCGGAGGTGGCATTATTTTGCCGTCATTCCGGTGTTTGTCTTCCCGATCGTGTGGTTTATATCCATCTTTCGGGAGATGAGGTCCGGTTCTAGACGCTGCGTCCCGGTTGTCGGGGTTTTTCTTGTTTTTTCTCGGATCCTCTTTTTTATCCGAATCTCCGGGTTCTTCCGGTCCAGGTGCTCCAGCAGCACAAGTAACTGTTTTGCAAAGGGCGGAATTATCATGCAGCCTCCCTGATCGCTCTTGGCCTCGCTGTTGCTGCTGTAATGCTTTTCCTAGGAAAGCATACACCCCTTGGAGTTTTTCCCCGTTGGAATACAGATCGTTGTTTAGGATGGCGAACGCTGCTTCCGCGTTTTCCGCTGCGGTTTTGTATATTGGTTCGCCCTTGGCATCTTTGCCGTTTAACTGCTTTTGCCAAGATGGGTTATAAAATCTTTCTTTTGGCGGCAGTTCTTCCGGTTTTGCGATTCCGGGTAACCTAGTAGGTTTTAAGGCAGATCTATGCTTTCTCTCGTACTCCTCTATTTCTTCCTTCATGACTTTTATGTCATTATGGGTTTGTTGGAGATGTTGCCGAGATCTAAGCAGATGTTGCTGTTGCCGTTGGAAAGCTTGTCTCCTGGCTTCCAGCATCTCAGGGGGTTCATCTGGTCCCACTGGTGTTTGTAATAGTTCTTGCTCTTCCAGTTCTGTCATTGGCGGAGCAGTGATTTCCTTAGATTTCTTTTCTGCGGGCTTTGTGCCACTAATATCTCCAACTTCCAGGTTTTCATCAGCGAGATCAGCTGACTTTTTCTTCCGGAGTTTGTACTGGAGTTTTTTAGAAGCACGGTGCTTTTTCTTGGAAGAAGGAGGTTTTTTGATAGGTTCATCTTCTGTCATCTCCTTGACATTAGGGAATATCGGAGAAGTTTCTCCGTCTTCTCTCTCTTCCACTGGCGGAGGGGTTTTAGGGCTTTCCTGGCTGTCGGCACCCGTTGTATCAGCTGGTTTTGCCATTAGCACTTCATGGAATCCCTCTTGAAAGGACTTAACTTTTCTTACGAAGGCATCCTCGTCTTCGTCTTCGGAGTCGAAGTTATCCGATCCGGTTTCCGACTCCAATCTCGCCTCAATGGCGGCAAGCACGGACTCTGCTTCCGAGTTCATCGTCTGGTTGACGGATGTCGGATCTTCCGTCTCTGTGACGGGTATTGGTTCTTCCGTCTCTATGACGGGTAGGTTGTTATCTGCCTCTTGCACGGGATTTCCGTCATCCGTGTTTTCAGCGATTTCGGATTGCACCATGCCGATAAAGTGCGTATCACTGTTTTGTCGGCGATCTGAGCAGAATCCGGCATCATAGTCGTCTTCGACTGGGTATAGGGCGGGTGGGATAAATTTGCTTCCACCGCAAAACCCCATTGCCTCTGCAGTTAGTCCGATAAAGATGTTAGCAGATCCAATCGGTAACACGCAGGCACTTACCAGGTGGTTTTGCGCCGGTATGTAGGATCCGTTGTCGAGGAAGCGCCCGACGTCGTCGTCGAATTCCAAGCTTCCGACAGTGATCGATCTTCCAATTCCGCCGAGTATCCCAGATCGGAATTTCACGCCTGGCGTCGTTTGCCCCACGGTGGGCGCCAACTGTCGAGACATCGTAGTAGTTTTCATAGACTGGGGTGCCATGAGACTACGGTAGAGACGTGGGGTAACGGGATAGCGTAGTAACACAAAACACGGGATTTACCCAGGTTCGGTACGTCGCGACAGTACAGCGTACCTACTCCTGCACTTCTCACTATTTGGGACTAAAGCCCGTATAACAGGGTTACAGTGTGAGGGAATAGATCTAGCTACTCGACGAGGATGAACTTCTCGGCGAGTTGCGCAGAGCTTTAGCTTGTGAAACTTGAACCTAGAACCTATCTAATCTATCTCCCGTCCGGCTTTATATAATAGCCGGATTAGGGCTTAGAGAACAAGAAACCTAGAAGACTACGTTTAACTTGTAACTTGGAAAGTAAGGAATCCGTCTTCTCCTCCAAGCCAGAACACGTGGGCCGTGATCCGGGTTCTTCTAGAATCCGGCTTCTGCGCGTCGGACTACTGGGCCGCCCAATGGACCTAAGCCCATTACCATGTAGGCCACCCTGGTAGTCCGGCTCTTTTGTCTACCATCTTCTATACCCCTATCCAGTATATATCCGACATGAAGATAAGGACTCGGAGCTGGCCTCCGTTCAGCAAAAGCTGGATCAATCAGCAGGTAATTTTTATCACTACTTTCATTTTGGATTTTTTCTAAGTATTTTTCCGAGTTTTTAACTCTTCATTTTACTTGCTTTTCGGCTTCTTTGGCGAAAGCCAAGCAAATTGCTGAAGATGCCAGCAATGCCGAAAACCTCCGGAAGGAAAACCTGGATCTTCACGAGCTCACTATGAAGCTCAAGAAGGAACTAGAGGGCAGCCAACTAGCTATCGGCATTGTCGAGTCCAAGGCCTCCAACCAGGTTGAGAAGGACAAGGCCACCAATAGGGACTTGGAGAATGCCCTGAACCGGCGCGTGGAGGAAGGCACGAAGATGGATCGGATTCTCGGTAATTTTTTTTAACTTTTACCGGATATTTCCTTTTTCCCTTCTTCTATTTTTCCTAACTTTGTTTTGTTGATTGAACAGAAGGTAGCCCCCAACTTGCCCGGATCGAAAGAATCCGGGCTTTCGAGAAGGTCTTCACCGTGCTTAAAGCTGCAGGGATGTTACTTATTAATAAGTACATTTCCGACAAAGCAGGAGAGTTCTCGGAAGTCAGCAAGCTTCCAGTGGCGATCATCGAGGTGGCGAACCGTAAGGAGTATTGGTTTCGCTCTGCAGCTTGCGGTGGTGCGCGCATGGCCCTTGGGCTCATGCGTATGCATTATACCACCTCCAAGTCTTGGCGCTTGTCATCAGGTATCCCTCAAGGATACACGGACGCTCAGCGGGCCAACATCTTTTGTGGTGACCCAACACACCACTTCATGTGTAGTGCGCAAGTCGGTGACATAATACTCACAGAAGGACTTATCCGTGAATAATACATCTCTCAGAGTGGTACAACAGAAACACATCGGGTCCAAGCAAAGCTATAGGATACAAACTTCATTACAAAATCTTGAGAACCTCTTTGATGAGTCAAGAAGATCTCCTGCAAATGAAACATCAGAAGAAGCAATTTGAAGATCCAAGCTGGAGAATAACTCAAGCTCAGAACTAATCTACTACGGCTGATGTCAGCCCTAATCTATGGCTTGTAACAGCTAAGTCCGAGAATGTTCTCCACCTGCACCTTTATAGCCTCTCCTCCTCCAACCTTGTTGATGACGATGCTTTACTTGCTAAGTAAGAGATGACTCCACCTAGCTTCATGAGGTAGCGATGGCTTCACGATGACGACTTCCATCAGGCTTCAACTCTAAGCAGGGGGTCAAACGGGAACGAATGAGTAACGAGCGTTACTCAGCAAGTTCATGATATATAATGGGTGGTTTGATGCACTAACTACAGCTTTAGACTCGAAAGAGTCATAAGATAATGCAAGATTTTTGTAAATCTTTCTTCAAGAGGTTGTTTTTAATTCTGAAAACTATGCCCGCCGGATCTTCACGGGACTAGAACTTCATGGAGTTGCCTTTCCTGCGTCGTTCGCAGCTCCTTCCCGGGACAGGATGATATGGAGTTGGACTCCTAGATTGGCCCGATCTTCACGAATCGACGAAGAACGAACAAAGAACAGTACGAACACGAGATGGGGAATCGAGGGGCAACGTGGGAACGCGGGGCAACACACAAATCGGGATAAATCGCAAGAACCGAAAGATCCAACTTCCCGTCAACTAAGCCCCGAGGGCCGCCTAGGGAACAATCGATCCAACTGAACTCACCTTGATACAAACCGTCTCACACCCGTAGCCGGTACCACTACGCCAATAGAACCTCAAGATAACGAGAGGAAGATTGGACAACTCTTGACTGAAACCCGATAGGGAGAGGACAAGTAGTTGGGATGTGCCTTGATACGATCCTCGACGAAGTCGGAGGAGTAGCCTTGATACGGTCCTCGGTACACACAGGAGGAGTAGTTCCTCAAAGAGGGATACAAGAGAGCTGAGCTCCAAATGTTCTAAATTCAACTCTAAAAACCTAGATCTAGCTCGGGGTCGTCCTTATATAGCTGGGGGTCGAAGCAGGTGAAAACGGGGTCGAAAAGGCGTCATTTGCGTGCATTTCGGGTCCACGCCGGCCTGGCCGGCCATGGGGCCGGGGTGGAGGCAGCAGGGCTTCCCAGGCCCACGCCGGTCTGGGGCCGGCCTGGAGCCCGGCCTGGGGCCAGGGTGGGCGCAGGGGCCGGCCTGGAGGAGGTGGCCGACCTGGGGCCGGGGTGGGGAGGAGGGAGGCCGGCCTGTAGGCCGGCCGGCTCTTGAGGGGCTCTGGCCTAGGGGGAGGGGGAGGCCGGCCTGGGGCCGAGGTGGAGGCCGGCCCCCTCTATGTGGTGCCCGGCCTGGAGGTGGGGGAGGCCGGCCTGGCCAGCTCCCGAGGCCGGGGGGGCCTCCTTTCCCCCTATCTTCTCTGTCCGGACTCCGATTGCGATGCCGTTTCTTCCGTCCTCCTTCGTATCTTCTTGCGCATCGTTTTGGGTGCTTTCCGGGGCCTCCGTGGTGGGTTTGAACCTGAGCATGCAAAGTGTGGAACCATGAGGTAGCGCACCATTCTCCACGTGACCGAAAGTATAGAGCGAGAGGAGCGAGTTCACCTTATCCTGGATGCCCTTTGCACGTGATCTTGTCATCGGTGCACTTGGTGGAGTTGGGTGGGCTACATCATCTCCCCCCCTTGAAAAAGTGTCGACCTCGACTCGGCGTCGTCTTCATCACTTGGGTATCCATGGAAGGGAGAGAGGTCCTTGACATTGAAGGAGTTGTGGACTAGGTACTTGGATTGCGGTAAGTCGAGCTTGTAGGCGTTGTTGTTGATGCGTTTGATGACCTTGAAGGGGTCGTCGCCTCTTGTCTTGAGCTTGGAGTTGCGCTCTTCGGGGAAACGGTCCTTGCGCAAGTGTAGCCACACGAGGTCACCTTCTTGGAACACCATGGGTTTCTTGTTCTTGTTCATGATAGAGGCTCGGTGCTCGGAATGCTTCTCAAGCGTAGCTCTTGTGGAGTCGTGTAGCTTCTTGATGTAGTCGGTGCACTTGTCGATGTCCATGTTTGCTCGCTCGCGTAGAGGCAAAGGGAGTATGTCGAGGGCGGTGTTGGGGTTGAAGCCGTAGATGATCTCGAAGGGACTCTTCTTGGTAGCTTGATGGAGAGCACGGTTGTAGGCGAACTCGGCGTGTGGGATGCATTCCTCCCAATTCTTCAAGTTGGGCTTGATCAATGCTCGAAGTAGTGAAGAGAGTGTGCGGTTGAAGACCTCGGTTTGTCCATCCGTTTGTGGGTGATAGGCGGTGGAGAAGAGTAGCTTGATGCCGAGCTTGGCCATCAATGTCTTCCAAAAATAGGAGGTGAACTTGACGTCGCGGTCCGAGACAATGGAAGTAGGTACACCATGTAAACGCACAATTTCCCTGAAAAACAAAGTAGCAACATGTGAAGCATCGTCGCTTCGGTTGCAAGGAATGAAATGTGCCATCTTAGAGAAACGATCCACAACTACAAAGATTGAATCCATGTTGGTTTTAGTTCGTGGGAGGCCTAACACAAAATCCATGCTAATATCACTCCAAGGTGCATGTGGGATAGGTAATGGCATGTAAAGACCATGGGGTTTGGAAGTGGACTTAGCTCGGAGGCATGTATACCATTTCTTTACGTGTCTCTCAACTTGATGCTTCATCTTGGGCCAATAGTAGTTGGTGGAGAGCATGGCATAGGTCTTGTCGCGTCCAAAGTGTCCCATGAGACCTCCTTCATGTGATTCCTTCAATAACAACAAACAAAGAGAGGACTCGGGGATACACAATTTGTTAGCCTTAAACAAGAAAACTTTGTGAAGATAGTAATCATCGAAACCTCGGTTAGGCAAGCATTTCTCAAAGATAGGACCAAAGAAAGTATCGGAAGCATATAAGTCTTTGATCTCATCCAAACCAATCACATTGATGTCAAGACGTGTAAGAAGGCACTCTTTTCTAGACAAGGCATCGGCTACCACATTCTCTTTACCTTTCTTGTACTTAATGACATAAGGAAAAGATTAATTGAATTCTACCCACTTAGCATGCCTCTTGTTCAAATTGGTTTGGATTTTCAAGTATTTCAATGATTCGTGATCGGAATGAATGACAAATTCTTTCGGCCAAAGGTAGTGTTGCCAAACTTCTAGCACTCTAACCAAAGAAAAAAAGTTCCTTATCATAGATTGGGTAATTTAGTTTAGCGCCATCTAGTTTTTCACTATGGTAAGCAACGGGGCGTCCGTTTTGCATGAGAACGCCACCAATGCCTATACCACTAGCATCACATTCAATCTCAAAAGTTTTCTCAAAATCCGGTAAGACAAGCAAAGGAGCTTCGGTTGAGCATCTCTTAAGTGTGTCGAAAGCTTTTTGTTGCGCATTGCCCCAAACAAAAGGTACATTCTTTTTGGTAAGTTCATTCAAAGGGCAAGCAATAGTTGAAAAATCTTTGACAAAGCGGCGATAGAAACCGGCAAGGCCATGAAAGCGCCTTATCTCACCCACAGAGGTAGGGTTGGGCCAATTCCTAATTGCCTCAATCTTCTTGTTATCTACTTGAATACCATTGGAAGAGATCACAAAACCCAAGAAAACAAGCTTGTTGGTGCAAAAATTGCATTTGGAAAGATTGGCGAAAAGTTTTGCGTTGCGAAGAGCCAACAATACTTGTGAAACATGATCAAGGTGATCTTCCAAAGATTTGCTATAAATGAGAATGTCGTCGAAGTAAACCACAACAAATTTGCCAATGAAAGGACGCAAAACTTCATTCATGAGGCGCATGAAGGTAGATGGGGCATTCGAAAGACCAAAGGGCATAACAATCCATTCATACAAACCAAGTTTTGTTTTTAAAGCCGTTTTCCATTCATCGCCTATACTCATACGAATTTGATGGTAACCACTTTTAAGATCAATTTTGGAAAAGATAGTAGCACCTCTCAATTCATCAAGCATGTCATCGAGCCTAGGAATAGGATGTCTATATCTAACAGTGATAGCATTGATAGGGCGACAATCCATACACATGCGGGAAGTAGAATCTTGCTTTGGAACAAGGATAACCAGCACAGCACAAGGGCTAAGAGATTCGCGAATGAAACCTTTTTCGAGTAGTTCTTGGATTTGGCGCTCAATCTCCTTAGTCTCCTCGGGATTGGTGCGGTAAGGAGCGCGGTTTGGAAGGGGCGCGCCCGGAATGAGGTCAATGCGGTGCTCGATTCCTCGTAGGGGAGGAAGGCCCGGAGGGAGCTCATCGGGAAAGACGTCTTCAAATTCCTGCAACAAAGGCAACAAAGATGGAGGAAAATTTGTCATGTCATTAGTTTCAAGTGCTTCCCCTTTGCACAATAGGACAAAGTGAAGTATGGTTGGGTCATCTCATAGCTCTCGCATCTCTCTTTTGGTGGCAAGTAAGGCAAATCCTTTGGGAACACTCGGAGTTTTTCCACTCACATTTGGCTTGTGGCTCTCACTCTCTTTTAGGTGGATCACTCTCTCACCACTCATCTCACGAGACTTGAGCTCTTCTTGTTTACGTGCAAGAGTTTTGGCGTTGTAGGCGATCACTTGGCTAGGCGACATGGGACGAAGCACAAATGTCTTGTTATTCCACTTGAAGCTATAGTTATTTGTACGCCCATCATGGATAGCACTCTTGTCGTATTGCCAAGGTCGACCAAGAAGAAGATGACACACGGTCATAGGAACCACGTCACAATCTACCGTGTCTTCATAGGGACCAATCTTGAAATTCACGGAGACCATGTGTTGAATCTTGAAGGTGCCGGAGTCACTAAGCCATTGGACATGGTATTGATGAGGATGTTTCTTGTAAGGTAATTTGAGTTTGTCGCAAAGCTCTTTGCTAGCCAAGTTGTGGCAACTTCCACCATCGATGATGACCTTGATTGACTTGCCATCAATATCAGCTCTAGTTTGAAAGAGATTGCACCGTTTATCATGCTCATCTTGAGGGGAAGTAGTGAGGACTCTTGTTACCACTAGCGATGGATTCTTGTCCTCATCGCAATACACACTTTCTTCATCATCGTTGGGCACGTCCAAAGAGTTGAGAGCAACTTGATGCAAGGCAAAGTATTCGCCTTCGCTCATAGAATCACGTTCACCGTCTTGGTTGACAATCATCATCATCTTGTTGGAACATTCAAAGGACTTGTGTCCACTACCACCACACTTGAAGCAAGTAATAGTGCTTGACTTGACTTGAGGAGCACTTGAGGATGAGGTGGGAGGCACTTGCTTATTGAATGGTTGGGAAGACTTGTTGGGAGCACTAGAGGCTCGAGTGTTGCTCTTGGTGGTAGTTGGAGGAGGAACTTGTGTCATTGGAGATGAGGATGATGGTCTTGAGTTGAAGAAAGCCTTTTTATTGTTATACTTGAGATCTTCCGCAATTTGGCGTTCCGCCTTGAGATCTTGGTGGACAAGGGCCACAATGTTATCATACGGTTGATACTCGACAATCTTCCTTATAGGATAGTTGAGGCCATTGAGGAAGCGGACCATTGTTTGCTCTTGAGATTCTATCACATGAGCTCGAATCAAGGATGTCTCCATTTCCTTGTAATACTCATCAACGGACTTCACACCTTGACGAAGTTCTTGGAGCTTCTTGAATAGGTCACACTTGTAGTGTGGAGGAACGAATCGAGCGTGCATGAATTGCTTCATCTCATTCCAAGTGGCAATAGGAGCAATGCGATTGCGGACTCGTTCGGCTTGTAGACGATCCCACCATAAGAGTGCATAGCCCTCGAATTCCAAAGATGCTAGAGCAACCATCTTCTTGTCGGTGAAGTTGTGAATGCCGAAGATCTTGTCAACTTTGAGAGTCCAAGCAAGATATTCTTCGGGATCATTCTCACCATTGAACTTGGGGACATTGAAACGAAGAGCACTCATGTTGTTTTCCTCTTGTGGACGATGGGGACGCTCATGTTGGCGCTCATGGGGGTCTTCATCATAAATGGGAGGTGAATCATCATAGGGGTCATCCTCATTGTCTTGGCGGTGGCGATCATGATGGGGAGGATGACGCCGGTGGTCATTAGGTGGTGGTTGTTGGTGGCGACGGAGCCTAGCTTCACGACGTTCACTATCATCATGGCCATTGTGTTGTTGTCGAGGACGTTCTTGTTCTTGGCGAGGGTGTTGCGGAAGCACTTGTTCATCTCGAGGGTGTTGATGATGATCATGTTCTTGGCGGTCATTGTTGTTGGGACGCTCCTGGCGCCTAGGTGGCCTTCGATGTTGACGAGCATCTTCCATGAAATCATTGTGGCCATAGTCTTAAGCGTGGCCTTGTGGAGGTGGAGGATGATGGTGTTGTCGAAGGTCCGGGCGTTGCGGTTGTTGAAGAGGGTCACCACGGCCTTGGCGATGTCGAGGTGGTGGTGATGGCGAGCTATCCTCATACCAATTTCGTCGCGGAGGTTGTTGAGGTTGTGGATGAGGTGGTGGTTGTTGTTGAGGTTGTCCACCCTCCTCCACGTTGTGGCGATCATGGCGACGAGGTTGGTGAAGATCTTGATTGTGGTGGCTTGAGCGACGAGACCTTGAGGACGATGATGAATGACGACGATTGGCAAGGTTAGCCAAGTTGATGTTGATGCGCGTTATTTGATCATTCAATCGAGCCTCTTGCTCGAGGAGTCGACGCTCATAGCGTTGCAACCCGTCCTTGACGAGTTCACGGAGTTGAAAGTGGTCATTGTGGGTGACGAAGTTGGCGTAAGCATTATCGTTGTAGAATGGATTGCCTTCGTCTTCCGAGCTCGGACTTGTGAATACTCCTTCCCTAGCCATCTCAAAAACACACACAAGGGTGATATTGAAGAAATGGATGCCTCACTTACCCAACGTTACCTTTCTTGGTCGTATTGAGGCTAGTGGACGAGCCTAGGTGTAGGGCGGTATGTCAAGAGCGAATCCAAAAAGATCGAAATAAACCGCAAACGACAACACACACACTTTATATGGAAGACAAATAGGTTAGGAAAGTGGCGAGGAAAAATCGACAAAACCGAAGAAAAGTTTGTTGTCAATCGTGGAAAAGATTCAAAGGAAAGTTAGCACAAAAACCAAACCTATAGGATGGAAATATAGTAGAACACACACACACAAAGGAAAAATGGGGTTAGTGCAACCAATGGACGAGCGAAGAACGAAATGGACCTAACGTAGACTAATGCTCAATGCCACACTAACTCAAGGAGGACGCTAGCTCAAACCGCAAATTTGAAAAGGCAACAAGATTCGCACCGTGGCAATCGGTCACTCTTTCTCTATTGCGACGCAATGCTACACGTTCCTACAATGGAAAGCAATTGGCACCGATCCTTTTGCTTCTTTTTCTATTTTCTCTTTCTCTCTCTTTTTTTCCTCTTTTTGTTGGATTCCAAAGTGCCAATGCCTACTCGTAGCTAATCTCTCACAAGCGCTAACCTCGCACTCTCGATGCCACAAATGCGATGCCAAGCAGTGTAAAAAGAACTAGTCCGAATAGGTAAGTAACACAATGGGGTGGGGTGGTTCAAGCGGAAGCAAGTTATACCTCTCTTATTGATGATCACAGACTTGCGGCCGTGGGGGAGTCGATGTCGTGGCGATCCGTTGATGTGGAAGCGTAGGTGATGTCGTGGGCGTCGCGTAGCACTTTGTTGCACTCAATTCGGATAAAAAACGACAAAGAAAAACAAGTTTCAAAATCTGTCCGGAAATCGAAGAGGTGAGACTTTCTAAGATTTTGGCTCAAATTCGAAATTCCTTCAAAATCAAGAAAAAATTTGGGCGAATTTGGGAAAAGTGGCTGAATGGAAAGATGGGGAATGGTATTTGGCAACAAATCTGTGAAGCAAAACCACGAAAAACTCAACGAATCAACAGATCGGTCGAAATCCCTTTGTGGCTATTTTTATGAAATTTTCGAATTTATGGTGGATAGAAGAAAAATTGGTGGTAGGGGAGGGTATGGGGTGTCGGATTCGTGTCAATCTAGCTCTGGATACCAGATGATATGGAGTTGGACTCCTAGATTGGCCCGATCTTCACGAATCGACGAAGAACGAAGGAAGAACACGAAGAACGGTACGAACACGAGATGGGGAATCGAGGGGGGACGTGGGGGAACGCGGGGCAACACACAAATCGGGATAAATCGCAAGAACCGAAAGATCCAACTTCCCGTCAACTAAGCCCCGAGGGCCGCCTACGGAACAATCGATCCAACTGAACTCACCTTGATACAAACCATCTCACACCCGTAGCCGGTACCACTACGCCAATAGAACCTCAAGATAACGAGAGGAAGATTGGACAACTCTTGACTGAAACCCGATAGGGAGAGCACAAGTAGTTGGGATGTGCCTTGATACGATCCTCGACGAAGTCGGAGGAGTAGCCTTGATACGGTCCTCGGTACACACCGGAGGAGTAGTTCCTCAAAGAGGGATACAAGAGAGCTGAGCTCCAAATGTTCTAAATTCAACTCTAAAAACCTAGATCTAGCTCGGGGTCATCCTTATATAGCCGGGGGTCGAAGCAGGTGAAAACGGGGTCGAAAAGGCGTCATTTGCGTGCATTTCGGGTCCATGCCGGCCTGGCCGGCCATGGGGCCGGGGTGGAGGCAGCAAGGCTTCCCAGGCCCACGCCGGCCTGGGGCCGGCCTGGAGGAGGTGGCCGGCCTGGGGCCGGGGTGGGGAGGAGGGAGGCCGGCCGGCTCTGGAGGGGGGCCGGCCTGGGTCCGAGGTGGAGGCCGGCCCCCTCTGTGTGGTGCCCGTCCTGGAGGTGGGGGAGGCCGGCCTGGCCGGCTCCCGAGGCCGGGGGGGCTCCTTTCCCCCTATCTTCTCCGTCGGGACTCCGATTGCGATGCCGTTTCTTCCGCCCTCCTTCGTATCTTCTTGCGCATCGTTTTGGGTGCTTTCCCGGGCCTCCGTGGTAGGTTTGAACCTGAGCATGCAAAGTGTGGAAACATGAGGTAGCGCACCATTCTCCACGTGACCGAAAGTATAGAGCGAGAGGAGCGAGTTCACCTTATCCTGGATGGCCTTTGCACGTGATCTTGTCATCGATGCACTTGGTGGAGTTGGGTGGGATACATCATAGGGGGTAACATGCCACATCCTTTTACACTCTACAGAGGTGCGTTACTTTACCCATGGGCGACCAAGACCATGTTGCACAACCAGACTCGAGATCCTGTCCACTCCCACTCAGGTGTGGGGCCCGGTTGTTGGTCCAAGCCAAACCAAGCTTCTCCGCACAACGCATGCCCACCCATTTCTGCCAGCAGGTTGAACCCCTGATTCCACCCCTCGTGATGGATATCTAGGCCGCCCCTGGCAGACCATCATAGACCCCAGAGTCCGTGAGAATTAAGGGATCCCACCCATGTGCATGTAGTCTCGCAAGACCTACAACGTACGTCTCTGGTAGCCCGTTGACATGCGAACGAGAGAAGATCACAGCTGACTTACTCCCCCATAGAAGACCCATGGTTAACGCGGTATTTATGGCGCAAGAATCCTGACGACAGTTGTTGTTAAATCCTAGGTAATACTTTCCCATGCAGATGGATCCTTCCTTTGACCTATTCATCTTACCATGGTTCCATCCGCCCACCAAACAGAACACTACCACTCGGGTAGTCATTCGATTAGTCATATTATTATAAAAATCGGATCATGCATTCTTTTAAGACTAGGTGGTAATACGATAGAGTTTTTGCAATTAGTTTGTTATGAAGTACTGCAAAGGATATGAGCAAGTGATGAACTTGCCTGAGATTGAAATAACCATAATAATCCATGTCTTCGGGTTCAAGGGTCGCGTAGAAAATCCCGACATATGAAAGATAGCAAAGTAGTCCCGATAAGGACTATAGAAAATATTGACAAGATGATACATGCATAGTAATGAGATGCATCGTGAAATACCCTGGAAAACACCCCAGCTTACAAGTGTAAGCCACGTTTAATACGATAACTTATTCACACAGGTTTTAGGTGAAATGTTTCATTATTTGTGGTGACGTGGTTATTACTTCTTTTAGACTTACATGTGTTTCACTTTTACTTAGCAAACAATTGTTATCATGTTTAGGTATAAGTGTTTATTACTTGGTTAGATAACAAAACAACAACACAAGGAAAACAACTATGAAAAAGATAACAGACGCATTTTATTTATCTCCATAGGTGTAGAACTAATGATAGAGAGTTTAATTGAAAACGATTAACTAATACAACTACTCTATCATGACACAACTAGCTAGTTACTTGTGATGATAGGTTTAGTAGGTGTGAAAACATGAGGGTTTTATTAATAAGGAAAATAATGGTTGTGGTAGTTGTTTATGGTTATAATGGAATATTATAGAATTCCATTATACCCTTAAAACAATTTTATAAGTTGATCAAAATATTTTATGTTTGACATATTTGAATTGGAAATGCTTTTCTCTTTAATTTGATATATCATTCAATGCTTTCTGAAAATATTTGAATAAATTATTAATTTATTAATTTAAATGAATTAAATGACTAGGCAAATATTGCACACATGAAAACTTGGTCAAATGACCATGAAAACATCATAGGTGAGTTGCATTCGTCATTTTGAGCATGTTGGTATATAACTTGTATTTTTCTGATTTTATGAATTATTTAATATTTTTTCTCAATTTTTAAATGATTTAATTTAATTCAGAAAATTTTAAATTTCAAACTTTATCAAACATGTTTGAAAAGTTGATAAATAAGTAGATTATATTTTTCTGATTAATCTGACATATAATTTATATTTTTCTGATTTATAGAATTGAAGTTATTGAATTAACAAGTTTTAATCATTTTCTGCCAATATTCAAATTGACAGGTGGGTCCCACCTGTCATATATGGGTTTTAAATCAAAATTAAAAGAAAAACAAATTCGTCCATGACATCACAGATGACGTTATCAGAGCTTGATTCTTCACGGGTGGATTTCAATCCATGAATTGGCTGCAAATTAGCTTAATTGAATCCCTCCACTTGGTAGAGAAGCCCACGACGAGTCGCAAGGCAGCGGCGTGGTGACCAAATGGTCACCGGCGGATCGCCGGCGTGCAAGGGTGCGACGGCGGCGTACGTACTTCGGCGACACGATGATTCCCTTGACAAAATCCATAACGAAAAGTACCCACGCGTGCACGGGCTCACCGGGAATGTGTTGTTGACGGTGGTTGAGCACGGAGAGCTCCGCAGCGACGGTGCGCTTCCGCGGCGACCGGAGACAGAGCAGAAAGGAACGGGGAAATTCTCCGGCTCCGAAGCTTCCAAGCTCGCGATACTCAGCGAGGAGCAAGAGGAGATCACGACGGTTCTGATGGTGTGCCCGGTTCCTCGTGGGATGGCCGGAAACGACAGCAACGGCCGGCGTCCCGAGAGGTTAGGGTTATGTTTTTCTTCGGAAACATACAGAGAGAGGGGAATGTGAGCGAGGGAGGAGGTAGAGGAGAGCATCACCGCGTCTTCGGCCTTTATTCACACGCGGGGAGGCGGCTAGGAGGCGACACAACGACGGTGACTCGACGACAACCGCCTCTACATTCTGGCCGGAACGGAGGAAGAAAGAAAAGGAATAAAACCTTTTGGATAACCCCCTGGAAATTTCTATAGTTTGCAAATTAGTCCTTCTGTTACTCAAAACTGAAAAGAGAAGCTTGTTTTCTGGGGTTTTTTGTGAACTTAAAAATTATTAAAAATCATATTTGAATTCCTTATCAAATTTCACATCTCACCATGTTTTGTTTTGGTGGATTTGAAGAATATTTGTTTTTTTTATTTAGGGTGCTAGATTAAGTGGTTTTGTTGTTTTCTCTTAATTTTATTTATTTAATGGCTTTAAAATTATGCTTAGGCAAGTTTAATAAAACTACACACTCCAATCATGTGGATACCAAGGTGGTGTATCATAATTGGACAAATTTGGATACAACCCCTTTTGGAAAATAGTTTGGTAACACTGCATAGTAGTGTTTTTATGTGTTATGGAAAATTCACCAAATATGGAATATTCTTCCAAGTCCTACCAAATACTTTGGTTAGTAAATGTACTTGTTTTCTTTTGTAACACTTTGTAATTTTTATACTTGAACTCTTAGCAATTTTGGTTGATATTTTACTTAGGTGGGTGTTAACCTTATTTGATAAATTAGGTTCTTTACCAAGTGGAAAACATTTGTGTCTTTGGAACCTATTTGTTTGTTTTTCACCAGTTTCCAAATGTGGATATTATCTCCTGTTGTTTTAGAACATGTAATCATTTACATGGTTATATGTAGATGAATTTTTGGTATCATCTTCTAGTCTTACATATGAAAAGGATATGGAAAACAAGGTGTTAAGCTTGTTACCATTAACCTCCACATATTACAAGACATGTGGAAGTAATGACTGGTTATTATTTCATACTTGATACTTGTTTCCATTTAAGAGATTTTTTTATATATATATGTTCCTCATCTCTGATGAGCTTGACAAGGCACAGAGGTTATAGATTCTCTAACATTAACTAATGCTTCAATTAACAATTTCTTACTGAGATAGTGTTGCCCCTTGTTGACTTCTGTTGCTTGATGTTCTTCTCTCTAGTTGCCACTTGTCTTCAGATACTCCTTTTATCACTTGCAAGTAATATCTGCTCTGGGATTTCATATTGAACTAGGTGTAACCGATCAGTCGAAACTCGGAAACATGGATCGTACTAAAGGCATTTTTACTTACTAATTTCAGTGACCCAACATAAAAACAATCAGATAATACTTAGAGAAAAAGTAAGGAATTTTGAAATATGTATGAAACTCAGGCACAATATGGGTTTCCTTAAGCCTCGTTAGGCCGAAAATCATTCCGTTTTTTAACTCCGAGCACGCAGGCACAATTCGGGTTAACATTGAGTAGTCTGAAAGATCACTGGGAAATAGATAAGGCGGATTTATGCTTTGTACTATAATAAACATGTAAAAAAACATAAATGCATGAATTCCGACAACTTTATTTCATGATCTCAAAGATGTTTCATAGAAATTGAACTAAGTGATAACATTATAAAGATGTTATGCATATTGATTGATAACTTAGAGAGTTATTGTTTTATAGGTGATAACATCTCTGTTGATGATATGGTTAAGTTGTGTATTACTCATTTCTGGAAGTATGATTATCAGTTATGTGATTTGGATACTCACCCCTCTTTGAGTTCTAGATACCTAGTGAATTATCCCAAGTCACTTATAGACTTGTGGTTAAGGTTGTTGAGAGTTTGTGTTGGTCATAACCAATTCTGGTTTCAGTTTTCAGATGATTTGGTTTGTAGAGATACTATGTTATAAAGATCATTCCAAATGTACTCTTGACTAGATGAACTGGATCTATTTCATCATGTCAAGTGAAACATTGGTCACTTTGATTCGTTTAAACTTTCGCGCCAAAATTTTCCGTATTTTTAGATGCTTGCGTTGCAAATGCACATATTATATTTGGATCCTTATAACCTCCCAAACACTGGGATGTTACATCTTTGATGCTATCAAAGGCCATGCCACCAAGATTGCCAACATGGTGAACATCTCCACCTTCTACCCTGAGGAGGAAATTCCGACAACTCCAGAGGATTCTAGCAGCGAAGATGATGACTCAGATCCCGAAGAAGCTGCTTGATTCTTGGGTAGAAGATAGGAAAATAGAAGCATTACTATTCTTACAATATAATACCCATTGTAATGCTATCTATTCTTTTGTATAAACAAATACTCCACCTTTGCAGTTTCATTTATAAGTCTTTGCAAGTTTTCCGGGTTTCAGTTCCTTTATCTTCTAAGTTCTCTGGTTTATATGTCTTAACTGTCCTTAGTGTTTGAAATGGCTCGATAGTACATAATCTTCACGCCAAGTGACTAGGTGTAACCGATCAGTCGAAACTCGGAAACATGGATCGTACTAAAGGCATTTTTACTTACTAATTTCAGTGACCCAACATAAAAACAATCAGATAATACTTACAGAAAAAGTAAGGAATTTTGAAATATGTATGAAACTCAGGCACAATCTGGGTTTCCTTAAGCCTCGTTAGGCCGAAAACCATTCAGTTTTTTTAACTCCGAGCACGCAGGCACAATTCGGGTTAACATTGAGTAGTTTGAAAGATCATTGGGAAATAGATAAGGCAGATTTATGCTTTGTACTATAATAAACATGTAAAAAAACATAAATGCATGAATTCCGACAACTTTATTTCATGATCTCAAAGATGTTTCATAGAAATTGAACTAAGTGTAGAAGGGACATAACTGCTGGATGCTCCAGGGTCACTTTGTTTCTCCCAGTTCGACATCTATCTTTTTCTTTCTTTTGCGATTCGGTCTTTTGGGATCATCCTCCATATCCCGAATATCTACAAGATAGTAAGATCCATTTTTCATAGCCTTGCTAATGACGAATGGTCCTTCCCAGACTGGGGCTAACCTGTGCTTCCTTTCTTGCACTAATCTTAGCACTAGGCCACCTTATTTGAAAGATTGATGCATGATTTTCCGACTATGGTAGCGTCGTAATCCTTGATGATAAATGGCGGATATTTTAAGCACATGGTCTCGTTCTTCGTCTAAATGATCGACAACATCCTGTCGTGCGTTTTCAACATCCGAGTCATCGTAAGCCTGCACTCTTGGGCTATCATGGAGTATGTCCGTTAGAAGCATTGCTTCTGCGCCATAGACCAAGAAAAACGGGGTTTGCCCTGTTGATCTATTTGGCGTCGTTCGAATACTCCAAAGCACGGAAGGCAATTCCTCTACCCATGCTCCAGCTGCTCTATGAAGAGGAGATTCGAGTCTTGGGCGTATTCCCTGTAGGATTGAGCTATTCATTCTTTCAACCTGCCTATTCGATTGTGGGTGTGCCACAGATGCAAGATCTAGGCGTATTCCCGTTTGTTAGAAATATTTTGCCAACTCTCCAATTGAGAAATTTGTCCTGTTGTCTGTGATTATGTTGTGTGGAACGCTGTATCTCATGACTACGTCAATGATGAAATTTCTGGCAGTCACACCGTCAAGTTTTTTTGATGGGTTTCGCCTCCACCCACTTGGTATACTTATCTACTGCAACGAGTAGATGTGTGAGTCCACCTCTTGCAGTTTTGAATGGTCCCATCATATCTAGCCTCCAGACCGCAAATGGCCATGTAATGGGGATAGTTTTGAGTGCTTGGGCTGGCATATTCGTCTGCTTGGCGTAATACTGACATCCGGCACATGTATTTACTATGTTTTCGGCGTATGTATTGGTTGTTAGCCAGAAAATCCCTACACGGAATGCTTTTTTGACTACGCTTTTTGATTGAGCATGATGTACGCAATCTCCTGCGTGGATTTCTTGCACGATTTCTCGGCCTTCTTCTAGCGAAATATATCACTGAAAAATTTCGACAGTGCTGTGTTTATACAAGCAACCATTAATTACCATGTATCCTTTGCATCGACGTTGTATCTGTCTTTGCAAGACCTTGTGTGCTCCATCCGGCAACTTCTGATCAACTAAGAAGTTTAAATATGGAATTGTCCAATCCGGGTTAACAAGCAAGACTTCAATTGACTCGGAAACAAGAGGATAATCAACATCTCCACCTTTGATCGATGGTTCATGCAAATGTTGGACAAACACACCCGGTGGTAGGGTTTTCACTCTTTCTGAGCCCATGCGGGCTAATGCATCCGCGTTCCAATTTTCTTCCGTTTGATATGAAGTACTTCAAATCCCAGGAAGCAAATGGCAAACTCGTCCACCGTTCTCTGATATTCGGCCATGATGGGGCTTTTGGCGTCCCATGTTTGGTTTAGCTGATGTTGTACCAAATCTGAGTCACCATAGCATAGCATGCGTTTGACACCTATTTATTTTGCAATGTGCAAGACATGAAGCAAAGCTTCGTATTCTGCCAAGTTATTACTGGCGTTGAAGTGTATTTGTAATACATACTCCATAGTATCACCTTTTGGGGATTTTAGCACTACACCAGATCCAGCGCCTTCCTTCATCTTGGATCCGTCAAAATGCGTGACCCAGTATTCCGACTCCAGCATTGGTGTGTTCTCCATTGATTCTGTCCAATCAGTGACAAAATCTGCCAACACCTAGGATTTAATTGCCGTCCGGGGTTGGTACTTAATGTCGAACGCAGCAAGCTCAATGCCCCATTTGGCTAGTCATCCTGTTGCGTCCGCATTGTTAATGATATCCCCTAGTGGTGCTTTGCTTACCACTGTTATGGAATGTCCTTGGAAATAATGGCGGAGTTTTCTAGATGCAAAAAACAAGCCATATGCCAGCTTTTGATAATGTGGGTACCTTTGCTTTGACTCGGAGAATACTTCACTAATGTAGTATACTGGATGCTGATCTGGTATACTTTGTTCTTCTTTCCGCCTTTCCACAATTATCACAGCGCTGATAACCCTGTTTGTTGCTGTAAGATACAGTAACATAGGATCTTCGTCTTTTAGGGATGCCAAAATCGGTGCTTTCATCAAGGTTTCTTTCAGCTGGGTTAATGCTTTGTCCGCCTCTTCTGTCCATTCAAATTTGTCGGATTTCTTCAACAATTTATATAATGGCAGAGCTTTATCTCCTAGCCGGCTTATAAACCTGCTGACTGCGGCTGCAGAGCCCGTCAATCTTTGTACATCCTTTAAACACGTAGGCTTTGTGATGTTCAAGATTCCCTTATTCTTTTCCGGGTTTACTTCTATTCCTCTGTGAGAAACGATAAAACCCAGATGTTTTCCCGAGGGAACCCCGAATACGCACTTTAATGGATTCCACTTCATTTTATAAGTGCGCAAATTTTCGAAAGTTTCTCGTAGATCTTCAAGGAGTGTATCCTTTTCCTTGGAAACGACGGCAATATCGTCGACGTAAATGTGTACGTTTTTGCCAATCTGACTATGCAAACAACGTTTCATGCAACACTGGTATGTTGCACCTGCGTTCTTCAAGCCAAAAAGGCATGGTTATGTAATAGTATGTTCCATACGGGGTTATGAAGGAAGTTTTGATTTGATCTTCCTCCTTCATACATATTTGATGGTACCCGGAATAAGCATCCAAAAAGCATAAAAGCTCAGAGCCAGCAGTGGCATCTATTATTTGATCGATTCGCGGTAACGCGAACCTATCTTTTGGACACAATTTGTTCAGACCGGTGTAATCTATACACATCCTAAGAACAATACTACCTTTCTTCGGGACTAATACTGGGTTCGCAGACCAATCAGTATGTATAAATTCCCGGATAAAATCTGCTGCTAAGAGTCGAATAATTTCCTTACCAATAGCCTTTCTTCTTCTTTCGTCAAATCGACGGAGACCTTGTTTGACGGGTTTCGATCCTGGAATCACTTTGAGTTGATGCTCAACAAGTTCCGTGGGTACACCCGGCATGTCCGCAGGACACCAGGCAAAAATATCCCAGTTCTCACGGAGGAACTTGATGAGCGCGCTTTCCTATTTGTCGGTCATCCCAGTCCCCACTACGACAATTTTTGTCGGATCTTTGCGATCTAGGATAACATGTCTTGTATTCTCGGAAGCTTTGAAACTATCTGTCGGCTTCCGACTTTCTTTTCCTGCCGGCATTTCTGTCGGCGATAGTTCTTTTGCCAGCTCTTTCATTTCCCCCTTTGCTATCATTTTTTTCGGCGCAAAGGGCGTTTCCTTTTTCTAGCTCATTTGCCAATTTGAAGTCTCCCGATATGGTGATTACTCCTCCTTTCGTCCCTGGCATCTTTAGCTTGTTATAAATATAACATTATCTTGCCATGAATTTGGCGAAAGCTGGACGTTCGAGTATTGCATGGTATACACTTTCGAACGACACCACCTCGAAAGCGATTTTTTCCTGTCGAAAATGCTCTTTTTCTCAAAAGGTTACATCTAGGAAAATTTCTCCGAGGGAATGTGCTTGTCTGCCAGGAACGATGCCGTGGAAACGTGTGTTGCTATGATTGAGCTGAGTCTCAGAGATTCGCAGATGCTTCAGTGTATCCAGGTACATGATATTGATACTGGATCCTCCATCTATCAGCACTCTTTTTAACAAATGTTTTGAACAATAGGGCTTACAATTAGAGCTTGTGTGTCGGGTTCTGGGATATTTCCGGGATGATAAGATTGATCCCAGGTAATTGGCGTATTCGAGTACTTCAAGAATTTGGGGGTTGGTGGAACAACCGCGTTTATTTCTCGAAGTGTTCTCTTTGCCACTTTTGCAGAGGGAGTTGCCAGGAAAGTTAGGTTGCATTCTCCATCAACTCTCGGGAAGTTTGGTTCGCCTTTTCGCTGTTGTTCCTGGATTTTTTCATCAGTGTCTGATTCACTGTCTTCTTTTTCAGCTTCTGGATTTTGCTTGGAGAATTTCTTCTTGGAGCTTTTCCCCTTATTCCCGGATCCTGCAATGCCTTTCATATTCTTATTAAGACGACATTGTGCATTGTTATGGGTAGGTTTCCCGAATTGCGAATGGTGGACACAGTTTTCCGACGTAATCTTTTCTCACTCTTCCTTGGAGTACGAGATAGGTTCTGTGCTTCTTCCTTTCCATTTGCTGCCATTATCCTTTCCAAAGGCTAAATTAACTTCTTTGGGCTTTGGCTGTGCTTCTGGAGTAGCTTTCTTCTTAGAACTTGGCATCGTTTTGGCCTGGGCCAACGCATCAATATTTCCACCTCTCGCTCTAATGTCGTCTTCAGCCGATGCATGCTCATTAGCGGTAGTAAGCATAGATCCGAGATCTTTGTGCTCCTTTGAACCAACCATGAATGGTACGAGGCCGGGTTTTAAGCCATTGATGAAAGCATGCATTGTTTGTACATCACTTACTCCAGAGCAGCTGTTTTTCATTGCAATCCATCTTGAGATAAAGTCGACATATGGCTCATCTTCAAACTGGATGCAGCGGTTTAGCCGGTTGATGCTTTTGGGGTGTTTGTATGTTCCCCGAAAATGCTGAGTGAATACTCTAGCCATATCATCCCAACTGTCCACAGTTCTTGACGGAAGCCCGTTGATCCAATCTCTGGCTCCATTCAGCAACATTAGGGGGAGGAATTTTACCGCCTCTAGATCTGTCCCTTTGTTAATCTGGACGGTTGTATAGTAGTCTGAGAGCCAGGTATCCGGGTTTGTACTGTCGGTATATTTCTGATATGTTGGACCAACTTTGGCAGCCAAAATGTAGAGTTATTCTCCGGATCCTGTCAGTGAAACACTTAGGTCCAAAGTATAGATAATCTCTTTCCGCTTTATCAGTGTGAGCGGAATATCTGCCGGCTGAATGGACAAAAGGGGATATGTTCCTTTCTTTACCATTGTTGCGCGAGTGCGCTTTTCCGGGATTATCCCTATTTCGTCCATTGTCATGTCCTTTGGAATAAGGTGGAGTTCTACTCCTTGGCCTTTCCTTGTTCCTAGGAGGAGTACGGGATCTCTCACGCTGTGAGGAATGTCGTATCTTCCGGCTTTTTCAGCTGGGCGTCTCGGAGGCGGCATTGTTTTTTTTTGTCTTTCCGGTTTTGTTCTTCCCGATCTCGGGGATTAATTCCACCTTTCGGCAGATGGGATCCTGTCCTGGACGCTGCATCCTTATGATCTAGAATTTCCTTGTCCTTTCTCGGATCTCCGTTCTTCTCTTTGGAATTGCCTGAATCTCCAGGTTCGCCAGGTCCAGGTGCTCCAGCAGCACATGTGGCGGTTTTGCATAGGGCCGAGTCGTCATGCAACTTCCCTGATCTTGCCTGCCCTAGCTGTTGCTGTTGCAATGCCTTTCCTAAGAAATCATACACCCCTTGAAGCTTTTCGTCATTGGAGTACAATTCATCATTGAGGATGGCGAATGCGGCTTCTGCGTTTCTGCTGCGGTTTTGTATACACGTTCGCCCTTGGCATCAATGCCATTTACTTGCTTTTGCCGGGAAGGGTTTTGGAACCTCTCTTTTGGCGGCAATACTTCCGATCTTGCGATTCCGGGTAACCGTGTAGGTTTTATACCAGATCTATTCCTTCTTTCGTACTCCTCTATTTCTTCCTGCTGCAACTTAATGCCAGCGTGGGTTTTTAGGAGGTTTTCCCGAGTTCTGAATAGATGTTGATGCTACCATTGGAGAGATTATCTCCTGGCTTCTAGCACTTCAGGGGGTTCGTCACGTCCCACTGGAGTTTGAATTAAATCACGTTCGTCCTGTTCTGACATTAGTGGAACATGGATTTCCTTTGTTTTCTTCTCCGCAGGCTTGAATCCGCTTCCTCCTCCTACTTCCAGGTTTTCATTAGCAGGGTCTGCCAATTTTTTCTTTTGGAGTTTATACTGGAGTTTCTTGGCCGTCTTGTTTCTCTTCTTGGAAGATGTTTTTTTTACCAGGTTCATCTTCTGTCAATTCCTCGACATCCGGATAAATTGGACTGGTTTCACCGTCCTCTCTTTCCTCATCTGGCGGAGGTGTTTTGGGGTCTTCCTGGCTTTCAGCATCCGTGTTTTCAGCCGGTTTTGCCATAAGCACTTCATGGAAGCCCCCTTGCATAGATTTGACCTTTCTTTCAAAAGCGTCTTCATCTTCATCCTTGGAGTCTAACTCTTCAGATCCGGGTTCCGACTCCAATCTCGCCTCGATGGCGGCTAGCACAGAGTCGGCTTCCGAGTTCGTCGTCACATTGACAGGTGTCGGATCTTCCACTTCCACTGTGGGATTGTTTTCATCTGCCTCTTCCACGGGATTGCTTTCATCCGTGTTTTCAGCGACCTCGGATTGCACCATACCAATAAAGTGAGATCTGATTGCAGGTGTCTCTGAAGAGGCAGCAATTTCAGCGGGGTATTGGCGATCTGAGGAAAATCCGGCATCGTAGTTTTCTTCAACTGGGTATAGGGCAGGTGGGATAAATTTGCTTCCACCACAGAATCCCATTGCCTCTGTAGTTAATCCGATAAAGATGTTTGCAGATCCAATCGCTAAACGCAGGCACTTACCAGATGATTCCGTGCTGGCATGTACGATCTATTGTCGAGGAAGCGCCCGACGGCGTTGTCGAATTCCAAGCTTTCGACAGTTATGGCACTGCCGATTCCGCCGAGTATCCCCGATCGAAACATAACGCCTGACGTCGCTGGCCGCACGGTGGGCGCCAACTGTCGAGACATCGTAGTAGAGTTCATAGACGGGGGTGCCATGAGACTACTGGTAGAGACATGGGGGGACGTGGTAGTACGACGAACAGGAACACCAAATTTACCCAGGTTTGGTATGTCGGTACTAGGCGGCGTTCCTACTCCTGCAATATCACTAAATGAGGGCTGAAGCCTGAAGTATACAAAGTACAATGTGAGTAGGGTTTCGCTAACTCAACGAGGATCAACTTCTCGGCGAGTTGGCTTCTAGCTAATTGTCCGTCTTCTTCTCTCCCGTCGGGCTTTATATAGATAGCCGGGATAGGGATTATAGAAAGGAAACCTAGAATACTACAGTAAGTATCTAACTTGGAAAGCAGGAATCCGCCTTCTACTCCAAGCCGCACCACTTGGGCCGTGGTCCGGGTTCTTCTAGAATCCGGCTTCTGCGCGTCAGCTTACTGGGCCGCCTAATAGACTATGATCCATTACCAATCAGGCCACCCTGGTAATTCGGCTCTTTAGGACAATGCCGGATATACCCCTAATCGGTATATATCCGACACATGTGTCCATAGTTCCTGCAGGGGCAACTACGGAACAAGGGATATGTCGCACCCGGACTTCTAGGGGATACTCACAGTCCGTTAAACAGTAGATAAATGGCTTACGGGGCATGCCGGCACCCGCATCTCAATATGAGCAGGCCAACACGTAAACGTGTGACAACCATTCCCTACTATTCATCGTCTGCGCAAACCATCCCATAGAAATCCAGATACTTCCATTGACGTACTTCATACCATACACACATGGTACGTCAACGGCGTTGGACAAAATGATTTCACAGCAGATCTCTACGACACAAAAGATTGAAATAAGTTGCAAATAGCTCTCATTAGAGCAGAGATAGCAAATACAATCATACAGAGGACACATGTCCCAACAATTCATCATTACATCCCAGCGGAAGCATCCAAAATGTCTGAGTACAGACAAGATCCAAATAGGCCTAAGAGGCCGGAAACGAAAAGACGGAGCCCATCCACGAAGTCTCGGATCCTTCCCGGGTCCGCTATCTACTCGTCAGCAGCCTCGTCATACTCCATGTAGTAGCCACCATGGGGATCCTCGGAAACGTAGTCTGCGGAAACCACAGCCCCAAAGGGGTCAGTACATAAACGTACTGGCAAGCAAGACTCACAGTTCACCAAAGTGTAACCCGTCAACACCAAGCACAGATGCCTTGGGTTCAACGGAAGAAAGGGGATATAAAAAGGTGCTGCAACTGGCTGCTCTAACCAACTACAGAGTTACTACCACTACCGGCTAACAGAAAGAAGATAAGATAGCGTATCGTAACCAACTATAACTAACTCCAAACAAACCCATCCTGGATCTCGCCCCTTATCCAAAGAAGCAATCCGAGGATAACTCACACAGTGGGATTAATGATGGTTCAGATTGTTGTGTCAATAAGACTATTACTAGTCAGGTTATCATTAGTTAGGTGTAAGTTGTTCTGAGTACTTGTTAGCCAGTACTTTCACCAAGTAATCCATAACCGCGGAAAACACGGCTTCTCGAGAAGATTTAACCCTGCAGGGATGCACCAATTTGGCCGTACACGTAAGAATACCCCGCCAGGATGGAAATGCACTTCCACCAAGCGAGGCACTCAACACAACTCAACTCTTCTTCGCATCAAGCCCAAAGAACCACATGCTGTGCGTGCGCGGCTAATCGAGCCCCACGAAGAAAAGGGGACCCTCATAGCACTCTAAGACCACGCCGCCCTAAATGCCGACTACAAAAGTTCCACCCTGGCGCCAAGGGTTCGCACCTGCACATGCATGCATCAAATGGAAAGCCCGAACTAGGTGTGGCGATTTGGACGAGATGCGAATCAGATCAAATTGAGGGGGGCGCCCATACACGCTTCCCACATGCGGTTAGTGCGCTCATCATGGATCAGTAGACAAGACCCTTTTCCTACTTAGGGTCGACACTAGCAGGCCTCAAAACCACGCCGGGCCTCCTGCCGGTGCCTTATCAGCAAATTATTATTACCTCAAAATTAACAGGTTGTTGTTTAACATAGAGCCCCAAAACATAATAGAAATATAGTAACAGGAAGTAACGGATAACAGACTCGAGCAGAAACAACCCTAAGCATGCTAGTAAGACACGGGCTCAAACAACGGGGTTATGGGAGTGGAGGTGAGGCAATATCAGGGTTAAAGGATACATGTGATAGGTTCGTAACAGAAGCAACGATTCATAGGGCTAGCAGAATAGACAACGGAAAGTATCGGTATCCAATGTTGAAAGGAACATAGTGGTTCATGTGAGTGAATACTTGCCTTCAAACTCAGCAGCCTGGTACTGAGCTAGATCCTTAGAAGGGGTGTCGTAAGTATCGTCGGTCTCAACGTCGTCGTCCATTCGAGAAGAAGCAAACAAACAACACAGAGAACAAACAATCAATAACATGGCATAGTGCACAAACATGGGATGATGCATGACCATTTAATTGATGCAACAAAATAAACTAGTTGACAAGATAACATAAAATGATTAAATGGACCCACATGCAATTGGGATTGCATATGGAAAGCCCATGAATTAAGGTTGAATTAATTGTTCTACAACTAATCATCATGTGAAAGTGGATTAGCATGATGCATGGATGAAGAAAACAGAAAGAAAACAACAATAAAATCAAATTGAAATGAAGTTTACCAAGTTTGGAATTTTAATTATTAAGTTAAGAAATTTTGGTTACTTAAAGGTGTCACTCAAGCATTTTTTGTTTTCACCACTTTAAATTGTTCAAATTAGATAACAAAGTTCATATTTGAAAAGAACACAAGATTTTAGTTGGAATACATGTTTCACTTGTTGAAAAAGGATTTCAAATAAATTATTTATGAATTAAACAAGTTTAAGCAAGAATTAAATGAATTCAATTCAAACATGAACTTATTTGAATTTTTATTTGTGCAAAACATTAAGTGAGATCCATATTTGAAAAGTTTATACTTTTATGGTTTGAAAACATATTTTATAAGTTCAAAAAGAATTTAGTTTGAGCAAGTTAAGAATTTAACAATATTAAATGATTTAAACAAGGTTTAAATCATTTAACCAATTTTAATTATTCAAAACATGTAACAATATTTATATTTGGAAAGGTGGTTTAATTTAGCATGGAAAACATATTTTATTTGTGGAAAATGGATTTAAAATGAGCAAGTTATTATTTTGGCAATTTTAAATGCATTAATCAAGAAACAATTGTTTTCAGCAATTTAAATTATTCAAAACAACAAACAAAGTTGACATTTGGAAAGTACATGAAAAATTGAATGGAAAACATATTTAGTTTGTTGAATTTGGAATTTTTATGCCCAAGTTATGAATTTTGCAAAATTAAGTGAATTAAACAAGTTTTCAAATATTGCACCAATTTAAAATATTCAAAACAGTAAACAAATTTTATATTTGGTTAGAGAATTCAATTTGGTACAGAAAACATATTTAAAAGGTTGAATTTGGAGCTAAGATGAATTATTTATGCATTTGTGAAGTTTAAGTATTATTCTGCCATTTTTATTACAGCTAGGGACTTAGAATTAATTTTACAGGGACCTAGAAGATTGAAAGCAGGGACCTGTGTGCAATTAGCTGTTTATTTGAGTTGTGAAAAATAAAAATAAAAATGGGGTTTAATCCTTACAGCGCAAGGGACAGAACCAGTGGGGTGTGCTGCGTGTTTGTTGATAGAAGGGGCTGCGGGAGGGGGGTATGAGGTGCAGAACTGGTGTTTAACTGAACTGAACGAGAGTTCAGTCAGCGCACGCGACAGAGACAAGGGGCAGCGATCCCGGCGGCCATCTGCACTGCTGCGAGCACGGGAGTCGCGGACGTGCGCGTGTGGTGCGTGCGCTGTGGAGGGGATGAGGAGAGGGAGACGAGGGGAGGTGGTCGAGGGGGCTCACCTCGACCTGAAGGAGGCGTGTGTCGGGGAGGAGCAGGTGGCCGGCGGCGACTTGAGGAGGACGGCGGCGGCGCTGTGGAGCCTCCCGGCCCGCGCCGAGTGGTGGAGGAGGGAGAGGGCGGCCGGGGGGTTCCATTCCCGGCCTCGCCCTGGCCGGAGGGGGGCCCGAACGCCGGCGATCGCCGGTGGAAAGGGGGGATTTTCGGGTGTGGAGGTTCAGGTTCAGAGAGGGTAGTTGCAGAGATGGGCAGTGGTGGGGGAGATGGAGGAGAAGGGAGGCGAGGAGAGGGAAGAAGGAGGGAGAGAGAGATAGAGGGGAAACCCTAGGGTTAGGGGTAGCTATAAGGGGGGAGGGGATGGTGCTGCACCGTTGCTGCTCCTCTCTGAAGCTACGTGGACACCTTCAGATGGCGCCGTACAGAGGTTGAGGATGACATCGAAAGGGTACCAGGCCAAGGGGGGAGGAGGTGGTGGGCTGGGCTTCCTGTTGCCCCTCTCTCCCTCTTTGTTAGCTTTTTATTTTTTTTTGTTCTATTTATATTTTTTTTTGCTGAATTGAACTAGAGAAGAAAACTAGGGTTTTGGGGTATAGAAAACTTGGGATAAATTTTTATGTTGCTTATTTATTGTAACAGCACAACTTGCAAGTTTTGATTTCCAAAAATAATTAAATTATGTGGTTGTTTGAACTTGGAGTGAATTGAATGAAATTTGATTATTAAGTGAAAATTAAAAGAACCACTTCAAATAGTGTGAACCCTCCATTTTAATTGAAACAATGTGCTTAGAATTGTTTGTAGTTTTCATAAGTTTCAATTGGTTGCTGTTTGCAATTGAATTTGAATAAAATTTGGATTAAGTGAATTAGTAAAAGAACAATTCAATAGTTTGAGCTTATCATTCTTAATGGAAACAATTGGATGTTTTATTTGAATCTTTTATTTGGAAAATGTAACATAACAAGTATGAACAATTATTTGGATGTTGGTTTGGAATTTCAAATGTTTTTGGTATTAGATGAATTATTGATTAGAAACAAATCAACAGTTTTTGAAATCACAACTTTAATGGAAACAAATGATTGTTTTGATTTGAAATATCATTTTGGAAATTGTAACATCACAAGTATGAAACAAAAGGTTTGAAATTTGGTTTGAAATTCAAATAGAAAACAAAGGAAAACAAAGGAAAACAGTTGGAAAACAATGCAAAACAGAGGAAAACAAATGGAAAACAAACAAAAAAAATGCAATAAACATGATGTCATGATGCAAAACATAAAATAACAGAGAGCAAAACATTCTAATGGCTATTTTTCATACTTGGGATGTTACAGGATACCAACTGAAGTAGAAGCGGAGAAGCAATTTAAAAAAACAGCGACAAAGGACTTGTCCCACAACAATGGTCAACTCGAAATCACCCGTAAAAGCAGCTAAGCAAGTCAGTTCCAAGTTGTAGGTACCCACACTTCTTCTGCCAAAGGTATCAGCAAAAACCTTCGAAAAGCAACATCAAGCTGCTAGGGTGCCACTAAGGGTGGTCTAAAGGCACCCCTAGGTGTAGGCACTCATGCAAATGCCCAACGTGCAGTCACTGAAATAGCGGGTTACCGACAAGAAACAAATAAAATCCAAGGGAACAGGTTTGAAGTCTGACGCCATTAGCATGGGAATTCCTCCGGCCTAGACTGGGCAGGGATTGGACGCCATCGGTTATCTTCAGGACTCTTAGGGTGACTTCTTTTGGGAGTTTCTCCCAGAAACTGCCCCCCACCAGCTTCTCCTAGAAACTCGAACCCCAAATCTCTTTTTGCTTCTAGTATAGTTGGGCCCTAATTAGATTAGAAGCAAAAAAAATTTGGGGTTTGGGTTTCTGGGCGAAGCTGGTGAAGGGCAGTTTCTAGGAGAAACTCCCAAAATAAGTCACCGTTAGTCCAATTTGTATCTTATCCGTAGTCGGATACTATTTAGTTTCCGCTGTTATTTGGATCTTTGTATTGTATTAGTTGTATTCGTGACTTGTTGGAGTCGTATTGTATATGTATCTTCTATTTTTGTTGCAGATTATTCGTGAACTATTGTAATGGTATAAAAAATGACAACCCATGGTCGATTCGGCCAGGAGACATGGTGTGGGTGCACTTTAGAAAATATAGATTTCCCACATTGAGAAAATCAAAATTGATGCCTAGAGGTGCTGGTCCTTATAAAGTTATTTCAAGGATCAATGCTAATGCATACAAGATTGACCTCCCAATTGATTAGTTTGGTGTTAGCAATTCTTTTAATGTGGCTGATTTGACACCTTACCATGGAGATGATTTAGCATCGAGGTCGATGCCTTTTCAAGAGGGGGAGGATGATGAGGACATCTCTAGCTCTTCACCTATTGTTACACATGAGGATGCTCCAATAAAAGCTAATGAAGTAAGGATTGGTCCAATGACAAGATCAAGAACCAAGCTATTACAACAACAGGTGAATTTACTCCTACTTGAGTATAATGTTTATAATTGTGAGAAATTTATGCTACCTAAATCCATGCACTTATGTATTCTCAGGTTTATTGATAACACAAGCATAAATGGAGGATATCATGAAGAGTAGATACACATGGATGGAGATGGACTAGAAGAGGAGATGGAGTTCAAGTGCTAGCATGGTGAAAACAACAAATAACAATTGTTATGATGACAAGGGGATGGTGCCTGCACAAGGTCAAATGCACTTAGTGTGGAAAACAATGCCAATGTGTTATTCCACACTCATTGATGGACAAAGCGAGAGGAGGGCGCCCACAAAGGAGATCTATGCGCCATATAGAGTCCTAGTAGTTGTAGGTTTGGTTTGTATACCAATTTGGCCGCATCCCACCTATTGGGTCGGTTTGTATCTATGTGTGAGTCCTAGTAGGAGTCCTATTCGAGTGGGAGAAGGTTTGCTTGCGCAAGGCAACTTGTGGCCGCACTCCTCCCTCTCTTATACCCCCTTCCTGCGAGTTGGAGGGGTTAGACGATGTTAAAACATAAACCCTAGACCTCTAGATTGAAACAGCTTGTAAGCCTTCATCTGGAAGTTCATCTGCAAACTTTACGTGTTACCTGCTGTTCCACTGGGAATAAGAAGGTACATGACCACTTGTAGTCGGTGGATTACTTGTGCAAGAGTGTGGAGTTGAGAATATCCTTGGGGTTGCTATCTTTTGCATTGGCATCAGGGATCAGCCAGGAGAGTTCTTAGTGGCGCACTAGTTATCATATTGAAGTTATCTGTGAGTTCACTAAGAAGATGGGCCACCCCTTATCAGATGTTTTTTGGAGCAAAGAAATCCACTCGACATAGTAAAAGAGAGAATGCAACTAAAAAGGCAGAATCTGTCAAAATCAGAACAGTCTGTAAGGATGAATTTTTTCGGGGCACTTACGTTTCTCAAATAAAAAAAACTTAAGGCGAAAAAAAGTTTCGTAATTAGCTGAGGAAGAAGCACAAAAATTTGCAGGTCATTTTGATCTTTCTATGAATTATGCGATTTTATACAGTGGACATCAGAAATCAGTTTCCTACGCAGAAATCCAAAACCAACCTCAACTTTCACTAGAGATTTTACTTGGCACAACAAATGAAAGAAAGTAAAGATACTAAGGGGTTGCTACAAAATTATACAATACAATGACTTAAAGAAAACAGAGAAAAACAAAGAAAAAATAAAACCATGGGTTATCTCCCAATAAATTCTTTTCTTTAACGCCTTTTAGCTAGTTCCGAGAAAAGTAGAATCAAGTATTTTCAAGTGAAGAAGCATCCAAGTTGTAACTTTTTCGAATGATAGAATCAAAAGGCAACTTAATTCTCTTAATAGGAAAGTGTTCCATACCTTTCTTGAGTGGGAATTGATATTTAATATTCCCCTCTTTCATATCGATAACATCACCAACAGTTCTAAGAAAAGGTCTTCCCAAGACAATAGGACAAGAAGCATTTCATTCAATATTCGTAACAATGAAATAAACGGAGACAAGGTTATTGTTAACCATAATAAGAACATCATCAACTCTCCCGAAAGGTTTCTTTCTAACATTATCAACAAGACTAATATCCAAATAACAGTGTTCCAAAGGTGGCAAATCAAGCATATCATAAAGTTTCTTAGGAATAAGAGAGATACTAGCACCAAGATCGCATAAAGCATTACATCATTAACCTTAATTTTAATGATGGGTTCCCAACCATCATCTAACTTCCTAGGGATAGAGGCTTCACTTCTTAATTCTTCTTCTCTAATTTGTATGAGAGCATTTGTAATATGTTTTGTGAAAGCCATATTCATAACACTAGCATTAGGATGACTAGAAAGCTTTTATAGGAACACATTTACTTAAGATATATTGAAATCATCAAAGTCAAGATCATTTTTACCAAAGGTAATGGGACCATTGTCTCCCATATTTCAAAAAAATTCAGCACTTTTATCAGGAACATTTTTAGTGGTTTCAGGCAATTTTGAACGTTTAACGGAAGAAGTGAAAGTATTGCCAACACCAATTACTTTACCATTAATAGTAAAAGGTTTACTAGAATGAGAAGCTTCAGTTTTACTAGTGGTGGTAATGGTGCAAACATCAGCTTCTCTTTCCCATCTAGCATCCAATTCAGCTAACATCCTAACATTGTCATCAATTCTAACTTGAATGGAATTTAGAGTTTTGCTTTCTTTAAAATCAAGAGGCATAACCTTTAGTGTCAGAAAATCAACATCAAGAGCAAGGCTATCAACTTTAGAAGCAAGAACATCAATTTTGCCAAACTTTTCCTCAACAGATTTATTAAAAGCAGTTTGTGTACTAATATAATTCTTAAACATATTTTCAAGATCATAGGGCACACTTATATTTTTGTTGTAGGAATTACCATAAGAGTTGGCATAACCATTACCGTTATTAGAAGGATATGGCCTATAATTGTTGCTACCAAAATTATTCCTATAAGCATTGTTTTTGAAATTATTATATTTTTCTCAAAGAGAAAGGAAACAATTTCACTTTAATAATATCTCCATCTACATCCTTATATTTTTGCATCTCACAAGTTCAACAAAATTATTAAGATGGGCAGCAGCATCATCAGTACTAACACCAAAAAATTGCTCTCTCATAACAAGATTTAACAGGGCAGGCTTTATCTCATAAAAATTAGCAGTAGGAGCAGGTGGACCAATAGGTGTGCTAATAAAATCATTGTTGTTTGTGCTAGTGAAGTCACACAACTTACTGTTCCCAGGAGTACTCATTTTAGCAAGATAAAAAATAGGATAAAAATAACAGCTATAATAAGAACTATTTTTTATGTTTTTGATAAAAAGAAGTAAACAAGACAAAATAAAATAAACTAAGAAAAACAAAATCAAAGTAAAGTGATTGGAAGTGAGAGAATACCCTTGAAACAATCCTCTCTCTCCTTGGCAACGGCGCCAAAAAACTTGTTGATGGCTGACGTTGGGAGACCCCAAGTGTAGGGTGTGAAGAGTGCAGTGGCAAGTTTTTCCTCGGAAAGAAACCAAGCTTGAATCGACCGGTAGGAGAAAGAAATGACTTCCGAAGGTTGATGCAGCTGATGTGGCAGGGCGCACTACCGGTTTAGAACAAACATGGAACCTACACAAAACAATCAAATCACTTTGCCCCAATGAATCAGTGAGGTTGTCAATCTCACCGGTTTTGCTGAAAACAAAGAGGTGAAACGTATGGTGTGGAAAACAATACTTGTTTGCAGTAGATGAAAAGAGAAAAGTGATGGCAGTAGGAAAGCAATAGTAAAAGTATGAGAATAGTGATTGCAGTGGTTGTATTATCAGTATAAAGGAAATGGATCGGGTTCCACAGTTCACTAGAGGTGTCTCTCCAAAACAGATAGATAACATGTTGGGTAAACAAATTACAGCTGGGCAATTGACAGATATAAAGGCTGCACCGTAGTGCATATGCATGACATGATGATTACTATGTGATTCATGCGGGCATTACAAGAAGATACATAGACCGTTATCCAACTTCATCTATGAATAATAATCCACCCTTAGAATGTCATCCGAGCAAACCTTGGGTATTAAGTTGCAAGCAACAGATAATTGCATTAAGAAAAGTGTGTAATGTAAACAATGTAAACATCGTTGTTTTCTCCCTAATGGCAACATCACATCCCCCACCCGTTACGTTCCTGTCACTCGAGCGTGAGTAAGAGAGAGGCATGAACCCACTAGAGCATAAATACTCCCTCTTGGAGTTACAAGCATCTACTTGGCAAGAGCATCTACTAGCAACGCAGAGCATGCAAGATCATAAATAACATACACATGAAAAGAACATGATAGATTGATAATCACTGGACATAACATTCAATATTCATCAGATCCTAGCAAACACAACATGTAGCATTACAATAACATGATCTTGATCATGTTAGGCAGCTCACAAGATCTAAACATGAGGCATAAAGAGGAGAGAACAACCATCTAGCTACTGCTATGGACCTGTAGTACAAGGATTAACTACTCACGCATCATTCCGGAGGCGGGAATGGTGATGTAGAGCCCTCTGGTGATGACTCCCCCTCCCGGCAGGGTGCCGGGGAGAGCTCCAGAACCCTCCCAAACAAGGGTTGACGATGACGGTGGATGCAGATGTTTTTGGTGGAAAAGGATTGGGTATTTAGGGTTAACCTCCCGAGAGGTATAAATAGGTGAGAGGGCAACGTCGGAGGGCGGCCAGGGTGCCCACACCACCACCGGGCACGGACAGATGGGGGGCGCGCTGCCCTATGGTGTGGGGCCACTTTGCCCCCCCCTCCGGGTCCCCTCCGGACTCCGTGTGCGCGACGACTTTCTAAGACTCTGGGTTTTCGAATCATCCAATTCCGAGTATTTCCAGAACAACTTTTCTGAAATAAAAACTGTAGAAAACAGGAACTGGCTTTGTGGCATATTCTCAATAGGTTAGTCCCAGAATATCGATTAAAATGGCATAAAGTGTAAGGGAAACATGTAGCATATAGTATGGAAACAACATGGAACATCGGAAATTATGGATACGCTTATGACATATCAGTGGGCCAATCCTTTTTAGATAAAAGGACATGCTTTTTGGTCTACTTATGATTTCCAAACATTCTCGAGGACACATGGGAACTTCGTCAAGCGCTTTCGTTTCATAAAGTTGATTAATATTTATTATTTTGATAGGTGTTGTGTGGGTGAACCTATGCTAATGCACCGCCCAGCTAGGACTAATACATACTTGTGATTATACCCCTTCCAAGCATCCGCAACTACAAGAAAGTAATTAAGATAAATCTAACCACAACCTTAAACTCTGGGATCCTACACCCCCTCGTGCATCGATTTCCTAAGGGGGGTTTAGGTTTCTGTCACTCCGGCAACCCCACAATTAGTAGCCAAATACACAATGCATCCCTCTAGGCCCATAAAGGTGAAGTGTCATGTAGTCGACGTTCACGTGAAACCACTAGAAGAATAACACCACAACTTAAATATCAAACCATTACATATTACTTCATCATTATTCCACTAATAACATCTTGAATTCTCCCATGTCCTCAAGAACTAAAAAAACTACTCACAAGACATCATATGGATCATGATCAGAGGTGATATAATGGTGTATAACAATCTGGTCAGAAAGTGGAAACACCGATAAATCTCATAAGCATCAACTACTAAGAAGTGATCCACACCGGGAGAGAGATCTAGTGAAGAACAACAATATAGAACCCTAATTATTACAGCGGGATGAAGGTGGATTGTGAGTTTGATAGTGTTGGTGATGATGACGACAATGATGTTCTTGATGACGCCAGAAGCGATGACGTTGACGATGGCAACGATTTCCCCTCTCCGGGGAGGAATTTCCCTGGTAGATTTCTCCCTGCTCGAGAGATTTTCTCTCTCTGTTGTTTTCTGCATTGAGGAGGCGGCGAAATATTTCCTCAATGGTCTTGTAGGTCTTAGGGTTCCCTAGGGATGAAGTACGCGAAAGGGGTTGGCCAGAGGTGGGCCAGGGTGGCCACACCACCTGGCGGCTCAGCCAAGGGGGCGCGCCACCTGGTGGTGTGGGCCCCTAGTAGCCCCCTCTGTCTCCCCTCATGGCTGGCTCCCTCATATGGATTTCTAAGACTCCTCTGATGCCCCCCTTCTTCTTCTGGTCTTCAGAAATAGGGTATCTTGACGATGCTTTTTCCATCAGATTTCTGGTCTCCGTTATTTTTCTCCAATAATTATCAAACATGCAAAATAAGATGAAATAACATAAGTAATGCATCATAATATGAAATATATCGATGAATAATAGAAAACTAAGATATAAAATAGTGATGCAAAATGGACGTATCGACCCCCCCAAGCTTAGACCTCGCTTGTCCCCAATCTAAACTGAACTCAGTAAACATGACCACGGGTTTATGGGGTGAAGTGTCGATAAATAAAATACGTATAAGAAACATCACATTTATCAATACACAAGTCATTCTAGACAGCAACTTCCTGTCATATAACTCAACTTGAAACTAGTAGAGGGAGTCACAATAAAGGTGCAAAGGAAATCATAATTGGTTAAGGAAAACTTCGTTCTTGGTCAGAGAACAATAAACAGATTGTACTTATCTTTCACTTAGAGTCTTTATATTAGAGCTTATATTGCAGAGTTTAAGATGCTCAATCATAACAGTCTCTTGCAATCATTAATAACTTTCAAAGTGGTATTCATTCAGATACCAACATTGTACTAAACAAGGAAGGATAAAAGACATGATTGAATGAATCAACATATAGATGGTTGGATCACAACAACTCAAATGATTGCTTAAGAAAGAAAGAAGTAGGTTTACTGATTCAACAAGAAAGTAAAATATTGGCCCTTTGCATAGGGAAGCATGGATTAACTCATGTGCTAGAGCTTTTATTTGATAAATATATGGAGAGCATAAAATGTTTGACACTCCTCCAACCTTTCTTACACAAACCATGGCTAGCCGAATCCTTGGGTGCCTGCCAACAATCACATACCATGGAGGAGTGTCTAAGTTTTTAGGGGTAGGTGTGTATGTCTATGTCAACGAATCAGCAAGCAAACAATACATTTAGTCACAAGCCAACCAGACCTTACAAGAGCGAATCCCATTGAAGGAAGCTACTCGGGTAGTAGATCATCCCTCTTCTTTTTTGTTTACAAAATTATGCTTTGACTGATAAATCAGGGGTAAAAAGAGTGAAGAGAATTCATAGTGATTAAGATTGGGGCTGTGAACCCTGATGCAACTCTTTTAGCAGTTGGATAAGCGGATGTGGCACTAGTCCAGTTGTGTAAAGTACAATCAACGAGTAAAACAAGACTGTCTACCTACTTCCTCATGAGCTAAAACATGATCACAAAACAAGTGTAATTGTTTTGAAGGTAAAGGTAGCACACAAGCAATTTACTTGGAGTGGCGGTTAAATACCACATATTGGTAGGTATGGTGGACACAAATGGGATGGTTTTTGGCTCAATGTTTGGATGCACGAGAAGCATTCCCTCTTGGTATAGGTTTTTGGCTAGCAATGCTGGGTAGCAAGCATAAGAGTTGAGGGAAAACAAGCAAATATACATGTGTTAGAAACAATCATGCAATCTTCCTTGGAAGTACAAACAATCTTAACTTGAGAATACTAAGCTTATGAGCCAACAAGAAAGAAAGGTCATGGAACAATATATCTGCATGCATCTCCCTCTTTTCTACTTAAGCCTCAAAGTTTTGTTGCTACTGACCAATGCTAAGTTTTCCAAAACCAAATAGATTAACTTGATGTTCCCATATTTATACCAATACTAACAACAAGATCAATCATATAACAAAAATTGCAAACTAAAATAAAGTGCATAGAAGGTAAATGATGAAACTTCTAATTAATATTCCATAACGGCAACTCACACCAAGGGATACATCGATAACCAACTAAAGGAGAGATACTTCCATACTGCAAACCATCCTGTGTGATAACTTCTCTACTCATGATATGACTCTTCTAAATGTTAAAAGGTGAAAGATAAAGGTGTGATACCGCGACACTCCCCCAAGATGCCAAGGGGATGCCAATACCAATGACGAATTAATTATTCGGTGGTGGTGAATCCTTCCCATCATCAAACTTCCAAGGTAAAGGCTCTCCATCAACAAATGATGCCTGTGTCTCCAATATCCTGAAACTGGTAGTAGAACTTATACGTTTAAACCTGATCTCATACTCACAGTTTTGATTATGCACATTATAGAGTTGTGCCTGCAATTTTTTGGTGGCCTCGTGGAGCGAGAAGATTTCCTTCCAAAGCTTGGTAGTCTCCTTCTTGTGCTCAGCTATGAGTTCTGCATTTATTCTGTGGATTATATCCACTTCACGCTCCGCCATCTTCTTGTACCTAAAGACTTCCTGCTCCAGCTCTTCCATCCTGGCTTCCAGACTGCCTTCTCCTCTAGGACCCCAAACATCTTCTTTCTGCACCTCCCCATCCTTGGGACACAACTCCTTGGTATGCATCTTTAACTCGTTCATGTATGGATTTGATGACGTTCACAAAGAAAATATCCTTGGGAGGCCCGGAAGAGGACATCGTGGATATAAATCTGAAGATGAAATCTGGCTGAGACAGATCAAAATGAAAAAACGACGAGAAAATGATATACGGACCTCGGGGGATATGGGGGTTTATATAGCAAAAATCTACGTAACAAAAGGAAGATGCAATGCGAAAAAGGGTCGGAGAGGGGCTCCGGGGCCTCCACACCATAGGATGGCGCGGCCAGGGGTGGACCCGCGCCCAAAGGTGGTATGGTCCCCTCGGGCACCGACTCCTACCCTTTTTCGGCTCAATATTTTTCATGTTTTCCATAAATGACAAAATTATAAGTTGGGAAGTAATACACGAACCTTTTCTTAACAGAACTGATACCTATTCGAAAACATACCCTGCAGTTTCTGGAATCTTCTCTTTAATAAACTTCTCCGGAGTCACCACCTTAATAGTATCAACATCTTCATCATAAGAATCTCCGGAAAATAATGTTTGAGTCTTTTCCCATTCACCACTTGTGTAGTGTTATCTTTAAGGCAAGGAATTTGTATTGCACCCGAACAATATACTTCTTCGATAACATAGGGTCCTTCCCATCTAGAGAGTAATTTTTCTGCAAAAAATCTAAGACGGGACCTATACAATAGAACTTTCTCACCAACATGAAACTCTCCTTTAATAATTCTCCTATCATGCCATTGTTTAACTTTCTCCTTAAAGAGTATAGCATTTTCATAGGCTTCACTTCTCCACTCATCTAAAGAACTCATGTCAAGCATTCTTTTCTTAGCGGCAAGTTTAAAATCTCTATTTAGTTCTCTCACTTCCCAATAAGATTTGTGTTCTAGTTCTAAAGGCAAGTGACATGCTTTCCCATAAACCATTTTATAAGGAGACGTACCCATGGGATTTTTATAAGCAGTTCTATAAGCCCATAAAGCATCATTTATCAGACCAATTTTTTCTATATTTATTAACGGTCTTTTGCAAAATAGATTTAATTTATCTATTTGATAATTCTACTTGCCCACTCGTTTGAGGATGATAAGCTGAGGAAATTCTATGATCAACATCATATTTAGCAAGGGTTTTTCTAAAACCACCATGAATAAAGTGAGAACCTCCATCAGTCATAAGATATCTAGGCACACCAAACCTAGGGAAAATAACATGTTTAAGCATTTTTAAAGAGGTCTCACCATCAACACTCTTTGTAGGTATGGCTTCTACCCACTTAGTAACATAATCAACAACAACGAGAATATAAGTAAAACCATTTGATGGAGGAAACAGACCCATAAAGTCAAAACCCCAACAATCAAAAGGTTCAATAACAAGGGAATAACTCATAGGCATTTCATTACGTCTAGAAATATTACCAACTTTTTGACATTCATCACAAGATAAAACAAACTTTCTTGCATATTTAAAGAGAGTAGGCCAATAGAAACCTGATTGTAGAACCTTTTGTGCGGTTCTATCTCCAGCGTGATGTCCTCCATAAGAACTACCATGGCACTTTCTCAATATCTCTTGTTGTTCATGTTCTGGAACACATCTTTGCATAATACCATCTACTCCTTCTTTATATAAGTGTGGGTCATCCCAAAAAATAATGCCTCAAATCATAAAAGAATTTTCTTATTTGTTGGGTTGTAAATGTTGGAGGCAAATATGTCGCACCCGGACTTCTAGAGGATACTCGCAGTTCCGTTGAACAGTAGTTGATTGGATTACGGGGCTTACCTGCACCCGCATCTCTTACGAGTAGGCCAACACACGTATGTGTGACAACCAACCCCTACTGTTCATCGTCTACGCAAACCATCCCATAGAAATCCAGATACTTCCATTGACGTACTTCAAACCATACACACATGGTACGTCAACGGCGTTTAACAAAATGATAGCACAACATATCTCTAAGACACAAAAGATGGACATAAGTTGCAAATAGCTCTCACTAGAGCAGAGATAGCAAATACAATCATCCAGAGGACACATGTCCCAACATATCATCATTACAATACAGCGGAAGCACTCAACATGTCTGAGTACAGACAAGAACCAAATAGGCCTAAGAGGCCGGAAACGAAAAGACGGAGCCCATCCACGAAGTCTCGGATCCTGCCCGGGTCCGCTATCTAATCGTCAGCAGTCTCGTCATACTCCACGTAGTAGCCACCATGGGGATCCTCGGAAACGTAGTCTGCGGAAACCACAACCCCAAAGGGGTCAGTACATAAACGTACTGGCAAGCAAGACTCACAATTCACCAAAGTGTAACCCGTCAACACCAAGCACAGATGCTTTGGGTTCAACGGAAGGAAGGGGATATAAAAGATGCTGCAACTGGCTGCTCTAACCAACTACAGAGTTACTACCACTTCCGGCTAACAGAAAGGAGATAAGATAGCGTATCGTAACCAACTATAACTAACTACGAAACAAACCCATCCTGGATATCGCCCCATATCCAAAGAAGCAATCCGAGGATAACTCACACAGTTGGATTAATGATGGATCAAGTTATTGTGGCAATAAGGCTATTACTAGTCAAGTTATCATTAGTTAGGTGTAAGTTGTTCTGAGTACTTGTTAGCCAGTACTTTCACCAAGTTAACCATAACCGCGGAAAACACGGCTTCTCGAGAAGATTTATCCCTGCAGGGGTGCACCAATTTGGCCGTACACGTAAGAATAACCCGCCAGATGGAATGGCCTTTCCACCAAGCGGGGCACTCAACACAACTCAACTCTTCTTCGCATCAAGCCCAAAGAACCCCGTGCAATTGAGCGCACGGCTAATCAAGCCCCACGAAGAAAAGGGGACCCTCATAGCACTCTAAGAACGTGTCTCCCTAAATGCCGACTACAAAAGTTCCACCCTGGCGCCAAGGGTTCGCACCTGCATATGCATGCGGCAAATGGAAAACCCGAACTAAATGAGGCGATTTGGACGAGATGCGAATCGAATCAAATTGAGGGGGGCGCCCATACACGCTTCCCACATGCGGTTAGTGCGCTCATCATGGATCAGTAGACAAGACCCTTTTCCTAATTAGGGTCGACACTAGCAGGCCTCAAAACCACGCCGGGCCTCCTGCCGGTGCCTTATCAGCAAATTATTATTACCTCAAACATTAACAGGTTGATTGATTAACATCGAGCCCCAGAACATGATAGGAATATAGTAACAGAAAGTAACGACAACAGACTCGAGCAAAAACAACCCTAAGCATGCTAGTAAGACACGGGCAACAAGCAAAGGGGTTATAGGTATGGAGTTGAGGCTATATCAGGGTTACATGATAACATGTGATAGGTTCGTAACAGAAGCAACGATTCATAGAGCTAGCAGAATAGACAACGGAAAGTATCGGTATCCAATGTTGAAAGGAACACAGTGGTTCATGTGAGTGAATACTTGCCTGCAAACTCAGCAGCCTGGTACTGAGCTAAGATCCTCAGAAGGGGTGTCGTAAGTATCGTCGGTCTCAATATCGTCGTTTATCCGAGAAGAAGCAAACAAACAACGTAGAGAGACAAACAATCAATAACATGGCATAATGCACAAACATGGGATGATGCATGGCCATTTAATTGATGCATAGAAATAAACTAGTTGACAAGATAACATAACATGATTAAATGGACCCACATGCAATTTGGATTGCACATGAAAAGCCCATGAATTAAGGTTGAAACAATTGTTTTACAACTAACCAATAGGTGAAAGTGGATTAGCATGATGCATGGATGAGGAAAACAGAAAGAAAACAACAATAGAAACAATTAGAAATAAGGTTTGACAAGTTTGGAATTTTATTTATTAAGTTTTGGAATTTGGTTACTTAAAGGTGTTACACAAGCATTTGTTGTTTTCACCAATTTTAATTGTCCAAAATAGATAACAAAGTTCATATTTGAAAAGAACACACAATTTTAGGTGGATTACATGTTTCACTTGTTGAAAAAGGATTTCAAATAAAATACTTATGAATTAGACAAGTTTAAACAAGATTTAAATGAATTTAATTCAAGCATGAACTTATTTGAATTTTTATTTGTGCAAAACATTAGATGAAGCTCATATTTTAAAGGTTTATACTTTTATGGTTTGAAAACATATTTTATAAGTTCAAAAGTAATTTAATTTGACCAAGTTATGAATTTAACAATGTTAAATGATTTAAACAGGGTTTAAATTATTTAACCAATTTTAATTATTCAAATCATGAAACAAATTTATATTTGAAAAGGTGGTTTAAAATGGCATGGAAAACATATTTTATTTGTTGAAAATGGATTTAAAATGAGCAAGTTATTAATTTGGCAATTTTAAATGCATTAAATAAGAAACAGTTGTTTTCAGCAATTTAAATTATTCAAAACAGCAAACAAAGTTGATATTTGGAAAGTACATGAAAAATTAAATGGAAAACATGTTTAGTTTGTTGAATTTGGAATTTTTATGCCCAAGTTATGAATTTTGCAAGTTTAAGTGAATTAAACAAGCTTTCAAATATTTCACCAATTTAAAATATTCAAAACAGTAAACAAATTTTATATTTGGATAGAGCATTTAATTTGGTACAGAAAACATATTTAAAAAGTTGAAATTGGAGTTAAAATGAATTATTTATGCATTTGTGAAGTTTAAGTGTTATTCTGCCATTTTATATTAACTAGGGACTTAGAAAATAAATAGTAGGGATCTAGAAAGAAATGGCAAGGACTTGGGTGCAAATCTGGGATTTGTGCAGGGCTTGGAAAAACAGAAGGAATAAAAGGGTTTATTCCGCGGGGGTGGGATTCGAACCCACCCCCTCGCTGTGCGCGCAAAGGGTCACTGCCACTGCGGTGGCTGTCGATTTGTGATAGGTACAGGGAACTCGGGGAGGTATTCTTCAGTTTAACAGTTAACTAAATTTGCACGTACGTTTTCTGAACTGAACATCGACGGAAGGAAAAACTGCCGCCGGCGGACAGCGATCGTCGCTGCTGCGACTCGCCGTGGGGCGCCGCGGACGTGGACGTTCTGTGGGCGTGCGAGAGGGAGGAGGGGAGGGGAGCGAGAGGGAGGAGATGATCACCTCGAGCGGACAGAGGGGGGGAGCAGGTCGGGCGGAGCAATGGTGACGGGCGGGATGACGCGGAGGGCGGCGTCGCCTCGGTGCCTCCCGGCCCGCGCCGAGGGGTCGAGGAGGGAGCTGGGGGCCGGGTGTTTCCATTCCCGCCGTTTGCCCGGGCGGAGGAGAGCTCTAACATCGGTGATCGTCGGAGGGGGAAGGGAGGTATTTCGGGTGTGGTTCAGTTAGTTACAGAGGTGTGGAGGGAGGTGGAAGAAAGAGGGAAAACAACGGGGAAGAGAGGAGGAGGGGGGTGCGGCTAGGGTTAGGGTTAGGGTTCGAGCTCGAGCTCGAGGTCCTGGAGTTATAGGGGGGAGGGGGAGAGCTCAGCCGTTCCCTGCTCCTCTCTGTCACGTGGACATCGTGGATGCTCCTCCGTACAGAGGAAGAAGAAAGGTGGGGGGTCGAAGGGGTATTTGGGCCTGAGGGGAGATGGGCTGGGCCTGGCTGCCCCTCTCTCCCTTTGTTTCTGCTGTTTCTTTTTATTCTTTCTTGCTATTTTTTTTTGCTGAAAATGAAAAAGAGAAAAAGGAGAGGTTTTTGTTGGTTAGAAATATTAGGAAAAATTGTATGAGTTAGTTGTTATATAAACAGCAATTTGCAACCTTTTGTTTCCCAAAAACTTTAATTAGGTTGTTGTTTGTGAATTTAATTGAATTTGGTGGAAATTGCTATTAAATGAACAATTAAAAAGAACCACTTAAAATAGTTTGAACCCTCAGGTTTATTTGAAACAAATTGATTTGGAAAATGTTTTGTTTCATTAATTTTCAAATGGTTGCTGTTTGGAAAATGCAAATGATTTTGAATGCAATTTGAGTGAATTTGATTATTAAGTGAATATTGAAAACAAGATTTAAATAGTTGAACCTTAGAGTTTAATTGAAACAAAAAGGATTAGAATTTGGTTTGTAATTCTCATAAATTCAACATGGTTGCTGTTTGGAAGAAACTGTAATTGAATTTGAAAAGGGTTTGGTATTAAGTGAATTTTGATTAGAAATAAATCAACAGTTTTGAAATCACAACTTTAATGGAAACAATTGATTGTTTTGATTTGAAATATCACTTTGGAAATTGTAACAACACAAGTATGAAACAAAGGTTTGAAATTTGAGTTGAAATTCAAATAGAAAACAAAGGAAAACAAATGAAAACAGAGGAAAACAAATGGAAAACAAGCAAAACAAATGCAATGAACATGATGTCATGATGCAAAACATAAAATAACAGAGAGCAAAACATTCTAATGGCTATTTTTCATACTTGGGATGTTACAAAACGCCCCCCCTTGAAGGAATCGCGCCCCGAGATTCCTACTGAGAAAAGAAAAGGTACGGATACTTCTTGCGAAGATCCTCTTGAGCTGTGACACGTGAAACACATCGTGCACCTTGGATAGTTTTTCTGGAATTTCAAGATGATAGGCATTCCTGGCAACTCTTCTGGAAAGACGTCAGGGAATTTGCAAACCACCGGAACATTTTTGAGTAAAGGTAGAGGTTTTGTATGGAGGTCGTATAGCTTGAATAGAATTTGATTCATTTGGATTATAGACTATCTGGCCAGAAGGGTGGAACAGAGTTATTGATTAGATGCCGGTAGCAGAACTGAAGTGGAAAGCAACAACAAGGTTTGAACGGACGAAAAGGATGTTTAGAAGAACAGGATATCGAAGCAACAACGGGAAACACGAGAACAAACACTCCTGGGGTACTATGGAAAACCCATCCGGGGTTCTAAAGGATCAATATCTACTGCTTAAGGAATAGAGGATCTGCTTCCGGGGCTTACACGCCTCCGTTCTCAATCATGAGTAGGCAACATGATAAATCATGTCACAACCACCTCCATTCCTATGGTCTAGTAGATATAACTATCCCAGAGAAACCAGAATACGTGAAATCCTAACTTGAAAGTTTAGATGAGAAGAGAAAAACAACATTGCACTTCCTTACCAGAAAATGGAGGGTGGGTGGGGAAAGAAGAAAAAGAACAGAATTCCTACTCTCACGTTTCATTTTTCCTATATAGCTACAAAATAGTTTCTAGACTCAACTGCAACCAGTAAAAAGGGATCCTACAGGCAGACAGGCTCTGATACCATTTGTCGCACCCGGACTTCTAGAGGATACTCGCAGTTCCGTTGAACAGTAGTTGATTGGATTACGGGGCTTACCTGCACCCGCATCTCTTACGAGTAGGCCAACACACGTATGTGTGACAACCAACCCCTACTGTTCATCGTCTACGCAAACCATCCCATAGAAATCCAGATACTTCCATTGACGTACTTCAAACCATACACACATGGTACGTCAACGGCGTTTAACAAAATGATAGCACAACATATCTCTAAGACACAAAAGATGGACATAAGTTGCAAATAGCTCTCACTAGAGCAGAGATAGCAAATACAATCATCCAGAGGACACATGTCCCAACATATCATCATTACAATACAGCGGAAGCACTTAACATGTCTGAGTACAGACAAGAACCAAATAGCCCTAAGAGGCCGGAAACGAAAAGACGGAGCCCATCCACGAAGTATCGGATCCTGCCCGGGTCCGCTATCTACTCGTCAGCAGTCTCGTCATACTCCACGTAGTAGCCACCATGGGGATCCTCGGAAACGTAGTCTGCGGAAACCACAGCCCCAAAGGGGTCAGTACATAAACGTACTGGCAAGCAAGACTCACAATTCACCAAAGTGTAACCCGTCAACACCAAGCACAGATGCTTTGGGTTCAACGGAAGGAAGGGGATATAAAAGATGCTGCAACTGGCTGCTCTAACCAACTACAGAGTTACTACCACTTCCGGCTAACAGAAAGGAGATAAGATAGCGTATCGTAACCAACTATAACTAACTACCAAACAAACCCATCATGGATCTCGCCCCTTATCCAAAGAAGCAATCCGAGGATAACTCACACAGTTGGATTAATGATGGATCAAGTTATTGTGGCAATAAGGCTATTACTAGTCAAGTTATCATTATTTAGGTGTAAGTTGTTCTGAGTACTTGTTAGCCAGTACTTTCACCAAGTTAACCATAACCGCGGAAAACACGGCTTCTCGAGAAGATTTATCCCTGCAGGGGTGCACCAATTTGGCCGTACACGTAAGAATAACCCGCCAGATGGAATGGCCTTTCCACCAAGCGGGGCACTCAACACAACTCAACTCTTCTTCACATCAAGCCCAAAGAACCCCGTGCAATTGATTGCACGGCTAATCAAGCCCCACGAAGAAAAGGGGACCCTCATAGCACTCTAAGAACGTGTCTCCCTAAATGCCGACTACAAAAGTTCCACCCTGGCGCCAAGGGTTCGCACCTGCATATGCATGCGGCAAATGGAAAACCCGAACTAAATGAGGCAATTTGGACGAGATGCGAATCGAATCAAATTGAGGGGGGCGCCCATACACGCTTCCCACATGCGGTTAGTGCGCTCATCATGGATCAGTAGACAAGACCCTTTTCCTAATTAGGGTCGACACTAGCAGGCCTCAAAACCACGCCGGGCCTCCTGCCGGTGCCTTATCAACAAATTATTATTACCTCAAACATTAACAGGTTGATTGATTAACATCGAGCCCCAGAACATGATAGGAATATAGTAACAGAAAGTAACGGACAACAGACTCGAGCAAAAACAACCCTAAGCATGCTAGTAAGACACGGGCAACAAGCAAAGGGGTTATAGGTATGGAGGTGAGGCTATATCAGGGTTATAGGATAACATGTGATAGGTTCGTAACAGAAGCAACGATTCATAGGGCTAGCAGAATAGACAACGGAAAGTATCGGTATCCAATGTTGAAAGGAACAAAGTGGTTCATGTGAGTGAATACTTGCCTGCAAACTCAGCAGCCTGGTACTGAGCTAAGATCCTCAGAAGGGGTGTCGTAAGTATCGTCGGTCTCAATGTCGTCGTTTATCCGAGAAGAAGCAAACAAACAAAGCAGAGAGACAAACAATCAATAACATGGCATAATGCACAAACATGGGATGATGCATGACCATTTAATTGATGCATAGAAATAAACTAGTTGACAAGATAACATAACATGATTAAATGGACCCACATGCAATTTGGATTGCACATTAAAAGCCCATGAATTAAGGTTGAAACAATTGTTTTACAACTAACCAATAGGTGAAAGTGGATTAGCATGATGCATGGATGAGGAAAACAGAAATAAAACAACAATAGAAACAATTAGAAATAAGGTTTGACAAGTTTGGAATTTTATTTATTAAGTTTTGGAATTTCGTTACTTAAAGGTGTTACACAAGCATTTGTTGTTTTCACCAATTTTAATTGTCCAAAATAGATAACAAAGTTCATATTTTAAAAGAACACACAATTTTAGGTGGATTACATGTTTCACTTGTTGAAAAAGGATTTCAAATAAAATACTTATGAATTAGACAAGTTTAAACAAGATTTAAATGAATTTAATTCAAGCATGAACTTATTTGAATTTTTATTTGTGCAAAACATTAGATGAAGCTCATATTTTAAAGGTTTATACTTTTATGGTTTGAAAACATATTTTATAAGTTCAAAAGTAATTTAATTTGACCAAGTTATGAATTTAACAATGTTAAATGATTTAAACAGGGTTTAAATTATTTAACCAATTTTAATTATTCAAATCATGAAACAAATTTTATATTTGAAAAGGTGGTTTAAAATGGCATGGAAAACATATTTTATTTGTTGAAAATGGATTTAAAATGAGCAAGTTATTAATTTGGCAATTTTAAATGCATTAAATAATAAACAGTTGTTTTCAGCAATTTAAATTATTCAAAACAGCAAACAAAGTTGATATTTGGAAAGTACATGAAAAATTGAATGGAAAACATGTTTAGTTTGTTGAATTTGGAATTTTTATGCCCAAGTTATGAATTTTGCAAGTTTAAGTGAAATAAACAAGTTTTCAAATATTTCACCAATTTAAAATATTCAAAACAGTAAAAAAATTTTATATTTGGATAGAGCATTTAATTTGGTACAGAAAACATATTTAAAAAGTTGAAATTGGAGTTAAAATGAATTATTTATGCATTTGCGAAGTTTAAGTGTTATTCTGCCATTTTATATTAACTAGGGACTTAGAAAATAAATAGTAGGGATCTAGAAAGAAATGGCAAGGACTTGGGTGCAAATCTGGGATTTGTGCAGGGCTTGGAAAAACAGAAGGAATAAAAGGGTTTATTCCGCGGGGGTGGGATTCGAACCCACCCCCTCGCTGTGCGCGCAAAGGGTCACTGCCACTGCGGTGGCTGTCGATTTGTGATAGGCACAGGGAACTCGGGGAGGTATTCTTCAGTTTAACAGTTAACTGAATTTGCACGTACGTTTTCTGAACTGAACATCGACGGAAGGAAAAACTGCCGCCGGCGGACAGCGATCGTCGCTGCTGCGACTCGCCGTGGGGCGCCGCGGACGTGGACGTTCTGTGGGCGTGCGAGAGGGAGGAGGGGAGGGGAGCGAGAGGGAGGAGATGATCACCTCGAGCGGACAGAGGGGGGAGCAGGTCGGGCGGAGCAATGGCGACCGGCGGGATGACGCGGATGGCGGCGGCGCCTCGGTGCCTCCCGGCCCGCGCCGAGGGGTCGAGGAGGGAGCTGGGGGCCGGGTGTTTCCATTCCCGCCGTTTGCCCGGGTGGAGGAGAGCTCTAACATCGGTGATCGCCGGAGGGGGAAGGGAGGTATTTCAGGTGTGGTTCAGTTAGTTACAGAGGTGTGAAGGGAGGTGGAAGAAAGAGGGAAAACGGCGAGGAAGAGAGGAAGAGAGGAGGAGAGGGGTGCGGCTAGGGTTAGGGTTAGGGTTTGAGCTCGAGGTCCTGGAGTTATAGGGGGGAGGGGGAGAGCTCAGCCGTTCCCTGCTCCTCTCTGTCACGTGGACATCGTGGATGCTCCTCCGTACAGAGGAAGAAGAAAGGTGGGGGGTCGAAGGGGTATTTGGGCCTGAGGGGAGATGGGCTGGGCCTGGCTGCCCCTCTCTCCCTTTGTTTCTGCTGTTTCTTTTTATTCTTTCTTGCTATTTTTTTTTGCTGAAAATGAAAAAGAGAAAAAGGAGAGGTTTTTGTTGGTTAGAAATATTAGGAAAAATTGTATGAGTTAGTTGTTATATAAACAACAATTTGCAACCTTTTGTTTCCCAAAAACTTTAATTAGGTTGTTGTTTGTGAATTTAATTGAATTTGGTGGAAATTGCTATTAAATGAATAATTAAAAAGAACCACTTAAAATAGTTTGAACCCTCAGGTTTATTTGAAACAAATTGATTTGGAAATGTTTTGTTTCATTAATTTTCAAATGGTCGCTGTTTGGAAAATGCAAATGAATTTGAATGAAATTTGAGTGAATTTGATTATTAAGTGAATATTGAAAACAAGATTTAAATAGTTGAACCTTAGAGTTTAATTGAAACAAAAAGGATTAGAATTTGGTTTGTAATTCTCATAAATTCAACATGGTTGCTGTTTGGAAGAAATTGTAATTGAATTTGAAAAGGGTTTGGTATTAAGTGAATTTTGATTAGAAATAAATCAACAGTTTTGAAATCACAACTTTAATGGAAACAATTGATTGTTTTGATTTGAAATATCATTTTGGAAATTGTAACATCACAAGTATGAAACAAAGGTTTGAAATTTGAGTTGAAATTCAAATAGAAAACAAAGGAAAACAAATGAAAACAGAGGAAAACAAATGGAAAACAAGCAAAACAAATGCAATGAACATGATGTCATGATGCAAAACATAAAATAACAGAGAGCAAAACATTCTAATGGCTATTTTTCATACTTGGGATGTTGCAAAATACATGGAAACAATAAAGTTAGCATAATCTGCATACCGATGACTATCTTGGGAGTTTACTTTTGTTGCAACCAACTGTTCATTTGGAAAACTATCATTAACAAGAATAGGGTCATAAGCAATGCTTTCCAATGTAGACAAGTTATCAGCAACATGATTTGCAGCACCCTCCCTATCCACAATATGCAACTCAAACTCTTGTAAAAGCAGCACCCATCTAATAAGCCTAGGCTTAGCATCTTTCTTTTCCATAAGGTATCTAATAGCAGCATGATCAGTGTGAATAGTAACTTTTGAATCAACAATATAAGGTCTAAGCTTATCACAAGCAATAACTACAACTAGGAACTCTTTTTCAGTGGTAGCATAATTCTTTTGAGCAGCATCAAGAGTCTTACTATCATAATGAATAAAATTCAACTTCTTATCTACTCGTTGTCCAAGAGCAGCACCTATAGCAAAATCACTAGCATCACACATGATTTCAAAAGGCAAATTCCAATCAGGTGGTTGAACAATAGGAGCAGTAGTTAAAGCCTTCTTTAAAGTTTCGAAATCTTCCTTACAATCATCATCAAAAACAAAAGGTAAGTTTTTTTGAAGAAGATTAGTATGATGCTTCGATATTTTAGAGAAATCTTTAATAAACCTCCTATAAGACCCATCATCACCAAGAACACTACGAATACCTTTAACATCCCTGGGATAGGGCATTTTCTCTATTCCTTCCACTTTAGCTCTGTCAACTTCAATACCTCTCTCGGAAATTTTATGCCCAAGAATAATTCCTTCATTTACCATAAAGTGGCATCTCTCCCAATTAAGAACAAGATTAGTTTCCTCACACCTCTGCAAAACTTTATCAAGATTCTGCAAGCGGTTATCAAAATAAGTTCCATAGATGGAGAAATTGTCCATGAATACTTCCACAATTTCCTCACAAAAAACCATGAAAATTAGCAGACATGCATCTTTGAAATGTAGGAGGAGCATTACACAAACCAAAAGGCATACGTCTATAAGCATAATATCCATAAGGAAAAGTAAAAGTTGTTTTATTTTGATATTGTGCCCTAACAGCAATTTTAGAAAACCCAGAATAACCATCAAGAAAGCAAAAATGAGTTTTCTTAGACAACCTCTCTAACATTTGATCAATAAAAGGTAAAGGATAATGATCTTTATTAGTAACCTTGTTAACTTTCCTAAAATCAATGCACATTCTATAACCAACTACTACTTTTTGAGGAATAAGCTCATTATTTTATTAGGCACAACCGTCATTCCTCCTTTCTTAGAAACACAATGCAAATGTCTTATCCATCTACTATGAGCAATAGGATAAATAATACCAGCATCGAGTTTTAATACCTCATTTCTTGCCACTTCCTTCATCTTAGGAATTAAACGACGTTGATGTTCAACTACTAGCTTGGCATCAAGTTCTATATTAATAACATGCTGACATAGAGTAGGGGAAATCCCCTTCAAATCATCAAGAGTATATCCAATAGCTCCACGGTGTTTCTTCAATATTTCCAATAATCTTTCCTCTTCTTTACCTGAAAGTTTAGAGTTAATAATAACAAGATATGTTTTCTTATCGTCAATATAAGCATATTTAAGATCATCAGGCAAAGGTTTTAAATCAAAAACAAGATCCTCCCTGGGTGGTAATGTGGTACCCAAGTCGTCCACAGGTAAATTATGTTTCAATATCACTGGTTGACGAAGAAGAATATCATCAATCTCTTTTCTTTTTTCCATAAGGACCTCACTTTCATGGTCCTCCATGTATTGCTGCAAAGAATTGTTAGGAGCAAGAGAAATAGAGGCAAGCTGTTCAACTCTAAAATCTTCATTAGGCAATTCAGATCCATAAGGAGCACTAGCAAATTTGGAAAAATTAAAATCATAAGATTTTCCATCAAATTTAGTCAATATTTTCTCCTTCTTACAATCTATAACAGCACCACAAGTGTTCAAAAAAGGTCTACCAAAAATGATAGGACAGGTTATACTAGCAGATGTACCCTGTACTAGAAGATCAGTGAGGTATTTAGTTTTACCACATAAAACTTCCACATCTCTAACAATACCAAATGGAAAGATAGTTTCTCTATTCGCAAGCTGAATAACCACATCAACATCGTCAAGTTCACAAGAACCAATTTCATGCATGATTTCTTTATAAAGCTCATAAGGAATAGCACTAGAACTTGCATCGATATCATACAAACCATAGTAGAAATGATCATCTATCATAATAGAAAGCACACGAACAGTAGTTTTCTTAGATCTACTAGGATGTGAAACAATATTAGAAGCATCCTCACACAATACATTGTGTCCATCCTCTACATTTTTAGAGACAAGGTCTTTTACTATAGCTACTGTAGGTTCAACAGTTATTTGTTCATCAGGTTCTATAGATTTCTTCGTACTTTTGTTAACCACATTAGCTATGATAGAGTGTTCCTTTACCTTGTCAGGAAATGAATTTTCTCAATATAAGGTTCAGGCATAGGAGGATTAATAGCATGCGCTTCTATATTTCTAGCAGGAACAATATCTTTATAAGGTGCATGGTACTTGCTCAACTCCTTTTTAGGAATATCAATATAGGAGGCAAAGGCCTTAAAACAATTTGCAAAGATTTGAGAGTCAATACCACAAACAGCACTAATATTATAGAAATCATCAGTTCCCATAAAAGCTTTAATGCATTCATAATCGTAATTTATACCTGACTTTCTACCTTTGTCATTCTCCCATCCTTCAGTATTTTCTTGAATACGATCAAGAATATCCCATTTAGCTTCTTCCTTCATACGTGTGAATGATCCAGAATAAGAAGCATCCAATAAATCCTTATCATGAAGAGAAAGCCTTGCATAAAAATTATTGATAACAATATTACTAGGGAGTTCATGAACGGGACATTTGAGCATTAATACCTTCAATCTCCCCCAAGCTTGAGCAATACTCTCTCCATCATGAGGCCAGAAATTATATATTTGATTCCGATCTTTATGAATCTCACTAGGAGGATAAAATTTAGAATAAAAGAGGGGTACAATTTCCTCTCATCCAACAGATTGACCATTCTTCAGCATTTTAAACCATTCTGCAGCTCTACCCTTCAGTGATAAAGAGAATAATTTTCTTTTAACTTGGTCCATTGTAATACCTGCACACATGAATAACTCGCATAATTCATGTGTAAAGAGTAAATTATCATCGGGATGGACAGTTCTGTCTCCAAAATAGCAATTATCCATAACACGTTCAACAATTTTCATAGGTATTTTAAAAGGATCCAATTGAGCAAACAGCGGGTCATCTACTACATTCGCAGTAGTAGCAATACTCTTAAACATAGAACCAAAAGGATTCTCCATAATAAAATAAAGCAGTAGACAGAAATAAAAACAACACTCACAGTAAAAGTTTCTCTTACCAATTCCACTTACCAATAGCGCTTCACTCCCCGGCAATGGCGCCAGAAAACAGTCTTGATGACCCACAAGTATAGGGGGTGTATCGTAGTACTTTTGATAAATAAGAGTGTCGAACCCAACAAGGAGAAGAAGGTGTTGACAAGTAGGTTGGACAGAGGATTAACTGTAAACACTAGCAAATAGGGTTTTGGTGGTTTCTGATATATCAGATAAATAAAGTGCGAGTAAATAAAAGACAGTAATAACAATTGCAGCGAGTGGCCCAATCCTTTTTAGGACACATGGGAACTTCGTCAAGCGCTTTCGTTTCATACAGTTGATTAATATTTATTGTTTTGATAGGTGTTATGTGAGTGAACCTATGCTAATGCACCGCCCAACTAGGACTAATACATACTTGTGATTATACCCCTTGCAAGCATCTGCAACTACAAGAAATTAATTAAGATAAATCTAACCACAGACTTAAACTCTAGGATCCTACACTCCCTCGTGCATCGGTTTCCTAACGGGGGTTTAGGTTTCTGTCACTCCGGAAACCCCACAATTAGTAGCCAAATACACAATGGATCCCTCTAGGCCCATAAAGGTGAAGTGTCATGTAGTCAACGTTCACATGACGCCACTAGAAGAATAACACCACAACTTAAATATCAAACCATTAGATATTACTTCAACATAATTCCACTTCTAACATCTTGACTTCTCCCATGTCCTCAAGAACTAAACGAACTACTCACAAGAAATCATATGGATCATGATCAGAGGTGATATAATGATGAATAACAATCTGGCCATAAAGTGCAAACACCGATAAATCGCGTAAGCATCAACTACTAACAAGTAATCCACACCAAGAGAGAGAGAGAGAGAGAGAGAGAGATCTAGTGAAGAACAACAATATAGAACCCTAATTGTTACATCAGGACAAAGGTGGATGGTGAGGATGATGGTGCTGGTGATGATGCTGATGACGATGATGATCTTGATGAATCCCGGAGCGATGACTGTGACGATGGCGATGATTTCCCCTCTCCTGGGAGGAATTTCCCCAGCAGATTTCTCTCTACCAGAGAGCTTTTGTCTCTCTGTTGTTTTCCGCCCCGAGGAGGCGGCGAAATATTTCGTTGATGGTTATGTAGGTCTTAGGATTCTATAGATATGAAGTACGCGAAATGGGTCGGCCAGATGTGGGCCAGGGTGGCCACACCACCTGGTGGCGCGGCCAGGGGCGCGCCACCTGGTGGTGTGGGCCCCTGGTGGCCCCCCTCCGGCTCCCCTCGTGGCTGGCTCCCTCATCCGTACTTCTAAGACTCCTCCGATGCCCCCTTCTTCTTCTTGTCTTCATAAATAGGGTATCTTGATGGTGCTTTTTTCCATTGGATTTCTGGTCCCGGTGATTATTCTCCAATAATTATCAAACATGCAAAATAAGATGAAATAACGTAATTAATGCATCATAATATAAAATATATCGATGAATAATAGAAAATTAAGATATTAAATAGTGATGCAAAATGGACGTATCAACTGCCACAAAGAAGGTCCCGCTCGATGCGAGCGGCTCGGGGGCTACCCTCACCATCGGGGGAGGCTCCCAGCCAAATACGAAAGCGCACTCATCGCCTTCTTAAGGTAAAATGCTGACATGTTTGCACGAACACCGTGAGACATGCCCGGTGTACTGAGGGAGGTGATCGAGCAGCACTTAGCCATGTGCACAGGCGCACGTCCTATCAAACAGAAAGTCTGTCATCAAGAACCTGAGAAGCAAGCATTCATCATCGAGCAAGTTGAGAAGCTCAAGGAGGCCAATATCATTCGCGAGGTAATCCACACGGATTGGGTAGCTAATCCAGTTGTTATGCCCAAGCATAATGGTGGGGCCCGGCTTTGCATAGATTTCACTGACCTCAACAAGGCCTGCCCAAAGGACACATATCATCTCCCTAGGATCGACCAGATGATGGACTCAACCGTAGGTCTCCTATGCTTTTTGGAGGCCTTCTCCGGGTATCACCATATCAAGATGGAGAATGAATATGAAGCAAAGACATCGTTCATTACCCCTTGCAGCGTCTTCGACTACATATGCATGCCCTTCCGTCTAAAGAATGTCGGGGCCACATTCCATAGGTTGATACACACAGCCTTGGGCACTCAGATGGGGAGGAATGCGGAGGCCTACGTCGACTACATCGTTGTCAAGACTCGCCAAGAGCACATGCTCATCGTGGACCTCGAGGAGACATTCAAAAACCTTGTCAAGGTGTACATCAGGCTCAATCCCGACAAGTGGTTTTTGGGGTACCCTAGGGAAAGCTCCTCGGGTTCCTCGTTTTGCACCATGGCATAGAGCCCAACCCTGACAAGATCAAGGAAATTGAAGAGATGTAGCCTCCATGATGCCTCAAAGACATGCAGCGCCTCGCAGGGTGCATGGCTGCCCTCAGACGGTTCATCTCCAGGTTCGGCGACAAGACTCTGCCCTTCTTCAAGATCATGAAGTGAACTGGCCCTTTCAAGTGGACCCCTAAATCCGTAAAAGCTTTTGAGGATGTCAGGAGGTATCTGGCTAGCCCACCAATCATGGTGGCTCCGCGACCTCGTGATCCTCTCATCGTATCCTTGGCAGCCACTCCACAAACAACAAGTGCCATCCTCGTGGTGGAAAGAGAAGGATCGGTTGTCGATAAGAAGAAGAGAAACCGAGAGCCGGACCCACTGGCCAGGGAGAGCCTCGACGAGACTTCTGCCGGTCCTTGCAAGGAGGAACCCATTGCTCCTCGAGAGGACCCAATTGAAGTAACTTACGACACCAATATCGTGCAACATCCTATCTACTTCATCGGCACCGTGCGACGGGATGCGCAGGAAAGGTACACCATGTAGCAGAACCTCCTCTACGCTCTCCTCATCACCTCAAGGAAGCTACGCCACTACACTCCAGGGCCACCCCATCAGAGTGATCTCTTCATATCCCCTGGAGAAAGTCCTCTATAGCTCCAACACCATAGGGCGTATCGTTGAGTGGAACATTGAAATTCAAGGCTTCGAGCTCACATTCCATACCACTAGAGTCATCAAGGTAGCCGCTCTAGCGGACTTCTCTGTTGAATGGACTGACGTCCGGTCAGAAGATGGAGAAGAAGAATCATTGCTGCCAGGCAAGGCAGCCCCCAGCCACTGGACCATTAACCTTGATGGGGTATTCTCAGCACAGGGTGTGGGGGTTGGCACTATACTGACCTCTCCAACAGGATACAAGATCTTCTATGCCGTCCATCTCGATTTCAACCCCGAGGAGAAGGTCTCCAATAACATCGCCGAGTACGAGGGGCTTCTCGTAGGCCTCCGGGCCGCCATTGCCCTCGGAATCAAGTGAATCATCGTCAAAGGAGATTCTTGAATCCTCGTCAACTTCTGCAACAAGAGCTACAAGCCTAAGGACGATCACATGATCGCCTACCTCGAGGATGTGTGTAAGCTCGAGAAGCGTTTCCTCAGCATGGAGCTACGTCACATCCCTTGTGGATACAACATTGAAGCTGACGAGGATCTAATGACCCCAACGGCGATTGCAGGAGAGGACCGAAGCAGGGATCCTGACGGGGATCTGCGGCGGCGAGGATAGGTCGTTGATGGGATCACTCCTGCAAGGTATAGAACCCCACAATCAAAGGGGCATCCACCGATAGGAACCATAAATAGGCCAGGGGAAGAAACGAGGAGGGCCGAGAGTCCCTATGCTGATTGTTTGGTGAGGTGGTGGCCGGAGGTGGAGCCAAGCTTGATTGTGACGGATAGGAGAGCAATGCAGAGGGGTTTTGATGCATAGGTGCGATTGAGATGGAGTGGGGCTGGGTAGACAGGTTTGAGAGCAAGTGCGTCGCTCTGAGGCGGCTGGCATTAGAGCTCGGCGGGAAACAGCTCGGGTGGCCATGGCGAGCCAGTCCTGGAGCAAGCAAGTAGGAAGGATGAAGCACAAGGGTGAGGTCATTATGTGGGGGTTGTGTAGAAGGAGAAATTTGGGGAAGAGGATGTTCGAGACGGAGGCTATCGAGCGAGCGATCTCGATACCCACAGGTGTTCGACAGGAGATAGGTGCATGAGGGGAGCGATCTAGGAGAAATGATATCATCTCTCGTGCTCAAGGAGATCTTTCGGATCTTAAGGACAAGATTTGGAGTCAGCGTGCTTGTTCCTTGCGACGGAACACGGTCAACGTGGCCACAAGGAGTTGGCCAAGGAGAGCGTCTTCGAGAGAAAGTGGTAGGGGTAAAAGGAGAGAACATGGCTCCGCCAATGAGATGATGGGAGGGAGGGGAGCATGCTGGCGCAGTGTGCTCTCCTGAGGTTGACTAGAGCATTGGAAAGGAGGGAGGGTGGTGATCGAGGACCTTGTCCAGAGGAAACATGATGGTTAGGATTTAATTCAAGAAGCTAGGAGGGAGTAGGGGCAGTGTAAATGATGTCTAGGATGTTAAGTGGAGAGTTTACCGTGCATGTGAGAGAGAAGGAGGCAATGGTACAAGTTAAATGGCCAGGACATGCATGTTTCCAAAAGTGGCCCAAAAGAGCAGAGAGGGTCTTTTGTTGTTTTCTCCACAAATTTCAACATAGCACAAATGTAAAACCATGTCCATGAGATATATAATGAAACATTGAGTCTAGGGGTGGCAGTCTCACCTTTATCTGAAATTTTTTACTTTTAGCACTTTTGAAAATACAAAAAGGGTTGATTCTGTTTTTAAATGTTTTCTTCAAAAATTTAAAGGTGAATATCAAATATTTTTGTATAAAAGGGTCCTGTATGACCCTATGCATGCTGGGTAATTTTCCGAATAATTTAGGAAATACTTTTATTCACAAAATATATAAAGGTCCATTTCTGGCCTTTTTGAAAATAATTATTAATAAAACATAAATGTTTCCAAATTAATATTTTTGAATTGGGAGGAGAGGGTACATATTATGGATCACAAAAGTGATTTTTAAATAACAACTCTTTTGGAAATATTTTATATTACACAAGAAAAGGTGAGAATAGAGGTTTATTTAATATAACTCAAAACCTTGTGGGAAAAAGGAAATAATTAAAAAGTCAAGGGAATATTAATGGTTGTAATACGAGTGAAAAACAAGTCAAGATGATGAGAAAGGAAAATAGGGTTGAGCGCAATGAGAAATTGAAGAGATTAAAGACAGGTTGCCAAAAGAAGTTTAAGACAAAAGAAATATGCTATCTTCTCGAGATGCCATCAAAAGGTATTGAAAGAAAATCTAGAATGATTCAAGAGCTAAATTTCCAACTTGCATCTGAAATATGGATGTATAATAAGAGATCCACGAAGGTATATTGCACAAAGGATCAAGACTTATCACTAGGCAAGTGTCCATAGTTGGAAGATTTTAAGAGATAAGAAGATGGCTTAAGATAGGATTTGAATAAGATCCTGATGCCAAGTCGTGTTATTTGTAGTTTTAACTTACTTAAGTTCATATAAAATCACCAACAAACAAGTGTAATTATTTCAAGACATTCACACGAAAGAATCATCCACTTTACACAACATAACAACCCAACCAAGTCCACTCAATCAATAGTGTTCTAAAACCACTTCCAAAATGTTTTACCAAGTGTTGTTGAAAGTTAGTGATCAAGCAATACCATGAAAAGATAATTTTGTAAAGGAATTCAACTCAAAGCTTGTCACTTTATAAGATGTTATGAAACAGGTAAAACATAGGGGTGGTATATTCCCCACTTGTAAGTTTTCTTGAAAGGGGTTTATTTTCCAAAAAAGTGTTCAAGTACTTGTAGAAGTGTTAAGGTTGTAAAAGATAGGGCGTTACTACCTCCATCAAGTTTTTTAAAAGAGGCCCGTAAAATACTTTTAGTTTTTCTCAAAAATTAGGCCCTTGGGTTGTTGCTAAAATCAAAACATATGTGACAAAGCTTTTGCTAGAACAAGATTGTAGAGTCATGGTGTATTTTCTCTGGTCATGACTTGATCACAAAGTGAAGGATTTAACTTAGTTGTGTTTACAAGGTCACTATTAGGTGTTAGCTAACACAAACAACAAACCACACAAGTCCAAACAAAGCAATGAGAAGTGAAACACAAGCATAAGTGAAGCGTTTCAAAAAGTTTTTGTTGGCCCTGATTTTTGGCTCTCTAACAACTGTGTTGTTTCTAGGTCCAAAAACTATGTTATTTTTACCCGGTGAGGTTTTCTTAGAATCGGCAAATTCCAAAAGGAAAAAAATATTTCCAATAGAAGAAAATTTCCTACAAAATCAAACAAAAAGATAGTCGTGACGTACCACATGTCTGGTGTGCCACGGCTAAGTCTGGGCGGGATTTTTGAATTTCGAACCCGAGAGAGAACCCCCACCTATATATACCCCCTTCTGCCTTCTTTCTCTCTTCTTCTCCCTCCCACTCCATCCATTCTTTCTCTCTTCTTCTCCCTCTTCCTCACCACAACCACGTCCTTGAGGCAACCTCTGGCCGCCCACCATCACCACATCTCCGACGAGGAGCTCACCGGCGACGGCACCTCCTCACCGACGGTGCCGCTCTCCTCTCCGGCCACCTCCACGGCAACCTCCTCGCCGACCACCACCACCTCCAAGACAGCCACCACATCCTCGCCGACCCTCCACCACCACCTCCAAGACGGCCGCCACCTCCTCGCCGGACACCACCACCAAGACGGCCACCGCCACTTCACCGACCACCACCTCCTCGCCGCCACAAATAGAACATTTTTTTGAAATTTGAAAATTTTGGACTGCCTGATCCAGATTTGGATCGATCCCGCCCTCTTTTTACGAAATTTTAAATCGATAGCGGTGACACTCCAAACAATAGCCGTGGCGCACCATAATCACGACGCATCAAAAAGGTGGTGCGCGACGGGTAAAAATTAGTCGTGACGCACCAAACAGGTGGTGCACCATGCCTATTTTGTTAGGCGGCGTGATTGGCATGAGGCACCACGGCACGCCCCACATAACAAAATTGGGTGTGCCACGCATTAGCTTTTCTGTAGTAGTGAAACTATCATCATCACCTACGAAATTCGAGGTATGTTTAATCTCATTGCTAGATTAAATTTGCGGGATGATCAAAACACAAACATTACGAAAACATTTAGATCATCAATCTAAATTTATTCATAACCGTGATCCCCGTGTGGATCCAATCCACAATCCCTTTCCATCATGTCGTTATATAAGATCAACTATGGTGCGACCCAAAGCTAGGGAAGCAGTTCTTTTGATCAAGCGAGATATGCCAGAGCCAACTCGAGCATCCAAGGATTGCTAGAAGTTTGTAAAAAGTCATATCATGCCGTCAAAAACAAAACAAACATGGCTGATTGGGAAGCAACAAAAAGAAACTGAATATTAGAGAACTTTCTAATATACTTTCACAAGCTTATGCCATACCCTCACAAAATTGTGCTCTAGATCCAATCGTATATGCGCATAGTACGCTCTGATACCGCTGCTAGTCTATGCTACAGAATTTAAAATTTTGCCATACGTAGTACGCCAAGATCACTATGTGGATAACGAGACATGCCCATACATGCAAGGATCAGGATCACGACTCACCGGACAACGGAATCGATGTTGTCGAAGAAGAGATCTAAACAATCGTATAAGCTCACAAGTAGGCCTAGTTGCAAGGATGTTGCTAGGCTTCCCTCATAAAAGATAACACGTGTAATCCCTCTTAGGGTGTGCACGTGTATGCTCGTGTCAACCTATCAGCGCTCTGTCGTCTCGGACTTGGCACTCACGAAAAGAGACAACCTTTTGGTATTGCTAATTGGTAGCTCTAATCAATTGTGATAAGAGCTATATGAATCTATAAGTTCTCAACACATGAGAGAGAAATGCTAATTATATCTAGGTCTAATCGAGAGAGTAGAACACAAAACCCAATTAGAAGAAGCTCTAATTCAATTAGAGGGGCTCTAATTAGAAGCTCTAGTTAGACCCTCTAATTCTACTGGAGAGAGAGTGGCTTCTCAAAATTATATGTTCTCTCATAGCCTTGGGGTCCTTTTTACAGTTGGAGGAAGGGGGAGGGTTTCCAAAGAGGAGAGGGGGTCCTAGTTGAGCTAGGAGGGGCTTGGATGCACCAAGGAGGTGGCCGGACCCCTCTCCTAGCCCAACTTGGACTGGACTCCAAGTGGAGTCCAATCCCACCTCCCTCTTTCCTTTTTCCTTTTCAACTTTTTCTTTTCTCCTTTTTCTCTCCAATAAATTCAGGAAAATACCGGGATGATAAGTACCAATATGTGATACCACTAGGGCCCACCTGGCAGCACCTAAAATTAGGAGGCAGCCATGAGGGGCATTGCTCCCTCCTCCAGGACTCCCCTCCCCCTTCTTGGTTTTTTGCCCGAAACCTTATGAACCCAAAAGATATAATCATCGATATTATCTTGTGATTTTAGAAACATATTTATAACATCCCGGGACATTTTATGTCCTCCATTATCTCTCATTTAAATTTAGCATAATTTCTCCCTTATAGTAACTTCCCCGATACCTCTCTGATTGAAGCTGGACCTGTTTCTATGACATCGTATCGACATCGAATATTCAAAAAACCAATAACAACATATTATTTCTCTCAATTAAAGGTTGGCACGGCTTAAGTGTGTTATCCGTAAAGGCTCGATAACACGTAGACATGTTCAGGAACTTACCGAACAATAACCAACAGCGGGACCGTGTGTCGGTTCCCCCCGTCGACATATCTCCCGGATGGCATGTTGGGGGTTTGAGAATACGACACGGATGAATTTGGTGGACTCAGCGATTAACAGGGGTACACAGTTTACCCAGGTTCAGGGCCCCCGAGGAGGTAAAACTCTTACTCCTTCTTGTCTGGATTATATCAATGGTGTGTTACAATGGCAGGTGCACTGGTCGCGAGAGATAGATTGGATTTCGAGCGAGCCAAAGCCTATAGTGGACTAAAGATTCAATCCCTTACCCGGGGGTTTCTCCCAGCCTTTATATAGGAGGCTAGGTACCGAATCCGGACCCGGGAAGGTTACAGAAACCTAATCTTATGTCGGTTGCACCTCTAATCCTTGGATCACAAGTCTTGCTAGTGGGCCATCATTGGGCCTTCTAGCAGATCACCGTGGCTCCATGTGAAGGGATTCTTCCCACGGTTGGACCAGGTAGGCCCATTAGGAGGACTGGGGAAGTGTCCCTACGTCAGTAGCCCCTGAGGGTTTATTTGACTCCGGGGAGTCGCGTAAGCACTCAAAGTTTGCCTGATTTCTTACGGTCGTGAGGCTGAGAGATTCTTTAAGGATGTGTGGATCCTGTTTGGTGAGGACTCGGGCATCGAGTAGAGAGATTTTTTGTATATAGCAGTTTGCAGAGGGATATGGTTTAGTCGCTTGGTTCACTCGACGGATCCGGACCAACTAATTGTGTTTGGGTAAAAGCAGTACTTTCCTACACAAAATCAAGTCCCCCGGCTCGAGTCCAGATAAGTCATTGATGCGACTCGTGTCGCGTAGGACTTACCGAGTCGAGCTTAACCTTTAAAGGGGTACCTACTTCATCCGCTAGGATTTTTCATCATGTCCTTAGAACGGGAAGTACCATGGAATGCAGCATGAGTGCGATTCCTGGGGCCAAAAGACAGATCCTTGGGTCTTACCTTCACGTTCGTAAAGCGCGGCATCCAGGCATGCCATAGTGGCAATACGACCCGAGATTTGGAATGTTGCCTGATGCGTTATATTGAGGAGGATTGAGCCGAGTGCTTACGCACGATTTTTCCTTTGGCAGATGTGGCGGGAACCTTCTCCGTGGTAAAGAGGCACCTTTCTTAGGGCTGAACATGGCGAGTGTCCCTTTATGCTCTGGACCCACGACATTTTCATGCCTAAAGTGAGGCGAGTGTTTTTTTGTTTTGGACTCGTGTGAAAACGAATCCGTATGCTGGTGTTTTGGTGACATCATGACACACTCGCCTTCTCCCGATGGGACATGAGGGAAAATGGCAGGAGTGAGACAAGACGGGCCCACTTTGTCATCTTTTTGACCGGAAGCTGACCGTCGTGCGCTGGTTTCTTCGCATAGTGGCGCGGTTAATTACGCGTGGCTGCATTTAAGATTGTGCGGGTTAACCGAAGGCAGTAGCTTCACCTCCACATGCCACATGGTATCCTGGATTGGTTCCACGCGTCCATTTTTGCCGAAATTGACGGCTTGGGTTGATCCAGCCGCAGTATAAAATGGGGCCTACACGAAAGGATTACTTTCCCTTCGCATTCCCCCTTTCTTCCTCCTCGGAGCACCTCCTCCATTACTTCGTTCCACGAAGAAGATCCCCATGGCTGGTGCTGGCGAAGGCAGGCACGAGGCGGTCGCGACCTCAGCGGAGAGCGGAGGTGCAACCTCGTCAGTTCTTCAAAAGAAGTCTGGTAAATGGCGCTATTCCAACATCACCGTGAAGGGCCTGGCCAGGATGCAGAAGGACGGGTTGATCCCGCCGGCGAGATCGAGGCGCGTGCGCAAACCTGGGAAGGACGAAGACATCCCGACTCCGCAAGGTAACGAACGCGTTGTCTTTGCAGAGCATGTCTCGCGTGGCCTCTTGTTCCCCTGCATCCTTTCTTCCGTGGCCTTCTCTTCATCTACGACATCCAACTCCATGACCTCCTGCCGAATGTGGTGCAGCACACCACATGCTTCATCGTATTGTGTGAATGCTTTCTCGGCATTCGCCCGCACTGGGGTTGTGGAGGCAGCTTTTTGTGGTGAAAATTCACCGAGAGGAAGTTCTTGTAGGAGAAGATGGACCCGGTGCTACCTCTCGCCACGGGAGGCTTCGGAATCCAAGCCCGAGGCGAAGTAAATTATTTTGAGATGAAATTCATGGAGTCTGCTCAAGGATGGCGCAGACGGTGGTTCTCTGTCCAGGACACAGACGCGATTAGCGTGCCAGAGTTCAACCCACATGCCGTGCCGACGAAGAGGAACTCGTGGCGTCACCAGATGACATGGGACGAGATTGATGCGGTTGAACTCTTGATGCAGAAGGTTGCCAATATTTGTAGGAAGGACAAGGGACACTGGATTACAGGGGTGCATCTGGCCTCTGTCTTCCTTCTTCGTCGAGTGCAACCGTTGAAGAATCGCCTCCGCCAGTTGTGGGAGTACACGGCCGCTTCGGATCGAAGCCGGACTCACAAGGACGAGCTCTCGAAGGATGAGTTCAAGACTCGGATTCGCGGCATCACCAGCTTCAAAGAGGAGAAATTCCCGGTGATGCCTGCGATTGCTTTCGACTCGGAGTCCCCCTCCCTGACAGAGGTAATTTTTTGGGCTGCTCTTATTTTTATTGCATAATTATTTTGAGTAGTAGACTGATTGTAAAGATCTTTTTACACAACTAGGACTTCACGACTTTCTATCCTCCACTTCTTGGGGAAGGTACCTCTTATGATCTTCTAGCGAGTACCTTCGAGCCACCTCTCGACACTAGTGTAGCAGCCGTAGAATCTAGTGAAGAGAGGTCCGAGTAGAATGATGAAGAGGAATCCGAGCGTTTCAATCGTGCACGTCGCAAGCGTGGCAGAGGGAGGAAGAAGAAGTAACTTCCAAGGACACTTCCCCGAGCCAGGAGCCACTCGAAGAGATTGATCAAAGACGGTGCAGGCCGTGACTCCCTTGAACATGCTCCCCCTCACCCCCCCCCCCGCTGGCCAAGAAGGTGAAGGTTCATGTCCGTTGGGATCTGGACTCTTTTGATGAAGAAGAAGACGAGTGAGTCTTCCTAGCCCTTTCCTTGTCGCACTGTTTTCTTAAGGATCATTCTCTTAACATTTCTCAGTTTTCCTGCACCATCTAGATGCATGATGGTCAGTAAGACCAGTTTGCTGCCTCGTCCAAATCTTCTAAGCAGAAAGAAGGTGCCACGGAGGCTGAGAAAGCTCTAAGTCCGACGAAGGCGGTGGTGAGTCCTAGCAAGGACTTGCCCATTGTTATTAGCGAGGATCCAAAGGAGACCGCCACGCCTGAAGCACAGACACGACTTGAAGCTTCGAGTAGCTCCGCGGACCTACTATCGACTCCGAACGCTAAGGTAAACCTTCGCACCATGTGAAATTCTTCTTGAATGTAGTTTTTCTTCTGTTTATCGGGTGGATGGTAGTGCTCCCGATGGGAGTAGACCCCGAGTGTATGTGCAACTATTTATTGTCGGGTATAGACTCAAGATTCCATTCTCACTTTGAATGTTCGCTCTGCAGGCTATCCTTAACTCTTTGGCTGGATTTGGGCGTCGCCTCGTGGTCGTAGAAGTTTACTACATCACCCTCCTCCACGAGTGTGACCAGCTCCTTGATCTCAAGGCTTCGAGAGTAAGTATTGTTTAGAATTTTTCGAGTCATGTGCTCTTGTTTTTTCTCTTAATTTGAGTGTAACATCCCTGATTTTTTGAAAGTGCAAAAATCACAAAAAATTGAAACTTTTATTTTCATGTTATGCAAGTCACCAAAAAACAAATGAGATACAAGAAACAAAAGGAAACAATACATATTACAATGAAATTGGAATTAAGAATTCATTATACCTCTATTCCACAATCCCTAAGCCTTACTCAAATAATTTTCTTTATTCAATAGTTATTATCCTTCTTTAAGAAAACCCTATTCTCTAAATGTTTTCCAACTAATTATTTTGATATGAAAATGAAACACACTTTTGGGAACAACATTTTTAATAATGGTAACTCTGTGGAATTTTATTGGTCAACAATATTATTTATTTGATATTTTCTATTTTAAAATGGCATTAAGTTACTATTAGTAAACCCCTCATATCTTAAAAATATAAAATACAAAATGAGGTGAAATGACTTTAAAAAATAGTATTTGACATGATTAATGTCTCTGAATTTTATTTAATCAAAAACATCATTTTATTATTTTTTCCAATTTTAAATAACATTAAGTACTACTAATATTTTATTTATATTTGAAAAATAGTAAATTTCAAATGTGATGAAAAGTTTACAAAAATGTTATAATCTAAAAGGTTTGAATTTTATGAATCAAATGCAACTGGTTTGAGGTGAATTGGAGTCATAAAACAAAACATATTTAATATATAAGAAAACAAGAAATAAAAAATAAAATAAAAAGGAAAGATGACGTCATCATGATGTCATCATCATCTTCATTCTTCCGTAACTTAAGAACACCGAAAACGGCTGTTTTCAATTCCTTGATTCCGGCCGTTTTCGGTCCCGATTAATTACACTCTCTGTCCCCCCTTAAAGCCCTCATCCACCACTCCATTTCCCCTCCGCTCCCATTTGATTTCATGCCCCCACTCTCCTGGATTTCCTCGCCAGAAAAGCTCCTGGCCGCGGCCAGTTTTCTTCGATTCTGGTGACAAGCCATGTCCTATCCTCCACTTTCTGTCCCTCTCTCTTCCCCTTGTCCTGTGGCATCTCTGTGACCACTTGGGCGAATTTGCTTTGCAGCCAAATTGTCATGCCAAGATCGCTGGAGTTCTTCACTGTATCCCCGTCGGGAGTCCACCGCGCCACCAAATGGAGCTCCGCTGGAGAGCTACGTCGAAGCAAGAAGACTCGCGGTGACGCTCTGATCCTCCCCATACCCTCTCCCAGCTCCGAGACCCTCCGTATCGTTGCTGCTATCCACCCGACGCCGCCGGAGACCAAACCACTTCGTCTGCGCCTCGTCGTATACCAAGGAGGCCGCAGAAGATGTTGTCGTCCCCATCTTCTTCTCTGTGTCGTTCTGTGCGTCTCCGTCACCTCCTCCGTGAGGAAGGACCATCGGGCAGCGCCGACGTCGACATCCCGAGGCGGAGCGCCGCCACCGTCACCATTTCCGACGACCTAGCCGATGGTGAGCCCCTCTCTTTCCCCCTCGTTTAATTTCAGCGGTTGGATCTGCATCGGATGGCCTAGATTAGATCGACTTAGCGAGAGGGTATCAGCGAATCAAAAATCGCCAACTCAGCAGCGCGTTAAATCGCCCACCGCAGCGCGTAGCCGGCCCAGGCCCACTTCTTGTCCATCGCACCGCGCTGCAAATAGCCAATTTGAGCCCAGCTGTCTCTGGAATTTATTTCCGAATAAAATTAGAATGTAACTTTTGCAGAAAATCCCCTGCATCTTAGATCTATCATAACTTTTTAACCATAAGTCCAAATTTAGCAAACTTGGACTTTTTGAAATCCCCAGAATGTGTATATTCTTTTAGCACTGTTCAAATTCAAAATTGGCAGACTTAAATTGGTTAAAATTCAAATATGCTTGTTTGATGAATATTGACATAATTCAAATTCTGTAAATCCAATTTAAGCAAACCAAATTTCGTTGCGTTCCTTAGAATGTGTACCAAGAGTACCCACTTACCAAAATCCTATTTGAACTATTTCTGAAGTGTTTTAGATTTTAGATGGTCATTTGGGTACTTAGACATAATTTAAATTCTATAAATAATTAGAAAATGTTTTCTTAAGCAAAGTTGCTCCATTTGGTAACCTTGAACCATAGACATCAGTGCCTAACTATTTTTGATACCCTTGGACCATGACCATGTGTTCTTTTTACCAAAAACCCAACATAGTCGTTCATCCATTTTACCATGTCTTAGAAATTGTTTCCATCTTTTATTCCTTGATGTTATGGCTATTTGGAACCAAGACCAATTCCCTAGTATGTGTCAACCATATAAAATACCAAGTAGTGAACCTTAAACACTAGTACCTTGTTTTCTATCTACTTCTCCACTTCCCCATTCTTTCTTCAAGAATTCACCAAGTCAGCAAAATGGAGATCAAGACTCAAGCACGAGAAGGAAACTTCATTATCAACTTGGTGGAAACATGAAGAGCTATGAGGAATATCATTGAAGAAATTGAAGGTAGGACTTAGACTCCACGGCAACTAGAAGCAACTCAATGAAGTACAAGTGTATGGATAAAATCAAGGAGAAGACATCTTTCTCTCTCTTTCTATCCTTTCTATTTCTTTCTTTTCAAATTGACTTAGTGGTAGTTGTGCCCATCCCACCTTAGACCAACTAGTGAGAAGGCCATGAAGAGTTTATAAATACCAAGAGAAGAATCCATCCAAGGAATAAGTCTACAATAGAAGCATGAAGATGATCTTCAAGATGACAAGCATGAGAAGACTTGGAGCAATCCACACTAGATGAAGAATAATAAGTTGTTTTTGTCGAACCATTGACCCAAATGGAAAATCCCAAGACTTTATCTTGTTATCTCCATTGTTATGAAGTTAGTTGAACCTAGAACTACCTTAACCCAATATGGAAAGACTAAACCTAGATCAATCAAATGTTTTGATGAAAACAACTAAGTGTTACACTTTTTTTTGTGAAATAGTGAGATCACCTTGGTGAACTCTTGGAACTTCCTCGACAAGTATGGTTATAATAAAGTTTGATCTCTTCAAACCCAACCTAGTCCAACCCAAGTGTTTTCTAGGAACTTAATTATGGATCCATCATAGTATGAATCTTTTCAAACTCCAGCTTTAACCAACCCTGGCCATAGTAGATAACCATAAACCCGTTTTCTATGGTTGTTACTTTGTATGTTTCCTTCATTTGTTTGTATGATTGCTAGGATGTTTGTTTATTTTGTTATTGTGTTTTCAATGAATATATTGTACGGAGAGCAACAATCTTTTGTGAAGAGAGTGTGAATTATTCACCAACTTCAACAAGGCCAGTAACACACCATTCAACTACCCATTATTTTTCTATATGCATTAGTTGATTTTGAGTAGTATGCATGATAGGAAATTTTACTAAGTTATATTATGCTATGCTATATCCTAGTAGTGTGTAGCCATCCTTATACCTTGTTATTTTGAAGCCTTGGTACTTAGTTGATGCTTAGCCTTGCTACAGAAAAAAATTACTTGATGTTGTGGAAAAATTCTAAGTAACAACTTAAATGAACCACCTGGGTGGATTGGTAGTGTGTGTCAAACCCCAGTTTTTGGAACCTTGTCTTGTAGTTCAAGGAGACAAAAATGTGGGCCAACATTTTTTTTACAACAACATGTTTGTTGAACCCACACTGTGTATGTGACAAGAATCATATATGCAATGCAAGATTCGTTTCATTTTAAAACCAATACCAAATTTTCCTAAAACACTTTTATAAATTTTCCCTGATGTTACTTGAGTGATTTCTATTCCAAGACTTGGATCATGCTTGATAGCATCTTGATATAAACTTTTAAACTTGCTGGATCCAAGAAAATAAAAATTCAAAATGAATTATGGAAGTTTTCTTCTAAGTTTTCTATAGAAACTATTCCATATTAATATAGCCAAGTACCTGTTTTCCACACTTGTTTTCACTAGGATATAATATTCCATTTTGTGTTTTCTTGACTTGTATTTGTTCTTTGATATATGGAATACAACGCCATGATATTTTTTTGAATTTTGGAATAAGAAAAAGCATCTTTTTCTTGTTGTTTTTGTGGAAGAAAAATAAGACAGAAAAAGGCATTTTTAGAAAACAGAGAAAAATAGAAAGTACCCCTTTTCCCACTATGTTTTCATAGCCTTCCGCTTTTCCAAATTTGTTTTCAAATGATGTTTCTTAAAGTTTGAAACATGTTTAACAATCTCGAACTTTCAAAACAAAAACTGGAATTCATTTGACCCTTGAAAACAATGTGAACTTTCTAATGTTTTTATCCGTTTTCAACACTTAGAATTTTTCTAAGTCAGAGATAACTGGATTTTATGAATTTTTAGCAACAGTTGTTTTACAAAATTTGGACAGATGTTTTCGATTGGATTTTGTTCAAAACTTGAAGTGCCACTTTGCCAAAATGTTTCACCTAGGTATGGGCTTCACATTGGATCCCTTGGTGAGCTTCTAGGTGGTCAAGGGAGAGAGAGAGCAAGAGAGAAAGTGAGAGGTTAGAGATGGGGATGGCATGGCATGGGCACAACAGTGGCATGGTCACGGTGGCCATGCCTTGGCTCCTCAATCCTCCAAACGCCTCCTAGCACTTGACCCCGACCCCTCCTCACTCCCTGACACCACCCCACGCCGGGGGACATCGCGGACACGCCCAGGGTGCCCCCATGCCGCTCCCTGACAAGCCCCCGAGCCCACCCTCACGTTCCAGAGCTCAATGTCACGCATACACGTGGTCACTCACCCAACCCTCTCGCCACTACCCTCCCTCACCTCCCCACTCTCACCTCGAGTAGAGGGAGCGAGCCCTCGAGCTCACTACGAGCTCCACGGGACGAAAACCCACCGCCGGCCACCAAGAACCGCGTCGAGGTGGTGCACCCCGACCCGTGCCTCCCACCTCTCCTTATCGTCTTTGTTGAGATCACCGTAGACCTTGGACCCCCCTGACCTCTTCACGTGCTCGTTTGTTTCCAGGGGTGCCGCCGCCTTCGAGCTGGCCGCCGCGGGCGCTCTACCGTGCGCTACAGTTTGAAGCCGCGCCCGTCGCCTATCTCCTCACCCCTCGGGTGCCCCGAGCCACTACGCCACCCTCGACGTCACGCCATCGATCCCCGACAGCCCCACGGTGAGCTACCGAGCGTCGCCCGCTTCTCTGTCGTGCCCGAGAGAGAGAGGGTAGAGAGATAGAAGAGGATGTCGGGTCGTTGATATTTTGATCAACGGCGCACGTTGAACGTGCGGTTTTCCAACGCTCGTGCCGCGTGCACATTAGCGCGGGGCCATTTTAGCGCTTAGTTGGGCCGTGTGCTTGCGGAGCCAGCCCGAGCTGCCCTTTGTTTTCCTTTTTGTTTTTTCAGAAAGTAGTGTGTTTCTTTGAGCTCGTTAAAAATAGATCTATTTCAAAAAAAAAATCTACAAAAATTCATGGCAGTAGATGTATGTTTTCTTAACCACATCCAAGTGGTAGATCCATATTTTCTTGTGCATTTTTGCAATAATAATTAAAATTCCACAGAGTGTCTGTTAGGCCTTTTTGTGCATACCTTTTTGTATCTGTATCCAAATCTTGCAAACCAAAATGTTTTAAGTATCTAGTGATTATATATATCCATATAACTTGTCCTCGCATCAAGGTGAGTTACCAAATGGAAATGGAATCCAGTTTGGTAAAAGGCCAGTAGGCATTTCTATGATTTTTAGGAACAGTTTAAAACTGATTTTTGAGGTGAATCCAATTGTATGAGTTTGTGTATTACTAGATCTATCTAATCCTAGATTGGATTTATTTTTAGAGCTCTATATTATTTTTGGTGAGCATTTCTAGAAACAACATCTTTTATGTTTTCTTTATTACTTGTGTACTTGTTTGTAAATAAATGTTTGATTGTTTGAAACTTCTTTCCTAGCATGTATAGATGTGTTACTACTTGTTATTAGGTTGTTTTCTTGCTGTACTAATATTTTGGGAAGTGTGTGCATGTTTGGGAAAACAACTAGAAGTAGAAATAGTCTAGATTTGTTTTCTAGTCTTTTATTTGATTAGAGTGTGTGAGCAAATCCTGGTATGTTTGTTTACCTAAGTTTTTGATGTGGTTTAGTTGGGTCCAGTACCATTTTGGTACTGATGTGATGATGTTATGATCTCTGTTAGCTTGCATCTTAGTTTATAGAAAAGCATGTGTAGGAATTGTTTGATTTGCTTGACTGTGTTGTTTTCACTAGTATGATAGTTGTGTGATGAATCCTTTGATAGATTATTTTGTCAAGTGTGACCAGAGGCTTTGTTACCTCTTAATGTCTTGGTATTAGTGGTCCCATAACCCACTGGTCCCATTGCATTTTGGTTGGGAATACAAATTCACTACCATGCACTTGTTTGTTAGTGGCCCATAATGTTATATGAGTGTTTAGTATTTTCCACCAAGGAAAATGGTTGTTTGCTCTACTTGGATCGATGGAAGCGTTTAGTAATATTTTTTGACTCCTAGTATGTTTAGTTGTGGTATATTTGTTAACATAATGTTCCCTTAGGAATATCATGTTAAGAAGTGTTTCACTATTGTTTTGCTTACATTGAATGTTGTTTGCAAATAGAATTATTTTCCCCTAGTGTTGGTAAATTATGTGTGGGTAGATTTCCATGAGTGCTTGGATTTTTGGAAGTGTTTAGTTGAGCTTGTATTGAGTTCATAGCTACTGGTTGTATAGCATTTTACTTTGATGCTTGCTATTTGATTATTCGGAAAGCATGATTTATTAGACGTGGTTGATTCTTGTTAAGTAGTTCTTTTCATAGAATTATTTTGAGTATAATTGCTTACTAGCATGTGTAAGGTGTATGTGTTGTTAGTAGGTATATTATATTCATGCATTGCTTGTTTAGGAAAATGCATCCTTGTAGTGTTGGTTGTTTTTCTATTAGTGTACTAGTGTTGGCCACTAGATATTATGAGTTACTCTAGTAGTGTTGTTCTTATATTACATAGTAGTATGTTTAACCTAGCATGTTTAACTTGTTTTCATTTATGGTATTATTACATGACTTTGTGATTAGCTAGATGAGATTGGTTGGGGAGTACATTATTTTTCTCATAGCATTCTTGTGTAGCAATCTTTCCTACTAGTCGGTTATTAGTGAGTTCCTGTTGTTATGTCAATTTCTAGCTTTGTTATCTCTTGCGAGTATTGTGTTTTAGAGTGTACCTTATGACTTGTCACCATTGGTTGATCCACTGGTTTGTTTGGTTGTTTTCATGATTGATGAATTCCTTAGCTTTTGTGTAGACATAAGCATAGTCAGTAACTAGTTTATTCATCTGTGGTTTGTTTGCTTTCCTGTTTGGAATTGTATGAGTGTTTATCTTAGCATGAGGATTGTACTTATGTTATGGTTATTTTTAGTGGTATCCTTTTATCTATGCTTAAGGATAGTGGTAAACTTGATGGGTAATGATTGCTTGTGTTGTTGTTAATACCCACTACCGTGGGTATTGCGATTGATTGGTATTATTGTAGTAGCCTCACCCCTGTGTCCACCAAGCTATATGTTTGGCTTCTTAAATATCCTATTATGAGAGTGTTACACCCACCCATCTATGATATTTAAGGTGTGTAATATGGTTTCTCAACCATTTGTTTTTCTGACGATAGTTTTGTACCCTGAGTGTTTGTGAGGAAGTTCTCTCGATAACCTTTTGAGTGATTGCGCTAGTATAAGTTTGATTTATGTATGTGTTACTTATGTTACTTATGTTACTAATTGCATTCGTTTAGTTCTGAGTGTGTGTCTTTATTTCTTTTATGGCGTTAGAAAACGAAGAAGAAGAAGAAGAAGAGGGAGTGGTGGAGCTGTGTGTCAACTTCAAGCTACTTCAAGGCCAGGGACACTAAGAGTTTTTAAGGCAAGCCATCCTGATGATTGCTACTACCCTTTTCATTATCTATCATGCATGTTTTACTTCTGAAAGTTTTACAAAAACTTTGATTACCAAAAACTATTTTTGAGTGACTATTACTACTATTAATATTATACTATTACTAGTAAAAATGCCCGTGCGTTGCAACGGGTAGAGTAAGCACAACCCTCATATTACCAGAGAGTAGATCAACACATGTAGAATATTTTTTTTACATAGATAAGCATCAAGTTGACACAACACAACGGTAAAAATGGATTTCTTCCCTGACTGAGGCGGAAGCAAAAAACAATTGTATGAGTCACCACAACGCCAGGATCACCATCAAGTTGCAGTGCAGCTGACGGTGAGTTAGAGCGAATCAGAGCACGACTCCCGTTGGAGACCGAGCGCGGCACCAAGTTGGAGCATGACCCCCTTCTGAGACGGAGGGCGACTCCGAGGGAACACGACTTCCAAGATAGCCCAATCGCGACTCTTGAAGGACAAATGGTAAGTCCGCACTCGACCACCGACTAACAATAATCACGCTTCTCGATTAAGACGTCTGACGACTCCCCACCAATAGCGCCCCACCAGTAGTGGGAATGAGCCACGGTACAACAGGAAAGCAAGTACCATAAAATTTATTTAGAGAAGCCCAAAAACCATTTAAAACGGTTAATGGCTTCATTGACATCTCTAGCATTCAACTCTTTGAATCCCGAACTATGTATTTGTTTTATCAATTTCAGAAATGTATTACAAACTTAATGTGGATCATCAGATTTATCAGTTTGAAATAAGCATGAACGGTCATCACCGTGCTGCTTACTCTCATGACCACCAAAGTGGGGGTCGTGGAAACAGGGGCGGAGCCATACCCCAGTCAACCATGGCCTTGGCCCGGGGTGCAAGGCATGTGTGCATGCTTAAGTATGCACTGTAGCAGTAGTGTAACAGTACTGTAGCTACAGTGTACGAAGCTGGCCTGGGATTTAGGATATAAAGTATAATTATTGCATGTATCCTTGAGCCCATCAGCAAGAACAATATGATTTAAAAAACTGAAAAATATTAAGTGCAATCCTTCTGTGTTACTGAAAATATCCCATTACGTTTCCACATACCTCCTTTTATCTCCCGCAGAAAAGCACTAAAAGTATATAAGCGAATGATTACTGAAACGTTATAGAAAATCTTGAAACACGACATCCATATACATGAGAAATGATACATCATGTAAGTAGGAAAATAAAGAACTAAGATATCTAAGCACCAGAAGATGCTAACACACGATTTTCCATTGTTAATTTATAATTCAACAAAGCACTTTGTACTGAAAATATATGAACTTGGCACTACTTTTATGGTAAAATAAAGGAGTACTGGTTGCTCTGTAGTAGTGTAGTGTGTTCTACAAGAGAAGAACAACCACCCCAAGGTCACCATACGAAGAACTCCGCGCAATCCCCAGTAAGATGGACCTTCCGGCTGCACCTCCGCGTGGTAGTGGCACTGCCATCAAGAAAATTCCAGACCTAATTCATTAAACCACAACGATGGCTCGAAATTTAGGATATTTGGACATGTGCATAGGGTCAATGGAAATATGCAAGAAGAATCTACATAAGCCACAAGGAGGTTTAGTGCTACCTCGAAGGAGTTGCCGAAGGTTCCTGGGGGAGGCTCCATTACGACCAGCCAGTGCTCTCGATAAATAAATAACATTCTCACATACGGCAAGCAAATAAATACAATATGACAAAACACAGCTCAACGATCTAACTCAGTGACATATAAGCTTTTCAGTTCAAGCTCCTTGAACTCCTTCGCCCTTCTACAACACGTGCAAATATTTATAACTTAACATGAAGTTTCTTCCAACTGTACGACAGCAACAAAATGTGTAGTTGGGTGTTACAACTACGGATATTATCTTGTAAGTTCATTATTATATCTCCAAAATTCATCATTTATATAATCTAAATATCAGAGCCTTCTCATTTCATATTAGTTGACCATAGCAGTACCATCCCGCATAGCCATGTATTGTATACACATTCTAGTATTCAACCTCATACAGAAATTTTAGTTTAGATTCTTTCATTATAGTCGCAAGAATTCTTGTTTACTGTTCAATTATATAGATGTTACACTGTATGCGAGGTCCAAAGAGAAATGCATACATATGAACCTACACGTGTAATAGCTTTGTTCCCATTTGGTGCTTGCGTTTTAAGTAGGATCCTTCATAGTTTGCCTTGGTTGTTCACAAAATTTCATAAGCGTTGAAGAAATTTCAGTACAACAAAACTCCAATGTAGATTTATTAATTCTCTGATGCCCTCATCAAAGAGACCCGCTAAATGGAGAAGATCGTTTTTTGAGGCCATTATGTAGCAATAAAAAATTTCACCGTTGATTATTAACTGAACAATATTATAGTCCGAAGACCAAAGGTGGATGCAAACAATAAATGCCTAATTAGCATGTTCCAATATTCTTAGCAGAGGACTATACTTTGGATGGCATGTAAAATACATATATCGTGTGAAACATGAACCATAGGGACAAATCAAAACGGAACTGAAGTTACTAATCAGTTCAATCGTGAGGCTTTATATAATTAATTATCCATTTACATGAGTGTCAGATAGAAATACTGTAACATCCCTACTTTTGTGTAATAAAGAGAGGTGTTGTGTACATGGCATGCATGCATGAAATGTGGACCAAATTTTCGCTTTTAAACTTTAATCGGAGAGTTTTCATAAAGTCACTTAAACTTGTTCCAAATAAAATTGTTCTACCAAGTTTTTCAAATGGAACCAATTTTATGCTAGAAAGATGGCAAATTTGGAGAGCTTTCCAACGACTATTTTTGTGCAATTTTTGGTTCACAAAAAGGCCCTCAAATTTCATTTTTGGGATCTGTTTAAAAAATTCCAGGGACTTCTTTGCAATTCCAATTTTCTCGCAGGGGGTTTTCTTGAAAACCCTGTCGTCTTCCTCCTGTCCGGTGACAGGAGGGCAGCCGCCGCCTCGCGCGCCACCTCCTGCTTCCCCGCTGTCGACGTGGACGCCCCGATAGCTCAAGGAGACGTCCCCATCGAGCTCAGCTCGCAGAACTCTCTCCCTCTCTCGCCTTCTTCTTCCCCTGTCTCTCCCTCCGCCCGAAAAACCACCGCCGCCGTGATCCGCCCCCGTCGCCGCTGCACTGCTTCCCCCACCTCCTCGTTGAACCCATCAGGTGCGCCGTCGAGTCCTCTACGCCCTCGAGCAGCCGCAGCAGCCGGGATGCCGTAGGCGCCGCGAATCGCGCCGCCTCCTCCCTCCTCTCCGGTCGCCGGAATCCTCACCGCGCCGCCGATTGCGACCACCTCCGGCCCCTCCGAGCTTCTCCTCGTGCTCCTGGTGAGCCCACCCATCTCCCTATCCCCTCCGTTGAGTCTCTCACGCACGGAATAGCCGAATCCGCCGGAGCCCGATGATCCCGCCGCCGCTCGCCGTCTTTCCCTCGTCGCCGGTGACCTATTAGGGGTGGCGCCGCCACCCTCACGTCCGCCTCGACGAGACGAAGCCAACGCGCGCAAGCACGCTTCCGGGGGCCGCCTGCATCGCCGCCGGCGAGCAGTTCCGGCCACTGCCGGCCACCACCGTGAGGTCACGGTGACGTCACCATGACGTCACCTGCCCACGTGGCACGCCAAGTGGCAGTCTTTGTCCTCTTTTGAACTGCACAGTGGGCCCCATCTGTTAAATAGAAAACAGAAAATAAAATGGTTTTGGAAATTAAATAACTTGTAATTTATAGCTCCAAAAATTATGAAAAATATATGTGTGTGTTCAGAAAAATGAGAGCTATTTATTCATACCATTTTCATATATGTTCAACCAAGTTCAAAATGAAGCCACTTTTATAGCATATATTTAATTCAATTAAATATTGAAAATAAAGTTTTTATTCAACAAAAATAGAAAATTAAGTGTAATATACCATTTTGATCAGTGAAACAAATGCAATCCAACTATGAGGTTTACAAAGTCATTTGAGCATGTTAGCTTGGTCACATCTTCAGTTTAGGGTTTTTCCCCCTCCTCCGGTGTTCGTCGTTCACGACGCGAAACCCTAGCTTCCTGCTCCATCTTTTAAGCTTCTTTTCAATTGCATTGTTTTACTCATGCATACATATTGTGCATTGCACCGTCGTCAAGTATTGATTGTTTGCCTTCTTTCCGGTGTTGTTCGTTATCGGTAGACCGAGATCCGGAGGTCGACCCGGCGTTCTACGACAACCCAAGCTCTACTTTCGACGAGCAAGGCAAGCACCACCTCATGGCTACCCATGTTTTGAGTCTTTGAACCTCTTACTCATGCATTCGGTTCAACTTGGTTTCGAGTCTGTTAGAGTTAACCTATCCACTGCATGACCCTCCCCTTCACATGTCACCTTCATACCTGTTTACCCTCCTAGTATGACTAGGGTTGTTTGAGTATCGTAGAGCCTTGTGTGTTATGCTTAGCCATGCTTAGTGTTCTGATCTACTTCATCCGGTTGATGATTTGGGTCACTTCGATAACCTTGTATGATGTTATATTTATGAGTACTGAGCATATGAAACTGACTAAGGCTAGCACGGGAGGCCACTTGGGTAGTGGTTATTCGTTCCGTACTCGCCAACCCTAGGATTTAAGGTCTCGCCGCGGAAGCCAAGACTGAGCGTGCAGCCACACGCGGGTCAATGAACCCCGCTCGGCTAACTAACTTGTTTGATCACTTCCATGGGTCACATAGTTTGAGTTTTCCATTTGCGGGTGTGTCATAAAACGTTTTGGAGAAAACTAGGGCGTGACCGGGACCAGTGATGGACGTACACGGATCTTGTCCCGACTCACAGAACAGGTGCCGTCAGGAGGTGGCCAACTCCCTGTTGACGGGGTGGCCCTGTTTGGGTTGACTCATGGAAAGGGTTAAGCAAGGTAAAGGCCGTGGTCGACCACACTCTGCCGCGCTCTTAGAGAGGAGCGTTACCGCGTGGCGTTAAGAGTCGGTCGATACGTGTGGGTAAAGTGTACCACCCTGCAGGGATAAATCTTTCGGAAAGCCGTGTCCACGGTTATGGACAACTTGGTGAAAGTCACGGGGTCATAGATAACTCTAACGGAATGACTAAAACTTGCTGTCAATGAATGAAGGATGCCTCCTCGACTAAGTCGAGAGGGGTGATTCTTGTAGCTTATGGTAGTCTGGGAATAAGAAAGTACTTGGTGGACAAAAGAACATAATGATCTCAGTAGTTGAGTAGATTCCTCCTCTGTTTTATAAATGCTCTATTACACGTGCTTTTCTTCCTCAACTTCGGAAAACAAAGTTGGCTTTATGCAAAGAACCTTAAAAGCCAAGTCTTGCTGAGTACCTTTTGTACTCAACCTTGCCTCGTTGTTGTTTTGTTTCAGACTTCGGTGATGCAGCTGAAGAGGGGTTCTACCTCGACGTCGACGAGTAGTTAGGAGTTCCCAGGCAGCAGTCTGGTATCTGTAGTATGGGTTTGACTACGTTGCTTATGTTTCGGACTCTTAGTCCTTTTGCTCTTGTTGTATAGCAACATCTTTGCTTTCGCTGCTTGTTGTAATGTTGGGTTGCTTGACCTATGTTGGTCCAGTAACCTCTGTGTGTAAGCTACTCTAGTATGCCTTGTTTAATACAACTTTCATGTCTAGAGTACTGCTTTGATCGGTTGTTGGTCTCGAGCCCGTTGTTATACAGTTTTGGCTATGCCTGCATAGTTGTCGCAGTCGAGGGGTTGTGGAGCCGATGATCCATGTCCGAGCCCGCCTGCCGGAGATATCCGGCCTGGGGCGAGGTAACCCCAGTAACCCTCGATTGTTGTTGCACTTTCTGGACACATAGCATCTCTGTATAACTCTGGTCCCGTTCCTTCAGTTTCATCCGACTCGTGGATGCTTGGGTATACATATCTGGTTATGACTAGCATGGACACAAGGAGTAGTAGACCGGGGATCCGGACTACGTGCCGATGAATCCGGTCTGCCTGCCGTTGTTTGTTGCGGCCGGGGCTGGTAACCCTGAAGCCCTTGTCCACTGCTAGGAGCACATGACAGTTTGTATATCTCGGGGTCCGGGGTCCGACAGGTCTTGGTATCAGAGCAGGACTGCCTGTAGGAAACCCTTACCGTTGGTCGATGTTGAGTCTAGAACTTGTGAAAACTACTTTGAAAAGACAAAATGAGTTACGAAAACCCTCTTAGGATTCTTTTTGCTCCTTACCTGGTATCGCTCTAACTCTGAGTCACCGTATCTCATTTGTTTTTGTGTGTTGTTTCCTTGGTGTTGTTTCAAAAGTTAGGAGTAAAACCGTTGGGTGTTTTTCTTCTGAGTACTTTGTCTCAGGTTGTTATAGTTCCAAATTCAAGTCTTTTCTTCATGTCTTTTGACATGTTGATAATGTCTTTGTTTCAGATGCCTTCTGGTCAGGTTGTTCGACATACACTATGCCTTGGAGTTCCCGGTTTTCCTCATCTCCTAGCCTCAGCCTGTGCAAACATAGGAGCCCCTTGGTATCCTGTGTACACCGTGTATGAGGAGTACCGTGACTTCCACCAGACCCAGTACTTGTGTGGTGTCCGTCTTCCACAGCTAGATGGCACCATCTTTCCTGCTGAGCACTATGCTGAGGGTATTGGTTTCACCATTGAGATGGCTGTGCAGGATGCTGCACGGCATTGTCTTAATGAGCTTCGTTACCACTATCCAGATCACGAGCATAGCTCCTTCCGTTACTGCCCTGGTTCAGATGCTACTCTTGAGGGGTGTTATACTCACACCTTTGTTGATTCCTCCCAGGAGGAAGATCTTACACTTAGGTGCACCGCTGATCTCCTTGCTGCTTATGCTCGTCGCGAGCGTGAGCTTAGTGCACTAGTTAACACCCTTGCAGCTAGTCTCAGGACTGTGACAGCCAGAGTGAGGCCATTCGTTGAGAGTGGTATTGTTCAGGCCTCTGAGATAGAGCTTCCAGCTGTACTTGTGCCTTCCTCGGTTGCATCTCCAGATGTTGGAGGTGATGTTCCCCCTCGTGGACGCCTCAGGAGGCCTAGCATGGTGCGTGGTGTACCACAGCCTCTCCACGGACCGCAGGACGAGTCTGTTCGTCGCTACCCTGGTGCTCCGGTTCCACTTCCTTTCGACTTCGGAGGATACTGAGACCGTTGTCGGTTCCAGCTAGAGTAATGTTTGCTTTCATGTACTCGAAACCCGAAGTTGTAGAAAAATAATGTATAGGAGCAGAACTTCGGTGATGTGTATCTACCGTACTTTCTTTCAGTGTTGTATGTACTCAAGCTTGTGAGCTTGTACCGCCACTATGTATGGTTTGTACTTCGACTGGTTTCAATAAATGTTGTAATGTGTTGTCTCCATGTTGATGAAATGATACACTTCATGTTCATTCATTCTGTTCCACTACATTTTGGCATGTATCTTGTTGTTGTTCCGTTGGAATTATTACATGTCGATCCATTGTATCTTTTTTCCATGGATGTGTTATTCATGATCCCTCTTCCTTTTACTCAGGATGTCGGGTGGTACTCGTGGCCGTAACAACCCTCCCCCTGAGCCAACACCTCCGCCGCCACCCACAATGGCGCAGGTGCTGCAAAGCATTGAGAACAATCGTCTGAGGAACGAACAACTTCTGGAGCGTGTGGCCCAGAACACTGAACGCCGTGCTGCCGGCGTTACTCTCGTGGACTTCCTCAAGGCTCAGCCACCTTACTTTGCTGACTCCACTGAGCCTCTCGATGCCGATGACTGGCTTCGCACAATGGAGCGCAAGTTCGTTGCTCTCCGTGTCCAGGAACGTGACCGTGTGAACTTCGCCACCTATAAGCTTGAAGGTGCTGCTGGTGCTTGGTGGGAAGGCTTTCAGGCGTTGCAGGCACCCGATCATGAGGTCACTTGGGCAGAATTCCGTACTGCTTTCCGTGAGGCTTATATTCCGAAGGCAGTTATGGATGGTAAAAGAAAGGAGTTCCTTGATCTTACTCAGGGCAGTATGGGTATTGAGGCCTATGGTCGTGTGTTCACTCGTCTGGCTCGCTATGCTCCTCGTGATGTCACCAATGACGAGGACAAGCAGGATCTGTTCCGTAAGGGCCTGAACCCAACTGTTCGTTATGAGATGCTGCCCTTCAAGTTCCAGAGCTTCCAGGAACTTTACAACCAGGCCATCACTCTTGAACGTGGCAAAAAGGAGATGGATACCGCTATGAAGAAGAGTGCTGGAGATTCCCGTGCTTCACCCTCTGGTCAGAAGAGGAAGCGCCGTGTGTTCATTCCATACAACGCTGTTCCTAGGGCTCCGTTCCAGCCAAGGCCATCTGGATATGCTCCTCGTCCACCTGTTCCACCTGCTACATCAACCTACGGTGGTGGACAAGGTTTTCGTTCTCCAGTTGCCGCTCCTCCCAGCAATGTGTGCTACCGCTGTGGCCAGTCTGGTCACTTCTCGAGGGAGTGCCCTCAGAATCATGCTGGACGTGCACCTCCTCCTCCTCCTAAGAAAATGGCAAAGCCTGCTGGTGCTGGACGTGGTCGTCTGAACTATGTGACTGCCGAGGATGCACAGGACGATCCAAGCGTCTTACTGGGTACGATTCGTGTCAACTCAATTTCGGCTTTAGCCTTATTTGATTCTGGAGCATCGCATACATTCATATCAGAAGGGTTTGCTAAAATGCATGGGATACCTTTCGAAAAGTTGCAAACACCGTTAATGGTAAACTCCCCTGGTTGCAACTGGCAAACCACCATGGTTACGCCAGAGCTCATGGTTGAGGTGGGATCCTTACAATTCCCCGCAACCTTCATTGCCCTAAAATCCACTGACCTTGATGTCATACTGGGCATGGATTGGCTTGCTAAATATGGAGCTGTTTTGGATTGTGCAACAAAATGCCTCACCTTGAAACATCCTTCTGGTGCCATCATCGACTATTGGTCTGAGTTCACCATTCCTCCTTCAGCACGCACACGACTCTCTCCTGAACTGCAGCTGTACTTCATGCAAGGTGATTACCCTCCTGAAATTCATGAGTTACCTGTAGTCAGTGATTTCCCTGATGTGTTTCCTGAAGAGTTACCTGGCATGCCACCTGATCGAAGTGTGGAGTTTGTCATTGAGTTAGTCCCTGGTACCGCTCCAATGTCTAAAAGACCTTACCGTATGGCCCCAGAGGAGTTGGTTGAATTGAAACGCCAAATTGAGGAGTTAGAAGAAAAGGGTTTCATCCAACCTAGCACATCTTCTTGGGGTTGTCCCACTATCTTTGTCAAGAAGCGGGATACCAATGTTCCACGTCTGGTTGTTGACTATCGGCCGCTGAATGCAGTGACCATCAAAAACAAGTACCCTCTTCCAAGAATCAATGACCTCTTTGATCAATTAGCTGGTGCAACTGTCTTTTCCAAGATGGACCTGCGATCAGGATACCATCAAATAAAGATCAGAAAGGAGGACATTCCTAAAACGGCGTTTACTACTCGTTATGGTCTTTACGAGTACACCGTCATGTCTTTCGGTCTTACTAACGCTCCAGCTACCTTTATGAGGCTTATGAACTCGGTATTCATGGAGTATCTTGATAAGTTTGTAGTGGTCTACATCGACGACATCCTAGTCTATTCCAAAACCGAAGATGATCATTCTGAACACCTGCGTTTGGTGTTATCCAAACTTCGTGAGCACAAGCTTTACGCCAAGTTCTCCAAGTGTGAGTTCTGGTTGAAAGAACTCGTCTATCTCGGACACGTAGTGTCTGCCGAAGGTGTTGCCGTTATTCCAGACAAGATCCAAACTATTCTGGACTGGGAAACACCTAAATCAGTCAAGGATGTTCGGAGTTTTCTCGGACTGGCAGGTTATTACCGTCGTTTCATCGAGAACTTCTCCAAAATTGCCAAACCTATGACTGAACTTCTTAAGAAAGGCAAAAAGTTCGAGTGGTCAGAAAAAGCAGAGGAAAGTTTCCAAACTCTGAAAACCAAACTGACTACCGCTCCTGTGCTTGTTCTTCCTGATACAAGCAAGGACTTTGTCATCTTCTGTGATGCCTCTCAACAAGGACTCGGTTGTGTGTTAATGCAAGAAGGTCATGTAGTGGCTTATGGTTCTCGTCAACTGAAACCACATGAGCACAATTATCCAACCCATGATCTTGAGCTAGCAGCCGTGGTCCATGCTCTCAAGCAATGGCGTCATTATCTCCTTGGAAACCGATGTGAGTTATACTCAGATCATCAGAGTCTGAAATATCTGTTCACCCAACCGGATCTGAATCTCAGACAGAGAAGATGGTTGGAGGTAATCAAGGACTTTGATTTGGGTCTCAACTATCAACCCGGCAAAGCAAATGTCGTTGCTGACGCGCTAAGTCGGAAGTCTTATTGCAACAATTTGATGATACAACAGGCCCAACCTCCTCTTCATGAGGAGTTCTCCAAACTCAACCTGGAAATCGTTCCTTCTGGTTATTTGGCCAACCTTGAGGTAAAACCTTTCCTTGAAGACCAGATCAAGAAAGCTCAAAAGCGGGATCTGGGAACTGCCAACATCAAGAAGAACATTGCTAGCGGTGCAGCTAAATGTTTCTCCATCGATGATCAAGGTGTCGTATATTTTGGCAACCGTCTGGTAGTGCCGAAGATACGGAATCTGAGAAAGCAAATTCTCCAAGAGGCTCATGACACACCTCTTTCTATTCATCCCGGTAGCACCAAAATGTATCAAGATTTACGTCAAAGGTTCTGGTGGTCCCGGATGAAGCGAGAAATCGCTCAGTATGTTGCTGAATGCGACGTCTGTCGTCGTGTGAAAGCAGAACATCAAAGACCAGCCGGTGTTCTTCAACCCCTACCTATTCCTGAATGGAAGTGGGATGAGATTGGTATGGATTTCATTACCGGTCTTCCCAATACCAAAAAGGGGCACAATGCTATATGGGTAGTGATTGATCGTCTGTCAAAGGTTGCCCATTTCCTTCCTGTTCGTGAGACTATCCGAGTCTCCGATCTGGCAGATCTATATATCTCACGAATAGTCAGTCTTCATGGAGTTCCAAAAAGGATTGTCTCAGACAGAGGCAGTTTGTTTGTCTCCAGATTCTGGGAGAGTCTACAAAAGGCCATGGGAACTCGTCTATCCTTCAGCACCGCCTACCATCCACAAACCGGTGGTCAAACTGAGAGAGTTAACCAGATTCTTGAGGACATGCTCCGAGCTTGTGTTATATCGTTCGGTAAGGATTGGGAGAAGTTTCTTCCATATGCCGAGTTCACTTATAACAACAGTTATCAATCTAGCTTGGGCAAGGCTCCTTTCGAAGTTCTTTACGGCCGCAAATGCCGAACTCCGCTGAATTGGTCTGAAACCGGTGAAAGATCGTTCTTCAGTCCGGATGTAATCAAGGAAGCGGAAGAAATCGTTCGTGTCATTCGTGAACGACTGAAAACAGCTCAGTCTTGCCAGAAAAGCTATTATGATCGTCATCATCAAGATGTTCATTATGAGATTGGCGAGAAAGCTTACCTTCGAGTCACACCTCTGAAAGGTGGAAAACGGTTCGGAATCAAAGGCAAACTGGCTCCTCGTTATATCGGTCCTTTTCCTATCATTGGAAAACGAGGTCAAGTTTCTTATCAACTACAGTTGCCTCCAGGATTTCCGGATGTCCATGATGTATTCCATGTCTCACAACTCAAACGTTGCTTCAAAGATCCTGTTCGTGGTGTGGACCACGAAACCATCAAGCTCAAGGATGATCTCTCTTACAAGGTGGTTCCTGTCCGTATCCTCGATGAGGCCGAACGAAGAACTCGTAGTCAAACTATCAAGTTCCTCAAAGTTCAGTGGTCGCATCATTCTGAGAACGAAGCAACCTGGGAACGAGAAGATCGTTTGCGATCTAAGTACCCCGATTTCTTTTCTAAAACCTAGGAATCTCGGGACGAGATTCTTGTAAGGGGGGTATACTTGTAACATCCCTACTTTTGTGTAATAAAGAGAGGTGTTGTGTACATGGCATGCATGCATGAAATGTGGACCAAATTTTCGCTTTTAAACTTTAATCGGAGAGTTTTCAGAAAGTCACTTAAACTTGTTCCAAATAAAATTGTTCTACCAAGTTTTTCAAATGGAACCAATTTTATTCTAGAAAGATGGCAAATTTGGAGAGCTTTCCAACGACTATTTTTGTGCAATTTTTGGTTCACAAAAAGGCCCTCAAATTTCATTTTTGGGATCTGTTTAAAAAATTCCAGGGACTTCTTTGCAATTCCAATTTTCTCCCAGGGGGTTTTCTTGAAAACCCTGTCGTCTTCCTCCTGTCCGGTGACAGGAGGGCAGCCGCCGCCTCGCGCGCCACCTCCTGCTTCCCCGCTGTCGACGTGGACGCCCCGATAGCTCAAGGAGACGTCCCCATCGAGCTCAGCTCGCAGAACTCTCTCCCTCTCTTGCCTTCTTCTTCCCCTGTCTCTCCCTCCGCCCGAAAAACCACCGCCGCCGTGATCCGCCCCCGTCGCCGCTGCACTGCTTCCCCCACCTCCTCGTTGAACCCATCAGGTGCGCCGTCGAGTCCTCTACGCCCTCGAGCAGCCGCAGCAGCCGGGATGCCGTAGGCGCCGCGAATCGCGCCGCCTCCTCCCTCCTCTCCGGTCGCCGGAATCCTCACCGCGCCGCCGATTGCGACCACCTCCGGCCCCTCCGAGCTTCTCCTCGTGCTCCTGGTGAGCCCACCCATCTCCCTATCCCCTCCGTTGAGTCTCTCACGCACGGAATAGCCGAATCCGCCGGAGCCCGATGATCCCGCCGCCGCTCGCCGTCTTTCCCTCGTCGCCGGTGACCTATTAGGGGTGGCGCCGCCACCCTCACGTCCGCCTCGACGAGACGAAGCCAACGCGCGCAAGCACGCTTCCGGGGGCCGCCTGCATCGCCGCCGGCGAGCAGTTCCGGCCACTGCCGGCCACCACCGTGAGGTCACGGTGACGTCACCATGACGTCACCTGCCCACGTGGCACGCCAAGTGGCAGTCTTTGTCCTCTTTTGAACTGCACAGTGGGCCCCATCTGTTAAATAGAAAACAGAAAATAAAATGGTTTTGGAAATTAAATAACTTGTAATTTATAGCTCCAAAAATTATGAAAAATATATGTGTGTGTTCAGAAAAATGAGAGCTATTTATTCATACCATTTTCATATATGTTCAACCAAGTTCAAAATGAAGCCACTTTTATAGCATATATTTAATTCAATTAAATATTGAAAATAAAGTTTTTATTCAACAAAAATAGAAAATTAAGTGTAATATACCATTTTGATCAGTGAAACAAATGCAATCCAACTATGAGGTTTACAAAGTCATTTGAGCATGTTAGCTTGGTCACATCTTCAGTTTAGGGTTTTTCCCCCTCCTCCGGTGTTCGTCGTTCACGGCGCGAAACCCTAGCTTCCTGCTCCATCTTTTAAGCTTCTTTTCAATTGCATTGTTTTACTCATGCATACATATTGTGCATTGCACCGTCGTCAAGTATTGATTGTTTGCCTTCTTTCCGGTGTTGTTCGTTATCGGTAGACCGAGATCCGGAGGTCGACCCGGCGTTCTACGACAACCCAAGCTCTACTTTCGACGAGCAAGGCAAGCACCACCTCATGGCTACCCATGTTTTGAGTCTTTGAACCTCTTACTCATGCATTCGGTTCAACTTGGTTTCGAGTCTGTTAGAGTTAACCTATCCACTGCATGACCCTCCCCTTCACATGTCACCTTCATACCTGTTTACCCTCCTAGTATGACTAGGGTTGTTTGAGTATCGTAGAGCCTTGCGTGTTATGCTTAGCCATGCTTAGTGTTCTGATCTACTTCATCCGGTTGATGATTTGGGTCACTTCGATAACCTTGTATGATGTTATATTTATGAGTACTGAGCATATGAAACTGACTAAGTCTAGCACGGGAGGCCACTTGGGTAGTGGTTATTCGTTCCGTACTCGCCAACCCTAGGATTTAAGGTCTCGCCGCGGAAGCCAAGACTGAGCGTGCAGCCACACGCGGGTCAATGAACCCCGCTCGGCTAACTAACTTGTTTGATCACTTCCATGGGTCACATAGTTTGAGTTTTCCATTTGCGGGTGTGTCATAAAACGTTTTGGAGAAAACTAGGGCGTGACCGGGACCAGTGATGGACGTACACGGATCTTGTCCCGACTCACAGAACAGGTGCCGTCAGGAGGTGGCCAACTCCCTGTTGACGGGGTGGCCCTGTTTGGGTTGACTCATGGAAAGGGTTAAGCAAGGTAAAGGCCGTGGTCGACCACACTCTGCCGCGCTCTTAGAGAGGAGCGTTACCGCGTGGCGTTAAGAGTCGGTCGATACGTGTGGGTAAAGTGTACCACCCTGCAGGGATAAATCTTTCGGAAAGCCGTGTCCACGGTTATGGACAACTTGGTGAAAGTCACGGGGTCATAGATAACTCTAACGGAATGACTAAAACTTGCTGTCAATGAATGAAGGATGCCTCCTCGACTAAGTCGAGAGGGGTGATTCTTGTAGCTTATGGTAGTCTGGGAATAAGAAAGTACTTGGTGGACAAAAGAACATAATGATCTCAGTAGTTGAGTAGATTCCTCCTCTGTTTTATAAATTCTCTATTACACGTGCTTTTCTTCCTCAACTTCGGAAAACAAAGTTGGCTTTATGCAAAGAACCTTAAAAGCCAAGTCTTGCTGAGTACCTTTTGTACTCAACCTTGCCTCGTTGTTGTTTTGTTTCAGACTTCGGTGATGCAGCTGAAGAGGGGTTCTACCTCGACGTCGACGAGTAGTTAGGAGTTCCCAGGCAGCAGTCTGGTATCTGTAGTATGGGTTTGACTACGTTGCTTATGTTTCGGACTCTTAGTCCTTTTGCTCTTGTTGTATAGCAACATCTTTGCTTTCGCTGCTTGTTGTAATGTTGGGTTGCTTGACCTATGTTGGTCCAGTAACCTCTGTGTGTAAGCTACTCTAGTATGCCTTGTTTAATACAACTTTCATGTCTAGAGTACTGCTTTGATCGGTTGTTGGTCTCGAGCCCGTTGTTATACAGTTTTGGCTATGCCTGCATAGTTGTCGCAGTCGAGGGGTTGTGGAGCCGATGATCCATGTCCGAGCCCGCCTGCCGGAGATATCCGGCCTGGGGCGAGGTAACCCCAGTAACCCTCGATTGTTGTTGCACTTTCTGGACACATAGCATCTCTGTATAACTCTGGTCCCGTTCCTTCAGTTTCATCCGACTCGTGGATGCTTGGGTATACATATCTGGTTATGACTAGCATGGACACAAGGAGTAGTAGACCGGGGATCCGGACTACGTGCCGATGAATCCGGTCTGCCTGCCGTTGTTTGTTGCGGCCGGGGCTGGTAACCCTGAAGCCCTTGTGGGTCCACTGCTAGGAGCACATGACAGTTTGTATATCTCGGGGTCCGGGGTCCGACAAATACATAATTAATGTATTTAGTTCAACTGCAATTCAGAAATTTTCTTGCCTGAACTGAGAATAAAAAACAGAAGACGGGAGGGAGATGTGCAGATAAGGCTAGAGAGGAAGCACTCGTCTACTACAATCGAAACTCCTGGTGGCAGCTAGACATGAGATCTAGTGACAATGTAAGAAATTTACTTATCAGCAAAGAAACTGGATCTGCAGGCAAAGGGGAACAATTTGGATCAAGAAAAAAGTGTCAGAACATGCATCCGGATGTCGGCCGCTGCAGCGTGCATCTTAGATAGCTATTATCATGTCCTATAAAATCTTCCCTGGGAATCTTCGTATAAATGTTCCCCCAATGTTTTGTTAATGAACTTTGTGAATTTTAGATCAAAGGTCACACATTAAGAGAATCTGCACAGCCCGCTAAAATGGTCGGCCAAATTTTTATTTCATTTAGGTTACTCGTATATTATTTGCATGGATCCGTAAACCAATTGGAAAAATGAAAAATGACAACACAACACATAAATTTGAGTGATTTAAAAAAAAACCTAGCGTCTAATAATAATAAGACTTAAATGCTAATTATTGTAGCTGTAACATATTGGAGATCTATGGACCTTTCTTCATGTTCTTAAGCAGCAAAGAAAAAAAGAAAAAAAAAACCTCGGAGTGCAAAAATTTTTAAGTTGGAGGATACTGATCATTAGGAATCCCTTTCACCCCCTCATTTTCTTCTTGTTGTGATAAAATTCATGTGCTCATTTCCTGTGAACCGTCCTAAACCTTCACTGCAATAGATTCTAGTGTTTTGCAATCATATGAAAATCCCTATTGCTAGAGTTACCTACAGTTTGAAACCTTGGATTTGCTTGAGCTGACTCAACTTTCACCTCTGAAACTTGCCGGCCTACTCCATGCATTTTTTTGTTGCAAACTATCCAACTGATTGATACTCCTACATCACTTTCATCCCATTCAAAGCAAAATGTCATTTTCATATTACGATAGGAATGACCAAATAATTAATTTTATCCCAATCATTGTCAATTTTACAATCAGCAAGTACTATTCTGATTGCATAGAAAGCGTATAGTGGTTTATATCTTCAGCAGCAAATGAATCCAGATAACTGAGGTTGTATAATTTAATCTTAACGAATATGGAGATGCTCGTGGCAGCATTCCAACTCAGTCTTTATCAACTTTTACTTTCTCTAAAACCATGTGTTTATGAACTAAGTACAGAACCATGTAGATTATTTCCTTTGCTTATCTAACTCACAGGTTGAAATTCAGGTGTTACACACAGTATGTACACCGGTGGCCTATTGCTCATATTAGTTCAATGCATGCGAATCATGCAACTCGCAGCTGCAATCTCGCAAAATAGTTGAGGCGAAAAGAAAAGGAAAAAGAAATTTTTTACCCTGTTGAAATATCGTCGAACACCTTCCGGGATTCAATTACAGAGGAGGCCAATGCTGCGCAGAGACCCGCGAGGGGTTGACGAAGAGGTCGGTGATGAGGGCTCCAGCCCACGGGAAGTAGAGGAGAGCGTCGGCGGACCTTTGGCCGTCGGCTATGGAAGTTTTGTTGTCCATATAGGGTTCACGTGGAAGCTGATGTCCGCCAGCCATGACGTGCGGGATGGGGGCGGGCGGCTGGTGGTAGAATCAGGAGAGGAAAGCGAGATAGGGAAGGAGAGGAGCAGCTGGGGCAGTAGGGGAGGAGCAGACTGATAGGGACGGCGCAGGTGCTGCGGACGCGTCAAGCAGAGAGAAATCAGTAGGATGTTGTCGGTGGTGGCCATATCAACGGAAGGTCTTTCTTACAGCCGATTTTGGTCAGGTTGAGCTCCGACTGCTCCCTTTGCCGCTCTCCCGCTGCCGATTTTGGTTGCGACAGGGAGCTCCGGCCGCTCCCCTCATTGCTCTCGCTCTGCCAATTTTGGAAGGCGGCGAGCTCGCTGTAGATGATGCCAGGCGGAAGGGAGTCGTCGGGTGTCCTAGGTCCTGACACCGGGGTTATCTGCGATGGGAGGCAGCGGTGACATGGACCGCGAATCCGCCATGGAAGGGCAGTGGGCGGCGGTACGTGTAACGCCGTTTTGTTCGAGGTGCGTTGGTCGTGGTGGGAGAGAAGAAAACCAGCGAATCGGTACAATGGCATATTAGAAGTAATATGAGATTTGGTGGGAGGGCAGTTTGGTAAATTTGTGTTGGACGAAAAAATTGGCAGAAACCTTAATGTCTTTATTATTAGGTAGAGACTATGCCAGTAGTTGATACTTGGTGTTACCAAGCCCATAGCCACCTTATGGTATTTTTACCATCAAAAGTATTAGTCGCTAAGTGGAAACCCTAAAATATGTTTTCTCAAAACAAAGGCTTTATGGAAAACCCGGTGGAAAGGCGAAGCCTTATCCACCGGAGGAATGTTGAAGTGGTCATTTTTGGGAAAAAAGGTGTTTTTACAAAAATGACACATAACCTAGTCTTCGCCGGACAACCTTTACCGTACTGCCACTCTACCCCAACATGGGCATGGGACTTAACTTGAAGTTTGTTTTTGTTAGTGTGTGTTCTATCTCAAATTCCTATAAGGTTCGTCGTGCCCTCGAACCGATTGTCGCCAGGATTGGTATACGAGACATAAAAAGTGTGGGATTAATATTCCCTCCGGTTGTAACAGTTGGGTCCCCTGCCGTGGCGCTGGCGGACAAGATGCCGGGGGAATCAGGCCCAACTGAAGAGATAGGCATATTCTAGCTTGAACATACTAGATGGTTAGGATCGGTTATCTGATGTTTACATAATGTTGTTCACGGCGGATGTACTGGATCTGGTGGATTGTGTACACCTCTGCAGAGTAAACTATTCGGAATAGCCGCGTCCTCCGATATGGACAGTTTAATGGCCATGTAGCTAGCATTGTGTCAATGTTTTCAAAAAGGAGTTTTGAAAAGGAGTTGGAACTTATGAAATACTGAAAGAAGGAACCTTGTATCGTGGAGGTATCATTGATGAAAATCCAGAAGTTGTTTTACAAGAAGTTTTGCAAAGAGTAAACTTTCTTTTCACAAAGTTTTACAAAACCTCTTGTACATGCGATATCTACAAGAGAAAGAAAACTTTATTATTTTCTTTTGGAGTATCTTCTTCAACAAAGATACAAATATTTTCAAAATCAACTATGATATATCTTTCATATATCATGGTCAGTGAACCCTATGTATAGCCTACCAACTACACCATATAAGCATACTTGCATTCGGTAAGCTACATGATGGGTGTCTTGCTAAGTACCTTCAAACATACTCATATTGTTTTCGTCCCTGGTATTTACTCGCCAGACTTTGAGGAGGAGCCTCAGGAGGAGATCTACAAGGAGGAGTACTGCGCTGATGGACTTGCGAACTAGGATCGTCTCCCGGCCAGCAGCCTGTAGGTTAAGGCGTGACTTTGGCTCTACTACGTTGTGTGTGTTTTGTCTTTCGATGTGTGTGTTGTGTGCTTGCCCTGCGTGGCAGTTGTGTTAGACTTGGTCATGTGACCATGTTCCTTGTGTAAGTCTTGTTGTAAACGTGTAATGGATGTTGTATATGAATGCCAACTTGATATATGGTTCACGACTGGTGTGATCTGGGATCGTGAATGTATGCATATCGGAGGTCCTTGAACAGTGGTTCGGGGGGTCCTTACAGTGCGAGGCTGTTGAAAGTTGAGTGTCTATCCGAGGGGAGTTTACTTGAAGGAATGCCACCTAGGAACAAAGTGATTATGATGTTCCGCAAGTTTAGATTACTTCCAGTGCAGACTTTAGTCATATGGGCTCTGTCTTGATCAACTAAGTTGTGAGGGTTCAGCCTGGGCTTGGCAAGCAGATGTAGCATAATTATAGGTGGAACAGGTCTTGCCATTGGGTTGAATTCTTACTTAAGAAATATCTCGTCTCAATCTTCTCCTTTCCTTAATGCACTCACGGTGTATAGGATGTTTGGGCTGATTTGAGTCTGAAGGTGAAAGTGCACAAACTCCGCAGAGTCAACAAACTAAGATCTTAGCCGTGTCCCCGATTATGGACAACTATGAGCAGTTGAACAAGGATGGACGGAAGAATCACAACACCATTTTCAATAAGTAAAATTTGACCAAGTGAACAGTAGTAGTGGTGCTTGGATTTCAGTCCAATGATGCCACCCTTTGAAAATAAAATTTTGTTTTACAAAAGTGATCGGAGAAAACTGGCTTTATTCAAACTTAGTCAAAACTCCACTTAGCCAAATAAGCATGTAGTATTAGTCTTGCCATTTATATCCACCATAGTGTTTACTTTCCAATATATTAAATTGTATTGACTCCCTTGTGGCTGCATATTCCATCCTGCAGATGATTGTAAAGATGAGTGGGGATTTTATTTAGGATCTCGAGACTATCGCCAACATGTTTTGCCTGTGGCACATGAAGAAGATGGGCTCAATGTTGTACTATGTTTTCCGCTATATTCCTTTGTTTTATGCTAGTGTTCTAAGACTATGAAAGTTGTAATACTATTTTGCAAAGACTGGATCATGCGATGTAATAGTATTTGATGCATTTTCATGATATTTCATTTTATAATGTGGTGCTACCAATTGATCCAGGGACTAGCACACTAACACATATGTTCTTACATTATTTAAATGTGGGAACGCTACATTGAGTATGTTCCTTTTTCAGACTAAGCTGCTCGTTCCACCATGGAGAGGGAAGAAGCATGTCGTCGAGCCAAAGATCTCGAGTGAGATCTGGAGTCATCCTCCGAGATACTTGTGCAAGCCTAGGCGGCCCTGAAGAAAATGGAGGAGAGGGTACATATTATGGATCACAAAAGTGAATTTTAAATAACAACTCTTTTGGAAACATTTTATATTACACAAGAAAAGGTGAGAATAGAGGTTTATTTAATATAACTCAAAACCTTGTGGGAAAAAGGAAATAATTAAAAAGTCAAGGGAATATTAATGGTTGTAAGATGAGTGAAAAACAAGTCAATATGATGAGAAAGGAAAATAGGGTTGAGCGCAATGAGAAATTGAAGAGATTAAAGATAGGTTGTCAAAAGAGGTTTAACACAAAAGAAATATGGTATCTTCTCGAGATGCCATCAAAAGGTATTGAAAGAAAGTCCAGAATGATTCAAGAGCTATATTTCCAACTTGCATATGAAATAAGGATGTATAATAAGAGATCCACGAAGGTTTATTACACAAAGGATCAGGACTTATCACTAGGAAAGTGTCCATAGTTGGAAGATTTTAAGAGATAAGAAGATGGCTTAAGATAGGATTTGAATAAGATCCTGATGCCAAGTCGTGTTATTTGTTGTTTTAACTTACTTAAGTTCATATAAAATCACCAACAAACAAGTGTAATCATTTCAAGACATTCACACGAAAGAATCATCCACTTTACACAAGCATAAGAATTGAAGGAAAACAAACAAATATACATATGATGAAACCAATCATGCAATCTTCATTGAAAGCACACACGATCTTAACTTGTGAATACTAAGTTTATGAGCTAATAGGAAAATTCCTCTTTCTTATACTAGCAACTCAAATTATTATTTCTACTGACGCAAGCTAAGTTTGCCAAAACCAACTAGATTAACTTGATGATCTCTAGAGTGATACCAAATACTAATAGCAAGCTCAACCATATGAGAGAAGTTCAAAACTGAAATAATGTGCATAGAAAGTAAATGATGAAACTTCTCATTAATATTTCAAACCGGCGATGTCGGATATATACTGAATAGGGGTATAGAAGATGGTAGACAAAAGAGCCGGACTACCAGGGTGGCCTACATGGTAATGGGCTTAGATCCATTGGGCGGCCCAGTAGTCCGACGCGCAGAAGCCGGATTCTAGAAGAACCCGGATCACGGCCCACGTGATCTGGCTTGGAGGAGAAGACGGATTCCTTACTTTCCAAGTTACAAGTTAAACGTAGTCTTCTAGGTTTCTGGTTCTGTAAGCCCTAATCCGGCTATTATATAAAGCCGGACGGGAGATAGATTAGATAAGTTAAGTTAGACACAAGTTCCAGCCTTACGCAACTCGCCGAGAAGTTCATCCTCGTCGAGTAGCTAGATCTATTCCCTCACATTGTAACCCTGTTATACGGGCTTTAGTCCCAGTTAGTGAGAAGTGCAGGAGTAGGTACGCCGTACTGTCGCGACGTACCGAACCTGGGTAAAATCCCGTGTTCTGTGTTACTACGCTATCCCGTTACCCCACGTCTCTACCGTAGTCTCATGGCACCCCAGTCTATGAAAACTACTACGATGTCTCGACAGTTGGCGCCCACCGTGGGGCAAACGACGTCAGGCGTGAAATTCCGATCTGGGATACTAGGCGGAATTGGAAGATCGATCACTGTCGGAAGCTTGGAATTCGACGACGACGTCGGGCGCTTCCTCGACAATGGATCGTACATACCGGCGCAAAACCACCTGGTAAGTGCCTGCGTTTTACCGATTGGATCTGCTAACATCTTTATCGGATTAACCGCGGAAGCAATGGGGTTTTGCGGTGAAAGCAAGTATTTCCCACCCGCCCTATACCCAGTCGAAGACGACTATGATGCCGGATTTTGCTCAGATCGCCGACAAAACAGTGATACGCACTTTATCGGCATGGTGCAATCCGAGATCGCTGAAAACACGGATGACGGAAATCCCGTGCAAGAGGCAGACAACAATACACCCGTCACAGAGACGGAAGAACCAATACCCGTCACAGAGACGGAAGATCCGACATCCGTCAACCAGACGATGAACTCGGAAACAGAGTCCGTGCTTGCCGCCATAGAGGCGAGATTGGAGTCGGAAACCGGATCGGATAACTTCGACTCCGAAGACGAAGACGATGATGCCTTCGTAAGAAAAGTTAAGTCCTTTCAAGAGGGATTCCATGAAGTGCTAATGGCAAAACCAGCCGATACAACGGGTGCCGATAGCCAGGAAAGCCCTAAAACCCCTCCGCCAGTGGAAGAGAGGGAAGACGGAGAAACTTCTCCGATATTCCCTAATGTCAAGGAGATGACAGAGGATGAACCTGTCAAAAAACCTCCGTCTTCCAAGAAAAAGCACCGTGCTTCTAAAAAACTTCAGTACAAACTCCGGAAGAAAAAGTCAGCTGATCTCGCTGATGAAAACCTGGAAGTTGGAGATATTAGTGGCACAAAGCCTACGGAAAAGAAATCTAAGGAAATCACCGCTCCGCCAATGACAGAACTGGAAGAGCAAGAGCTATTACAAACTCCAGTGGGACCCAATGAACCCCCTGAGATGCTGGAAGCAAGGAGACAAGCTTTCCAACGGCAACAGCAACACCTTCTTAGATCTCGGCAACATCTCCAACAAACCCATAATGACATCAAAGTCATGAAGGAAGAAATAGAGGAGTACGAGAGAAAGCATAGATCTGCCTTAAAACCTACTAGGTTACCCGGAATCGCAAAACCGGAAGAACTGCCGCCAAAAGAAAGGTTTTATAACCCATCTTGGCAAAAGCAGCTAAACGGCAAAGATGCCAAGGGCGAGCCAATATACAAAACCGCAGCAGAAAACGCGGAAGCATCGTTCGCCATCCTAAACAACGATCTATACTCCAACGGGGAAAAACTCCAAGGGGTGTATGCTTTCCTAGGAAAAGCATTACAGCAGCAACAGCGAGGACAGGAGCGATCAGGGAGGCTGCATGATAATTCCGCCCTCTGCAAAACTGCTACTTGCGCTGCTGGAGCACCTGGACCGGAAGAACCCGGAGATTCGGATAAAAAAGAGGATCCGAGAAAAGACAAGAAAAACCCCGACAATCGGGACGCAGCGTCTAGAACCGGACCTCATCTCCCGAAAGATGGATATAAACCACACGATCGGGAAGACAAACACCGGAATGACGGCAAAATAATGCCACCTCCGAGAAACCCAGCTGAAAAAGCTGGAAGATATGATACACCTCACAGACGTGAAAGATCTCGGACACCGCCTAAGGATAAGGAAAGGTACAGGAGCAGGACTCCACCTAATCCCAGGGGGCGTGACAATGGAAGAGATAGAGATAACCCCGGAAAAGCGCGTCCGCGCAACAATGGAAAAGAAAGGAGCAGATCCCCTTCTGTCCATTTAGCCGGGAGATATTCTGCACATATCGATAGAGCAGAAAAGGATGATCTATACTTTGGTCCTAAGTGTTTTACTGACAGGATCCGAAGGATAACCCTACATTCTGGCTTTGCCAAAGTTGGTCCAACCTACCAAAAATATACCGGCAGTACAAACCCGGATACCTGGCTTTCAGATTATTACACAGCCGTCCAAATCAACAACGGGACAGACCTGGAAGCTGTCAAGTTTCTTCCCCTAATGTTGCTAGACGGAGCCAGAGATTGGATCAATGGTTTACCATCAAGAACTGTCGACAATTGGGATGATATGGCGAGAGTATTTACTCAGCATTTTCGAGGAACATACAAACGCCCAAATAGCATCAACCAGCTGAACCGTTGCACCCAATTTGAAGACGAACCATACGTGGATTTCATCTCCAGATGGACTGCAATGAAGAATAGTTGCTCTGGAGTAACTGACGTACAAGCAATGCATGCTTTCGTCAATGGCCTAAAACCCGGACTTGTACCGTTCATGGTTGGTTCTAAAAAGCACAAAGATCTCGGATCTATGCTTACAACCGCTAATGAGCATGCTGCAGCCGAAGATGATATCAGAGCAAGAGGAGGCAATATTGAGTCACTGATACTGGCCAAGAAAACACCTCGTTCTGATAAAAAAGGAACTCCGGAGTCAACAACAAAGCCCAAGGAGGTTAACATAGCCTTTGGAGGAGAAAAAGGGAACAAGTGGAAAGGCCGCAGTCCAGATCCAATCAATTACACTCCCGAAGAATGGGAGAGAATTAAGTCGGAACCCTGCGTCCACCACTCTCAGTTTGGGAAACAAACCCCCACAAACGCGCAATGCCGGCTAAACAAGCATATGAAAGGCAATGCAGGATCCGGAAATAAAGGGAAGGGTTCCAAGAGGAAACCTGCCAAACAAAAGCCAGAAGCTGAAAAAGAAGACAGTGAATCGGACACTGATGACAAAATCCAGGAACAACAGCGAAAAGGCGAACCCAAATTTCCGAGAGTTGACGGAGAAGCAATGTTAACTTTCCTAGCAACCCCGTCAGCAAAGGTGGCCAAAAGGACACTTCGAGAAATAAACGCGGTTGTTCCTGCAACCCCAAAATTCTTGAAGTATTCCAGCACACCGATAATCTGGGATCAGTCAGATCATCCCGGAAATATCCCTGAACCCGGCACACAAGCTCTTGTTGTAAGCCCTATTGTTCAAAACACTAGGCTAAGAAGAGTGCTGATGGATGGAGGATCCAACATCAATATAATGTACCTGGATACACTGAAGCACTTGAAGATATCCGAGTCCCAGCTCAACTACAGCAATATACGCTTCCATGGCATTGTTCCTGGCAGGCAAGCACGATCCCTAGGAGAAATTTCCCTAGATGTCACCTTCGGAGATAAAGATCACTTCCGGCAGGAAAAAGTATCCTTCGAAGTAGTGCCGTTCGAAAGCGTGTATCACGCAATACTCGGACGTCCGGCTTTCGCCAAATTTATGGCAAGATCTTGCTATATCTACAACAAGCTGAAGATGCCAGGACCCAAAGGAGGAGTAATCACCATTGCCGGTGATTTCAAGCTGGCAAACGAGTTGGAGAAGCAAAACGCCCTTTGCGCTCAAAGAGTTATAGCTCAGGAAGAACTGAAGGAGTTAGCCAAGGAGGTATCGCCGAAAGAAATGCCGGCAGGAAAAGAAAATCGGAAGCCAACAGATAGCTTCAAGGCGTCCGAGAATACAAGGCAGGTAATCCTAGATCCCAAAGATCCGACAAAATTCGTCGTTGTAGGGACTGGGATGACCGACAAATAGGAAGGCGAGCTCATCAAGTTCCTCCGTGAGAACTGGGATATTTTCGCCTGGTGTCCAGCTGACATGCCAGGCGTACCCAGGGAACTTGCTGAGCACCAACTCAAGGTTATTCCCGGATCAAAACCCGTCAAACAAGGTCTCCGTCGATTTGACGGAAGAAGACGGAAGGATATTGGCAAGGAAATTATCCGGCTTTTAGCAGCGGATTTCATCAAGGAGGTAATCCATACTGACTGGTCCGCAAATCCGGTATTAGTGCCGAAGAAAGATACCACTGCTCTTAGAATGTGTATAGATTACACAGGACTGAACAAGCTGTGTCCGAAAGATAGGTTCGCGTTACCGCGAATCGATCAAATAATAGATGCCACTGCAGGCTCCGAGCTTTTATGCTTTTTGGATGCATACTCCGGGTACCACCAAATACGCATGAAAAAGGAAGATCAAATCAAGACTTCTTTTATAACCCCGTACGGGACGTACTATTACGTAACCATGCCTTTTGGCCTGAAGAACGCAGGTGCAACCTACCAGCGTTGCATGCAACGTTGTTTGCATAGTCAGATTGGAAAAAATGTCCATGTTTACGTGGACGATATTGCCGTCGTAACCAAGGAAAAAGATACACTCCTTGAGGATTTGCGAGAAACCTTCGAAAACTTGCGCACTTACAAGATGAAGTTGAATCCATCTAAGTGCGTATTCGGGGTTCCCTCAGGAAAACTTCTGGGTTTCATCGTTTCTCACAGAGGAATAGAAGTCAACCCGGAAAAGATCAAGGCAATCTTGAATATCTCAAAACCTACGTGCGTAAAAGATGTCCAAAGATTGACGGGTTCCGCTGCAGCCGTCAGCAGATTTATTAGTCGGCTGGGGGATAAAGCCTTACCACTCTACAAACTTTTGAAGAAATCCGACAAGTTCGAATGGACAGAAGAGGCCGATGCAGCGTTGGCCCAGTTAAAAGAAACCTTGATGAACGCTCCCGTCTTGGCATCACCCAAAGACGAAGAGCCCATGTTACTATACCTTACGGCTACTAATCGGGTTATTAGCGCGGTAATCGTTGTGGAACGGACAAAAGAAGAGCAAAGCATACCAGATCAACATCCGGTATACTACATAAGCGAAGTTTTCTCCGAATCCAAACAAAGATACCCGCACTATCAGAAACTGGCATATGGCGTATTTTTTGCATCCAGAAAGCTGCGCCATTACTTCCAAGGACATTCCATAACAGTGGTATGTAAAGCACCACTAGGGGATATTATAAACAATGCGGAGGCAACCGACCGAGTAGCTAAATGGGGCATCGAGCTGGCAGCTTTCGACATTAAGTACCAGCCAAGGACGACAATAAAATCCCAGGTTTTGGCAGATTTCGTCGCCGACTGGACAGAAGCAATGGAAAATACACCGATGCCAGAATCCGAGTACTGGATCATGCACTTTGATGGATCCAAGATGAAGGAAGGAGCTGGAGCCGGCGTAGTTCTAAAATCTCCCAAGGGAGACACAATGGAGTATGTATTACAAATACACTTCAACGCCAGTAATAATGTGGCAGAATACGAAGCTTTGCTTCATGGCTTGCATATTGCAAAAGAAATAGGGGTAAAACGCATCTTGTGCTATGGAGACTCGGATTTGGTACAGCATCAGCTCAACCAAACCTGGGACGCGAAAAGCCCTATAATGGCCGAATATCGGAGAACGGTGGATGAGTTTGCCATCTGCTTCTTCGGGTTCGAAGTCCTTCACATAAAAAGGGAGGAAAATTGGAACGCGGATGCGTTAGCCCGCATGGGATCAGAGAGAGTAAAAACTTTACCACCAGGGGTATTCGTCCAGCATTTGCATGAACCGTCCATAAAAGGTGGAGACGTTGATTACCCTCTAGCATCTGAAACAATTGAATTCATGCTCGTTAAACCGGATTGGACAATCCCGTACTTAAACTTCTTAGTCAATCAGAAGTACCCGGAAGGAGCAGACGAGGTCTTGCAAAGGCAAATACAGCGTCGATGCAAAGGATACGTGGTGATCAACGACCACTTGTATAAACGCAGTACTTCCGGAAGAAATCCATGCCGGCGATTGCGGACATCATGCTCAATCAAAAAGCATAGTCAAAAAAGCATTCCGGGCGGGGTTTTTCTGGCTAACAGCCAAGACAGACGCCGAACGCATAGTGAATACGTGCGAAGGATGCCAATATTACGCCAAGCAGACCAATTTGCCGGCCCAAGCACTTAAAACTATCCCTATCACATGGCCGTTTGCGGTCTGGGGGCTAGATATGATGGGACCGTTCAAAACTGCAAGAGGTGGACTTACACATCTACTCGTAGCGGTAGATAAGTACACAAAATGGGTGGAGGCTAAACCCATCAAAAAGCTAGACGGCGCGACTGCCAGAAATTTCATTATTGATTTAGTAATGAGGTATGGCGTCCCACACAGCATAATAACTGATAACGGGACAAATTTCTCCATTGGAGAGTTGGCAAAATACTGCCAACAAACGGGAATTCGCTTAGATCTTGCATCTGTGGCACACCCGCAATCTAATGGACAGGTTGAAAGAATGAACAGTTCAATCCTGCAAGGAATACGCCCAAGACTCGAAACTCCTCTCCATAGAGCAGCTGGAGCATGGGTAGAAGAGCTACCTTCCGTGTTGTGGAGTATTCGAACGACACCAAATAGGTCAACCGAGCAAACCCCGTTTTTCCTGGTTTATGGTGCGGAAGCTATTCTTCCAACGGATATGATCCATGATAGCCCGAGAGTGCAGAATTTTGACGACTCGGATGCCGAGGAAGCACGACAGGATGCCGTCGATCTCTTAGAAGAGGAACGAGAACTTGTACTTCAAAGATCCGCCATCTACCAGCAAGGTTTACGACGTTATCACAGTCGGAAAATCAGGCATCGTTCTTTTAAAGAAGGTGACTTAGTGCTGAGATTGGTGCAGAAAAGGAAGCACAAATTAGCCCCAGTATGGGAAGGACCATTTGTCATCAGTAAAGCCATGAAGAATGGATCATACTATCTTGTTGACATTCGAGATACGGAGGACGACCCCGAGAAGCCGAATCGCAAAAGAAAGAGAAAAATAGATGATGAACTAGGAGAGACAAATAGGCCTTGGAGTATCCAGCAATTACGTCCCTTCTACACTTAGTTCAATTTCTATGTAAACATCTTTGAGATCATGAAATAAAATTGTCGGAATTCATATTCATTATAAGTACAAAATATTTCCGCTTTATCTATTTCCCAATGATCTTACAAATACTCAATGTTGACCCGAATTGTGCCTGCGTGCTCGGTGTTTAAAAGCTGAATGATTCGGCCTGTTAAAGGTTAAAGGAAACTCGGATTGTGCCTGCGTGCCCAAGTTTCAGAACAGTTCCTTGTTTTCTCTAAGTTTTATCTGATTGTGTATGTGTTGGGTTACTGAAACTAGTCAGTAAAAATGCTTCTAGCATAATCCATGTTTCTGAGTTTTTAAAACTGTTTGGTTCGTCCCCAGTTACTCAACATGACGATACATATTGCTAATTGAGCCATTTTTAAACACTAGAGCAGTTAAAACACAGATACCAGATTACTTAGAAGATAAAGGAACAGCCAAACCCGGAAAAACTTTGCAAGAAGCTTGAAATCGCAAAAGGCGGAGTTCTTGTTCCGACAAATGACATAGAAGCATTACAATATGAATTACATTGTAAAAAAGCTACTATACACATCCATCATCCAGGTCAAGTGCGCCCCCTTAAACTTCTGAGTCTTCATCACTGCTATCATTCTCGGGGGCTGCGGGCACTTCTTCTTCCGGATAAGTAATGGAGATATTCACCATGGAGGCAATCTGAGTGGCGTGGCCTTCAACTTCATTAAAGATCGCATTTATTTGTGCTTCTGTACATTCTTGAGGAATACCGGATGCTACACGCCAGGATTTTGCATCAGGATAGTGTAAGCGCATGAGGCCAAGTGCCATTCGCGCACCACCCCGTGCAGCAGAGCGAAGGAAAGATTCCTTCGAATTTGCTACCTCCATGATGCCATCCGGAAGTCGGTAAACTTCTGAAGATTGTATACTACTTGTGGGCAGGAATTTATTAATTAAATGCATTCCTGCATTTCTGATTGAATTCCATATCTTCCCAAAGGCCTGGATCTTTTCAGTCCGAGAAATTCCTGGAAAATTTCCTGCTTTTTTGACAAAAGCAAAGATTAGAGAATACAAGAAATATGACATGAAAGTATTGGTAAAAGAAGTCAACTTACCAAGAACCGCGTCAATTTCATCGCCTTCTTTCATACGAGGGAATAGCATACTTTCTAAATCATTGATAATAGATCTATCCTCTGCTGCCTGCAAAGAAGCCTTGGATTGCGCAATCCCAAGGGCTAGATTACTGGCTTCCAGTTCATCTCGAACTTTTGAAAGTTCTCTTTGAAGGTTGGAGTTTTCTTCACGAAGTTGAGAAAAATAAGCAGTGTTTGCTGTGTGCTTCTTGGCTTTGGTTAAAGCAGCTGAAAAGCAGGGACAAAATAATCCGACATTACGGCAAGATCTAGAAATGATTTTCCAGCAAAAATCAATAAACACGAAGTAAAATACCGGTGGCTTTTGATAATTGCCTTTGAGACGACGCCAGTTCGTTGCTTTTTGACTCAATAACAGATTGAAGTGTTTTTACTTCTCTGCTTTTGAGGCTAAGTTTTTTCAAAACTTCCAAGTTTAGGGCATCTGCGGAATGCTGAAACATGGAAATGAAAGCTAGATGCTTAAGTTTGAACAAGCATACAAAGAAGCATTAAGAAGAATTTAGGGTTTCAACTTAATGCTTGGGGGCTAGAGGTATTACCTGGCTCATGTCCCGCAAGTCATCCAAGGTCTCCTTGAATTCCCTGGCATATTCCATGAAAAGAATTCCAACATGGTGAAGGCCATCGTGTATGACCTGACGGGGCGAGAATGCGATATTATTGTGGATAACTAATCCATTTTGTGGCCAGGGGCGAACAAGAGGCGCAGGAGCAAAATATTTCTTAGCTTCCGGACGAATATATCCGAGGTCGTCGAAAGGCTCTTCTTTCACCCGGATATCATCCGGAGTAGGAATGGATTCGTTTCCAGCAGGTGATCGAAAATTTCCGCCCATTGGCGTATTCGTTCTCCCCCTTTTACCCGTAGCTGCAGAAGGAAATTCTTCTTTGATAGTAGTTTGCCTCTTGCGCTTTTGGTTGTTGTAAAACTCGGCATGTAATTTGCTGATTTCAGCATCAGAAGCAAGATCATTTTCTCCAAGTTCGTCAAACTGGGAAAGAATTAACAGTATGTTAAAAAATGAAGAGAGAAGATAATCTGAGGAAACTCAGAAACAAGGGAAGGAAAGTACCTTAGGAACCAGATTTTCCGCATGATAAATGGCTAGACTTTCCTCAATCTGGCTATCAGCGGCAACTATCTGATGAAGGCGTTCTATAAAATCCTTCTTGCTAAAGGACTTATCTGTTCCTCTCATGCTATCTTCCGGTCCCGTGTACTCGCAAAGAAGTCGGGAACGAAGGGATAAAGGTTGTACGCGACGTCCAAACCAGCATAAAACGATATCCTTCCAAACCAAAGGTGGTTGAGAAGAAGAAAGTTTGGCAATGCGCCGCTTTATTTTCATCAGGTTTTCAGGCAAATCCTCTGTTACTGCTAATGTCCAATTCTCGTGAGGAGTAGCGGCAGAATTAACAAAGGGAGGAACTCCGGTTTCTCTGCCTGGGGACGGAATGTCTTGGTGATAAAAGAAAGAACCTAGCCAAGATTGGTCAGGTTTCGGCATTCTTATCTTTGGATACCATTCTTCCCTAAAGTTTCTGAGGATAAAAGATATGGTACCGCAGATGGGCGAAACACCGTTTGTGATGTTATGTTTTACCTCGAAACAATAATGCCAGAAGTCTAAATTGGGAGTTATTCCAAGATACCCTTCGAAAAGAGCTTGGAAACTAGCTAATTGAAGGATGGAATTTGGAGAGATATTATGTGGTTGAACACCATAAAAGTTGAGGACGTCTAGGAAAAAGGCGGAAGGGGGAAAACCCATACCTCTCGTGATATGAGAGGTAAGGAGGACGCGTTCTCCTTCCTTTGGCTTGGGCTCTGGCTCATCCTTCGAGATTCGCCATTTGCCTTTAACTATTAATCTATCCCTTGACATCCGACGGAGGAGGACGAGTGAAGTATTACTCTGATTCCAAATTCCGACAAATTCTGCTTCTTCATCAGCTCCGGTGGAGAAGCGCTCAGTGCCACGGGAGTGAATCTTGACCCTAGCCGGTTCTGAAGAAAACGGCGGGGTTGTCGTGGCGCTTGGGCCCGCGACGTCCGCGGCGGCGGAAGCGTTTCCTCCGCCCGCCGCGGATGCCATGGCCTTTTCCGGCTCGCCGCCGGCATGCTTGGGCGACCCTAGCTGTGGATCTAGGTCGCCCAAAAGTTCGTCGATGGAGGCGCGAGCCGGTGAGGACGACGGAGATGCCATCCTTTGGTGGTGCGTTTTGGAGCGCTCCGGCGTGCGAAGGGTTCGTCGGGGCAAGGTCTTGCTCTCGAGCTCGCGGTTGCGTCAATGGCGTGGGCAGTGAGGGAGTGAGGAAAGATTTCCGATGACGACGAGGACGGCTATTTATAGCCTGAAAACCTCTAGATACGTGCCAACGGCTCTTTTGACCGTTAGATGTTCGACGCGTGTCGCTCGCCGGAAAATCCGGGAAACGGAACGACAGAGGAATGATGGTTATCTCCTCGTTTCTCGTGAGAATCTGTCAGAGATACGTTACAGGGTTTCCCGCGTGAAACCAAGCGACGCTTGCGTCAGCATGATTAAGACGCTGATGTCATAAGTTCCTTTTCCGCGAAGGATCGCGAGAAGAAAAGCCGGATTTTCATAGTTCCGAGTTTTATGTTACCATCTCCTTCAAAAGGAAAGAAGAAAGAATCAAGACTGCTGAATCAAGTTTTCCCGGACAAAATGTATTTGACGAAAGGCGGAGTTTCAGAGTTTTGATCCTTCCTGGGGGCTACTGTCGGATATATACTGAATAGGGGTATAGAAGATGGTAGACAAAAGAGCCGGACTACCAGGGTGGCCTACATGGTAATGGGCTTAGATCCATTGGGCGGCCCAGTAGTCCGACGCGCAGAAGCCGGATTCTAGAAGAACCCGGATCACGGCCCACGTGATCTGGCTTGGAGGAGAAGACGGATTCCTTACTTTCCAAGTTACAAGTTAAACGTAGTCTTCTAGGTTTCTGGTTCTGTAAGCCCTAATCCGGCTATTATATAAAGCCGGACGGGAGATAGATTAGATAAGTTAAGTTAGACACAAGTTCCAGCCTTACGCAACTCGCCGAGAAGTTCATCCTCGTCGAGTAGCTAGATCTATTCCCTCACATTGTAACCCTGTTATACGGGCTTTAGTCCCAGTTAGTGAGAAGTGCAGGAGTAGGTACGCCGTACTGTCGCGACGTACCGAACCTGGGTAAAATCCCGTGTTCTGTGTTACTACGCTATCCCGTTACCCCACATCTCTACCGTAGTCTCATGGCACCCCAGTCTATGAAAACTACTACGATGTCTCGACAGGCGACTCACACCAACGTATACAACGATAACCAACTAGGGAGAGACACTTCCATACCGCAAACCATCCTATATGATAACCTCTCTACTCATGATATGACTCTACTGAAAAGGTAAAAAGATAAAAGATAGTGATGTGATACCACGGCACTTCCCCCAAGCTTGGAATAAGCCGAGGGGATGCCAAAACCAATGACGAATCAATTCTTCGGTGGTGGTGGATCCTTCTCATCCTCGGTCTTCCAAGGTAAAGCCTCTCCATCCACAAATGACGTCCTGGTCTTTTTTTTTGCATGGTAATACGTCTTTCAATTATAGAATAAATATCCAGTTATAAAGCACGTAAACACCGATCTTACAGAACTGAAAAGAAAGAATAATCTTGTGCAAAAACCAGCGTCTATCCCTCTCCTCCGACACCACCGAAGCGGCCACCAAAGGAAAAGAAGACAGATCACCTCTTCACCCGAGCTCGACGCGGCTCCATCGCTGATATGTAGCTTTACGGACCTCAAAAGTAGCTTGCCATAAGCAAAACTATTGTCGTTGAACGAATCAGACCGGGGCAACACGTCCCCGGACACGCCATCAAACTCCAGAACTGACACCCCCGCATGACGACGACGTCGGAGGAGGAAATCAGAACTGCAGGCTTCCAACCACACACCCAACACAAGATGGATCATCTTCCAGCTGTCACCTGCGCAGACAACAGTGTGAGCGTACTCCTGGACGACACATCCTCCCTACTCCACCATGACGTCGGAGACAACGCCGCGGCAACGGGGACAGAGCAGAAGGAGAGACACACGTGATGGAGTTGCCGCCGCCGCCACGCCGACACCATCCATGAAAACTAACTCCGCCGATCTGAAGGATCGGCAAACACACGGTGTCATCAACTCCGAGACGCCGCCATGAAGGACACCGCCGATGTGGGAGTGGAGCTGAGACAGATTTATTCATCCGGACGCCGCTCCCACCATCCCAACAGCGCACCACGACACACAGATCCAAAACCTAACTACAGAGCGGAGAAACGGGGTCCCCCTCCCTCCTGCCGCCGAAGCAGCCGAAGGGAGAGGGGACCAGCGCGCTGGCCGGTGAAGATAGGAGGAAGACGATCTCCTCCCTGGTGGCCTGGTTCTGGCGGTGGCTAGGGTAGGAAAAACAGCTTTTAGGAACCAGGTTCGCGCCCGTCTGCGCGCTGGGTTCGACTGATTACCTGTTAATGACGTCCTGGTCTCCATCATCCTGAAACTAGCAGCAAATCTTATACATTTAAACATGCTCTTATACTCACAGTTCTGGTTCTACACGTCATAGAGTTGTGCTTGCAGGTCATTGGTGATCTTGGTGAGTGAGAGAATATCCTCCCAAAGCTTCAAATTCTCCCTCTTCTATTCAACGATCTGTTATGTATTTATCCTGACGATGATCTCAACTTCACGCTCCACCATCTTCTTGTACCTGAAAACTTCTTGCTCCAGTTCTTCCATCCTAGCTTCCAGACTGCCTTCTCCTCTAGGGCCCCGAACATCTTCAATCTGCACCTTCCCGTCCTTAAGCATCAATTCCTTGGGATGCATCTTCAAATCGTCCAAGAACGGGTTGACGACATTCTCAATGAAACTGTCTTTGGGAGATCCAGGAGAAGCCATTGTTGCTCTAGATCTGAAGATGTAATCTGGCAGAAACAGCTCGAAACAAAAACACAACGAGAAAACGATATACGGACCTCTGGGGATCCGGGGGATTATATAGCAAAGAGTTTCATAATGAAAGGAAAGTCCAGGTCGAAAACGAGTCGGAGAGGGGCTCCGGGGTGCCCACACCATGGGCTGGCGCGGCCAGAGGTGGGCCCGCGCCACCCTATGGTGTGGAGCCTCCGGGCTCCGTCTCCCTCTCGTTTCCGGCTCATGATTTTTCATATTTTCAAAAAACAGCAAAAATATAAGTTGGAAGATGTTTCGCGAACATTTTCTTACCAAAACTGTTACCTATTTGAAAATTGACTCTGCAGTTTCATAAATATGCTTCCTAATAAACTCCTCTAGGATCATGGCTTGAATACAATCAACATTTTCATTATAACGATCTCTAGAGATATAATCTTGAGTCTTTGGCAATTCACCACTTGTGAAGAGTTGTCTTCAAGGGAAACAATTTTAATTTCCCCCGAACGATATACCTCTTCGATAACAAAGGGTCCTTCCCATCTCGAGAGTAATTTCCCTGCAAAACATCTGAGACGAGACCTATACAATAGCACTTTCTCACCAACATGAAAATCTCTTTTAATAATTCTCTTATCATGCCACCTTTTAACTTTCTCTTTAAAGAGCTTAGCATTTTTCATATGCTTCACTCCTCCATTCATCTAAAGAACTTAAGTCAAGCATCCTTTCCTCACCAGCAAGTTTAAAATCTCTATTTAGGTCTTTCAATGCCCAATAAGCTTTGTGTTCTAATTCTAGGGGCAAGTGACAAGCTTTTCCATAAACCGTTTTATAAGGATACATGCCCATGGGATTTTTGTAAGCAGTTCTATAAGCCCACAGAGCATCATTTAATTTCTTAGCCCAATTTTTCCTAGATTTGTTAACAGTCTTTTGCAAGATAGATTTGATCTCTCTATTTGATAATTCTACTTGCCCACTGGTTTGGGGATGATAGGGTGAAGAAATTCTATGATTAACATCATACTTAGCAAGGGTTTTTCTAAAACCACCATGAATAAAATGAGAACCCCCATCAGTCATAAGATATCTAGGCACACCAAACCTAGGGAAAATAATATCTTTAATAATTTTTAATGAGGTTTCACCATCAGCACTTTTAGTAGGTATAGCTTCTACCCATTTAGTAACATAATCAACAGCAACAAGAATATGAGTATAGCCTTTCGAAGGAGGGAAAGGACCCATAAAGTGTAACAGCCCAAGTATGAAAACCTACCATTTAGAATGTTTGATTTCTTGTTATTAAGGTATTGCATCATGTCATCATATTGTTGCATTTGTTTCTTTTGTTTTGCATCTGTTATTCTTTGTTTTCACAATGAAAATCAAACAATTTCAACTGCTTTGTTTTCATACTTGTTCTGTTACAACTTTTGGAAATAAAAATCACAAATGAAAACAACCAATTTGTTCCATTTTATTCCATGTTGTTCACTCATTAAATTGTTGGTTTCATTCAATCATTTGTTTCCAAATAATTCCATAATGATCACTTATTAAATTGATGGTTTTAATCAAACAATTAATTCAATCAATTAATTCCAAATCATTTCAAATTCAAATCAAATCTTCAAATCAGCACCCAATTTCAAATTATAAAAATTACCAAACAAATCAAACCATTTGATCTCTTTAATCATTAGGGTTCACCCTAATAAACATGTTGATTTTAATAACAACTCAAATAATAAGCAATTCTTTCAAATGTTGATTTAAATTACAAAACAGTAATTAAAATTAAACTTTTGAAAACCCAAACTTGGCATTGGTTGTTACTGACCTAAGTGGCCACACCACATTTTCCTAAAAATTTCGTTAACCCCAAAACTCTCTTTTCTTCCTTTTCTTTTTCCTGCAAAAAAAAATAACAGAACCAAAGAAATAGAAAAAAAAGAGGGGGTACTGTTGGTGGAAACCGGCCAGCCCACCTCAGCCCACTTCCACCTTTGGGCCCGATACCCCTTCATCTCTGTTGTCGTCTTCCTCCTAGCGAACGTCAGCACTGTACGACTCCATCTCCTCCCTCTGTTCAACCTCCTCCTCCACCCGATGCGCACCCGTACCAGCTAGGCCCCTCCTTAAAAACCAAGCCTACCCCCTCCTGCAACCCTAACCGCCCCAGCTACCTGCCGCGCCGCCATCCCTCTCTCTGTTCTCTGTAACCATCCCGTGCCACACCACCGAGCTGCCATGGCCGGAGGAGGTAGAACTCCACGGCGCCGGGGAAGGAGTAGACGTCACGGGCCGCCGACCGCGGGAACGGAGCTGCCGCGAGGTCCTCTACCTCTGCAGCCCCGAGGACGACCCCGTGCCTCCACGGACAGCCGCCGGCGAGCAGGCCATCTCGCCACCGTCGCCCCTGCCTATCCGCTCGACCACCTGCTGCACCTGTCTCCTCCACCTCCAGGTGACCGCCCTCGGGGTGAGCCCCTTCCCCTCCGTCCCTCGCCTCTCCCTTCCCCTCTCTAGGTCACCCACAGCGCCCCACGGCCCTTGATCGATCGCTGCCGGCGAACCTCTGTAGGTTCTGTCCGATGGGTTCTGTTCGCCTGCAGTTCTGTTCGCGTGCAAGTTCAGAAAACCATCCGCATGCCACACCTTAAGCCCCCCGAGTTTCCCTTCCTTCCAACCAAGCCGCATCCACCCCACTGGTAGCAACCCACCGCACACAAGCCCCACGTCCCAGGTTCGACTCCCCGCACCCCACCTTTTTTCTGCCCTTTTCTCCCGATTTATTTCAGTGCGGATCTGAACCTTAACCCCCTCGCTGCTCCCATCCTATCAACACACAGAGAAACACCCCACTGGTTTTGTTCCCCCAGCGCAAGCAGGAGGTGGGGGGATCGAATCCCCCCTCCCACATAAACCAAAAACTTTTATTTTTGCAATGATTTGGTACAGAAACATCTCAGTAATCACCAATAGGCCCTTCTAACTTATTTCTAGACCCCTGCAAAATATTTTTCTAGTCCTCAGCTATTAAAAATGGCAGAATTGCACCCAATTTTGTAAATTGCATAAGAAATTCATCCCAACTCCAATTTTAACTTTTTAAATATGTTTTCTGTCCCAAATTAAATGTTCTATCCAAATATAAAATTTGTTTACTGTTTTGAATATTTTAAATTGGTGCAATATTTGAAAACTTGTCAAATTCACTTAAACTTGCAAAAATCATAACTTGGGCATAAAAATTCCAAATTTCACAAACCAAATATGTTTTCCAATCAACTTTTCATATACTTTCCAAATATAAATTTTGTTTGCTGTTTTGAATAATTTAAATTGCTGAAAACAACTGTTTCTTGTTTATTGCATTTAAAAATTGCCAAAATAATAACTTGCTCATTTTAAATCCAATTTCCACAAATGAAATATGTTTTCCATGCAAAATTAAACCAACTTTCCAAATATAAAATTTGTTTCATGTTTTGAATAATTAAAATTGGTTGAATGATTTAAACCTTGTTTAAATCATTTAATATTGTTAAATTCATAACTTGATCAACTAAAATTCTTTTGGGACATATAAAATATGTTTTCAAACCATAAAAGCATAAACTTTTCAAATATGAATATCACTTAATGTTTTGAACAAATAAAAATGCAAATAAGTTCATGTTTGAATTAAATTCATTTAATTCTTGCTTAAACTTGTTTAATTCATAACTAATTTATTTGAAATCCTTTTTCAACAAGTGAAACATGTATTCCAACTAAAATTGTGTGAACTTTCCAAATATAAACTTTGTTATCTATTTTGAACAATTAAAAGTGGTGAAAACAACAAATGCTTGTGTGACACCTTTAATTAACCAAAATTCCCAACCTTAACAAATGAATTTCCAAACTTGTTAAACCTTATTTCCATTTGGTTCTATTGTTGTTATTTTACTGTTTTCCTCATCCATGCATCATGCTAACTCACTTACACAATTTGATTAGTTGTAAAACAATTAATTCAACCATAATTCATGGGCTTTTCAGGTGCAACTCAAATTGCATGTGGGTCCATTTAATCCTGTTTCTATCTTGTCAACTAGTTTATTTCTGATGCATCAATTAAATGGTCATGCATCATCCCATGTTTGTGCACTATGCCATGATATTGATTGTTTATCTTTCTGCATTGTTTGTTTGCTTCTTCTCGGATACACGACGACGTTGAGACCGACGATACTTACGACACCCCTTCTAAGGATCTAGCTCAGTACCAGGCTACTGGGTTTTGCAGGCAAGTTATCACTCACATGAACCATCGTGTTCCTTTCAACATTGGTTACCGATACTTTCCGTTGTCTATTCTGCTAGCCCTATGATTAGTTGCTTCTGTTACGAACCTATCACATGTATCCTTTAACCCTGATATTGCCTCACCTCCATACCTATAACCATTGTTTGAGCCCGTGTCTTACTAGCATGCTTAGGTTGTTTTGCTCGAGTCTGTTACCCGTTACTTTCTGTTACTATTTCTATTACGTTCTGGGGGCTCGATGTTTAATCAATCAATCATGCTAATGTTATTGTTAAATAATAATTTGATGATAAGGCACCGGCAGGAGGCCCAGGGTGGTTTTGAGGCCTGCTAGTGTCGACCCTAATAGGAAAAGGGTCTTGTCTACTGATCCATGATGAGCGCACCAACCGCATGTGGGAAGCGAGTATGGGCGCCCCCCTCAATTTGATTCGATTCGCATCTCGTCCAAATCGCCACACGTAGTTCGGGCTTTCCATTTGCTGCATGCATGATCTTGCGAGCCCAGGCCAGGGTGGAACTTTTGTAGTCGGCATTTAGGGCGGCGTGGTCTTCCAGTGCTATGAGGGTCCCCTTTTCTTCGTGGGGCTCGATTAGCCGCGCACGCACAGCACGTGGTGCTTTGGGCTTGATGCGAAGAAGAGTTGAGTTGTGTTGAGTGCCCCGCTTGGTGGGAGGCATCCCATCTGGCGGGTTATTCATACGTGTACGGCCAAATTGGTGCAACCCTGCAGGGATAATCTTCTCGAGAAGCCGTGTTTTCCGCGGTTATGGATTACTTGGTGAAAGTACTGGCTAACAAGTACTCAGGACAACTTAAACCTAATGATTAACAACCTTACACCCAATGATTAACAACTTGACTAGTAATAGGCTTATTGATACAATAATCTGAACCATCATATTTTCAACTGTGTGAGTTATCCTCGGATTGCTTCTTCGGATAAGGGGCGAGATCCAGGATGGGTTTGTTTGAAGTTATCTTTCTGTTGGTTACAATACTCGATCTTATTTCCTTTCTGTTAGCCGGAAGTGGTAGAATCTCTGTAGTTGGTTAGCGCAGCCAGTTGCAGCATCTTTTATATTCCCCTTCCTTCCGTTGAACCCAAAGCATCTGTGCTTGGTGTTGACGGGTTACACTTTGGTGAACTGTGAGTCTTGCTTGCCAGTACGTTTATGTACTGACCCCTTTGGGGCTGTGGTTTCCGCAGACCTACGTTTCCGAGGATCTACATGGTGGCTACTACGTGGAGTATGACGAGACTGCTGACGAGTAGATAGCGGACCCGGGCAGGATCCGAGACTTCGTGGATGGGCTCCGTATTTCGTTTCCGGCCTCTTAGGCCTATTTGGTTCTTGTCTGTACTCAGACGTATTGAATGCTTCCGCTGTGATGTAATGATGTTATGTTGGGGCATGTGCCCTCTGAATGATTGTATTTGCTATCTCTGCTCTAATGAGAGCTATTGGCACCTTATTTCAATCTTTTGTGTCGTAGAGATCTGTTGTGATATCACTTGTTCAAACGCCGTTGACGTACCATGTGTGTATGGTTTGAAGTACGTCAACGGAAGTATCCTGATTTCTATGGGATAGTTTACGTCGACGATGAACAGATAGTGGTTGGTTGTCACACATACGTGTGTTGGACTACTCGTAAGAGGACGCGGGTGCCGGTAAGCCCCGTAATCCAATCTACTACTGTTCAACGGAACGGCGAGTATCCTTTAGAAGTCCGGGTGCGACAAATGGTATCAGAGCCTGTCTGCCTGTAGGATCCCTTTTTACTGGTCGCAGTTGAGTCTAGAAACTATTTTGTAGCTATATAGGAAAAATGAAACGTGAGAGTAGGAATTCTGTTCTTTTTCTTCTTTTCCCCATCCTCCCTCCCTTTTTCTGTTAAGGAAGTGCAACGTTGATTTTTCCCTTCTTATCTAAACTTTCAAGTTAGGATTTCACGTGTTTTGAGTTCTCCATAGTACCTCAGGTTTTTGGTCTCGTTTTCCCGATGTTGCTTCAATATCCTGTTCCTTTCAAGAACCCTTTTCGTCCGTTGGAATCTTGTTGTTGTTTCCACTTCAATTCTTCTACCGGCGTCTAATCAACGTTTCCCCGTTCATGTGCTAAACTCTATTCCAGCTAAAGTGTTGTTTGATACCGGAGCATCACTTTCCTTTGTGTCAACAATCTTTTCCACAACATACAACCAAATTCTGGTTCCACTAAGCAATCAAATCTCTGTTCACTCCTCGGGATCTCAAATGTTGACTTCCAAGTTCAGTCACAGAAATCAAATTCTAATGGGAGGCCACATATTCCTTGTTTCTCTCATGTTGCTTGGCAATTCTGACATTGATGTCATTCTTGGTGTTGCATTGATGTTAATAACTCTGTTCCACCATTCTAGCCAGATAGTCTATTCTCCATTTGAATCAAGTTCTATCCAGCTATACAACCTCAATACAAAACCTCTCCCTTTACTTGGAAATGTTCCGGTGGTTTGCAAATTCCCTGACGTCTATCCGATGTGCACGATGTGTTTCACATGTCACAACTCAAGTGGATCTTCCCAAGAAGTATCCGGACTTTTCTTTTCTTAGTAGGAATCTCGGGGCGCGATTCCTTCAAGGGGGGGCGTTTTGTAACAGCCCAAGTATGAAAACCTACCATTTAGAATGTTTGATTTCTTGTTATTAAGGTATTGCATCATGTCATCATATTGTTGCATTTGTTTCTTTTGTTTTGCATCTGTTATTCTTTGTTTTCACAATGAAAATCAAACAATTTCAACTGCTTTGTTTTCATACTTGTTCTGTTACAACTTTTGGAAATAAAAATCACAAATGAAAACAACCAATCTGTTCCATTTTATTCCATGTTGTTCACTCATTAAATTGTTGGTTTTATTCAATCATTTGTTTCCAAATAATTCCATAATGATCACTTATTAAATTGATGGTTTTAATCAAACAATTAATTCAATCAATTAATTCCAAATCATTTCAAATTCAAATCAAATCTTCAAATCAGCACCCAATTTCAAATTATAAAAATTACCAAACAAATCAAACCATTTGATCTCTTTAATCATTAGGGTTCACCCTAATAAACATGTTGATTTTAATAACAACTCAAATAATAAGCAATTCTTTCAAATGTTGATTTAAATTACAAAACAGTAATTAAAATTAAACTTTTGAAAACCCAAACTTGGCATTGGTTGTTACTGACCTAAGTGGCCACACCACATTTTCCTAAAAATTTCGTTAACCCCAAAACTCTCTTTTCTTCCTTTTCTTTTTCCTGCAAAAAAAAATAACAGAACCAAAGAAATAGAAAAAAAAAGAGGGGGTACTCTTGGTGGAAACCGGCCAGCCCACCTCAGCCCACTTCCACCTTTGGGCCCGATACCCCTTCATCTCTGTTGTCGTCTTCCTCCTAGCGAACGTCAGCACTGTACGACTCCATCTCCTCCCTCTGTTCAACCTCCTCCTCCACCCGATGCGCACCCGTACCAGCTAGGCCCCTCCTTAAAAACCAAGCCTACCCCCTCCTGCAACCCTAACCGCCCCAGCTACCTGCCGCGCCGCCATCCCTCTCTCTCTGTTCTCTGTAACCATCCCGTGCCACACCACCGAGCCGCCATGGCCGGAGGAGGTAGAACTCCACGGCGCCGGGGAAGGAGTAGACGTCACGGGCCGCCGACCGCGGGAACGGAGCTGCCGCGAGGTCCTCTACCTCTGCAGCCCCGAGGACGACCCCGTGCCTCCACGGACAGCCGCCGGCGAGCAGGCCATCTCGCCACCGTCGCCCCTGCCTGTCCGCTCGACCACCTGCTGCACCTGTCTCCTCCGCCTCTAGGTGACCGCCCTCGGGGTGAGCCCCTTTCCCTCCATCCCTCGCCTCTCCCTTCCCCTCTCTAGGTCACCCACAGCGCCCCACGGCCCTTGATCGATCGCTGTCGGCGAACCTCTGTAGGTTCTGTCCGATGGGTTCTGTTCGCCTGCAGTTCTGTTCGCGTGCAAGTTCAGAAAACCATCCGCAGGCCACACCTTAAGCCCCCCGAGTTTCCCTTCCTTCCAACCAAGCCGCATCCACCCCACTGGTAGCAACCCACCGCACACAAGCCCCACGTCCCAGGTTCGACTCCCCGCACCCCACCTTTTTTCTGCCCTTTTCTCCCGATTTATTTCAGTGCGGATCTGAACCTTAACCCCCTCGCTGCTCCCATCCTATCAACACACAGAGAAACACCCCACTGGTTCTGTTCCCCCAGCGCAAGCAGGAGGCGGGGGGATCGAATCCCCCCTCCCACATAAACCAAAAACTTTTATTTTTGCAATGATTTGGTACAGAAACATCTCAGTAATCACCAATAGGCCCTTCTAACTTATTTCTAGACCCCTGCAAAATATTTTTCTAGTCCTCAGCTATTAAAAATGGCAGAATTGCACCCAATTTTGTAAATTGCATAAGAAATTCATCCCAACTCCAATTTTAACTTTTTAAATATGTTTTCTGTCCCAAATTAAATTTTCTATCCAAATATAAATTTGTTTACTGTTTTGAATATTTTAAATTGGTGCAATATTTGAAAACTTGTCAAATTCACTTAAACTTGCAAAAATCATAACTTGGGCATAAAAATTCCAAATTTCACAAACCAAATATGTTTTCCAATCAACTTTTCATATACTTTCCAAATATAAATTTTGTTTGCTGTTTTGAATAATTTAAATTGCTGAAAACAACTGTTTCTTGTTTATTGCATTTAAAAATTGCCAAAATAATAACTTGCTCATTTTAAATCCAATTTCCACAAATGAAATATGTTTTCCATGCAAAATTAAACCAACTTTCCAAATATAAAATTTGTTTCATGTTTTGAATAATTAAAATTGGTTGAATGATTTAAACCTTGTTTAAATCATTTAATATTGTTAAATTCATAACTTGATCAACTAAAATTCTTTTGGGACATATAAAATATGTTTTCAAACCATAAAAGCATAAACTTTTCAAATATGAATATCACTTAATGTTTTGAACAAATAAAAATTCAAATAAGTTCATGTTTGAATTAAATTCATTTAATTCTTGCTTAAACTTGTTTAATTCATAACTAATTTATTTGAAATCCTTTTTCAACAAGTGAAACATGTATTCCAACTAAAATTGTGTGAACTTTCCAAATATAAACATTGTTATCTATTTTGAACAATTAAAAGTGGTGAAAACAACAAATGCTTGTGTGACACCTTTAATTAACCAAAATTCCCAACCTTAACAAATGAATTTCCAAACTTGTTAAACCTTATTTCCATTTGGTTCTATTGTTGTTATTTTACTGTTTTCCTCATCCATGCATCATGCTAACTCACTTACATAATTTGATTAGTTGTAAAACAATTAATTCAACCATAATTCATGGGCTTTTCAGGTGCAACTCAAATTGCATGTGGGTCCATTTAATCCTGTTTCTATCTTGTCAACTAGTTTATTTCTGATGCATCAATTAAATGGTCATGCATCATCCCATGTTTGTGCACTATGCCATGATATTGATTGTTTATCTTTCTGCATTGCTTGTTTGCTTCTTCTCGGATACACGACGACGTTGAGACCGACGATACTTACGACACCCCTTCTAAGGATCTAGCTCAGTACCAGGCTACTGGGTTTTGCAGGCAAGTTATCACTCACATGAACCATCGTGTTCCTTTCAACATTGGTTACCGATACTTTCCGTTGTCTATTCTGCTAGCCCTATGATTAGTTGCTTCTGTTACGAACCTATCACATGTATCCTTTAACCCTGATATTGCCTCACCTCCATACCTATAACCATTGTTTGAGCCCATGTCTTACTAGCATGCTTAGGTTGTTTTGCTCGAGTCTGTTACCCGTTACTTTCTGTTACTATTTCTATTACGTTCTGGGGGCTCGATGTTTAATCAATCAATCATGCTAATGTTATTGTTAAATAATAATTTGATGATAAGGCACCGGCAGGAGGCCCAGGGTGGTTTTGAGGCCTGCTAGTGTCGACCCTAATAGGAAAAGGGTCTTGTCTACTGATCCATGATGAGCGCACCAACCGCATGTGGGAAGCGAGTATGGGCGCCCCCCTCAATTTGATTCGATTCGCATCTCGTCCAAATCGCCACACGTAGTTCGGGCTTTCGATTTGCTGCATGCATGATCTTGCGAGCCCAGGCCAGGGTGGAACTTTTGTAGTCGGCATTTAGGGCGGCGTGGTCTTCCAGTGCTATGAGGGTCCCCTTTTCTTCGTGGGGCTCGATTAGCCGCGCACGCACAGCACATGGTGCTTTGGGCTTGATGCGAAGAAGAGTTGAGTTGTGTTGAGTGCCCCGCTTGGTGGGAGGCATCCCATCTGGCGGGTTATTCATACGTGTACGGCCAAATTGGTGCAACCCTGCAGGGATAATCTTCTCGAGAAGCCGTGTTTTCCGCGGTTATGGATTACTTGGTGAAAGTACTGGCTAACAAGTACTCAGGACAACTTAAACCTAATGATTAACAACCTTACACCCAATGATTAACAACTTGACTAGTAATAGGCTTATTGATACAATAATCTGAACCATCATATTTTCAACTGTGTGAGTTATCCTTGGATTGCTTCTTCGGATAAGGGGCGAGATCCAGGATGGGTTTGTTTGAAGTTATCTTTCTGTTGGTTACAATACTCGATCTTATTTCCTTTCTGTTAGCCGGAAGTGGTAGAATCTCTGTAGTTGGTTAGCGCAGCCAGTTGCAGCATCTTTTATATTCCCCTTCCTTCCGTTGAACCCAAAGCATCTGTGCTTGGTGTTGACGGGTTACACTTTGGTGAACTGTGAGTCTTGCTTGCCAGTACGTTTATGTACTGACCCCTTTGGGGTTGTGGTTTCCGCAGACCTACGTTTCCGAGGATCTACATGGTGGCTACTACGTGGAGTATGACGAGACTGCTGACGAGTAGATAGCGGACCCGGGCAGGATCCGAGACTTCGTGGATGGGCTCCGTCTTTCGTTTCCGGCCTCTTAGGCCTATTTGGTTCTTGTCTGTACTCAGACGTATTGAATGCTTCCGCTGTGATGTAATGATGTTATGTTGGGGCATGTGCCCTCTGAATGATTGTATTTGCTATCTCTGCTCTAATGAGAGCTATTGGCACCTTATTTCAATCTTTTGTGTCGTAGAGATCTGTTGTGATATCACTTGTTCAAACGTCGTTGACGTACCATGTGTGTATGGTTTGAAGTACGTCAACGGAAGTATCCTGATTTCTATGGGATAGTTTACGTCGACGATGAACAGATAGTGGTTGGTTGTCACACATACGTGTGTTGGCCTACTCGTAAGAGGACGCGGGTGCCGGTAAGCCCCGTAATCCAATCTACTACTGTTCAACGGAACGGCGAGTATCCTTTAGAAGTCCGGGTGCGACATAAAGTCAAAACCACAACAATCAAATGGTTCAATAACAAGAGAATAATTCATAGGCATTTCATTACGTCTAGAAATATTTCCAACCCTTTGGCATTGATCACAAGATAAAACAAATTTTCTAGCATCTTTAAAGAGAGTAGGCCAATAAAAACCTGATTGTAGAACTTTATGTGCAGTTCTATCTCCAGCGTGATGTCTGCCATAAGCACTACTATGACATTTTCTTAATATCTCCTATTGTTCATTTTCAGGAACACGTCTTCTCATAATACCATCAACACCTTCTTTATATAAGTGTGGGTCATCCCAAAAATAATGCCTCAAATCATAGAAGAATTTGCTTCTTTGCTGAGCTGTAAAGGTAGGAGGCAAATACTTCGAAACAATAAAGTTAGCATAATCAACATACCATGGACTCTCTTGAGAGCTCACTTTTATTGAAGCCAACTGTTCATTAGGAAAACTATCATTAACAGGAATAGGGTCATCAGGGATATTTTCTAATCTAGACAGATTATTAGCAACAGTATTTTCAGCACCCTTCCTATCCACAATATGTAAATCAAACTATTGTAAGAGAAGCACCCATCTAATAAGCCTAGGCTTAGCATCTTTCTTTTCCATAAGGTACTTAATAGCAGCATGATCAGTATGAATAGTAACTTTAGAATCAACAATATACTGCATAAATTTATCACAAGCAAAAATCATAGCTAGGAACTCTTTCTCAGTGGTAGCATAATTCTTTTGAGCAGCATCAAGGGTCTTACTAGCATAATGAATAACATTTAACTTCTTATCTACCCGCTATCCAAGAACATCACCTACAACATAATCACTAGCATCACACATAATTTCAAATGGTAAATTCCAATCAGGTGGTTGAACAATAGGGGCAGATACTAAAGCCTTCTTTAAAAATTCAAAAGCTTCTTTACAATCTTCATAAAAAACAAACGGTACATATTTTTGAAGAAGATCAGTAAGAGGTTTTGATATTTTAGAGAAATCTTTAATAAACCTTCTATAGAAACCAGCATGACCAAGAATACTACGGATACTTTTAACATCCCTGGGACAGGGCATTTTCTCAATAGCTTCAACTTTAACTCTATCAACTTCAATGCCTCTTTCAGAGATTTTGTGTCCAAGAACAATTCCTTCATTCACCATAAAATGGCATTTCTCCCAGTTAAGAACAAGATTAGTCTCCTCACATCTCTGCACAACTTTATCAAGATTCTGCAAACAATTATCAAAAGAAGTACCATAGACGGAGAAATCGTCCATGAAGACTTCCACAATTTCTTCACAAAAATCATGAAAGATAGCAGACATGCATGTTTGAGAAGTAGCAGGAGCATGACATAAACCAAAAGGCATATGTCTATAAGCATAGATTCCATAAGGACAAGTGAAAGTTGTTTTCTCTTGATCAAGCTTTTTAATAGCAATTTGAGAAAACCTAGAATAACCATCAAGAAAGCATAAATGAGTTTTCTTAGACAACCTTTCTAACATTTGATCAATAAAAGGCAAAGGATAGTGATATTTCTTAGTAACTTTGTTAACCTTCCTAAAATCAATGCACATCCTATAACCAACTACTACTCTTTGAGGAATAAGTTCATTATTTATATTTGGCACAACAGTCATCCCTCCTTTCTTAGGGACACAATGCACAAGACTAACCCATCTACTATCAGCAATACGATAAATAATACCAGTGTCAAGGAGTTTTAGTACCTCGTTTATTACCACATCCTTCATCTTAGGATTTAAACGGCGTTGATGCTCAACAACTGGCTTTGCATAATAGCATGCTGACATATATTAGGAGAAATCCCTTTCAAATCATCAAGAGTATAACCAATAGCACCTCTATGTTTCTTCAATATCCCCAATAATCTCTCCTCTTCTTTATCAAAAAGTTGAGAACTAATAATAACATGATATAATTTATTATCATCAATATGAGCATATTTAAGATTATCTGGCAAAGGCTTTAAATCAAAAACAGGATCTTCCTTGGGTTGTAATGTTGTACCCAAGTCTTCCACATGTAAATTATGTTTCAGCATTGCTGGCTTATGTAGGAAAATCTCATCAATTTCATTCCTTTCTTCCATAAAGACATCACTTTCGTGGTCCTCCATGTATTGCTGCAAAGGATTGTTAGGAGCAAGAGCAATATCAGCCAATTGTTCAACTTTATAATTTTACATTAGGTAGTTCAGCTTCATAAGTTGCTTTAGCAAATTTGGATAAATTAAATTCATAAGACTCTCCATCAAACTTTGTAAGAATTTTCTCCTTCTTACAATCAATAACAGCACCACAAGTATTTAAGAAAGGTCTACCAAATATAATAGGACAAGTATCACTAGCAGAAGTGCCTTGTACTAGAAAATCAGCAGGATACTTAGTTTTACCACACAAGACCTCCACATATCTAACAATACCAATTGGAGAAATAGTTTCCCTATTAGCAAGTTTAATAATCACATCAATGTCTTCAAGTTCACAAGAACCAATTTCATGCATGATTTCTTTATAAAGCTCATAAGAAATAGCACTAGAACTAGCACCAATATCACACAACCATAATAGAAATGATCACCTATCCTAACAGATAGCACAGGAACACTAGGTTTCCTAGCTTTACTAGGATGAGAGACAATATTAGAAGCATCTTCACAAAATATAATGTGTTCCTCTTCTACATTTTCAGAAACAAGGTCCTTTACTATTGCTACTGTAGGTTCTACAGTTATTCGTTCCTCAGGTTCTACAGGTTTCCTTGCACTTTTATTAACCACACTAGCTAACATAGAATGTTCTTTTACCTTAGCAGGGAAAGGCATTTTCTCAATATAAGGTTCATGCACAATAGAATCAACAGTATGAACTTCTGTATCTCTAGCAGGAACACAATTAACACTTTCTTTATAAGGTGCATGGTACTTGTCCTATTCCTTCTTAGGAATGTCAAAATAAGAAGCAAAAGCCTTATATAAGTTTGCAACAACTTGAGAATCAAGACCATAAGCAGTACTAACATTATGAAATTCCCCAGATGACATAAAGATTTTAATGCATTCATAATCATAATTTATACCTGACTTTCTACCTTTGTCATTCTCCCATGCTTCAGTTTTTTCTTGAATACGGTCAAGAAGATCCCATTTAGCTTCATCCTTCATACGTGTAAATGATCCAGAACAAGGAGCATCCAATAAATCCTTATCGTGAAGAGGAAGCCTTGCATAGAAATTATTAATAACAATAATACTAGGGAGCTCATGAATGGGGCATTTGAGCATTAGTAACTTCAATCTCCCCCATTCTTGGGCAATACTCTCTTCGTCATGAGGCCAAAAATTATATATATAATTCCGATCTCTATGGATTTCACTTGGAGGAATTTAGAATAAAAGAGAGGTACAATTTCCTCCCATTCAATAGTCTGGCTATTTTTCAGCAGCTTGAACCATTCAGAGGCTCGACCTGTCAATGATATAGAGAATAATTTCATCTTCACTTGGCTCATTGTAATACCTGCACACTTGAACAACTCGCATAATTCATGTAAAAAGAGCAAATGATCACCAGGATAGACATTTCCATCACCTGAATAGCAGTTATCCATAACATGTTTAACAATCTTTATAGGTATTTTATAAGGATGCAAATCATCATGCAGTGGGACACTTACTACCCTAGTAGTGGCAGCACTGCCCGCAAATAGGGACTCAAAAGGAGTTCCAAACATAGTGTAATAAAGCAGTAAACAGAAATAAAAAACAACACTTACAGCAGAAGCTTCCTTTATCAATTCCACTTCCCAATAGCGCTTCACTCTCCGGCAACAGCGCCATAAAATAGTATTGATGACCCACAAGTATAGGGGGTGTGTCGTAGTACTTCCGATAAATAAGAGTGTCGAACCCAACGAGGAGCAGAAGGTGTTGACAAGCAGTTTCGATGAAAGAATAACTGTAAAAACTGGAAAACAAATTTGTAGGGGTTTTTGATATTGCAGATAAATAAAGTGCGAGTAAATAAAATACAGTAATAATAATTGCAGCGAGTGGAACAATCCTTTCTTCAGCAAAGGAAAAGCCGGTGAGTTTACTTATGATTAACAAACGTTCTCGAGGACACACGGGAGGTTTCTGTCAAGTGCTTTTGTTCCATGCAGCTGAATAATGTTCGGTGTTTTGATAAGTGTTGTGTGGGTGAATCTATGCTAATGTACCATCCCATCCAAGACTAATACATACTTGTGATTATACCCCTTGCAAGCATCTGCAACTACAAGAAAGTAATTAATAAATAAATCTAACCACGGCTTTAAACTTTGGGATCCTACGCTCCCTCGTGTAATGGTTTCCTAACGGGGGTTAAGGTTTCTGTCACTCCGGCAACCCCACAATTAGTAGCCAAATACACGATGCATTCCCCTAGGCCCATAAATGGTGAAGTATCATGTAGTCGACGTTCACATGACACCACTAGAAGAATAACACCACAACTTAAATATCAAACATTAAATATTATTCAACATTACTTCACTACTAACAACTTGACTTCTCCCATGTCCTCAAGAACAACACGAACTACTCACAACACATCATATGGATCATAATCAGAGGTGATATAATGGATGATAACAATCTGGTCATAAAGTGCAAACACCGATAAATCTCACAAGCATCAACTACTAACAAGTAATCCACACCGGGAGAGAGATCTAATGCAAAACAACGATAGAGGCCCCTAATTGTTTGAGCGGGACGAAGGTGGATGATGAGGGTGATGGTGTTGGTGGTGATGACGATGATAATGACGATCTTGATGATGCCCGGAGCGATGACGGTGACGATGGCGGTGATTTTCCCTCTCCGGAGAGGAATTTCCCCGGCAGATTTCTCCCTGCCAGAGAGCTTTTCTCTCTCGGGTGTTTTCCGCCCCGTAGCGGCGACAGAATAATTCTTAGAGGATGGAATGAGGCTTAGGGTTCCCTCGGGGTCAGGGGCAAAGATGACCCTCGGGAGTGGGCCAGGGGGGCCACACCCCTAGGTGCCGCGGCCAGGGGGCGCGCCACCCCTAGGTGTGGGCCCCTAGTGGCCCCCCTATAGCTCTCCTTCTGGATGTGCTCCTCCTCGGGACTTTTAGGAACCCCCGGATGTCCCCCTTCTTCTTCTGATCTTCTGAAATATGGTATCTTGACGGTGCTTTTTCCATCAGATTTCTGGTCCCGGTGTTTATTCTCCAAAAATTATAAAACATGCAAAATAAGATAAAATAACATAAGAGATGCATCATAACATGAAATATATCGATGAATAACAGAAAATTATGATATAAAATAGTGATGCAAAATGTACGTATCAGGCACCTGGCAGCGCCTAAAATTAGGATGCAGCCATGAGGGGCATTAATGCCCCCTCCGGTACTCCCCCTCGGTTTTTTGCCTGAAACCTTATGAACCCAAAATATAGAATCATCGATATTATTTTATGATTTTAGAAACATATTTATAACATCCCAGGACATCACATGTCCTCCATTATCTCTCATATAAATTTAGCATAATTTGTCCCTTATAGTAACTTCCCGGAAACCTCTCCGATTGACACCGAACCTGTTTCTATGACATTGTATCGACATCGAATATTCAAAAAACCAATAATAACATATTATTTCTCTCAATTAAAGGTTTGCACGGCTTAAGAGAGTGACCCGTAAAGGCTCGATGACATGTAGACATGTTCGGAAACTTACCGAACAATAACCAACAGCGGGACCGTGTGTCGGCTCCCCACGTCGACATATCCCCCGAATGGCATGTCGAAGGTTTGAGAATAGGAGACGGATGAATCTGGTGGACTCAACGGTTAACAGGGGACACAGTTTACCCAGGTTCGGGGCCCTCGAGGAGTTAAAACCCTTACTCCTTCTTGTCTGGATTACATCAATGATGTGTTACAATGGCAGGTGCCTTGGTCGCGAGAGATAGATTGGATCTCGAGCGATCCAAATCCTATGGTTGACCAAATAATTAATCCCCTACCCGGGGAGTTCTCCCAGCCTTTATATAGGAGGCTAGATCATGAATCTGGTCCCGGGAAGGTTACAGAAACCTAATCTTATGTCGGTTGCACCTCTAATTCTTGGATCGCAAGTGTTGCGAGTGGGCCGTCATTGGGCCTTCTAGAAGATCAGCGTGGATCCACGTGACAGGGTTCTTCCCACGACTGGACCAGGTAGGCCCATTAGGAGGACCGGGGAAGTATCCCAACGTCAGTAGCCCCCGAGGGTTTATTCGACTCCGGGGAGTCGCGTAAGCATTCAAAGTTTGCCTTATTTCTTACGGTTGTGAGGCCGAAAGACTCTTTAAGGATGTGTGGATCCTGTTTGATGAGGACTCGGGCATCGAGTAGAGAGATTTGTTGTATATAGCAGTTTGCATAAGGATATGGTTCAGTCGCTTCGTTCACTCGGAGGATCGGGACCAACTAATTGCGTTTGGGAAAAATCAGTACATGCCTACACAAAATCAAGTCCCCCGGCTTGAGTCCAGATAGGTCATTGTTGCGACTCGTGCCGTGTAGGACTTACCGAGTCGAGCTTAACCTTTAAAGGGGTACCTAATGCATCCGCCAGGATTTTTCATCATGTCTTTAGAACGGGAAATACCAGGGAATGCATTATGAGTGCGATTTCTGGGGTCAAAAGACGGATCCTTGGGTCTTACCTTCACGTTCGTAAAGCGCGGTATCCAGGCGTGCCACAGTGGCAATACAACCCGAGAGTTGGAATTTTGCGCGATGTGTTATACATCGGAGTCACGATAATATTGAGGAGGATTGAGCCGAGTGCTTACTCGCAATTTTTCCTTTGGCAGATGTGGCGGGAACCTTCTGCGTGGTAAAGAGGCACCTTTCTTATGGCTGAACATGGCGAGTGTCCGTTTATGCTCTGGACCCACGACATTTTCATGCCTAAAGTGAGGCGAGCATATTTTTCTTTTGGACTTGTGTGAAAATGAATCTGTATGCTGGTGTTTTGGTGACATCATGACACACTCGCCTTCTCCCGATGGGACATGCGGCAAAATGGTAGGAGTGAGACAAGACACAACGGGCCCACTTTGTTATCTTTTTGACCCGAAACTGACTGTCATGCGCCGGTTTCTTCGCATAGTGGCGCGGTTAATTACGCGTGGGTGCCTTTAAGATCATGTGGGTTAACCGCACATAGTAGCTTCACCTCCACATGCCACGTGGTGTCCTGGATTGGTTCCACGCGTCCATTTTTGCCGAAATCGACGACTCGGGTTGATCCAGCCGCAGTATAAAGTGGGATGTCGTGGGATAATCACGGCAGACGTTACTGGGGGTAACTGATCTTGGGGCAAGACGACACAGGCGTTTGGGAGAGGGTTTAGCTCAGAGGAAAACATGATGCAACTCGATCTGGCAGCCGGCTATCAAAGTCGCCGAGTCTCCGATCTTGATGTAACAACTCAACTCTAGGGTTACACTAGATGCTCGATACCAAGCGATATTGCTAGGGCTCTTAGTTCTCTGTCTAAACTAGACCTGGGGGTCGGTTTATAAAGCACCCGTACCCCCTGGCTTACCCTCCAAGGCACATCCTGGATCCTACCCGGACACGGCGCACAAACCCTAACTTTCCTTTACCATAACCCACAATCCGGGTTACTGGGCCTACAAGCTTGGGCCTTCCAAAAGTTTCCTTATCCTTAGCCGGATCCTGCGCAGTGTCCTTTGGGCCGGGTTACTCCTTGGAGTTTGGCCTACCGGGTTATTATCCCCCCCATCAGTAGTCCCCAGAATAGCCTGGGCTTCACGGATCCTTCCTTGAAGCGCTCGCTATTCCCTGCAAGGATATCAAACACACGAGTATGTGGAGGCCGGGTTAAGGTGCCTCAATAGATAGCTAGGCCTTACTCCATGGTGGCCATATAGTAACCCGGCTCTTCCCCAATTACCTAACTTACTTTTCCAGGTCTAAACCCCAAAATGTCAAGATTCTATACTTGATAATTGACCTGATATCACGGGATGGATCTCTTTCTCCTTTTCGTTCAGATACCCTGCTCAACATTTAAAGCGCATCTCGCAAAAACTCAAATAGATAGCCGTTTACTCCGCAACTCCCGGCTCCCGCTCGCTGAACCGGGCTTATCCACTCGCGCTATAAATAGACTCCTTGGGGGGTAACCCGAACCCTAACGGCTCATTTCCCCCCACTCTGCTTCCTTTCTCCCTCCGCGCTCATCCTCACTGAGCGCCACCACGGAAATCCCGCGCGCATCACTGGAGCCCATTGGCCGGAGGCTGCGCTCCGCCACAGCTCACCCCGCGCCGCCGCCAAGATCCACCGGCAAATTGGTGAACCACAACTTTGCTGCCCCTTCTGACATCATCAAGTACATGAACTTGGCTTGGAGATTCTCGGATGCGTTGCGAATCGACATTGCCATCTCATAACTACTTAGCCATGTTTCCGGATCCATATTTGGCTCGTAATTCACTACCTTCCCTGGCTCTTTGAATTTTTCCGGGTAAGGTTCAGCTCTGATATTGTCCGAGAGACACTTGGGTCCCGCAAGAACGGTCGAGGCCGTCCTTGCTCTAGAAACGTGTGATACAGCGGGGGGCGCGGCTGGGTGCGGCGCTGTGGGAAGTCCATGTGCTGCAGACCCGGCCGCGGCCCTCCGAGCCCTGGAACTGTCCACAACAGCCTGTGCTGCTGATGCTGCCTGAACGCGGGGAGGAGGCGGCATTTGCTGATGCTCTTCCCTCCGCCGTGCTGAACTTGTTTGGATATTCCCTTGTTGTTGACTGACGTATGGCGTCCCGTGCATCCCTCTTCTGTGATCCGGATAATTGGCTTGCTGTGCCACCGCAGTGTGCAACAGATCGATGGCTTGCCGGGTCTTCTCTGCATTGGGTGACTCTCCCACAGGGATTTGGTTTAGCGCGAGTGTCGCCGCATACACATTGTCCATGGGATTATTGTAGTGACCGGCTGGTGTGCGAAATCGTGATGGTGGCGATGGTGGTAGATCGTTGCCGGTTGTGACTCTAGTCTGCGGTGGGGGTAACCCGGCCCGCTCATTTGCCGTATGTGTCCCTGCTGTTGCCGGTTGGGGTGCGGTTCCCTGGTTCACCACTGGTATCGGCTGATCCTGAGGTGTGACAAATAAAGTAGCCGGATTAATAACCCCGCCCGTTGCTGGTAACCTAGTTTGATGCCTTTGATGTACTTTAGATGTTTCCTCCCGGAGCCGGGTTTCCAGCGCATCCAGCTCACGCTGCCGCGTGGCCATCCCTTGCCTTTCTGCCTCTACTTGCCTTCTTTGCTGTTCCAGCGCACGACGAGCCACGTCCAGATCCCTGACACGTTCCGCTGCATTTTCTGGAGTGATAACCGTTGCAAGAACCGTGGGGTCTAGAATCAGATTATTATCGAATAAGGTCGGGTGACGCGGGTTCGAAGGACCCGCCCCTGGTGTCCGGTTTCCCAGGAATCCGAACGTATTTGCGTGCAACTCCTCGTCTGCTGCACGGCTGGTCACTGATGCCGACTCTCCATCAACCTGGGCCAGAACCGGGTCTCCGTTAGCCGCGTCCTGCTGCTGGACCAATGCCTGAGCCGCCCCGACTGCTGCTGCGGTTGCGTTCTCTTGGTTGAGATTGGCCGCGGGAGCGGTGTAGACCGCAACTCGGCGTATGATACTCGGTGCAAGTTCATGCTGTTCTTCTCCGGCGTTATTCTCCTCGCACCGGTTTTCCAGCAGATCCAGGATAGACTCGGTATCATCCTCTCTCTCGACCCGGTCGCGCGGGGTCCATGCCTGCTCCTCTGGCTGTTCCCACTTCGCGATGGGTTCTTCCGCCGGATACGTCGTTCCGATCGATTCTTCATCATCTGATCGGATAGAAGTGGCTTCCCCTGACACAGAATCAGAACCAAAATTGTCAGGGATCGGACCGGAAGTACATACCATACCAATGAAGACGCTGATCCGGCTGATTGTCACGACAGATCCGGATTCGAGGCGATCCGATTCTGGCCCCCAGCCGGAATCGTCCACCATCTTTTCTCCTTTGTGGTCGATGTAGATCTCGCCGACGACGAGATTCTCCATGTTCTTCCGAGCTTCTCCCGTGATGTAAACACCTTTGGACGCAGGCCCCACGGTGGGTGCCAACTGTCGTGGGATAATCACGGCAGACGTTACCGGGGGTAACTGATCTTGGGGCAAGACGACACAGGCGTTTGGGAGAGGGTTTAGCTCAGAGGAAAACATGATGCAACTCGATCTGGCAGCCGGCAATCAAAGTCGCCGAGTCTCCGATCTTGATGTAACAACTCAACTCTAGGGTTACACTAGATGCTCGATACGAAGCGATATTGCTAGGGCTCTTAGTTCTCTGTCTAAACTAGACCTGGGGGTCGGTTTATAAAGCACCCGTACCCCCTGGCTTACCCTCCAAGGCACATCCTGGATCCTACCCGGACACGGCGCACAAACCCTAACTTTCCTTTACCATAACCCACAATCCGGGTTACTGGGCCTACAAGCTTGGGCCTTCCAAAAGTTTCCTTATCCTTAGCCGGATCCTGCACAGCGTCCTTTGGGCCGGGTTACTCCTTGGAGTTTGGCCTACCGGGTTATTATCCCCCCATCATGGGACCTACGGGAAAGAATTACTTTCCCTTCGCATTCCCCCCGTTCTTCCTCCTAGGACCACCTCCTCCATTACTCCGTTCCACGAAGAAGATCCCCATGGCTGGTGCTGGCAAAGGCAGGCGCGAGGCGGTGGCGACCTCAGCGAAGAGCAGAGGTGCAACCTCGTCAGTTCTGCAAAAGAAGGTTGGTGAATGGCGCTATTCCAGTATCACTGTGAAGAGCCTGACCGGGATGCAGAAGGAAGGGTTGATCCCGCCGGCGAGCTCGAGGCGCATGTGCAAACCTGGGAAGGACGAAGACATCCCGACTTCGCAAGGTAACGAACATGTTGTCTTTGTGGAGCATGTCTCGCGTGGCCTCTTGTTCCCCCTCCATCCTTTCTTCTGCGGCCTTCTCTTCATCTACGGCATCCAACTCCATGACCTCCCGCTGAATGCGGTGCAGCACATCGTGTGTTTCATCGTATTGTGTGAATGCTTTCTCGGCATTCGCCCGCACTAGGGGTTGTGGAAGCAGCTTTTTGTGGTGAAAATTCACCGGGAGAAAGTTCTTGCAGGAGAAGACGGGCCCGGTGAACCTCTCCCACAGAAGGCTTCGGAATCCAAGCCGAGGTGAAGTAAATTATTTTGAGATGAAATTCATGGAGTCTGCTCAAGGATGGCGCAGACGGTGGTTCTATGTCCAGGACACGGACGCGACTAGCATGCCAGAGTTCAACCCGCACGCCGTGGTGAAGAAGAGGAACTCGTGGCGTCACCATATGACATGGGAGGAGATTGATGTGGTTGAACCCTTGATGCAGCAGGTTGCCAATCTTTGTAGGAAGGACAAGGGACCCTGGATTACAGGGGTGCATCCGGCCTCTGTCTTCCTTCTCCGTCGAGTGCAGCCGCTGAAGAATCGCCTCCGCCAGCTGTGGGAGTACACGGGCGCTTCGGATCGAAGTCAAACTCACAAGGACGAGCTCTCGAAAGATGAGTTCAAGACTCAGATTCACGGCATCACCATCCTCAAAGAGGAGAAATTCCCGGTGATGCATGTGGTTGCTTTCGACTCGGAGCACCCACCCCCTCCCCCGACAGAGGTAATTTTTTGGGATTCTCTCATTTTTATTAAATAATTCTTTTGAGTAGTAGACTGATTGTAAAGATCTTTTTACACAACCAGGACTTCACGACTTTCTATCCTCCACTTCTTGGGGAAGGTACCTCTTATGATCTTCTGGCAAGTACCTTCGAGCCACCTCTCGACACTAGTGTAGCAGCCGTAGAATCTAGTGAAGAGAGGTTCAAGTAGGAGGAGGAAGAGGAAACCGAGTGTTTCAATCATGCATGTTGCAAGCGTGGCAGAGGGAGGAAGAAGAAGTAACTTTCAAGGAAACTTCCCCGAGATAGGAGCCACTCGAAGAGATTTACCCGAACACGGTGCACGCCGTGACTCCCTTGAACATGCCCCCCCCCCCCGCTGTCCAGGAAGGGAAAGTTTCATGTCCGTTGGGATCTGGACTCCTTTGATGAAGAAGAAGACAAGTCAGTCTTCCTAGCCCTTTCCTTGTCGCACTGTTTTCTTCAGGATCCTTCTCTTAACATTTTCTCGGTTTTCCTGCACCAGCTAGATGCATGATAGTCAGTAAGACCAGTTTGCTGCCTCGTCCCAATCTTCTAAGTAGAAAGAAGGTGCCACGAAGGTTGAGAAAGCTCTGAGTACGGCAAAGGCAGTGGTGAGTCCTGGCAAGGACTTTCCCATTGTTATTAGCAAGTATCCAAAGAAGACCGCCACGCCTGAAGCACGGACACGACTTGAAGCTTCGAGTAGCTCCACGGTCCTATTATCGACTCCGAACGCTAAGGTAAAACTTCGCACTTGGTGAAATTATTCTCGAATGTAGTTTTGTTCTGTTTATCGGGTGTACGGTAGTGCTCCCGATGGGAGTAGCCCCCGAGTGTATGTGCAACTATTTATTGTCGGGTATAGACTCAAGATTCCATTCTCATTTTGAATGTTCGCTCTGCAGGCTATCCTTAACTCTTTGGCTGGATTCGGGCGTCGCCTCGTGGTCGTAGAAGTTTACTGCATCACCCTCCTACACGAGCGCGACCAGCTCCTAGATCTCAAGGCTTCGAGAGTAAGTATTGTTTAGAATTTTGTGATTCATGTGATCTTGTTGTTTTTCTTAGGTTGAGTATGTTCCTTTTTCATACTAAGCTGCTTGTTCCAACACGGAGAGGGAAGATGCATGCCGTCGAGCCAAAGATCTCGAGACAGAGCTGGAGTCATCCTCCGAGAAACTTGTGCAAGCCCAAGCGGCCCTAAAGAAAGTGGAGGAAGAGGGCCAATCTCACGATGATAAATTGACGGACTTACTCCTCCCCATGGCTAAAGCTTTGTCGGGTGAGGGACTCGAGAATATTTTGAGTTTCTTGTGGAATCGCAGAATCTTCTTCCAAACTTCTGATTTCTTGAATTTTGCAGGTGCATTGGGAGTTCCTCTGGCGATCTCTAACCAGTTTCGACTCAATGCTCTGATGGTCGTCGTCAATCAGCTCAAGGAGCATGGGATGAAGGCGAAGTCCGTCATTGAGTAAACCATCCACGTCTTGACTTTGTTGCACCAGAAGTTGTCCGCGGAGCGAGAGATTCCTTCGACTACGAACGGCCTACTGTAGGCTTTCCTTAGCAAGAAAGATCCCCTTCGTGAGTACTCGCTTACGCAAACAGAGTGCAGCGTGAAGACGGCGATCCAGGTGCCCTTGCGATCGATGTCGATGAAAACTTGGAGAATGCTTACTCGGATGTTCCGAGGAACCACGAAGGCAAAAAGGTAGCTCTAAAACCTTTTTCCGCTTGTGCTGAGAAGTTAGCTAGGATGTTGTCCAAATTGATTGACTGCATCCAGAATGCCAAGCCTTCTGACAGCGAAGCCATTTTTGGCAAGTCTGCAGCCCCCTAGGATAGAGGGGTGTTTATTTTTTTTATCATTCTTTGTAATGAACCTTCTTCTTGGCTAAGTAATTTTTTCTTTTCTTGAAGTATGAATGTTGTTTTGCTTTATCAATTCTTTGTTACTTGTCGCTTGTCTTGTATGCTCCCGATGGGAGTAGCTCCCGGGCACTCGAGAGTTTTTTGAGACGCAATGTCGGGTGCTTGAGCCGTGTGACTCATGAATGTCCCTTTTTGTTAGGTGACCACAACTGGTCCTGGTCCTTCGAGCGCTGATGACCCACAAGTATAGGGGGTGTATCATAGTACTTTTGATAAATAAAAGTGTCGAACCCAACGAGGAACATAAGGTGTTGACAAGCAGGTTGGATAGAGGATTCACTGTGAACACTAGCAAACAGGTTTTTTGTTTTTTGGATATAATATATATGTAAAGTGCGAGTAAATAAAATGGAGTAAATAATATTGCACCGAGTGGCCCAATACTTTTGAGAGGAAAGGACAAGCCAGTTGTATTACTTATGATTACCAAACGTTCTCGAGGACACATGGGGATTTCGTCAAGTTCTTTTGCTTCATTACGGTTGATTAATATTTATTGGTTCGTGAAGTGTTCTGTGGGTGAACCTATGCTAATGCACTGCCCAACTAGGACTAATACATAATTGTGATTATACCCCTCGTAAGCATCCGCAAATACAAGAAAGTAATTAAGATAAATCTAACCACGACCTTAAAACTCCAGGATCCTCCACTCCCTCGTGCATTGGTTTCCTAACGGGGGTTTAGGTTTCTGTCACTCCGGCAACCCCACAATTACTAGCCTAATACACAATGCATCCTCCTAGGCCCATAAAGGTGAAGTATCATATAGTCGAAGTTCACATGACACAACTAGAAGAATAGCACCACAACTTAAATATTGAACCACGAGATATTACTTCAACATAACTTCACTACTAACATCATGACTTCTCCCATGTCCTCAAGAACTATATGAACTACTCACGAGACATCATATGGATTATAATCATAGGTGATATAATGGATAATAACAATCTGGTCATAAAGTGCTAACACGATAAATCTCGCAGGCATCAACTACTAACAAGTAATCCACACCGGGAGAGAGATCTATTGGTAAACAACGATAAAGACCCCTAATCGTTACAGCGGGGTGAAGGTGGACGGTGACTGTGATCGTGCTGGTGATGAGAATGATGATGATGATATCGATGATGCCCGGAGCGATGACGGTGACAATGGCGATGATTTCCCCTCTCCGGGGAGGAATTTCCCCGGTAGATTTCTCCCTGCTGGAGAGCCTTTCTCTCTCTGGTGTTTTCCGCCCCGAGGTGGCGGCGGAATAATTCGATGATGTTCTGGGGCTTAGGGTTCCCTGGGGGTCAAGTACACGAAAGGGGGCGCCCAAGAGTGGGCCAGAGGGGCCACACCACCCCCAGGCACGTCGAGGGGTGCGCCGCCTGGTGGTGTGGGCCCCAGGTGGCCCCCCTCCGGGTGCCCTTCTGGCTCACTTCCTCCTCAGAACTTCTAAGACTCCTCCGGTATCCCCCTCTCTTCTTCTGATCTTCTGAAATAGGGCATCTTGACGGTGCTTTTTTCCATCAGATTTCTGGTTCCGGTGGTTATTCTCCAAAAATTATGAAACATGCAAAATAATATAAAATAACATAAGTGATGCATCATAACATGAAATATATCAATGAATAACATAAAATAACAATATAAAACAGTGATGCAGAATGGATGTATCAACTCCCCCCGAGCTTAGACCTCGCTTGTCCCCAAGCGAAACTAAACTCAGTAAACATGACCACGGGTTTATGGAGTAAGGTGTCGATAAATAAAATACGGACAAGAGGCATCACATCTAGCAAAGAACAAGTCATTTTAGACAACAACTTCCTCTCATATAATCAAACTTGAAACAAGTATATTAAATAACAATAAAGGTGCAAAAGGAAATCAAAATTGGTAAAGGCAAACTTCGTTCTTGGTCAGAGAACAATTAACAGTGTACTTATCTTTCGACCAGAGTGTTTATACTAGAGCTTATATTGCAGAGTTTATCATGCTCAATTATAACGGTTTCCTTGCAGACATTGGTAACTTTCAAAGTGGTGTTCAAACAGATAAAAGCATTTGTAAAAACAAGGAAGAATAAGGAACATGATTGAGTAAATCAACATATAGATGGATGAATGACAACAACTCAAATGCTTGCTTAAGACAGAAAGAAGTAGGTTCACTGAGTAAACATAAAATTAAAAGATAGGCCATTCGTAGAGGGAAACATGGATCACTCATGTGCTAGAGCTTTTATTTTGTTAACCAGAGGTATAAAATGGTTGACACTCCTCCCAACCTTTTTTACACAAATCATGGCTAACCGAATCCTCGGGAGCCTGCCAACAATCACAAACCATGGAGGAGTGTCTAAATTTTAAGAGGTGTATGCTTATGTCAACGAATGGCAAACAAAAAATACAATACGTCACAAGCCAACTAGACTTCACAAGAGCGGCTCCCATAGAAGGACGCAACTTGTATAGAAGGTCATCCTTCTTTATTTTTTGTTTACACAATTATGCTTTGACTGATAAATCAGGGGGGAAAATAGTGAAGAGAATTTGTATTATTATTTGGGGCTGGGAACCCTGCTGCAGCTCTTCTAGCATTTGGATAAGCGGATGAAGCCACTAGTCCAGGGTATGAAATCCAATCAACAAATGAGATAAAGATTCTCTATTTGCGTCCTCATGAGCTAAAACAGGGGCACAAAACAGGTATAATTTTGAAGGTTTAAAGGTAGACACAAGCAATTTACTTGGAGTGACGGTAAAATACCACATGTAGGAAGGTATGGTGGAAACAAATGGCAAGGTTTTGGGGATCAAGGTTTGGATGCATGAGAAGGATTCCCTCTCAGTACAGGTTTTTGGCTAGCAAGGTTGGACATCAAGCATAAGAATTGCGGTAAAACAAACAAAAAAAATATGATAAAGCCAATCATGCAATCTTCCTTGAAGGTACAAACAAACTTATTTGAGAATACTAATCTTATGAGCTAACAAGAAAGAAAGATCATGGAATAATATATCTACATGCAACTCCCTCTTTTCTACTTAAGTCTCAACGAATTGTTGCTACTGACCAATGCTAAGTTTGCCAAAATTAACTAGATTAACTTGAAGCTCCAACATTGATACCAATACTAGTAACAAGATCAACCATGTAACAAAATTTCATACTAAAATAAAGTAGAGCAAGTAGATGATGAAAATTCTCATTAATATTTCATTACGGCAACTCAAACCAAGGGATACAACGATAACCAACTAAAGAGTGATACTTCCATACTGCAAACCATCCTTGTCGAGACATCGTGGTAGAATTCATAGACGGGGGTGCCATGAGACTACCGATAGAAACGTGGGGGGACGTGGTTGTGCGAAGGACAATGACACAGGGTTTTTACCCAGGTTTGGTACGGCGCAGTAATGCGACGTTCCTACTCCTACAATCTCACTATTCAGGACTAAAGCCTGGAAATACAGAGTACAACGTGAGGTTCTATTAGCTGCTCGTCAAGGATCAACCACTCGGCGAGTTAGCCTGTAGCTTCTTGTCTAGCTATCTTATCTCCCGTTCGGCTTTATATAATACCCGGATTAGGGCATACAGAGTAGGAAACCTAGAAGACTACGGTAACTCTTAACTTGGAAAGTAAGGAATCCGCCTTCTACTCCAAGCCAGATCACGTGGGCCGCGATCCGGGTTCTTCTAGAATCCGGCTTCTGTGCATCAGCTTACTGGGCCGCCTAATAGTACATAGCCCATTACAATTTAGGCCACCCTGGTAATCCGGCACTTTAGACTACCATCTGATATAACCCTAGTTGGTATATATCCGACAGTAGCCCCCAAGAAGGATTAAGACTCAGATTTGCCGTCTTTCGGCAAATGTACATTTCCAAGAAATACTGGCATGCAGTCTTGCTTTTTCTTTTTCTTCTCAAAGGATGTTATAACGCAAAACTCGGAATCCAGAAAATCCGGCTTTTCTTCCATGCATCTTCGCGGAGAAGGAACTTCCTACGTCAGCGCTTTAATCTTGGTGACTAAGGGACGTTTGGGTTACAAGTGGGAAACCCAGAAACATATCTCTGACAGATTCTCGCGGGAAACGAGGCGATAGCAATAATCACCCGTCATTTCATTTCCCGGAATTTCCGGCGAGTGACACGCGTTGATCATCCAACGGTCAAAAGAGCCGTTAGCACGCATCGTGACGGGATTCCGGCTACAAATAGCCGCCTCCTTCCTCCGTGGAAACCTTCCGCTCTCACTTCGCAGCACCATTTCCAGCGCCCAAGTTCTCGCAGAGCACTTCCCGAGCGCACGAACGCACCCAAGACCTCACCGGAGCTACCGCGCGCCGCCCATCGATGGCATCACCAAGTTCTTCCCCAGCCCGCACCGTCGCAAAGTATATTGACGAGATTATCGACACGATGGATCCATAGTTGGATTCACCGGTGCACGCCTCTGGCGACGAGCCGACGAAGGCCACAGGCGGTGCGGCAGGCGAAGAAATCCCTCTCGCCTCCGCGGATCTTGCGGGGTCTTCTTCCGCGCCTCCCCCACCGTTCGCGCCCGAGACGGTGGAGGAAAAAATCGCTCTCGTCGGAGACGAGCTCGCGGCCGCGGAAGCCGCAGCGTCCACCGCCGCCGGAGCCGAAGACGAGGCGGAAACTGCCGGCAACTGGAGTGCCAGCAGTATTCCGCCATCCCTCCTTCCGACAATGGAGAAGGAGGGGCTCGTACTGAAGGGGAAGTGGCGGCTCCCGGAGGACGAGACCGAGCCCATGCCGAAGGACGGAGAACGTGTCCTCCTCTCCTCCCACATTTAGAGAGGTATGGGTCTTCCACCATCCGCCTTTTTCCTCTAGATCTTAGCCCACTATAATATCCAACCCCACAATGTGCCACCCAACTCCATCCTCTATTTAGCCGGATTTCAGGCCCTTTTCGAGGGATATCTAGGTATAGCTCCTAGGTTAGATTTCTGGCTTTATTGCTTTGGGGTTAAGCGAAACTCTTCGGAGGGCGCACTCCCAACTTGTGGGACCATTTCCTTTACCCTGCGTAGATTCAGGGAGGACTGGTTCCCCAAGATGAAAACATCGGAATCCTGAAATTCTGGACGGGTTCCTTCTTTTATCATCCCAACGTTTCCTTTCCTGGGAAAACCACTGGGGTTCCACCTTTCTCGAACACCGCCGCTGTTCCCCAAGAAAATTGGGGAACTGAAGCAGTTCAAACCCTGCCGCCGGATCTTCTCAGGATCAAGCGGCGCATCGCAAAGCTCGTCGCTTCTAATCTGCCTCTAACCGGCATGGACACAGTCCTTTGCTGGCTAGAAAGGCGGATTCAGCCTTTGGCGAATCACGACGCTCGCCTTCTCTGCGAATACTTGGGAGACGGCGATGCTATGTGGACAACCGACAAGGTTTGGTCGGCAAAAGATTTGCGGAAACGCGCAAATCAATTGGTCGCATCCCGCGACCAATATGAAGAAAGCCGGCCAATGTATACGGCCGCGAATCCAGCTCCCAAGGTACAGATCTTCGCCTTTTGGGTTTAAATCCTTTTCGTTTACTCGGTTTTCATGCTTTTAACTCAGCTTTTGCCCTCTTAACAGATTGCCGAACTTCCTGAGTCGGAACTTGCTTCCGATGCCGATCTGGAGGCATTGCGCGCCGCCTTTGCCGGTGGATGTAAACGCAAGAAGATTTCCGCTTCCCCGGAAGTCATTGATCTTGACGGGGTCCCCGTCGTCACCTCCAGGTTCGAACATCTGGGTTGTTTTACCTTGTCGGGATTTTCTTCCTTTATCTCGAAGTTTTAACTTTCCAGCTTTTATTATTTTTAGCCTGCCTCCCTCTACTCTGAAGCCAAAAAAGCTGAAAAGGCACAAGGCTGTGGCCAGCAAAGTCCCACATCCTTCTCCTGCTACCGCTCCAAATACACCAATCGCAGCAAGAGAAGAGCATGCTGCAGCCCCCAACACCGAATCCCTGCAGACCAGCCATCCCATTGTGCCGGAAACGGACACGAGGGAAAGGGCGGTCCTTGAGGTGGGAGGTCCTTATCGGATAATTGAGGAGGAAATTCCCACCTTCGATAAAGAGTTCAAAAACATCAACGAGGGCCTTAGCACGGTTGGGACTCTTTTTGCCGACTACGCAAAGGAGTTCACTGAAAACTTGGCAGGTTTACAGCGGATGAGCCAGGTATTATCTCTAGCCCCCAAGCAATAAGTCGAATGCATGCTTTTCTCTTAGTGCTTTCATCTTTATCATGCTTGTTTCTAACTTAAGCGTTCTGGTTCTTTTCCTTGTTTCAGCAAACCGCTGAAACCATAAACATGGAAGTTTTCAACAAGCTAACTGTCAAGAATAAGGAGGTTAGAAGCCTTCTCTCTATTCTCGAAGTTAAGGAAACAGAGCTGGCATCATCTCAGCTACAACTGGAGGAAACAACGGGTATGCTTTTAATTCTCTGAAGTTCCTTGTCCATAATTTTTTTCTAAGTACTTTTCCGAGTTTTCTTATCCCGGAATTTTTTCCTTGCTTTCCAGCTGCTTTGGCAAAAGCCAAGCAAATAGCTGACGATGCCGGCAATGCCGAGAATCTCCGCCGGGAGAACTTGGACCTTCATAAGTATGAAGGTTCAAAAAGATCTGGAGGCCAGCAATCTGGCTCTTGGAATTGCTCAATCCAAGGCCTCCCAACAAGCGGACAAGGACAAGGCTACTATCCAAGATTTGGAGAACGCCTTAACTCTATGCCTGGAGGAAGGCTCCGAGATGGACAAGATCCTCGGTAAGTTACCAACTTTTACCGGATTTTCCATGTCTTAACTTCATTCTCTGCTTTTCCGCTAACCCTTTGGTTGTTCTGTCTTGAAAAAACAGGAGATAACCCAGATCTTACTCGGATTGAGAAAATCCGAGCTTTCGGGAAGGTATTCACTGCGATCCGAGCTGCAGGCATGCAGCTGGTCAACAAGTACCTTCCCGCAAGAACTGGGGAATTCTCGGAAGTGGAGAAACTTCCGGAAGCTATCCTCGAGGTGGCGGACTCGAAGGAATCCACCTTGCGCTCCGCGGCACGGGGTGGTGCACGCATGGATTTAGGCCTTATGCGTATGCATTACCCCAGTGCCAAATCTTGGTGCGTGGCGTCCGGTATCCCTCTTGGATATTCGGAGACCCAGCGGACCACCATCTTTGATGAAATCAAGGGTCACGCCACCAATATCGCCTCTATGGTGAATATCTCCATCACCTATCCGGAAGAGGAGATTCCAGAAGCCCCCGAGGATGACAGCAGTGAATAAGACTCGGATGCTTGAAGAATTCTCACTACCCTGGATAGGAGAAATAGGAAATAGGAGCATTACTGCACTTTACAATGTAATTTATATTGTAATGCTTCTATTCTTTTGTATAAACAAGTACTCCGCCTTTTGCAGTTTAACTTTTATGAAATCCTTTGCAAGTTTTTCGGGTTTTGTATTCCTTTATCTTCCAAGTTCTCTGGTTTGTGTGCTTTAACTGTCCTTAGCGTTTGAAATGGCTCAGTAGTATTTTAATCTTCACACCAAGTTACTGGGTAAAACCGATCAGTTTAAACTTGGAGACATGGATCATACTAAAGGCATTTTTACTTACTAGCTCCAGTGACCCAGCACATAAACAATCAGATAATGCTTAGAGAAAAGTAAGGAACTTTTTGAATGAAGCTCGGGCACGCAGGCACAATCCGAGTTTCCTTTAACCTTTATTAGGCTGAAAATCATTCAGTTTTTAAACGCCGAGCACGCAGGCACAATTCGGGTTAACATTGAGTATTTTGTAAGATCATTGGGAAATAGATAAAGACGGAATCATGCTTTGTACTATAATAAACTTGTAAAAACATGGATGTAAGTATTCCGACAACTTTATTTCATGATCTCAAAGATGTTTACATAGAAATTGAACTAAGTATAGAAGGGACGTAACTGCTGGATACTCCAGGGCCTCTTTGTCTCTCCTAGTTCATCATCTATCTTTCTCTTTCTTTTGCGATTCGGCTTCTCGGGATCATCTTCCGTATCGCGAATGTCTACAAGATAATATGATCCATTCTTCATGGCTTTACTGATGACAAATGGTCCTTCCCATACTGGGGCCAGTTTGTGCTTTCTTTGCTGCACCAATCTTAGCACTAGGTCACCTTCTTTAAAAGAACGATGCCTGATTTTCTGACTATGATAACGTCGTAAACCTTGCTGATAGATGGCGGATCTTTGAAGCACAAGTTCCCGTTCTTCTTCTAAGAGATCGACGGCATCCTGTCGTGCGCTTTCGGCATCTGATTCATCAAAATCCTGCACTCTTGGGCTGTCATGGATCCTGTCCGTTGGGAGAATTGCTTCCGCACCATAAACTAGGAAAAACGGGGTTTGCCCAGTTGACCTGTTTGGTGTTGTTCGAATACTCCAAAGCACGGAAGGTAGCGCTTCTACCCATGCCCCAGCTGCTCTATGAAGAGGAGATTCGAGTCTTGGGCGTATTCCTTGTAAGATTGAGCTATTCATTCTTTCAACCTAACCATTGGACTACGGGTGTTCCACAGATGCGAGATCTAGGCGAATTCCTGTTTGTCGGCAATATTTTGCCAACTCTCCAATAGAGAAATTTGTCCCGTTGTCGGTTATTATGTTGTGTGGAACACCGTATCTCATGACTATGTCAATGATGAAATTTCTGGCAGTTACACCGTCAAGTTTTTTGATGGGTTTGGCCTCCACCCACTTGGTATATTTATCCACTGCAACGAGTAGATGCGTAAGTCCGCCTCTGGCAGTTTTGAATGGTCCCATCATATCTAGCCCCCAGACCGCAAACGGCCATGTAATGGGGATACTTTTGAGTGCTTGGGCTGGCATATTTGTCTGCTTGGCGTAATATTGACATCCTGCACATGTGTTTACTATGTGCTCAGCGTCTGTCTTGGCTGTTAGCCAGAAAAACCCTGCACGGAATGCTTTTTTTACTATGCTTTTTGATTGAGCATGATGTCCGCAATCTCCGGCATGGATTTCTTGCAGGATTTCTCGTCCTTCTTCTGGTGAAATACATCGCAGAAAAATTCCGGTAGTGCTGCGTTTATACACGCAATTATTAATTACCGTGTATCCTTTGCATCGACGCTGAATCTGTCTTTGCAAGACTTCGTCTGCTCCATCCGGGTACTTCTGATCAACTAAGAAGTTTAAATATGGGATTGTCCAATCCGGGTTTACGAACATGACTTCAATTGACTCGGAAGCTAGAGGATAATCAACATCTCTACCTTTTATCGATGGTTCGTACAAATGTTGGACGAATACACCTGGTGGTAGGGTTTTTACCCTTTCTGATCCCATGCGAGCTAAAGCATCCGCGTTCCAATTCTCCTCCCTTTTAACATGGAGCACTTCAAATCCAAAGAAACAGATGGCAAACTCGTCCACCGTTCTCCGGTATTCGGCCATTATAGGGATTTTGGCATCCCAAGTTTGGTTGAGCTGGTGATGTACCAAATCTGAGTCGCCATAGCATAGGATGCGCTTGACACCTATTTCCTTTGCAATATGCAAGCCGTGAAGCAAAGCTTCATATTCTGCCACATTATTACTGGCGTTGAAGTGTATTTGTAATACATACTCCATTGTATCTCCTTTAGGGGATTTTAGAACTACACCAGCTCCAGCGCCCTCCTTCATCTTGGATCCGTCAAAGTGCATGATCCAGTACTCGGACTCCGGCATCGGTGTTTTTTCCATTGCTTCCGTCCAGTCGGCGACAAAATCTGCCAGAACCTGGGATTTTATTGCCGTCCTGGGTTGGTAGTTAATGTCGAATGCTGCTAGCTCGATGCCCCATTTGGCTACTCGACCAGTTGCTTCCGCATTTTTTATTATATCCTCTAGCGGTGCTTTACATACCACTGTTATGGAATGTCCTTGGAAGTAATGACGAAGTTTCCGAGATGCGAAAAATACGTCATATGCCAGTTTATGATAGTGTGGATACCTTTGTTTGGACTCGGAGAAAACTTCACTTATGTAATATACCGGATGCTGATCTGGTATGCTTTGTTCGTCTTTCTTCCTTTCCACAACAATTACTGCACTAATAACCCGATTTGTAGCCGTAAGGTACAATAACATAGGTTCTTCGTCTTTTGGGGATGCCAAAATCGGAGCTTTCATCAAACTTTCCTTCAACTGGGTTAGCGCTGCATCTGTCTCCTCTGTCCACTCAAATTTGTCGGATTTCTTCAACAATTTGTATAGTGGTAGAGCTTTGTCCCCCAACCGGCTAATAAACCTGCTGACGGCTGCAGCGGAACCCGTCAATCTTTGCACATCTTTTACGCACGTAGGCTTGGAGATGTTTAAGATTGCTTTGATCTTTTCCGGGTTTACTTCTATTCCTCTATGAGAAACGATGAAACCCAGAAGTTTTCCTGAGGGAACCCCGAATACGCACTTTAATGGATTTAACTTCATTTTATAAGCGAGCAAATTTTCGAAGGTTTCTCGCAAATCCTCAAGGAGTGTTTCTTTTTCCTTGGTAAAGACAGCAATGTCGTCCACGTAAACGTGGTCATTTTTGCCAATCTGACTATGCAAACACCGTTGCATGAAACGCTGGTAGGTTGCACCGGCGTTCTTCAGGCCAAATGGCATGGTTATGTAATAGTATGTCCCATAAGGGGTTATGAACGAAGTTTTGATTTGATCTTCCTTTTTCATGCGTATTTGATGATACCCGGAATATGCGTCCAAAAAGCACAAAAGCTCAGAGCCTGCAGTGGCATCTATTATTTGATCGATTCGCGGTAATGCAAACCTATCTTTTGGACACAGTTTGTTCAGGCCGGTGTAATCTATACACATTCTAAGGGTAGTAGTATCTTTCTTCGGGACTAATACTGGATTTGCATACCATTTAGTATGTATAACTTCCCGGATAAAATCTGCTGCCAAAAGCCGGATAATCTCCTTGCCAATAGCCTTCCGTCTTCTTCTGTCAAATCGACGGAGACCTTGTTTGACGGGTTTCGATCCTGGAATCACCTTGAGTTGATGCTCAGCAAGTTCCCTGGGTACGCCTGGCATGTCCGCTGGACACCAAGCGAAAATATCCCAGTTCTCACGTAGGAACTTGATGAGCTCGCTTTCCCATTTGTCGGTCATCCCAGTTCCCACTACGACAAATTTTGTCGGATCTTTGGGATCTAGGATTACCTGTCTTGTGTTCTCGAAAGCCTTGAAGCTATCTGCTGGCTTCCGGCTTTCTTTGCCTGCCGGCATTTCTGTCGGCGATACCTCTTTGGCCAGCTCATTCAACTCTTCCTTTGCTATGACTTTCTCAGCGCAAAGGGCGTTTTCTTTTTCCATCTCGTTTGCCAATTTGAAGTCTCCAGATATGGTGATTACTCCTCCTTTGGGTCCTGGCATCTTCAGCTTGTTATAGATATAACATGATCTTGCCATGAATTTGGCGAAAGCTGGGCGTCCGAGTATCGCGTGATACACGCTTTCGAACGGCACAACCTCGAAGGGTACTTTTACCTGCCGGACGTGATCTTTGTCTCCAAAGGTTACGTCTAGGGAAATTTCTTCTAGGGATCGTGCTTGTCTGCCAGGGACGATGCCATGAAAATGTATGTTGCTGTGGTTGAGCTGGGTCTCGGAAATTTTCAGATGCTTCGGCGTATCCAGGTACATTATGTTAATGCTGGATCCTCCATCCATCAACACTCTTTTTAGCCTAATGTTTTGAACAATAGAACTTACGATTAGAGCTTGTGTGCCGGGTTCAGGGATATTCCCGGGATGATCGGACTGATCCTAGGTAATTGGTGTATTTGAGTACTTCAAGAATTTTGGGGTTGCAGGGACAACCGCTTTTATTTCTCGGAGCGTTCTCTTTGCCACCTTTGTTGAGGGAGTTGCCAGGAAAGTTAGGTTGCATTCTCCATCAACTCTCGGAAACTTAGGCTCGCCTTTTCGCTGTTGTTCCTGGATTTTTTTCGTCAGTGTCCGATTCACTGTTTTCTTTCTCAGCTTCTGGCTTTTGCTTGGAAAACTTCCTCTTGGAATTCTTCCCTTTGTTTCCGGATCCTGCACTGCCTTTCATATGCTTGTTCAAGCGGCATTGTGCGTTAGTATGAGTAGGCTTCCCAAATTGCGAGTGGTGGACACAGTTTTCCGACTTTATTTTCTCCCACTCTTCTTTGGTGTAGTTTATCGGCTCGGTACTGTGTTCTTTCCACCTATTGCCATTTTCCCTTCCAAAGGCTATATTTACCTCTTTGGGTTTTTGTGCTGCATCTGGAGTTCCTTTTTTCTCAGGGCGAGGGTTCTTTTTGGCCTGTATCAGTGTATCGATATTGCCTCCTCTTGCCCTAATGTCGTCCTCGGCTGCAGCGTGTTCGTTGGCGGTTGTAAGCATAGATCCGAGATCTTTGTGCTTTTTGGAACCAATCATGAACGGTACAAGTCCGGGTTTAAGGCCATTGATGAAAGCATGCATTGCTTGAACGTCAGTTACTCCAGAGCAACTATTCTTCATTGCCGTCCATCTTGAGATGAAATCCACGTATGGTTCGTCCTCAAATTGGGTGCAACGGTTTAGCTGGTTGATGCTATTCGGGCGTTTGTAGGTTCCCCGGAAATGCTGAGTAAATACTCGAGCCATATCATCCCAGTTGTCGACAGTTCTGGAGGGTAATCCATTGATCCAATCTCTAGCTCCATCCAGTAACATTAGGGGAAGAAACTTTACACCTTCCAAGTCTGTCCCATTGTTGATCTGGAAGGCTGTATAGTAGTCGGAGAGCCAGGTATCCGGGTTTGTACTACCGGTATATTTTTGGTATGTTGGACCAACTTTGGCAAAGCCAAAATGCAGGGTTATCCTTCGGATCCTATCTGTGAAGCACTTAGGTCCAAAGTATAAATCGTCTCTTTCCGCTCTATCCATGTGTGTGGAGTACCTGCCGGCTGAATGGACAGAAGGGGATCTGCTCCTTTCTTTTCCATTGTGGCGCGAACGCGCTTTTCCGGGATTCTCTCTGTTTCTTCCGAGATCTTGCCCCTTTGGATAAGGTGGAGTTCTACTCCTGTTTCTTTCCTTATTTCTGGGGGGTGTCCGGGATCTCTCACGCCTGTGAGGTATATCCTGCCTTCCGGCTTTTTCAGCTGGGCGTCTCGGAGGCGGCATTGCTTTTCCGTCATTCCGGTGCTTTTCTTCCCGATCGCGAGGATTAAGTCCGTCTTTCGGGAGATGGGATCCGGTTCTAGACGCTTCATCCTTGTTGTCGGGATTTTTCTTGTCTTTTCTCGGATCTGCTTTCTTCTCTTTTGAATTGCTTGAATCTCCAGGTTCTTCCGGTCCATGTGCTCCAGCGGCGCATGTAGCTGTTTTACATAGGGCTGAGTCGTCATGCAACTTCCCTGATCGCTGCTGCCCTCGCTGTTGTTGTTGCAATGCTTTTCCTAAGAAAGCATACACCCCTTGAAGTTTTTCACCATTGGAATACATATCATTGTTGAGGATGGCGAACGCTGCTTCCGCATTTTTTGCTGCGGTTTTGTATATTGGTTCGCCTCTGGCATCTTTGCCGTTTACCTGCTTTTGCCAAGATGGGTTGTGAAACCTTTCTTTTGGCGGCAGTACTTCCGGTCTTACAATTCCGGGTAACCTTGTAGGTTTAATTCAGATCTATTCTTTCTCTCGTATTCCTCGATTTCTTCCTTCATGAGCTTGATGTCGTCCTGGGTTTTTTCGAGGTGTTCACGAATTCTGAATAGATGTTGCTGCTGCCTCTGGAGAGCTTGTCTCCTGGCTTCTAGCACTTCAGGGGGTTCATGCAATCCCACTGGTGTTTGCAGTAACTCCTGTTCTTCTTGTTCTGCCATTGGCGGAACAAGGATTTCTTTTGTTTTCTTCTCCGAAGGTTTCACACCGCTTGCGTCTCCTACTTTTGGGCTTTCATTGACTGGATCAGCCAATTTCTTCTTCCGGAGTTTATATTGGAGCTTTTTAGCAGTTTTGTGTTTCTTCTTGGAAGAGGGAGGTTTCCTGCAGGGTTCTTCCTCTGTCAATTCTTTGACATCGGGGAATTTTGGAGAGGTTTCTCCTTCTTCTCTCTCTTCCTCTGGCGGAGGCGTTCTAAGGCTTTCCTGACTGTCGGCATCCGTGTTTTCAGCCGGTTTTGCCATCAGTACTTCATGGAATCCCTCTTGGAAGGATTTGACCTTTCTTTCGAAAGCGTCTTCGTCTTCGTCTTCGGTATCGAAGTGATCCGATCCGGTTTCCGACTCTGATCTCGCCTCAATGGCGGCTAGTACAGAGTCAGCTTCCGAGTGCGTCGTGATGTTGTCGGATCTGCCACCTCTGTTGTGGGAGTGTTGTTTTCTGCCTCTTGCATGGGATTACTTTCATCCGTGTTTTCGGCGATCTCGGATTGCACCATGCCGATAAAGTGTGATTCACTTGTATGTCGGCGATCTGAGCAGAACCCGGTATCGTAGTCATCTTCGACTCGGTATAGGGCGGGTGGGATAAATTTACTCCCACCGCAAAATCCCATGGCCTCTGCAGTTAATCCGATAAAGATATTTGCAGATCCAATCGGTAATACACAGGCACTTACCAGATGATTTTGCGCCGGTATGTAAGATCTGTTGTCGAGGAAGCGTCCAATGTCGTTGTCGAACTCCAAGCTTCCGACAGTTATGGAACTGCCGATCCCGCCGAGTATCCCAGATCGAAACTTAACGCCTGACGTCGCTGGCCCCACGGTGGGCGCCAACTGTCGAGACATCGTGGTAGAATTCATAGACGGGGATGCCATGAGACTACCGATAGAGACGTGGGGGGACGTGGTTGTGCGAAGGACAATGAAATATGGTTTTTACCCAGGTTCGGTACGGCGCAGTAATGCGACGTTCCTACTCCTGCAATCTCACTATTCAGGACTAAAGCCTGGAAATACAGAGTACAACGTGAGGTTCTATTAGCTGCTCGTCAAGGATCAACCTCTCGGCGAGTTAGCCTGTAGCTTCTTGTCTATCTATCTTATCTCCCGTCTGGCTTTATATAATAGCCGGATTAGGGCATACAGAGTAGGAAACCTAGAAGACTACGGTAACTCTTAACTTGGAAAGTAAGGAATCCGCCTTCTACTCCAAGCCAGATCACGTGGGCCGCGATCCGGGTTCTTCTAGAATCCGGCTTCTATGCATCAGCTTACTGGGTCGCCTAATAGTCCATAGCCCATTACCATTTAGGCCACCCTGGTAATCCGACACTTTAGACTACCATCTGATATACCCCTAGTTGGTATATATCCGACAATCCTATATGATATTTTCTCTACTCGTGATATGACTCTACTAAAAGGTAAAAAGGGTGAAAGATAAAGGTGTGATACCGCGGCACTCTCCCAAGCTTGGAACAAGCCAAGGGGATGCCAATACCAATGACGAATCAATTCTTTGGTGGTGTTGGTGAATCCTTCTCATCATCAAACTTCCTAGGTAAAGGATCTCCATCCACAAATGATGTCTTGGTCTCCAATATGCTGAAACTAGCAGCAGAGCTTATACGCTTCAACCTGTTCTCATAATCATAGTTCTGATTCTGCACATCATAGAGTTGTGCTTGCAATTTGTTGGTGGTCTCGGTGAGTGAGAAGATCTCCTCCCAAAGCTTTACAGTCTCCTTCTTGTACTCAGCGATCTGTTTTGTCTTTATCCTGTGGATGATGTCAACTTCACGCTCCGCCATCTTCTTGTACCTAAAGACTTCTTGCTCCAACTCTTCCATCCTAACTTCCACACTACCTTCTTCTTTAGGGCCCCGAACATCTTCAATCTGCACCACCCCATCCTTGTGTAGCAACTCCTTGGGATGCATCTTCAACTCATTCATGTACGGTTTGACGACGTTCGCAAAGAAACTGTCTTTGGGAGGTCCGGAAGAGAACATTGTGGCTCTAGATCTGAAGATGTAACCTGGCAGAAGCAGCTCGAAATAGGAACACGACGAGAAAACGATATACGGACCTCGGGGGTCTGGGGGGTTATATAGCAAAAACATGCATAACAAAAGGAAAGTTCAGGTCGAAAACTAGTCGGAGATGAGCTCCGGGGCACCCACACCATAGCTAGGCGTGGCCAAGGGTGGGCCCTCGCCCAGGCATGGTATGGTGCCCTCGGGCACCGTGTCCAACTCTCCTTTGGCTCGGTATTTTTCATATTTTCCAAAAACCAATAAATTATAACTTGGAAAGTATTCCGCGAACTTTTTCTTAACAGAACTGTTACCTATTCCAAAACAGTCTCTGCACATTCTGGAATCTTCCCTCTAATGAACTTCTCCAGAGTCATTACTTGAATAATATCAGCATCTTCATCATAGGAATTCTCAGAAATATAATGTTTGATTATTTTCCCATTTACCATTTGTCTAGTGTTATCTTTGAGGGAAGAAATTTTAATTGCACCCGAACGATACACTTCTTCAATAATATAAGGTCCTTCCCATTTGGAGAGTAATTTTCCTGCAAAAAATCTGAGACGAGACCGATACAATAGAACTTTCTCACCAACATGAAACTCTCTTTTAAGGATTATTTTATCATGCAATTGTTTAAACTAGCAAAAATGTTGGTGCGTTGCTACAGGTTGATTTTTACTCAATATGTTTCAGCCCGTTAACACTACTACTATTTGAAAACGAGTGTTCATGGCGGGACAAAACATTCTTAATGCTGATGCAACTACCGTCAAGAGTTATATTCGCTACATTATCGAGTCGTGGTAAAGTCGAGGATGGACCGACTACAATTACTTAAAAGTACAATTGCAATAAAAAAAGTGGCTCGGTTTTTTCTAAATCCAAAGTATTCCAGAACACTATGGTTTTTTATTTCTAGGCAATAGAGTTCATGAACAAAGAAAAAATCGGTGAAAGGAGGTATGAACCACACCTCGAAATATTTCAAATTATAGTATTTTTTGGGAGAAAAAAATGTGATATCTTCAAAATAAAAGGAAAAATTTGAGCCGCCAAAGAGCACAATGGTCTAGAAGATGTATAATCTTAATAATTAGCTTTTTGATATTTAGAACGATGTATCAATATTGTAGGAGAACATCAATTCTACGACATGTTTCAAATGGCCCCTTTCAAATAGTAGAAAATAATTTGTAACATTTCCAATTGGAAAATGAGTACCGCCTCTTTCGTTTTTTGCTAAAAACCAACAATTTCTGCAACTGCATATGTACATAGAATAGTAATTAATCAGCCCATTGACTACTTACTTCTTCTCAAATTGAATCAAGTTGCAGAAGCCCCAATTAAGGTTAAGATTATCACTGGTGCAAGGACAAAATGCATGGACCAATTCATGCCAACATCCCACAATACCCTCCCATGATTGAGTCAAGCTTGCCAAAAATCCCACGATCCCAGGTCCAGGCCCTGCCCCCTCGACCCTCTTTGCAAAGCAAGCTGCAGACCCGCTCTGCAAAATCTTGTGTTGCCATCCCATCATCATGAACAGTGTGACAGTCCCATTATCTGTTACATCAATGGCTAGAGCAACCAGCAGCCACCGCCTCTAGATGCCCCGCCGCGTCGCGACAGGAGTCACCCACAGACGAATTGGAGGACAGGTCGCGACAGGAGTCACCCATCATTGTTGGAAACCAAATTCTTGAATACAATTATCTGTCCAGGCTTCAGGACGGCTTTGTACACAGTTCCACAAGCACCCCGTCCAATGACACAAGAATCATCCGAATTATTCGTAGTAGAAACCAATTTATGAAATGTATATGCATCCTTCAACGAAACAGGATTGTTAGACCCCTCAGAAATAATTTGCTTGGCCTTCAAAGGCGCTACTATCGTTGGTTCTTTTCTTATGTGGTGCAGAAGAGTGGCAAGAAGAATAAGTAAAGTTCCTCCAATAATGACGGCTGAAGTTGCTAAGATCTTCCCCATTAAGCGAACGACTAAGTTGGATGACGGAGAAGAGAAGACTTCGTCCACCTCACAATCCTCTGTTTCCAATAAAGCTGGTCACAACCATATTGTCAAAAGGTACCAAGGGGGGAGAGGACCAGTCAGATTATTATAGGAGACACTGAGATCAAGCAAACTTGACAGATTTAAAATGTATCTGGGATTTCACCTGTAAGTTTATTATCATTGAGAAACAAATATTCCAATAATGCAAGGCTACCAAACTCTGATGGCATGTTGTGAGTTAGATTATTGTAGCTCAAATTCATGGCAATCCACAAGCTTTGGAGCACACCCAAATCTTTTGGTATTTCATCAGAGAATTGATTGCTGCCAATCTGCAGTGCTGTCAAATGCAGTAGTTTACAAAGAGGAACTCCAAATGAGCTAATCCGCCATATTCAGTTCGTTATGAACCTTCAAAGATGTTCTCGTAGAGGTCAAGACGTTGAAACGTTTTACAATTGAATATCTCCAATTGTAGGTGTCAGGGTGCGCTGCCCAGAGCATGGTAGGTAGACGTACCGACTCGCGCAGCGCTGGCGAGGCAAGCCCTTGGGTTTCAGACACCAGTGCTGTAACACCCGGGGGTTTTCCCTCAAATAGAATTGCTTGTTTTATTTTTGCATGCATTGCCTCATGCATCATATGCACCTTTGTTTTCAAACCACTTTAAAAATCCAAACATGTTCCAACTGGTTTCAATTAAAATTGCAAACAAACCATTCAAATTGTAAACCACAAAGTGGAAATTCAAATATTGAAATGCTTGGTTATTTCAAAACCCTTTTATTAAAACCCTAATCCTATTCAAATTCAAATCTCAAACAAATTGTGCAACTTGAATATTTTTGGAAACAAAATAGCATGCAACTGGGCTTTAGTGCTGGTTAACCCACTAAAAATAATTGTGGGATAAAAATCCCAAAAAACTTGCTCTCCTTTTCTCTTCTTTTAATTACCTACAAAAAAAAAGAACAGAAAAGGAAAAACAAATGGGGGAGGCAGGCCAGGCCAACCCAGCAGACTGGCCAGCCCACCTACAACCCCATGGGCCCGAGCCCAGCCCACTGAATCCTTCCCCTTCCCCCGTCCGTACGGGAGCAGGTGAAAAGCGACAAGGACTCGTGGTGGACGTCACCACCGCACCCACCACGCTCCCCTTCTTCTAAAGCCGTCCCCCCCCCCCGCTACTGGAACCCTAATCCTCCCTCTCCACTTCTTCTTCCTCCCTGCCGTCGCCGCTGCTTTTCCCCTCTTCTTTCCTCCTCCTCCGCCCGTTCTTTCTCTGAATTTTCTGAAGATCGACAGCAACACGGCCATGGCCGACACTTAGAGCTGATGGCGCCATCTCTCTGCTCTTCATCGGGTCGTGTTTGTCGCGGGAATGGAATTCCCCAGGCTCCCTCGTCGCCCTCGTCTACTCGGCCGAGCCTGGGAGCCCCAAGCTCCACCACGCCGTCGCCGTTTTCTTCCCGGCGCGCAACTGTCACGTGGCCATCGTCTCCGTCGGGCCAAAGTCTTCCTCGAGCCCGGGTTCCTACTAGGCGCCCCCAAGGTCCGTCTCTGCCCCTGGGCCCTCTCCCTCCTCCCCGTCCTTGCTCTGGTGGCCGATGTCGAGCGCCACGGCCGCGCCATCGCCGGCCGGCGCTGCTCCAATCTCCGTACGTGCTCTACTGAAGATGAGCACAGCCCGCAGAGTCACCTCAAAAGCCCACCTTCCCTTTCTGAATCACAAATCAACTCATAGCGCAGTGGTACTGAACCCGTGAAGTGCAGCACCAGGGCGTGGGTTCGATCCCCCCTCCGTGCAATTTGTTTTGCGAATTATCGCTGAGAGATGGCCCCACCCGTCATGGACACCCGAGGCCAGCTCGGATATGCCCCGCGCCTTGTCAGCGCCGCGTGGCCGCGAGCCCGCTCGTCAGTGACAGAGGCTGGTTCGTGTCCGGTGAGAAAAGTCCCAGATCCAGATCTGGATCTGGTGATTCCGCATCCAGGCCCCTTCCTTTTCCGTTTTTGCACCGGAGCCCTCCACCTTCTGTTTCCAGCACAAACAAGTCCCTGCCCTTTTGCAAATGCACCCAAAAAAATTCAAATGGCAATAACTTTCAAACCCTAACTCCAAATAACACAAATTTTATATGTTTTTCAACCAGAAAAATGCAAGGAATATTAATATGCCATCCATGCCCTTGTTTGTGTGACGCCCCGAGATCGGGCACTATGCAGATTTCAACATTCCCGCCAAAATCCACATAATAACCGATTCCAGGTTGCCATTTGTGATAACATTACAATAGTTCACGAATAATCCACAACCACAACAGAAAAGAGATTTACAAGATGACTCAAACGAGTCAGGGTTACAACTGATACATTACAAAGATCCAAAATAACAGCGGAAGAAACAACATATCGTCCGTCTACGGACAAGATCCAAATTGGACTAAGAGTCCTGAAGATAACCGAGAGCGTCCAATCCCTGCCCAGGCCAAGCCGGAGGGATTCCCAAGCTAACGTCGTCAGACTTCAAACCTGTTGACTGCAATTTGGAATTTGCAGCCACGAAAGAGATTCGTGGGTCAGTACGGTTAAGTACTGGCAAGGGGGATAAAACCCATACTCACAAGTAACCGGCGTAGCCAATCATCACAAGATACAAATACTTTAGGATCAACGGAGAGGAAGGGGTTATTGCAAATAAGCGGCAGCAGGCTGCACTAACCAACTACAGAGAGATACTACAACTTCCGGCTAACAGAGAGAAGATAAGATCGAGTATAGTAACCAACTGAAAGTAAATCCAAAACAAACCCATCCTGGATCTCGCCCCTTATCCAAAGAAGCAATCCGAGGATAACTCACACCGTTGGATTAATGATGGTTCAGATTATTGTGTCAATAAGCCTATTACTAGTCAAGTTGTTAAGCATGGGGTGAAAGATTGTTAATGATTAGGTTTAAGTTGTCCTGAGTACTTGTTAGCCAGTACTTTCACCAAGTAATCCATAACCGCGGAAAACACGGCTTCTCGAGAAGATTATCCCTGCAGGGTTGCACCAATTTAGCCGTACACGCAAGAATAACCCGCCAGATGGGAGATCACCCCACCAAGCGGGGTACTCTACACAATCCAACCTTTCTTCGCATCAAGCCCAAAGAACCTTGGGCGCACGGCTAATCGAGCCCAGAAGAAAATGGACCCTCATACCACTCTAAGAACGTGTCCCCCTATATGCCGACTACGAAAGTTCCACCCGGGTACCAAGGGCTCGCAAGATCATGCATGCAGCAAATGGAAAACCCGAACTAAATGAGGCGATTTGGACGAGATGGGAATCGAGTCAAATTGAGGGGGGCGCCCATACTCGCTTCCCACATGCGGGTAGTGCGCTCATCATGGATCAGTAGACAAGACCCTTTTCCTATTAGGGTCGACACTAGCAGGCCTCAAAACCACAAGGGCCTCGTGCCGGTGCCTTATCATCAAATTTATTATTAATAGGAACATTAGCATGATTGATTGATTAAACATCGAGCCCCCAGAACGTAATAGAAATAGTAACAGAAAGTAACGGGTAACAGACTCGAGCAAAACAACCCTAAGCATGCTAGTAAGACACGGGCAGCAAGCAATGGTTATAGGTATGGAGGTGAGGCAATATCAAGGTTAAGGGATTCATGTGATGGGTTCGTAACAGAAACAACTACTACTAAGGATAGCAGAAGAGAATCAACGGAAAGAATCGGTAACAAGTGATGAAAGGCAGCCATTTGGGAGCAAGTGAGTATACTTGCCTGAGATCCCGCAAGGTAGCAGAACTTGTCGTTGCTCACATCATCTCAACGTCCTATCCGGGAAGAAGCAATGAACCTCGAACAAACACCGGATGCAACAATTACTACTACGGCAAAAGATCCAGCATGATCAAGATATGGATGCATGACAAATTTAAAGATGCATCAAGGTAAACTAGTTGACAAGATAAACAGATTTAAATGGACCCATATGCAATGTGAGTTGCATATGGACGCACATGTTAAGGTTGAAGCAAGGATCTACAATTAGTTAACATGTGCAAGTGGTTTATCATGATGCATGCATGATGGTGATAGCAAGATAACAACAAAAGATGCAAGTGAAAAGGATTTGAACATGTTGGAAATTATTTATCAAGTTTGGAAAAGGTTTGGTTACTTAAACATGTCACACAAGCAATTGTTGTTTTCATCAAGTTAGAGTGTTCAAAACAATTAACAAAATTTGTATTTGAAAAGAACATCAAATTTTAGTTGGATTACATGTTTCAAATATTGAAATTGGAATTAGGATAATTTAGTTATGAATTAAACAATATTAAACAAGTTTTAATTGAATTTAATTCAAGTGGGAAAGATTATTTGAATTTTATTTGTTCAAAGCATAAATTCAAGTTCACATTTGAAAAGTTCACCCTTTGATGGTTTGAAAACATATTTTACATGTTCAAAATTATTTTATTTGGAGCAAGTTATGATTTTATCAAATTTAATTAAATTAAACAAGGATTAAATTATTTAGTCAATTTAAATTATTCAAACAATGAAACAAATTTTATATTTGACTAGAATATTCAAATTGGTATGAAAAACATATTTTATTTGTCTTGTTTGGAATTAGTATGAATTATTTATGAATTATTGCAAATTACACTTGAATTATTCAAATTTGAATTTTAAATGCAATTTTGAAATTTCAAAACAGGAAACAAAAGTTATATTTGAAAAGGTTATTTGAAATGGCATGGAAAACATATTTTATTTGCATTTATTAGATTAATAATGAATTAATTGTTGATTTTAGAAATTTGCAATTGATTTGTTTGAATTCAAATTTAAATTGCATTTTGGAATTTCAAAACAGTGAACAAATGTCACCAAAAGATGGAGAATTTAATTTAGACCAGTGTGCATATTTTATTTTCATTTATTGGAGTTATAAAACTAATTTTATTGCCAAAATACTTTCAGGGACTAATCTGTTAAAAATAATGGACTAGTTTTTTATTACAGAAACGTTCAAATCGTTTTATACCCACTGGAACGGCTACACAGGCACTGCCAGGGGGGCCCCGTGGCTCACTGTGCCCACGTGGCACACGAGGGGCTTACAGGTGGGCCTGCGAGGGGAAAAAATTCCCGAAAAAAGTGGCGCTGCGGGGACTCGAACCCGCGCCCTCGCCCTCGCGTTCGATGGACTGAACCAGTTCAGCTGCGAATCGTTACTTGTCAGTCTAAGAGACGCGAGTAAGATTAGGTTCAGTTAGCGCGTGGTCTGCAATTTAACTGACGAACAAAAGGTTCCGCGACACTGACAGAGTAAAACGCGGCTCACCGGCGGGGAGATGGCCGTGGCCGTGCTCGCTGCGGTGGGTGTTGGATGCGGACGTGTGCTCGGGTGCAGAGGAGTACCAGAGGGGGAAAGGAGGGGATATGGTGGATGCTCACCACCGTTGGAGTCGAGCAGATGGGCGCTGACGATGGCGTGACGACGGCGGCCGCGGCGTGGAAGAAGACGGCGACGGTGATCCACGACGCGCCCGTGCTCGTTGCGGTGTCCAACAGCGCGGGGAAAGAACGGTGCCTGCGTTCCCGTAGTCAACGAGGAAGGAGGAGGTGCAAGGCGGCGGTGACGTGGACGGATTCAGTTGAGAGAACGCCGGCGAGGTGGTGGCCGCGGACAGAGACTTGGATGGCGGCGTGGAAGGAGCTGCTCGACGGCGTCGTGTAGGTGTCGTTGTGGACGAGGGGGCGACGGCGACCCGATTCCCGCGGTCGGAAAGCACCCGAGGCACCGGAGACGGCGATCGCCGGAAGAATTCAGAGTGTGGGCTCGGTGAGGATTTTCAGAGAGGCGAGATCGACGGGAGAGAGGGAGCAGCGGCGGCGCTAGGGGGACGGAGGCTCCTAGGGTTGGGTCTAGGCTACGCGCGGCTCGAGGGGGAACTTATAGGGGCTCGGATGAGCTCCTGGCCGTCGCGATCGTTGCAGTGCCGCCGTGGCGCTCTCCGATGCGCTGCCGTACGCAGCGAAGACGACGGGGGCGGCCTGACTGAAGCGGTAAGTGATCTGGTGGGCTGGGCTGCGCTATTTAGGGGGTTAGCGGGCTGGGCCGGGCGGTAGTTAGGTTAGTTGCTGCTAGTTTTTCTTTTATTATTTCTGTTTCATTATATTTTTTTTTTGCTGAAAACAGTTTTGGAAGAAAAGGAGGGTTTGTGGGTTAGTAAAAAAATTCCAGGAAAAATAGGGTGTGCTTGTGATGTTAAGTTCAAACAGTTAGCAAAGTTGGATTTCAAAATGCTTAAGTTTTTGTGCTGTTTGGAAAATAACCCAAAATTGAGTGAATTTTAAGGTTAAGCAAACAGTTAAAGAAAACAACCATTTTAATAGGGTGACCCCCTAATTTAATTTGATTAAAGTTAGTTGATTGGTTTGTTAAAGTTTATGAATTCAAAAGTGGTTATGTTTGAGGCATTTGATTTGAAAAGGAAGGTGGTTTAATTACTTGATTGAAAATAGTTGTTTGATTAAAACCAACAATTTAAATGAATGATTTGATTTGAATTTTTGAATTAGCCACTAGGGTTTTAATAACAGGGAACATTTTATTAACAAGCAAGTTGATCAAAACAGATTCAAACAGTGAAAAACAATTGAGTGGTTTAGTTTGAAATTTTGAAATTGGAAATTTTGAGCAGGGGGTGAAAGTTTAAATTGTTTTGAATTTTCAGTTGTGATGCAAACATGGTGCAATGCAATGTGATGCATATGATGCAAGCAAAAGGAAACAAACACTTTCCTAGTAGGGTAACACCCCAGGTGTTACAGTTTGCGTCTTGCATATTGCATTTGTAGTTGTGTTATGCATGTCACCTAATACATAAATATGGAATGTGTTGGGGTATCCACTAAATATTGCCCTATTCCATTTAATCTTGTTTAGCTCACCTACTTATTGTTTTCCATGTTAAACAACATTTAATATGATGGCTAGATAAACAACTTGAACCAATAATTATTTGTCCGGACTCCGGTTCTGATTAAATTGTCTATTTAGCATTCTTGCGTTGCATCTCGCATGTCATGCATCCCTATCTTGGTCATGCTGGATCTTTTGCCGTAGTAGTAATTGTTGCATCCGGCGTTTGTTCTAGTTCGTTGCTTCTTCGCGGATAGGACGTTGAGATGATGTGAGCAACGACAAGTTCTGCGGATGTACCTCTACTTGCTGAATCTCAGGCAAGTATACTCACTTGCTACCTATGTTGCCTTTCCTCACTTGTTACCGATTCTTCCGTTGTCTTTATGCTAGCCTAGTATTTTCGATGCTTGTGTTCCGATCCCATCACATGTTTACCCTGCTGCCACGATATTGCCTTACCTCCACACCTATAACCCTGTTGTTTGTTGGCATGTGTGGTACTAGCATGCTTAGGTTTGTTTGCGCTCTAGTCCTGCTGTCCTTTGTTCTATCACCTGTTTAGTCGATAGTGGGTTTCAATTCAATCAACTTCATGTTAATGTTTGGGGTAATAACAATTTGATGATAAGGCACCGGCAGGAGGCCCGGCGTGGTTTTGAGGCCTGCCAGTGTAGAACTTAATTAGGAAAAGGGTCTTGTCCTCCGATCCATGATGAGCGCACTAACCGCATGTGGGAAGCGTGTATGGGCGCCCCCCGCAATTCTGATTCGATTCGCATCTCGTCCAAATCGCCACACTTAGTTTGGGCTTTCCATTTGATGCATGCATATGCAGGTGCGAGCCCTTGGCGCCAGGGTGGAACTTTTGTAGTCGGCATTTAGGGCGGCGTGGTCTTCCAGTGCTATGAGGGTCCCCCTTTTCTTCGTGGGGGCTCGATTAGCCGCGCACGCACAGCACGTGGTTCTTTGGGCTTGATGCGAAGAAGAGTTGGGTTTGTTGGGAATATGCCCTAGAGGCAGTCATAGATGATGTAATTCCCAATGTATTCATAAAGTTATTAAGTTGTCCTTTGGTTTGAACATCTGTATATGTCATTGAATATGTGATTCGATTGTGGAAATATGTATTCATGTTGTTCATACTAATTGTCCTTGGTCATTAAGGTTGTGCTGGACACACACCCTAGAGTAATGTGAGTGTTGGCTGATGACACGGTTCCACTTGTCATGGGCATGGTGATGCCATTCCAACGTTCACGGACTTGGCTAAAGAGTTTAGCAAGTCGGACTGACCCACATTGAGATGCAACGATCAAGTCGTCATTTGCATGTCTCAATCAATGTAATCCTTAGACCTAAGGTTGTCGCACAATCCGAGTTGTGGATCACCGACTTAGATTCTGTCAAACGTTGTTATGTGAAAAGGCAACTATAAAGGCATAGTTCGGGTCGAATGAGAAGCAAGCTGCGTGATGTGGATAATCAAGATAGGATTTTGCCCCTCCTAATGGAGAGATATTCTCTGGGCCCTCTTGAGTGATATGATTCAGGAAGCATGGCCATGCGCGACTCAGTTAAGTGTTAACTGTGTCGGTTGACTAAGAGTTAGTCAGATGAATCGCATATCACGGATCGAGAAGAGAGTTGAACTATTTAAGGGATGACGATAAATCGCCTATAGTTCGACAAGGTATATCGTGAGGCAAAAAGGACTAAGATGAATATCACATTGAAAGGTATGTCGTCATGACTCAATGGAACTTGGGAGTCGGCACGTTCTGCTAGGAGCCGCTACCGATTGATCGATTCAGAGTAGGACTCCAATCGTGTCCAAGTCGCCATGAGCCTGCAGGGTCGCACACTTAAGAGCGGGAGCAAGTATTGGTCGGGTTGGACCCTCGGACTCACAGAGGGAATGGGCCACAAGTGTTGTGAAGCCCATTACCATACGCTATATAAAGAGGGGCGCAGGTTGCCCAGCGGGCGCGTTAGTCCACTCTCCCATGCGTTGGGAACCCTAGCCCCACTCAGTCCAGCCGTCGCACCAGACCTAGCAGTCTGCCGTCGGAGCTCCTCCTCGTACGTGTGGATACCGGCAGAGGTGCTGTACGTTCAGCACTTCGACGTTCGAGGGATTGGATCGGCCGGACCGGATCGTGGGACTGCACTGCCCCGACACGCTTCACCGATAATCCGCAACCACGCGTCTAGTGGTAATCATCGTGGCCTTCTACCTCGGCTAGATCTTGGAAGTACCGCGTAGGAAAAAGTTTTCGTTTATCTCTACGCGTTCCAACAGGGTTGTGTTGAGTGCCTCGCTTGGTGGAAGGGCCTTTCCATCTGGCGGGTCATTCTTACGTGTACGGCCAAATTGATGCATCCCTGCAGGGTTAATCTTCTCGAGAAGCCGTGTTGTCCGCGGTTATGGATGACTTGGTGAAAGTGCTGGCTAACAAGTACTCAGACAACTTACACTTAACGATGATAACTTGACTAGTAATATAGATTACCTCCACCATAAAAAATGGATGTCACCTTAATCAACAGTGTGAGTTTCCTTGGGTTGCTTCCTTAGTAGGGGGTAACACTGGATGGGTATTGTTTGGTGAGTAGTTATAGTTGGTTTTGTCGCGCTATCTTATCCCTTTCTTTTAGCCGGATGTTGTAGCGCGTCTCTGTAGTTAGTTAGTGCAGCCCGCTGCCGCTTCTTTGCAATAATCCCTTCCTTCCGTTCTACCCAAAGTATTTGTAACTTGTGATGATTGGTTACGCTGGTATCTTGTGAGTATAGTTTATCCACTTGCCAGTACTTAATAGTACTGACCCACGAATCCATTTCGTGGCTGCATATTCCACATTGCAGTCAACAGGTTTGAAGTCTGACGACGTTAGCTTGGGAATCCCTCCGGCTTGGCCTGGGCAGGGATTGGACGCCATCGGTTATCTTCAGGACTCTTAGTCCAATTTGTATCTTGTCCGTAGTCGGACACTATGTTGCTTCTTCCGCTGTTATTTGGATCTTTGTATTGTATCAGTTGTATCCTTGACTCGTTTGAGTCGTCTTGTATATACCTCCTCTGTTGTTGTTGTGGATTATTCGTGAACTGTTGTAATGTTATCGCAAGTGGCAACCTGGAATCGGTTATTATGCGGATTTGGGTGGAACTGCCAAAATCTGCATAGTGCCCGATCTCGGGGCGTCACAAGTGCGTGGAGGAGTGTCGGCAAGGCTTCGGTGGACAGGGGCGAGCAGATGAAGGATAGTATATGATGGTTAGCCATGCCTGGCATTGAACACCTAATTTGAATCTACAAAATATATTCATCTCTTGGAAACCTGGAAAATGCTGAACATAACTTCTCTGAATATCAAGGTCATCCTAGGAGCATGAGATCAACACCATCAGCTACTCCATTACAACCTGCACATATAGGGTCTCCCTATGAAAATAAAAAATGATGATATGCTCGCTGATGCTAGTGAAACAAAGCAGGAGCTGTCTTCTTACGTGGCTCCCTCATGTTGCAGTTAGCTTCCTCTTCTAGAATATGAGTCACTTTGCCTCTTCTCTAGGATACATTCTTTCACAAACAAAGATTTAAACAATATGAATAAAAGAGCATTATCACCTTGCAAAAAAAAAATGAAACCGGTCCTCTTGTACATTGTCATAGTCTTGAGATGCACCATCAAGAATACCTTGTAATGACTCAAAGAGATCCGCCCATAGATTGGCAAAACCACACTCCTACGTTTCCAGCTGATCCACAAAACTAAACTAAACAGTATTAGGCATTTGAACTAAACACGAATAAAAAAATAAAAAATAACTACTTTTGATCTAAAATATAGGCCGACGGCCCTTGCATATATTTAGCTCAGCTTTGATACAGGCAAATCGCATCTGGAATGGTAACATTAAAGACGGTTTAATAAAACAGCCAAACATCAAGAGCTCATCTTACAATTTCTAAGCTTATCTTTTAAGCTGCTATTAAGAAAGAAGCTGCATAAAGTCTGTTACTCTATTCGCAGGTAAATACCACTAATGTTGTCCATCTACGTACTCTCATATTTCACCTCATGCTGTAGTAGAAAGCAATAATATATTCTTCTGCAACTTGATTAACACAAAGGGTCCCTAATACAAAAGGCTGCTAGCTAAAAAGTGATTCTGCCAACGAAAATATAATGAGTAGAGCTTTAAAATGACCAATGGGTCACCTGTATTTTTTCGATCCGAGACATGCCATTGCACATGTGATGGACAGTTAGAGCATCTCTAGTAGTACCCCTAAACCCCTAAACCCTTAGAGCAGTTTTAAGGGTTGAGAATGGCCCTTTTTGTGCACTTTTACGGGTTGAAAAACAGGGGCAAAGACTAGAACCCTCAAACCCAACACTTAAAACGGAATATTCCGTTTTAAGGGTTGGGTTTGAGGGTTCTAGTCTTTGCCTCAACCCCAACCTCTAAAACTGTCACATATACATCACAATATGCCACAAAAACAAAATGAACCATCAAACATACTACAAAATAACAATAATGGATGCATGGTTTCAAAGTTTTTACATCACATAATCATCATCTTGCTCATCTCATTGGCACCACCAAAAAATTGCACCTCGGCGCCAACTACTAGGACACTCAACCACTATCAAACCTCACCATCATGCGAGTTGTCAACGCCGCCATCGCTCATGGGAGTGTCAACTCGAAAGGTAGAGAAGGACTGTCGGAACATCCTCTTTCTCTCCGCGATGTCATCCTTGCACTCCTTCCACCACTGCAGCTGATCTTCATCCATGTCCTTCTTGGACATCATCATGTGCTCTTTCTCTTCCATCATGAGCTTCTTCCATACCTTGGCTTCTTTCACCTTGACCATCCTCTCCTCCAAGTCGGCCTTGCGCTTTGCCTCCTCACGTTTTGCTTCAATCTGTGCCATCTTCACCTCCTTCTTGACATGGGTGATGGCCAGCTTTGCCTCCAATGTCTTGGTTGTCATAGCCTCCCTTGCCTTCATCATGTGATCCATCTTCTCCCTTAGGCTAGACGCATCTCCTTCCATCTTCACTCTAAGCTTGGCCTTCTTGGTTCCCTCGGGCTTGTTCAAGTTCCTCTCCTCAACATCTGGATCATCCATGTCAAGCATTTCCTTCTTCTTCGGTGCGGTTTCTTGATCCCGCAACTTCCACTTGTCATATGTTTGCAGAATTGACCAAACATGCTTGAATGGGAATGTTTTACTCTTGGAAGCCGCCATCTCCTTGTACCTCAAGCCGACAATGGTATCCTACAAACCACACAACACACATGAGAAACCACGCAACACACATGAGAAACAAATTGAAAGTTGTAGGTTTGCAAACTTACGTAGTCACTCTCCACGGTGCCACTCGGCGGCGCCTCCAACACTTGCTCCATGGCCGCACTCCAACGCGCACATGCCGGCTTCATCAAGTCCCACCGGCCTTGAAGCGACCGGAATGAGCGAGGTGCGAACCCACTCCTCTTCGGCTTCATCCGTAGATACGCGTCCTCGATGCGTTGCCAATACCGTTTATTGGTTTGGTCGGTACGGGTGGCCGCATCCATCCCCACCGATGCCCAAGCTCGAACCAAGAGCACATCCTCCGCCTCGGTGTAGTTCGCCGAGCGGACGGCGGGGCGAGCAACGGCGGCGAACGCATCCTCCCCTATCTCGGTGATGTCCTCATCACCATCATCCCCTTCCTCCTCCGCATCATCTCCGTCGAAATCATCCTCCTCCATGTAGGGATCAAGCGGTGGAGCGGTGATGTCCACCTCCGCATCATTGAGCAAATCCATGAAGGATATGTCCGGGGTGGACGTTTCATCGAGCACCTCCGGGGCGGCGGCGACGGGCGCGGCGGCGGCGGCCACATCTTTCTTCTTCGAGGCGCGTTTGGCGAGCGCCTTCCTCGGCTTCACCGCCGCGGCAGCAGCACGCGGGCCACCCGACGCCACCTTGGCCCGAGCACGAGGAGCGGCGAGGGGCGGGGCGGGCGGAGCGGCCGGTGCGGCAAGTGGCGGGACGGGCGGGGCGGCCGGGGCGGCGGCGGGCGCGGCCGCGGGCGCGAGGAGATGCGTCCCGGCCCGCCGGCGCTTGGCCCCCACGGGGTTCGTGGCCGCCACCATGGCCGCGACGCGGCGGTCGGCGGAGGCGGACGGGGCGGCCGGGGGCGGGGACGGGGCGGGAGGGGCCGGGGCGGCGGCGGCGCCGCTGGGGACGACGGCCATGGCGGCGGGGCGGGGGGGGCGGCGGCGGCGGTTGGGATTTTCCCCCCCGCGCGTGCGTGGTCGGGTGCTACGGGTTGGGGAGGGGTTGACCCCTCCAACCCTTAAGTTTACAGGTTGGGAGGGGATTCCCGGGTCCGGCCTGCATTTTTTTTTACGGGTTTAGGGGTTTAGGGGTTCTACTCTTTGCAATTTTTTCATCGAAAACTGTAAAAAAGCAGTTATTTTTAGGGGTTTAGGGGTTTGAGGGGACTACTAGAGATGCTCTTAGAGAAGTCAACTCCCGTCGTCCGCTCGCACCATTTTGCGTTCTAGCCCCTCAGTTGGTCGCAGATCAACCTGCAGTCCTGTTTCTTCCTTCCCTGGTCCCCAGCCGCCGCAGTTGGTAAGTTACCCAACCTACCCGTGATGCAACGCAACGCCGCCATCACCCACTCCTCTCCGCCGCCGGGAGCCCACGCCTTCACCGCACAGATCCCGTCCTCCGCCGCCAGCGGCGGTAGCCCAAAGCCCCATCCCCTTCCTATTTAGTCCACGGCAACCAGGATTGAGGCTTCGGGGTGAGGCCATGACCTTCGATCCTGGCTGTGGAGTCTCAGTCTTGTGCTTCCCCTAATGCGGACGTCGTCCTGTGGAGAAGCTTCAGGTTCAAATCTACTGCTGAATTTTCATGCTTCTGCAGCCGTCATCTTTCTCCTGCGCGTGGCGGCGTAGAGGACATCGTCTGCGTCCCGTGTGTGCCAAAGCACGGCCGTCGTCTTCCTGCTCTTTGGATGGTGGCGCAGAGCCCATTAACTTCCTTCAAGCTACCTTCGTTCTCTTGGGCAAGGAGGCGTCGAGAACGTCGTTCTTCTTCACCGATAACAGCAATTCCGCATCGGCACGGCTCTGCATCGGACAGCGCGCTGCAGAGAAAACATTGTAAGGAACCTTTCTTGGCTATTTTTTGCGATTTCTGTCTGACTACACAATTCACGCACAACTGGTTCTAGCTCGAATCATTCGGTTGGCTGGGATTTTTGTTCCTCCGTTCCAGGTTGCCCCTTTCATGTTTCAACAGTTTTTGGGGAGTAATTTTGGTGTAACTTTATCCATATCGGGCAATGGTTATGTCAGATATGGTGTAGTTCCATTGAGTGGCAATTGTTCTGTCAGTTATGATGTAGTACTATTGAGTTAACACATATTGTCAGTATATCTTTATTAATTGGTGGTCCTGAATTGCTATGCTGGATCACTTGCGTGGACAGTTCCCAGATTGCAATCATGGAATGTTAGGCAAAACCGTATATGAATTTTAGTGATACCTGCCGACTGAACTTGAACTGAGGATTCAGTTTTTCCTCTCCATGAATGCTACAATCTTAATTTCTGGTGGAGATACTCGTACTTCATGTCATTTTAAATTGTTGAAGACACCGATTCAATCATTTTTGGCATTAACTTAGACTAATGTTGTACTCCCTCTGTTTCTTTTTACTCCGCGTATTAGGATTGTCTTAAGTCAAACGTTTAAACTTTGATCAAGTTTATAGAACAAAATATAAATATTTGAAATGTCAAATGGATATAATATGAAAACATATTTCATGATGAATCGTATGATATTGACTTGTTATTGTTAATTTTGATATTTTTTCTATAAAGTTAGTCAAACTTTAGAAAATTTGACTTTTAGCAAACCTAATACACAGACTAAAAAGAAATGGAGGGAGTACATTAGTTTGAACCCCCATAGAGACACTCATATTTGTTTCAGCGTGATGTTTATTTGTATATTTTCATTACTAACTGCCACATCTTTCTTGTCACTCTCTTGAGGTGGATCACATGATCATGCTGCAGGGACCGACCAAGACTGGTTGGAAATGAGTCGGAAATTCCGTTCGTCCCTCTATTCATAGGCAGTCGTGATCCCCTCCACATGGTACCCACTTCCTTTCCCTCCCACTCGGCTGCTAGCTATCACCGCTAGGAGTAGATACTCTCCAAACTCAAATTGCATTCATGTTGTGCCACACCACCACTTACATGAGCAAAAGATGATGGCTTAACTATCTCTTAATAATATGATACTGTTCAAAATTCGATGGTTATTTGTGTTCTGGATCATCTTGGTTTCCCGATTCCAAGCTAGAATATTTATTTTTAAACCCAATGAAGATAATTTTGTTGCTAATTCAGATACAGCTAGAAGTATTGTTCCTTTCCACTGAAATGGTTCGATGACGGTGAATTTAGTATAAATCATCTATATCATGGTAGACATCAGATGACAATTCATCAGTTATGAAATTTAATAAAAGAAGGGCAGCCTTGGTTCAACCTCCGACGGACTACCAGCCTTGGTTCTGAAACCATCTTTGAGATTCCAGGATATTAAAGTTTATTTTACCGTAATTTTGCCGTATTTTACTTTGTGAAGCCTTGCACTGTCAAGCTTGATTTTTGATACATACACAGAGGGCAATCGATCTTCTTTACCATCTGACACTCTACTACATATCGATAGGGACAACACCTCAATACCTTTGTGAATATAGCACAAGTGAACATCTCAGGTGTCGGGATAATATGCAAGCCTTATTGCTGTTCTTTTCATCGTGATAACACAACTTTTATCTCATTAGCTTGCTGAAAGGAACAAATGGTGCACTTGTGCACGAGGGATGATCAGCTCTGCTGTTGAGTAAGGTGCTTATTCGGTATCATGTCTTGTATTTGGAATTTGTGGTATTAATCGAGCCCTGGATATTTACCTTGGATTTGCGGAACTTGGGGTGTGCCTCTTCCATTTGTTTTGTGCTTCGATCGAAGATAATTATGATGCAACCTGTATGGCATGTGCAGCTCAGACATCCATGGAGCCTTTGTGGTCCAGTGATTGGTTGTGTTGCGCCACTTTTTCTAAGCTTTTTCTTTAAGGTAAGTACTATATATGTACCTATCCCTACTCGCCCTGGTATTCCATCTCTCACCTTCAAAATCTACCGAGCCAATCTAGCTCCAAATTAGATCATTAGTGCTACAAATACCAGTAAGCCCTCACATGTCCTTCAGTATCATAGTACGTACACTGACCACTGCATTGCTCTGTGTTTGCCTCAATTCCAGCAGAAGCTCTCCAACATTTTTTTAGTATTATTTGAACCTAGCTCAAGTATGTTGCATCATATCTGTGCAAGAAAAAAAATTACAATCCCCATGTAGGTATATGTGTGTAAAATGGTCCACTCTGCTCACATTTTGACGAACAAGTTTGCAGGCCTGATGGTTGCTCTATGTATTAAGAGACGACCATTAGATGTAGTTATATGTGTGTCCCTTCCTATGTGTCAGCTCATAGCTACTACTGGTTACCGCTTTAGAATGTATTTTATTTTTTGTTTCCTACTTGCCGCTGAAGAAACATGTTTACCAGTTCATTTTATTATTTATCATACATGCTATGGTGCAGTTGCTCGCACCCACAACATCATTACTGTAGGTGAAGGGTCGACAAATGTTTACATTGACTGCCATTGAGCAATGGTTAAGCTGGCAATCTTGAGAAAGTACACACAACGGATGGTATATAAGTATAGGCAATACATTCTTGTTATGTGTATTGAAATCAGATGTGCAGTTCCACTGGTTATGACACTGAAATGTGTCGTGTAATATTCATTGAGATATTCTCAGCTCCAGGGCTCCTTCCGTTCTTGACGCATTAATGTTTTTCAGGTCGGGGCACTAGTGTGAATAGAGTGAGTTTAAAGGTGCACGTGATAGACCAACAAAGAGAGTGGTAGATGCCTTGTTTTTCTCTAGATTTATCCCTCTCAGTACTTCCTGCAAAGATGTATTCAATTGAGAATCCATAATTTTTCTTCTTCCGAGATGGAGGAAGACAACACCTTGTCTTTCAACTTGGAGATATTTTCAAAATTATCTGATCATTTAACAGATGTTTTTAATATTACATGTTAAGAAAAAGGGGCTGTAGCAATGCACGGGCACTCAACTAGTTCAACTAAAGTCACACTTGCGCACCGCTAGGGGACGGTCGCGACCTGGTGCTACTTGTTTGTCAGGAGACGAGAACCAAAAGAACAGATTGATAGGGCTTATACCTGTGCGCAGGCGCTTGATTGCTTACTCCTTCAGTCCCGCGGTTATCTTACCAGGTGCAGATCTGGAATCGTGATAAAGCACACCGTGCATAGCATCTTCTTGGCAGAAATAAATCAAAAATTAAAAACATGTATGGCAACGAAGGACAGAGTTGGTCGTGAGCAAGGAGACGCGAAACTTGATCTTGCGTCGGCTCAGTATAAAGAGAATCGACATGCCGGGCGGCCAGGTCGCGTGGGGAAGCCAGCGGTGGTTCAGCACAGGTCTCTCGTGGGGAATCCGCCGGCGGGGTGGGAAGGTGGCGGCGTTGATCTAAGCCGGCCGGTCAGGATATTCCGCGCGACGACGTCCTGGTGCTTGCCTAGCAGGGATTCTGGGGAGGTGGTGCTGGCTGATTCGGGAGGATAGGGACAGATGGACATGTTCTGTTTTTAGGATACAGGCGAGGCCGCAGGGACTACGGCGGTGGTCCGTTCTCGCGTTTTATAGGAGACCGCAGCGACAGTGGAGGTCCATTCCAAGGGCTCGTCGTGGACCACGGCGGAGGTCCAGTCCGGCATCGAGCACGAGCACGGCTGCACGGGGACGACATCGAGTGGTAGCAGAGGTGGGAGGAAAGGGAACCGACCAAAACAACCGAATCGGTACCGTTGCCGTGGCAATTTGATGTATTACTAGAGGCTGGGCCGCCCGTTGGGGCGGCTCCTGGCCGGTTAGGTGCAGCCAAGTACACACCCCAGGTACATGCGAACTTTATATATACACAGATATGTTAATAAACAATAATATAAACATTTGGCTATTTTTCAATGTAGCAAGACCATGGTATACATTATTTAGGATGCACTCAACAGCTAACTCTAAGAAAACATAAGCACTACCATTTTCTCATCGCTAATATATTTTCATCACATCACTTCTCATTCAAATTACAAAAGACATTCAGAACTGTCAAGTGGGCTCGTTTCCCTATACGGGAACTGATTTTGATGTGACCATAATGCTTATAAATTCAGTTATGATGGGAACTGATTTTGAGCAAGTTTTTGTCTTCTCGTTGAGGGTGTCATTGCAGAAGACAATGTCATGCTTGAAACAGCTCTGTACCCAATTGCCAGCATCCAAGTAATCTTCAAATGTAACCCCAATTTCTTTTTCAACCTCTGGGTTAATCTGAAGTGCATCATGGTTGTGCTGGTTGCAGTTGAAGGCCTTAAGATGCTGAAGTACAAGCATGCCAATACGACGAGACCAGCCAGTTCCGACGCTCTTTCCTGCAAGATAATAAGCTATGTGGGCAATGCCTGTAGCATTCCATTCCCCTTGATATGACATGTTAGCCAGGCAAGAAATTCAGATCATCTTCTGCCACAGGGACTATGTTACTTCCAGTAACTTCTGCAACAGTGAAGCATGCAGAAGCATCAGCTCACAAATCAACATGATCTAATCCAATTCTTGCAGTGAGAAGCAGCTCAAAGTTCTTTGCCTCCTTGATTCTGCAGTAACATAGGCTTGGTGGAACGGGGTGGTTATCAGGACGTGAATGTCTTTGTTCCGCTTCTTTAACTCGGGAGACAATAACAGTGACCATTCATGCACACAATAAGAGTCAGATTACATGAATCAGAGATATATAGCCATAATAATATATACACTTCCGAGGGCTCGTCGTGGACCACGGCGGAGGTCCAGTCCGGCATCGAGCACGAGCACGGCTGCACGGGGACGACATCGAGTGGTAGCAGAGGTGGGAGGAAAGGGAACCGACCAAAACAACCGAATCGGTACCGTTGCCGTGGCAATTTGATGTATTACTAGAGGCTGGGCCGCCCGTTGGGGCGGCTCCTGGCCGGTTAGGTGCAGCCAAGTACACACCCCAGGTACATGCGAACTTTATATATACACAGATATGTTAATAAACAATAATATAAACATTTGGCTATTTTTCAATGTAGCAAGACCATGGTATACATTATTTAGGATGCACTCAACAGCTAACTCTAAGAAAACATAAGCACTACCATTTTCTCATCGCTAATATATTTTCATCACATCACTTCTCATTCAAATTACAAAAGACATTCAGAACTGTCAAGTGGGCTCGTTTCCCTATACGGGAACTGATTTTGATGTGACCATAATGCTTATGAATTCAGTTATGATGGGAACTGATTTTGAGCAAGTTTTTGTCTTCTCGTTGAGGGTGTCATTGCAGAAGACAATGTCATGCTTGAAACAGCTCTGTACCCAATTGCCAGCATCCAAGTAATCTTCAAATGTAACCCCAATTTCTTTTTCAACCTCTGGGTTAATCTGAAGTGCATCATGGTTGTGCTGGTTGCAGTTGAAGGCCTTAAGATGCTGAAGTACAAGCATGCCAATACGACGAGACCAGCCAGTTCCGACGCTCTTTCCTGCAAGATAATAAGCTATGTGGGCAATGCCTGTAGCATTCCATTCCCCTTGATATGACATGTTAGCCAGGCAAGAAATTCAGATCATCTTCTGCCACAGGGACTATGTTACTTCCAGTAACTTCTGCAACAGTGAAGCATGCAGAAGCATCAGCTCACAAATCAACATGATCTAATCCAATTCTTGCAGTGAGAAGCAGCTCAAAGTTCTTTGCCTCCTTGATTCTGCAGTAACATAGGCTTGGTGGAACGGGGTGGTTATCAGGACGTGAATGTCTTTGTTCCGCTTCTTTAACTCGGGAGACAATAACAGTGACCATTCATGCACACAATAAGAGTCAGATTACATGAATCAGAGATATATAGCCATAATAATATATACACATCATGTCAGTATGAGATAAGGCACAAACTAAGTGTTAGGGTAGAAACTTACATGATAGATTGGAATACATAATTAAGCATTTAAATTACTCATAGCATTAGACAGTGTGTAGTAACCCAAATAACTCGGACTTCATATGAGTCAAACATTACAAGCCAAGTTCTACATAGGTTAAAAATTGCTACAAAACCACATTTATTTTCGTGAGACCCCTATCTTACATGTATACACAATATCTTCACAAAAAGGAGTATACGAATTGCTTAGGAAAAAATGTTAAGAGATGGATTAGATGAAATTAAGAGCATGAGAAAATTTGATCCGTCCGAATGATAACGCGGGCTATACGGCCCGACTCTCCCACCGCTTAGCCACCGCTTAGCCACCGCTCTAGGTTTTGAGAGTCTCCCGTGAAGGGCCGGCGAGCCTTTGCTCGTCCTCCGGCGGCGTTGCCGGCCGGCGGCGAGGAGATGGCTGCGCGCGGTGTGTACAGAATAGGTCTAGGGTTTCCTTTCGCGTTGTTGTTTCTGTAGTTGTATGCTGTGTTGACGCTATGTCGCCGCGGTCGTGTGAGCCTCTGCGTCCGGGCCGCAGACGCTCGCCGCTGGCCATGTTTCTCTTTCGCTTGCTGCTCTGGTGGTCGGAGGCTATCGAGGAGGATCAGGGCGCGGCCGTTCTCCCTCATAAGCTCGAGGGCCGGTCTCTCTGTCTGGGAACCGGAGATGGCTGTTTTGCATCGTCAAAGATTGGGGGTGGGGCTTCTCTTCTGACCTGCCATGGAGGCGAGGGGTGGAGGAGCTGCAGCTGGTTTTCTTTCTTTGCAGGACAGTGCGTGATGCTGCACCGATGCACGTATCAAGTGGAGATCTCACTGATCTCGCTTATCAGTGGCCGGAAGGGCGGCCCGTCTATCTCCTCCGCGGCGGCGGAGGTCTTTAGAGTTATGCTCCGGAGCTCGATGCTGGAAGAAGGACAAGTGGTTCGTCCCCGTCTTCCTTCTGGTAGCCGGTGGCTTCAACTCATCGCTGGCTATGGAGAGTTATCGAGCACAGCGCTCTCGTACCGCGGCATCTGCGTCAGCTGGTCGCCGGCGAATCGTGGTGGAGAAGACACGGGACTAGATTGCGTTTCCAATTTTTGTCCTAGGGTCTTGTTTGAAAGTTTTCTGGCCTTATCCTCAAATATTCAGGTTCTTTGTGCAAGAGTTGTAAAAAGGCCAGAGGAATTTTGTACCCACCACCCTGATCTATAAAATGCAGCTCTAGGGTCCTTGGACCCTCCTCTTGTTCAATAAATAAATAATAAAAAAAAAAGAGCATGAGAAAATTTGGGTGTGATCTTGGGTACTGACCGATGTTCAAGCCCTCATTGTCGTTTGTTATAAATTCCAGCCAGTCACGTTTCCGAGGGCACCATGAACACAGCCGGTCGGCGTTTCTCCAGTGTACCCGCTGACCTGGTAGAGCTCACCAAACGATCTTGTAGCCAAAAGATGTCTGTAAATCAAAAAATCGAAATCCTCATAGTCCCATCAACAGACTGTATTACATGAGCAACCAAAATTTGTTATAAACTCCCGAAACTCGAACTGTATTAAACATCATATTTCACAGAAAAACTTGTATGCTAAATACAGAAAATACGCATAAACGCCAAGTCTATTAATGTTGAAATCTTGATCATATTGTCTAAATGATTGTTTAATGGAGAGAAGAACTCTCAAGACAAGAAACAAAATTTAAGAGGGCAAAATCAATTACTTTCCATGTTTAATTAGTCGCTCCTAAGCTATGGTCTCGAGAATTTCTCTCAAGGTATTACTTTCCAAGTCTAGGAACATATTTTGTTGAGTTAGAACTCCATTTGAGCAGACACTCGGTAATATAACAGAAATGAACAGTCATCGATTGCAATGAGAACATGTAATGGTTCCTTGCAAAAATATCACATGCTGTAGACTTTACTCTACAACTCCTCAGTATACTCGCATACGCGATTAATGCTGGAAAAGCCTAATCACAATTAGAGAAACACATGTTATCAGCTAGAATATGTTTCCCATAACCAAATTGATTCAGTAAGCAAGTAAATCAGCAACTAATTATAGGACTTGTAGATGTAATAGAAATTTCATAGCACATAAACATGATAGGTTGCATAACCTAGGTCTACCTGTTAACAAGGGAACCAGGGTTGGAGAAGGCTATGCTTACCTTGAGAATGACCTCCACTGAACCATAGATGAAGGCAAGCAGTCATGCAAAAATTGCTCCCAACTGACCGATAAGTCTGAGGCGAGAAGGGTGAAGATGCGCCATCACTGCCACCTTAGACACCAACACATCGCTTCTAGTCGCGCCCCTCAAACGTATACCCGGTTGCAGCCATTTCCTCCGGCCGCTAGGCGCTCCTCAATTTTTTGGGCAGAAATAATACAAGCCAACCTTATTTGGTAACTAAGATACCGGACATTCTCCTGTTCGACCCGGTTATTGCTTCAGTGTCAAAGAACATTCACCGAAAAGAATCTATAAATCATCCTACAAAGAAAAACATACCAGGATACAGTTGCGTGAATAAGGCCCCTCCGTTGAAAATATCAAGACAACCATGACAACAAAGCATTCCATGAGGATAACTCAGTGTTCCATGTAAAAAATGGTAAAATCCACCGAACGATGTGTAACATTCATAATTAGTATAGACAAACACCATTTCATCATTAATTGCTACCGGAAATTCCTGCATTGTCCACTATCAATAAAGTGTGCTCGCACTTCAGGGAAGTTTTGGTTACCTACATATCCAATATAAACAAGGTGATCAACAAGGCCGTACAGACTGCATCCAAGTAAAAAGTAACTCACCAAAGTTATTCAGAAGTATATGACAATATGGATTATCTTTTCCTCAAAATAAGCGATTATCTTAAACACCTGAAAGAAAACTTAGCGTCAGAGCTAATCTGCTCCATAGTTCTAAACGATCGACCAAAAATTGGAAATTAATATTTAGAAACATAATGTGACATACTATTCATCAAACAGATGTATATTCACCAACATCGGTATTAAATTGAAAAATATCGCCATTATTTTTGGCGACACAAATAGTCTAAGTCTAAAATATAAGTAACTAAAATTTCCACTTGCTGATTTCAAATATAGTACGCAAGCATCGCAAGTCTTGTTATAAAGCCTAGCCCAGTAAATGTTCTTGACAAGCATGAAAATGATAAGACTGCCAAAAATAATATAAGGCGGTAATTAGCAACCTGAACAAACCTTTGAGAAGTGACTGTGATTCCGCATGCAAAATTTGAATCAAACCATACTATAAAACGGAAAGGAAAATTAGTGAAGCAAAAGAGTTGCAAACCTGTCATCCTATTTTATTTCTTCATAGGCTTTTGGAACACCTACATGCTCTCTTGGACGGTGGACTGCCTCCTGTCCAACTTGGAGTATGCGAGTGGCAAAGGCACGAAGCAGTCCTAGCCGCTCGAGTCTGTGCAATAGACACTTTCCTCTGCGGGCCTCTCACATGCAGCCTGCGATACAACCATGATGCATATGCCAGAAGAGTACTATGATAAGCAATCTTGCGAGGCTGCAGACCTATTATGATTTAAACTAAACAAACTACTGAATGAAAGAAGTCAATGTCACAAATATTCAGTGGCATGTAATTATAAGCAATCAACTAAAAGAAAAGGTCACATCAATTGTAGCGTTAAAACAAACTGATCTACTTTCTACAAGATACACTTCCTGCTTCATTACCAGGATCTGATTCTTTAGCTTACATCGGAAAACAAATTGGGGGGGGGGGGGGGGCGTGAAAGAGGCAGTAACTAACACTATTAGAAGCATCTTAGCTGATTTTCTGTACGAGACATCAATTTACAACATAACATAGTGCTTAGCTGCCAGCAAAAGAACGATGACAGGAGTACGAGAAGACGGTAGTAAAACATGAATGAAAGAAGCGAAGTGATAAGAGCATCTACATGAGAAAAGAGTAGGGAAACAACTATTTTCAATATTGAGTAGGAAAACAAACTGCACTAAAATTTAATGGAACCACAAGAAGTAGTTATGGATGAAAGATAGATCGATAATAGACACCCAATGGAGATAGAAAGCAGACCTGAGTTACAAGGGGAGAATTTTAATTCTCAGTAGTAGTGTTCCTACAGACCAGAAAAAGAAGCACTGAAAGGTAAGGCCATCGAACCAGTATTGAACCAAGCCATCACGGAGGGCATGACAGACGCTAAAAGATAACAACTCAGCGGTAGAACTAAATGTCTTACACTTTGTCAGCTAGTTCCAGAGGAGCAACAGAAGAGGCAGTCGTAGCATTGCTGGCGAAAGGAATGTCCATAGTGGTAGGGCTTACATCTGCATGGACATTTTTCCCTGTGAGAAAGAAAAGAGAAATTAGCAGCCTGGAAAACAAAAAAACAAGAAATAAAAAGAAGTGCATGAAAAGGCTAAAGGAGATAACCTGGAGGTGTTTTCAGCTTCCTTCCTTTTTAAGATGGCCAGTGACTCTCACGGTGGGATCACAGAGAAAACTGCAGGTGAGATAAATCAGCACTAATCATGGCACTAAAGTAATTTTGCGTTGAGCGTGTGTACCTTGCGAACCAGGGTCTTTTTTTCTGAGTATTTCTTTAATAGTCGCCGGAAGCTCAGGAATAGGATCAGCAAGAACGTCATCAAGTCCAGCCACCGTGGTTATAGATATGGTAGGTTGAGCACGGGTATCATGTGGCACAAAATTCTTTCTACCAAAGAAAGTTTCAATCGCATTCACCTGGAAAGAAATGTTTCTCTGTGACAAGCTTTTCAGGGTGACAAACACGGCGAGGGTATATTTCAGAGTAACCCCATCGGCAATTTCAGGTGGTAAGCCTGGAGATCTAAAAAGCGACATCAAAGTTTTTGCAGTCAGCTGCTGAGCAACATGGTTGAAGGACACAAATTCTGCACTGCCAGTGCTATCAGTGCCAATAAGGCATAGCCGATACCTAAACTCCTAAAGCAAAAAATGATTCATCTATCGAAGCAACAGACCAAGAGAACTGATGTATGAGGCATACAGGCGTAGAGTGGGTTCGAAAAAGCGGCATACTTTGGATAAGCTTTGTGGAAACAGACTCTTGTGCATTCTTTACATTTCCATGGAACACATATGGCATATTTTAAGTCCATTGGACACGCCTAAAGTTTGGTCAACTAATACTCACGGGCTTGTTTCTCTCAAAAGTTCATGGGCCTTGATAATGGATATCTGATCATAATTATTAGAAAATTTCAACTGAGTTAACTCATTGCAATAGTTCTCAGCTTATTTAAGCTCATACAAAATGCCAAGTGGCCTAGACATATCATAATAGCTCCAGTCCATGAATAAATTATGGAGATGAAGAAGGTATAACACATTGGCTTCATGAATTGTGAGACATCTAATTGAGCCAATAGTTTCAGGCTTCAGCACATTTGAACCTAATGAAGTCAGTGCTGGAAACTACACATTATATGAATCTAGACTATAATGGCTCATTTGGCTATCATGGAAGGTCCTAATTTGATTGAGTGGCTTAATCAAGAGAGGAGGGATTAAAAGGGCTCACCTCAAGCAGTGGAACATAGCGGGGCATAATCCGGAATCATTGTCTGTACCAAAGGGGAGACTGCTAGGAAAGCGCAACCAAGATACAAGAAATCACAACCCAATGGCATTTGAATAGCAAGCGCAATTAATTACAGCAGTAAGGCACCTCACCACCATGAAGGGTCCAAAGACCAGCACGTCAATCTAAATCCATCAGTAATGCGGGCCTAGGAGCCTAGCAAAAACAACTAATGAGTATAGCAGCAAACAACAAGATATAACCAAGATAGACCAGAGCAGACGAAACCAAGACAGATAGCCATTATTTCCAAATGCTCTGATTCGCTGTCTTGAACATATATGCAGCCGAAAATGCTTCAACAAAAAAAATACATGAACAATAAGGGCAAACAAAAAGAATAAAATCACATGGCTTACATAGTTACATAGATCAATCCTCCCCGGACTTCTTGGAACTTCATCGAACACCTTATTTGCGTAGTCGCGTAGAGAAACCAAATCTACAGAATTAAAGATGAGTAGCTGTGGGAGCAAGGCACCAGAAGGAAGCAAAGATTAGGAAGAGAATGTGTGTGCACCTGCTTGAGAGGGCCAAATATGGCATGTTTGGGCGGACATTCTGCAACGGCTTTTCGTGCACAGTGGCGACGGTGCCGTGGACCGCCCTCATGACTTGAGCTCTTCCTCCCGGGCGAGTTCGGAGCTCTTTCTGGGGGCGGGAGAGAAGGTGCTTCTGTGTGTCAAGAGGGCGGCGCTGGGCTTGGGGACGAGGCGAAGGACGGGGCAACCACAGGAGAGACGAGGTGAAAAAGTTAGAGCACGCCGGCGACCATGTGGCTAGGGTTGGCCTTGGACGTGTGCGTGAGCGGGGAGGCGTCGCGGCGGCGGGGAATCGGTGGAGGAGGCCGCCGCACCAGGCAGGCGCGAGGGGAGGAGAGACGAGAGGCGGCGGCGGCAGCACGAGAAGGGAAATGTGTAGGGTTTTCTTTTCAGCGAACATGAAGCCAGGCCGACCAATAGAGGTTTCGCCGGACAAAATGGGACAAAACGGAACGCGCATTCCAGCCCAAACCACACACGTGGACAGCGCGAGGAGGCGCCCAGCCCCTCCGCGATTGCTTGTTCTCCGATGGGATTTGGTGGGAGGGTAAATCGGTAAATTTATGTTGGACAAAAATTTTGGCAGGAACCTTAATGTCTTTATTAGTGGTATATATATATATATATAGGTACGTATATATACATACCTGACAGGTATGCGTACACTTGTGTATACATATTCTAGGTATGTAAGGTATGTACATACCTTAGGTATGTATACCCAAGTGTATATATATGTCATACAAAGCCAAGGTATAGGTATTCAAGGTATGCACAATGTACACCTGTACAAATTGAACACAATATATATATAGGTAAATTAACAGATGCTCCATGGTGCCCATGCTCCTGTTCGAAATACAGTTCAATTTGCACAGGTATAACTTACCGGTGGCAAGGTAGGTAATTTGTGTCAACTTTGAGCCTAGTTTCAATGACCTACCAAACCAAACGAAACCAAGAAAGTCTTAACGCCTTTATTATTAGGTATAGATTTCTTTTTAAAGAGTTTAGTATTTTCATAAGGTTCACATCTCCATTCATCTAGATGATTCAAATCAAGCATTCTTTTCTTACCAGCAAGTTTAAAATCTTTATGAAGTTCTTTCGCTGCCCAATAAGCTTTGTGTTCTAATTCTAAAGGCAAGTGACAAACTTTTCCATAAACCATTTTATAAGGAGACATACCCATAGGATTTTTATAAGCAGTTCTATAAGCCCATAAAGCATCATTCAACTTATCGGACCAATTCTTTCTAGATTTATTAACAGTCTTTTGCAAGATAGATTTAATTTCTCTATTTGATAATTCTACCTGCCCACTGGTTTAAGGATGATAAGCTGAGGCAATTCTATAATTAACATCATATTTAGCAAGGATTTTTCTAAAACCACCATGAATAAAATGAGAACCTTCATCAGTCATAAGATATCTAGGCACACCAAACCTAGAGAAAATAACATCTTTAAGCATTTTTAACGAGGTTTCACCATCAGCACTTTTAGTAGGTATAGCTTCTATCCACTTAGTAACATAATCAACAGGAACAAGAATGTGTGTGTAACCATTCGAAGGAGGAAAAGGACCCATAAAGTCGAATCCCCAACAATCAAAAGGTTCAATAACAAGAGAATAACTCATAGAAATTTTATTACATCTAGAAATATTACCAACTCTTTGACATTCATCACAAGATAAAATAAATTTACGTGCATCTTTAAAGAGAGTAGGCAAGTAGAAACCTGATTGTAGAACCTTTTGTGTGGTTCTATCTCCAGCGTGATGTCCTCCATAAGCACTACCATGGCACTTCTTCAATATTTCACGTTGTACATGATCTGGAACACATCTTCTCATAATACCATCTACTCCTTCTTTATATAAATGTGGGTCATCCCAAAAATAATGCCTCAAATCATAGAAGAATTTTCTTCTTTGTTGAGCTGTAAATGTTGGAGGCAAATACTTTGAAACGATAAAGTTAGCCTAATCAGCATACCATGGACTATCTTGAGATTTTACCTTTATTGCAGCCAACTGTTCATTTGAAAAACTATCATTAACAACAATAGGGTCAAAAGTAATGTTTTCCAATCTAGACAAGTTATCAGAGACAGGATTTTCAGCACCGTTCTTATCCACAATATGAAAATCAAACTCTTGTAAAAGCAACACCCATCTAATAAGTCTAGGCTTAGCATCTTTCTTTTCCATAAGGTATCTAATAGCAGCATTATCAGTATGAATAGTAACCTTTGAGTCAAAAATATAAGGTCTAAACTTATCACATGCAAAAACTACAGCTAAGAACTCTTTTTCAGTAGTAGCATAACTCTTTTGAGCAGCATCAAGAGTCTTACTAGCATAATGAACAACATTCAACTTCTTATCTATGCGCTGTCCAAGAACAGCACCTACAGCAAAATCACTAGCATCACACATAATTTCAAAATAAAAATTCCAATTCCAATCAGGTGGTTGAACAATAGGAGCAGTAGTTAAAGCCTTCTTTAAAGTTTCAAAAGCTTTCTTACAATCATCATCAAAACCAAATGTACATCTTTTTGAAGAAGATTAGTAAGAGGCTTTGATATTTTAGAGAAATCTTTAATAAACCTCCTATAAAAACCAACACGCCGAAGAACACTATGAATACGTTTAACATCCCTAGGACATGGCATTTTTTCTATGGCTTCCACTTTAGCTCTATCAACTTCAATACCTTTTTTTAGAAATTTTATGTCCAAGAACAATTCCTTCATTAACCATAAAGTGGCATTTCTCCCAACTAAGAACAAGATTAGTTTCCCCGCATCTCTGCAAAACTTTATCAAGGTTGTGCAAACAATTATCAAAAGAAGTTCCATAGATGGAGAAATTGTCCATGAATACTTCCACAATCTCTTCACAAAAACCATGAAAAATAGTAGACATGCATCTTTGAAACGTAGCAGGAGCATTACATAAACCAAAAGGCAAACGTCTATAAGCATAAGTACTATAAGGACAAGTAAAGGTTGTTTTCTCTTGATCTTTTGCCCTAACAGCAATTTGAGAAAACCCAGAATAACCATCAAGAAAGCAAAAATGATTTTTCTTAGACAAGCTCTCTAGCATTTGATCAATAAAGGGTAAAGGATAATGATAATTCTTAGTAACTTTATTAACCTTTCTAAAATCAATGCAGATTCTATAACCAAGTACTACTCTTTGAGGAATAAGTTCATTAATTTCATTAGGCACAACAGTCATTCCTCCTTTCTTAGGGACACAGTGCACAGGGCTCACCCATCTACTATCAGCAATAGGAAAAATAATACCAGCATCAAGAAGTTTTAATACCTCATTCCTTACCACTTCCTTCATCTTAGGAATTAAATGGCGTTGATGTTCAACAACTGGCTTTGCATCAGGTTCAATATTAATAGCATGCTGACATATAGTAGGATAAATCCCCTTCAAATCATCAAGAGTATATCCAATAGCTCCACGGTGTTTCTTCAGAATTCCCAATAATCTTTCCTCTTCTTCACCTGAAAGTTTAGCAATAATAATAACATGATATATTTTCTTATCATCAATATAAGCATATTTAGGATCATCAGGCAAATGTTTTAAATCAAAGACAGGATCCTCCTTGGGTGGAAACGTGGTACCCAAGTCTTCCACAGGTAAATTATGTTTCTGTATCACCGGTTGACGAACAAGAATATCGTCAATAACATTTCTCTCTTCCATAAATACCTCACTTTCATGGTCCTCCATATATTGCAGCAAAGCATTGTTAGGAGCAAGAGCAATAGAAGTAAGTTGGTCAACTTTAAAATTCTCATCAGGCAATTTAGATTCATAAGGTGCTCTAGCAAATTTGGAGAAATTGAACTCATAAGATTTTCCATCAAATTTAGTCAGTATCTTCTCCCTCATACAATCTATAATAGCACCACAAGTGTTCAAGAAAGGTCTATAAAAAATAATAGGACAAGTTTTACTAGTAGCCTTACCAAGTACTAGAAAATCAGTGGGATATTTAGTCTTACCACATAAAACTTCCACATCTCTAACAATACCAATCGGAAGACAGTTTCTCTATTGGCAAGCTGAATAACCACATCAATATCTTCAAGCTCACAAGAACCAATTTCATGCATAATTTCTTTATAAATCTCATAAGGAATAACACTAGAACTTGCAACAATGTCACACAAACCATAATAGCAATGATCACCAATCTTAGCAGAAATCACAGGAACACTAGTTTTCTTAGGTCTATGAGGATGGGAAACAATATTAGAAGCATCCTCATAAAAGACAATGTGTACATCCTTTACATTTCCACAAACAAGATCTTTTACTATTGCTACAACAGGTTCAACAGCTATTTGTTCATCAAGTTCAATAGATTTCTTATTACTCTTATTAACCACACTAGCCACAATAGAGTGCTCTTTTACCTTAGCAGGGAAAGGCATTTTTTTTCAACATAAGGCTTAGGAACAGCAGGATTAACAGCATGCACTTCTACATTACTAGCGGGAACAATATATTTATAAGGTGCATGATATTTGTCATAATCCTTTTAGGAATATCAAGATAGGAGGCAAAATATTTAAGACAGTTTGCAAAAATTTGAG